>CATKUM010000019.1:317500-1517500 GCA_949786405.1 Onychomys arenicola | reverse complement strand
AACAAAAGAGCATCTATGTAAGATATGATGTGGTTTGTATCAGTTTCATAAGCAGAATTGAACTAGATATGTCCATATGAGTACGAAAAACAGTTGTTTTTTTCTGGACATGCTCATGTTCCTTGCTGTATTGCAGAAGTTGGAAAGAAGAGCATGCTTCTTGCGTTAACACAGACTGTGTTTCATGGATGAGAACACTGCTCTGAATTTCCCTTCAGAAGTGGAGTTGAACCAAATGATCTCTGTTTTCCTACAAGCAAGTGTTCATTACTGGTAAACACAGTGAATTTTAGGCTAAAATGAATTTACACAGTTCACAAACCGAACACATTTTTCACTATTAACTAAAGAGTATCTATGTAAGATATGCTGTGGTTTGTATCAGTTTCATAAGCAGAGTTGAAATAGATATGGTCCATATGAATAGGAAACACAGTTCTTTTTTCTGGGCATGCTCATTTTCCTTGCTGTATTGCAGACACTGAAAAGAATAGCATGCTTCTTCCGTTAAAACCAAGTATGATTCATGGATGAGTACACTGGTCTGAATTTCCCTTCAGAAACTGAGTTTAACCAAAGGATCTGTGTCTTCCTCCAAGCAAGAGTTCATTTCTGGTAAACCCAGTTATTTTTTGGCTCAAATGAATTTACACAATTCAGGAAACCAATATGATTTTCACTATTAACTAAAGAGCATCTATGTAAGAGATGATGTGGTTTGTACCAGTTTCATAAGCAGTGTTGAACTAGATATGGTCCGTATGAGTAGGAAATACAGTTCTTTTTTTCTGGCCATGCTCATGTTTCTTGCTGTATTGCTGATGCTGGAAAGAAGAGCATGCTTCTTGCGTTAAAACAGACTGTGTTTCATGGATGAGATCACTCTTCTGAATTTCCAATTAGAATCGGAGTTAAACTCCATGCTCTATGTCATCCTACAAGCAAGAGTTCATTTCCGGTAAACCCAGTAATTTTTCGGCTCAAATGAATTTACACAGTTCACGAAACCAACACGATTTACACTATTAACTAAACTGCATCTATGTAACAGATGATGTGTTTTGTATCGGTTTCATAAGCTGAGTGCAACTTGACATGGTCCGTTTGAGTAGGAAACACAGTTCGTTTTTTCTGGGCATGCTCATGTTCCTTGCTGTATTGCAGACCTTGAAAAGAAGAGCATGCTCCTTCTGTTAAAACGGAGTGTATTTCATGGATGAGAACACTGGTATGAATTTCCCTTCAGAAACTGAGTTTAACCAAAGGATCTGTGTCTTCCTAAAAGCAAGAGTTCTTTTCCGGTAAACCCAGTTATTTTTCGGCCCTAATGAATTTACACAGTTCACGAAACCAATACGATTTTCACTAATAACAAAAGAGCATCTATGTAAGATATGATGTGGTTTGTATCAGTTTCATAAGCAGAGTTGAACTAGATATGGTCCGTATGAGTAGGAAACACAGTTGTTTTTTTCTGGACATGCTCATGTTCCTTGCTGTATTGAAGACTCTGCAAAGAAGTGCATGCTTCTTGCGTTAACACAGACTGTGTTTCATGGATGAGAACACTGCTCTGAATTTCCCTTCAGAAGTGGAGTTAAACCAATAGCGCTGTGTCTTCCTACAAGCAAGAGTTCATTTCTGGTAAACACAGTGAATTTTCGGCTAAAATGAATTTACACAGTTCACAAACCCAACATGTTTTTCACTATTAACTAAAGAGCATCTATGTAAGTGATGCTGTGGTTTGTATCAATTTCATAAGCAGATATGAATTAGATATGGTCCGTATGAGTAGGAAATACAGTTCTTTTTTTCTGGCCATGCTCATGTTTCTTGCTGTATTGCTGATGCTGGAAAGAAGAGCATGCTTCTTGCGTTAAAACAGACTGTGTTTCATGGATGAGATCACTCTTCTGAATTTCCAATTAGAATCGGAGTTAAACTCCATGCTCTATGTCGTCCTACAAGCAAGAGTTCATTTCCGGTAAACCCAGTAATTTTTCGGCTCAAATGAATTTACACAGTTCACGAAACCAACACGATTTACACTATTAACTAAACTGCATCTATGTAACAGATGATGTGTTTTGTATCGGTTTCATAAGCAGAGTGGAACTTGACATGGTCCGTATGAGTAGGAAACACAGTTCTTTTTTTCTGGGCATGCTCATGTTCCTTGCTGTATTGCAGACTCTGAAAAGAAGAGCATGCTTCTTGCGTTAACACAGACTGTGTTTCATGGATGAGAACACTGCTCTGAATTTCCCTTCAGAAGTGGAGTTAAACCAAATGCTCTGTGTCTTCCTACAAGCAAGAGTTCATTTTTGGTAAACACAGTGAATTTTCGGCTAAAATGAATTTACACAGTTCACAAACCCAACATGTTTTTCACTATTAACTAAAGAGCATCTATGTAAGTGATGCTGTGGTTTGTATCAATTTCCTAAGCAGATATGAACTAGATATGGTCCATATGAGTAGGAAAAACAGTTCTTTTTTTCTGGCCATGCTCATGTTCCTTGCTGTATTGCAGACGCTGAAAAGAATAGCATGCTTCTTTCGTTAAAACGTAGTACGTTTCATGGATGAGTACACTGGTCTGAATTTCCCTTCAGAAACTGAGTTTAACCAAATGATCTGTGTCTTCCTACAAGCATGAGTTCATGTCCGGTAAACCCAGTTATTTTTCGGCTCAAATGAATTTACACAGTTCACAAAACCAATATGATTTTCACTAATAACAAAAGAGCATCTATGTAAGATATGATGTGGTTTGTATCAGTTTCATAAGCAGAGTTGAACTAGATATGGTCCGTATGAGTAGGAAACACAGTTGTTTTTTTCTGGACACGGTCATGTTCCTTCCTGTATTGCAGACTCTGCAAAGAAGAGCATGCTTCTTGCGTTAACACAGACTGTGTTTCATGGATGAGAACACTGCTCTGAATTTCCCTTCCGAAGTGGAGTTAAACCAATAGCGCTGTGTCTTCCTACAAGCAAGAGTTTATTTCTGGTAAACACAGTGAATTTTCGGCTAAAATGAATTTACACAGTTCACAAATCCAACATGTTTTTCACTATTAACTAAAGAGCATCTATGTAAGTGATGCTGTGGTTTGTATCAATTTCATAAGCAGATATGAACTAGATATGGTCCGTATGAGTAGGAAATACAGTTCTTTTTTTCTGGCCATGCTCATGTTTCTTGCTGTATTGCTGATGCTGGAAAGAAGAGCATGCTTCTTGCGTTAAAACAGACTGTGTTTCATGGATGAGATCACTCTTCTGAATTTCCAATTAGAATCGGAGTTAAACTCCATGCTCTATGTCGTCCTACAAGCAAGAGTTCATTTCCGGTAAACCCAGTAATTTTTCGGCTCAAATGAATTTACACAGTTCACGAAACCAACACGATTTACACTATTAACTAAACTGCATCTATGTAACAGATGATGTGTTTTGTATCGGTTTCATAAGCAGAGTGGAACTTGACATGGTCCGTATGAGTAGGAAACACAGTTCGTTTTTTCTGGGCATGCTCATGTTCCTTGCTGTATTGCAGACCTTGAAAAGAAGAGCATGCTCCTTCTGTTAAAACGGAGTGTGTTTCATGGATGAGAACACTGGTATGAATTTCCCTTCAGAAACTGAGTTTAACCAAAGGATCTGTGTCTTCCTACAAACAAGAGTTCTTTTCCGGTAAACCCAGTTATTTTTCGGCCCTAATGAATTTACACAGTTCACGAAACAAATACGATTTTCACTAATAACAAAAGAGCATCTATGTAAGATATGATGTGGTTTGTATCAGTTTAATAAGCAGAGTTGAACTAGATATGGTCCGTATGAGTAGGAAACACAGTTGTTTTTTTCTGGACACGGTCATGTTCCTTCCTGTATTGCAGACTCTGCAAAGAAGAGCATGCTTCTTGCGTTAACACAGACTGTGTTTCATGGATGAGAACACTGCTCTGAATTTCCCTTCAGAAGTGGAGTTAAACCAAATGCTCTGTGTCTTCCTACAAGCAAGAGTTCATTTTTGGTAAACACAGTGAATTTTCGGCTAAAATGAATTTACACAGTTCACAAACCCAACATGTTTTTCACTATTAACTAAAGAGCATCTATGTAAGTGATGCTGTGGTTTGTATCAATTTCATAAGCAGATATGAACTAGATATGGTCCATATGAGTAGGAAAAACAGTTCTTTTTTTCTGGCCATGCTCATGTTCCTTGCTGTATTGCAGACGCTGAAAAGAATAGCATGCTTCTTTCGTTAAAACGTAGTATGTTTCATGGATGAGTACACTGGTCTGAATTTCCCTTCAGAAACTGAGTTTAACCAAATGATCTGTGTCTTCCTACAAGCATGAGTTCATGTCCGGTAAACCCAGTTATTTTTCGGCTCAAATGAATTTACACAGTTCACAAAACCAATACGATTTTCACTAATAACAAAAGAGCATCTATGTAAGATATGATGTGGTTTGTATCAGTTTCATAAGCAGAATTGAACTAGATATGTCCATATGAGTACGAAAAACAGTTGTTTTTTTCTGGACATGCTCATGTTCCTTGCTGTATTGCAGAAGTTGGAAAGAAGAGCATGCTTCTTGCGTTAACACAGACTGTGTTTCATGGATGAGAACACTGCTCTGAATTTCCCTTCAGAAGTGGAGTTGAACCAAATGATCTCTGTTTTCCTACAAGCAAGTGTTCATTACTGGTAAACACAGTGAATTTTAGGCTAAAATGAATTTACACAGTTCACAAACCGAACACATTTTTCACTATTAACTAAAGAGTATCTATGTAAGATATGCTGTGGTTTGTATCAGTTTCATAAGCAGAGTTGAAATAGATATGGTCCATATGAATAGGAAACACAGTTCTTTTTTCTGGGCATGCTCATTTTCCTTGCTGTATTGCAGACACTGAAAAGAATAGCATGCTTCTTCCGTTAAAACCAAGTATGATTCATGGATGAGTACACTGGTCTGAATTTCCCTTCAGAAACTGAGTTTAACCAAAGGATCTGTGTCTTCCTCCAAGCAAGAGTTCATTTCTGGTAAACCCAGTTATTTTTTGGCTCAAATGAATTTACACAATTCAGGAAACCAATATGATTTTCACTATTAACTAAAGAGCATCTATGTAAGAGATGATGTGGTTTGTACCAGTTTCATAAGCAGTGTTGAACTAGATATGGTCCGTATGAGTAGGAAATACAGTTCTTTTTTTCTGGCCATGCTCATGTTTCTTGCTGTATTGCTGATGCTGGAAAGAAGAGCATGCTTCTTGCGTTAAAACAGACTGTGTTTCATGGATGAGATCACTCTTCTGAATTTCCAATTAGAATCGGAGTTAAACTCCATGCTCTATGTCATCCTACAAGCAAGAGTTCATTTCCGGTAAACCCAGTAATTTTTCGGCTCAAATGAATTTACACAGTTCACGAAACCAACACGATTTACACTATTAACTAAACTGCATCTATGTAACAGATGATGTGTTTTGTATCGGTTTCATAAGCTGAGTGCAACTTGACATGGTCCGTTTGAGTAGGAAACACAGTTCGTTTTTTCTGGGCATGCTCATGTTCCTTGCTGTATTGCAGACCTTGAAAAGAAGAGCATGCTCCTTCTGTTAAAACGGAGTGTATTTCATGGATGAGAACACTGGTATGAATTTCCCTTCAGAAACTGAGTTTAACCAAAGGATCTGTGTCTTCCTAAAAGCAAGAGTTCTTTTCCGGTAAACCCAGTTATTTTTCGGCCCTAATGAATTTACACAGTTCACGAAACCAATACGATTTTCACTAATAACAAAAGAGCATCTATGTAAGATATGATGTGGTTTGTATCAGTTTCATAAGCAGAGTTGAACTAGATATGGTCCGTATGAGTAGGAAACACAGTTGTTTTTTTCTGGACATGCTCATGTTCCTTGCTGTATTGAAGACTCTGCAAAGAAGTGCATGCTTCTTGCGTTAACACAGACTGTGTTTCATGGATGAGAACACTGCTCTGAATTTCCCTTCCGAAGTGGAGTTAAACCAATAGCGCTGTGTCTTCCTACAAGCAAGAGTTCATTTCTGGTAAACACAGTGAATTTTCGGCTAAAATGAATTTACACAGTTCACAAACCCAACATGTTTTTCACTATTAACTAAAGAGCATCTATGTAAGTGATGCTGTGGTTTGTATCAATTTCATAAGCAGATATGAATTAGATATGGTCCGTATGAGTAGGAAATACAGTTCTTTTTTTCTGGCCATGCTCATGTTTCTTGCTGTATTGCTGATGCTGGAAAGAAGAGCATGCTTCTTGCGTTAAAACAGACTGTGTTTCATGGATGAGATCACTCTTCTGAATTTCCAATTAGAATCGGAGTTAAACTCCATGCTCTATGTCGTCCTACAAGCAAGAGTTCATTTCCGGTAAACCCAGTAATTTTTCGGCTCAAATGAATTTACACAGTTCACGAAACCAACACGATTTACACTATTAACTAAACTGCATCTATGTAACAGATGATGTGTTTTGTATCGGTTTCATAAGCAGAGTGGAACTTGACATGGTCCGTATGAGTAGGAAACACAGTTCTTTTTTTCTGGGCATGCTCATGTTCCTTGCTGTATTGCAGACTCTGAAAAGAAGAGCATGCTTCTTGCGTTAACACAGACTGTGTTTCATGGATGAGAACACTGCTCTGAATTTCCCTTCAGAAGTGGAGTTAAACCAAATGCTCTGTGTCTTCCTACAAGCAAGAGTTCATTTTTGGTAAACACAGTGAATTTTCGGCTAAAATGAATTTACACAGTTCACAAACCCAACATGTTTTTCACTATTAACTAAAGAGCATCTATGTAAGTGATGCTGTGGTTTGTATCAATTTCCTAAGCAGATATGAACTAGATATGGTCCATATGAGTAGGAAAAACAGTTCTTTTTTTCTGGTCATGCTCATGTTCCTTGCTGTATTGCAGACGCTGAAAAGAATAGCATGCTTCTTTCGTTAAAACGTAGTACGTTTCATGGATGAGTACACTGGTCTGAATTTCCCTTCAGAAACTGAGTTTAACCAAATGATCTGTGTCTTCCTACAAGCATGAGTTCATGTCCGGTAAACCCAGTTATTTTTCGGCTCAAATGAATTTACACAGTTCACAAAACCAATATGATTTTCACTAATAACAAAAGAGCATCTATGTAAGATATGATGTGGTTTGTATCAGTTTCATAAGCAGAGTTGAACTAGATATGGTCCGTATGAGTAGGAAACACAGTTGTTTTTTTCTGGACACGGTCATGTTCCTTCCTGTATTGCAGACTCTGCAAAGAAGAGCATGCTTCTTGCGTTAACACAGACTGTGTTTCATGGATGAGAACACTGCTCTGAATTTCCCTTCCGAAGTGGAGTTAAACCAATAGCGCTGTGTCTTCCTACAAGCAAGAGTTTATTTCTGGTAAACACAGTGAATTTTCGGCTAAAATGAATTTACACAGTTCACAAATCCAACATGTTTTTCACTATTAACTAAAGAGCATCTATGTAAGTGATGCTGTGGTTTGTATCAATTTCATAAGCAGATATGAACTAGATATGGTCCGTATGAGTAGGAAATACAGTTCTTTTTTTCTGGCCATGCTCATGTTTCTTGCTGTATTGCTGATGCTGGAAAGAAGAGCATGCTTCTTGCGTTAAACAGACTGTGTTTCATGGATGAGATCACTCTTCTGAATTTCCAATTAGAATCGGAGTTAAACTCCATGCTCTATGTCGTCCTACAAGCAAGAGTTCATTTCCGGTAAACCCAGTAATTTTTCGGCTCAAATGAATTTACACAGTTCACGAAACCAACACGATTTACACTATTAACTAAACTGCATCTATGTAACAGATGATGTGTTTTGTATCGGTTTCCTAAACAGAGTGGAACTTGACATGGTCCGTATGAGTAGGAAACACAGTTCTTTTTTTCTGGGCATGCTCATGTTCCTTGCTGTATTGCAGACCTTGAAAAGAAGAGCATGCTCCTTCTGTTAAAACGGAGTGTGTTTCATGGATGAGAACACTGGTATGAATTTCCCTTCAGAAACTGAGTTTAACCAAAGGATCTGTGTCTTCCTACAAGCAAGAGTTCTTTTCCGGTAAACCCAGTTATTTTTCGGCCCTAATGAATTTACACAGTTCACGAAACCAATAAGATTTTCACTAATAACAAAAGAGAATCTATGTAAGATATGATGTGGTTTGTATCAGTTTCATAAGCAGAGTTGAACTAGATATGGTCCGTATGAGTAGGAAACACAGTTGTTTTTTTCTGGACATGGTCATGTTCCTTGCTGTATTGCAGACTCTGCAAAGAAGAGCATGCTTCTTGCGTTAAAACAGACTGTGTTTCATGGATGAGAACACTGCTCTGAATTTCCCTTCAGAAGTGGAGTTAAACCAAATGCTCTGTGTCTTCCTACAAGCAAGAGTTCATTTTTGGTAAACACAGTGAATTTTCGGCTAAAATGAATTTACACAGTTCACAAACCCAACATGTTTTTCACTATTAACTAAAGAGCATCTATGTAAGTGATGCTGTGGTTTGTATCAATTTCCTAAGCAGATATGAACTAGATATGGTCCATATGAGTAGGAAAAACAGTTCTTTTTTTCTGGCCATGCTCATGTTCCTTGCTGTATTGCAGACGCTGAAAAGAATAGCATGCGTCTTCCGTTAAAACGTAGTATGTTTCATGGATGAGTACACTGGTCTGAATTTCCCTTCAGAAACTGAGTTTAACCAAATGATCTGTGTCTTCCTACAAGCATGAGTTCATGTCCGGTAAACCCAGTTATTTTTCGGCTCAAATGAATTTACACAGTTCACAAAACCAATACGATTTTCACTAATAACAAAAGAGCATCTATGTAAGATATGATGTGGTTTGTATCAGTTTCATAAGCAGAGTTGAACTAGATATGTCCATATGAGTACGAAAAACAGTTGTTTTTTTCTGGACATGCTCATGTTCCTTGCTCTATTGCAGACGCTGAAAAGAAGAGCATGCTTCTTCTGTTAAAACGGAGTGTGTTTCATGGATGAGAACACTGGTATGAATTTCCCTTCAGAAACTGAGTTTAACCAAAGCATCTTTGTCTTCCTACAAGCAATAGTTCATTTCCGGTAAACCCAGTTATTTTTCAGCTCATATGAATTTACACAGTTCACGAAACCAATACGATTTTCACTAATAACAAAAGAGCATCTATGTAAGATATGATGTGGTTTGTATCAGTTTCATAAGCAGAGTTGAAGTAGATATGGTCCGTATGAGTAGGAAAAACATTTGTTTTTTTCTGGACATGCTCATGTTCCTTGCTGTATTGCAGAAGTTGGAAAGAAGAGCATGCTTCTTGCGTTAACACAGACTGTGTTTCATGGATGAGAACACTGCTCTGAATTTCCCTTCACAAGTGGAGTTACACCAAATGCTCTGTGTCTTCCTACAAGCAAGAGTTCATTTTTGGTAAACACAGTGAATTTTCAGCTAAAATGAATTTACACAGTTCACAAACCCAACATGTTTTTCACTATTAACTAAAGAGCATCTATGTAAGTGATGCTGTGGTTTGTATCAATTTCATAAGCAGATATGAACTAGATATGGTCCGTATGAGTAGGAAATACAGTTCTTTTTTCTGGCCATGCTCATGTTTCTTGCTGTATTGCTGATGCTGGAAAGAAGCATGCTTCTAGCTTTAAAACAGACTGTGTTGCATGGATGAGATCACTCTTCTGAATTTCCACTTAGAATCGGAGTTAAACTCCATGCTCTATGTCGTCCTACAAGCAAGAGTTCATTTCCGGTAAACCCAGTAATTTTTCGGCTCAAATGAATTTACACAGGTCACGAAACCAACACGATTTACACTATTAACTAAACTGCATCTATGTAACAGATGATGTGTTTTGTATCGGTTTCATAAGCAGAGTGGAACTTGACATGGTCCGTTTGAGTAGGAAACACAGTTCGTTTTTTCTGGGCATGCTCATGTTCCTTGCTGTATTGCAGACCTTGAAAAGAAGAGCATGCTCCTTCTGTTAAAACGGAGTGTGTTTCATGGATGAGAACACTGGTATGAATTTCCCTTCAGAAACTGAGTTTAACCAAAGGATCTGTGTCTTCCTAAAAGCAAGAGTTCTTTTCCGGTAAACCCAGTTATTTTTCGGCTCAAATGAATTTACACAGTTCACGAAACCAATACGATTTTCACTAATAACAAAAGAGCATCTATGTAAGATATGATGTGGTTTGTATCAGTTTCATAAGCAGAGTTGAACTAGATATGGTCCGTATGAGTAGGAAACACAGTTGTTTTTTTCTGGACATGGTCATGTTCCTTGCTGTATTGAAGACTCTGCAAAGAAGAGCATGCTTCTTGCGTTAACACAGACTGTGTTTCATGGATGAGAACACTGCTCTGAATTTCCCTTTAGAAGTGGAGTTAAACCAAATGCTCTGTGTCTTCCTACAAGCAAGAGTTCATTTTTGGTAAACACAGTGAATTTTCAGCTAAAATGAATTTACACAGTTCACAAACCCAACATGTTTTTCACTATTAACTAAAGAGCATCTATGTAAGTGATGCTGTGGTTTGTATCAATTTCATAAGCAGATATGAACTAGATATGGTCCGTATGAGTAGGAAATACAGTTCTTTTTTTCTGGCCATGCTCATGTTTCTTGCTGTATTGTTGATGCTGGAAAGATGCATGCTTCTTGCGTTAACACAGACTGTGTTTCATGGATGAGAACACTGCTCTGAATTTCCCTTCAGAAGTGGAGTTAAACCAAATGCTCTGTGTCTTCCTAGAAGCAAGAGTTCATTTCCGGAAAACCCAGTTATTTCTCGGCTCAAATTAATTTACACAGTTCACAAAACCAATACGATTTTCATTAATAACAAAATTGCTTCTATGTAAGATATGATGTGGTTTGTGTCAGTTTCATAGGCAGAGTTGATCTAGTTATGGTCCGTATGAGTAGGAAACATAGTTCTTTTTTTCTGGAAATGCTCATGTTCCTTGCTGTATTGCAGACTCTGCAAAGAAGAGCATGCTTCTTGCGTTAAAACAGACTGTGTTTCATAGATGAGAACACTGCTCTGAATTTCCCTTCAGAAGTGGAGTTGAACCAAATGATCTCTGTTTTCCTACAAGCAAGAGTTCATTACTGGTAAACACAGTGAATTTTCGGCTAAAATGAATTTACACAGTTCACAAACCCAACACATTTTTCACTATTAACTAAAGAGTATCTATGTAAGATATGCTGTGGTTTGTATCAGTTTCATAAGCAGAGTTGAACTAGATATGGTCCGTATGAATAGGAAACACAGTTCTTTTTTCTGGGCATGCTCATTTTCCTTGCTGTATTGCAGACACTGAAAAGATTAGCATGCTTCTTCCGTTAAAACCTAGTATGTTTCATGGATGAGTAGACTGGTCTGAATTTCCCTTCAGAAACTGAGTTTAACCAAAGGATCTGTGTCTTCCTCCAAGCAAGAGTTCAATTCCGGTAAACCCAGTTATTTTTTGGCTCAAATGAATTTACACAATTCAGGAAACCAATATGATTTTCACTATTAACTAAAGAGCATCTATGTAAGAGATGATGTGGTTTGTATCAGTTTCATAAGCAGTGTTGAACTAGATATGGTCCGTATGAGTAGGAAACAAAGTTGTTTTTTTCTGGCCATGCTCATGTTTCTTGCTGTATTGCTGATGCTGGAAAGAAGAGCATGCTTCTTGCATTAAAACAGACTGTGTTTCATGGATGAGATCACTCTTCTGAATTTCCAATTAGAATCAGAGTTAAACTCCATGCTCTATGTCGTCCTGCAAGCAAGAGTTCATTTCCGGTAAACCCAGTTATTTTTCGGCTCAAATGAATTTACACAGTTCACGAAACCATAACGATTTTCAATAATAACAAAAGAGCATCTATGTAAGATATGATGTGTTTTGTATCAGTTTCATAAGCAGAGCTGAACTAGATATGGTCCGTATGAGTAGGAAACACAGTTGTTTTTTTCTGGACATGGTCATGTTCCTTGCTGTATTGAAGACTCTGAAAAGAAGAGCATGCTTCTTGCGATAACACAGACTGTGTTTCATGGATGAGAACACTGCTCTGAATTTCCCTTCAGAAGTGGAGTTAAACCAAATGCTCTGTGTCTTCCTACAAGCAAGAATTCATTTTTGGTAAACACAGTGAATTTTCAGCTAAAATGAATTTACACAGTTCACAAACCCAACATGTTTTTCACTATTAACTAAAGAGCATCTATGTAAGTGATGCTGTGGTTTGTATCAATTTCATAAGCAGATATGAACTAGATATGGTCCGTATGAGTAGGAAATACAGTTCTTTTTTTCTGGCCATGCTCATGTTTCTTGCTGTATTGTTGATGCTGGAAAGAAGCATCCTTCTTGCGTTAAACAGACTGTGTTTCATGGATGAGATCACTCTTCTGAATTTCCACTTAGATTCGGAGTTAAACTCCATGCTCTATGTCATCCTACAAGCAAGAGTTCATTTCCGGTAAACCCAGTTATTTGGCGGCTCAAATGAATTTACACAGTTCACGAAACCAATATGATTTTCACTATTAACTAAAGAGCATCTATGTAAGAGATGATGTGGTTTGTATCAGTTTCATAAGCAGTGTTGAACTAGATATGGTCCGTATGAGTAGGAAACCCAGTTCTTTTTTTCTGGGCATGCTCATGTTCCTTGCTGTATTGCAGACGCTGAAAAGAAGAGCATGCTTCTTCTGTTAAAACGGAGTGTGTTTCATGGATGAGAACACTGGTATGAATTTCCCTTTAGAAACTGAGTTTAACCAATGATCTGTGTCTTACTACAAGCAAGAGTTCATTTCCGGAAAACCCAGTTATTTTTCAGATCAAATGAATTTACACAGTTCACGAAACCAATACGATTTTCACTAATAACAAGAGAGCATCTATGTAAGATATGATGTGGTTTGTATCAGGTTCATAAGCAGAGTTGAACTAGATATGGTCCGTATGAGTAGGAAACACAGTTGTTTTTTTCTGGACATGCTCATGTTCCTTGCTGTATTGCAGATTCTGCAAAGAAGAGCATGCTTCTTGCGTTAACACAGACTGTGTTTCATGGATGAGAACACTGCTCTGAATTTACCTTCAGAAGTGGAGTTAAACCAAATGCTCTGTGTCTTCCTACAAGCAAGAGTTCATTTTTGGTAAACACAGTGAATTTTCGGCTAAAATGAATTTACACAGTTCACAAACCCAACATGTTTTTCACTATTAACTAAAGAGCATCTATGTAAGTGATGCTGTGGTTTGTATCAATTTCCTAAGCAGATATGAACTAGATATGGTCCATATGAGTAGGAAAAACAGTTCTTTTTTTCTGGCCAAGCTCAAGTTCCTTGCTGTATTGCAGACGCTGAAAAGAATAGCATGCTTCTTCCGTTAAAACGTAGTATGTTTCATGGATGAGTACACTGGTCTGAATTTCCCTTCAGAAACTGAGTTTAACCAAATGATCTGTGTCTTCCTACAAGCATGAGTTCATGTCCGGTAAACCCAGTTATTTTTCGGCTCAAATGAATTTACACAGTTCACGAAACCAATACGATTTTCACTAATAACAAAAGAGCATCTATGTAAGATATGATGTGGTTTGTATCAGTTTCAAAAGCAGAGTTGAACTAGATATGTCCATATGAGTACGAAAAACAGTTGTTTTTTTCTGGACATGCTCATGTTCCTTGCTGTATTGCAGAAGTTGGAAAGAAGAGCATGCTTCTTGCGTTAACACAGACTGTGTTTCATGGATGAGAACACTGCTCTGAATTTCCCTTCAGAAGGGGAGTTAAACCAAATGCTCTGTGTCTTCCTAGAAGCAAGAGTTCATTTCCGGTAAACCCAGTTATTTTTCGGCTCAAATTAATTTACACAGTTCACAAAACCAATACGATTTTCATTAATAACAAAATCGCGTCTATGTAAGATATGATGTGGTTAGTATCAGTTTCATAGGCAGAGTTGAACTAGATATGGTCCGTATGAGTAGGAAACACAGTTCTTTTCTTCTGGAAATGCTCATGTTCCTTGCTGTATTGCAGACTCTGCAAAGAAGAGCATGCTTCTTGCGTTAAAACAGACTGTGTTTCATAGATGAGAACACTGCTCTGAATTTCCCTTCAGAAGTGGAGTTGAACCAAATGATCTCTGTTTTCCTACAAGCAAGAGTTCATTACTGGTAAACACAGTGAATTTTCGGCTAAAATGAATTTACACAGTTCACAAACCCAACACATTTTTCACTATTAACTAAAGAGTATCTATGTAAGATATGCTGTGGTTTGTATCAGTTTCATAAGCAGAGTTGAACTAGATATGGTCCGTATGAATAGGAAACTCAGTTCTTTTTTCTGGGCATGCTCATTTTCCTTGCTGTATTGCAGACACTGAAAAGAATAGCATGCTTCTTCCGTTAAAACCTACTATGTTTCATGGATGAGTACACTGGTCTGAATTTCCCTTCAGAAACTGAGTTTAACCAAAGGATCTGTGTCTTCCTTCAAGCAAGAGTTCTTTTCCGGTAAACCCAGTTATTTTTCGGCTCAAATGAATTTACACAGTTCACGAAACCAATAGGATTTTCACTAATAACAAAAGAGCATCTATGTAAGATATGATGTGGTTTGTATCAGTTTCATAAGCAGAGTTGAACTAGATATGGTCTGTATGAGTAGGAAACACAGTTGTTTTTTTCTGGACATGGTCATGTTCCTTGCTGTATTGCAGACTCTGCAAAGAAGAGCATGCTTCTTGCGATAACACAGACTGTGTTTCATGGATGAGAACACTGCTCTGAATTTCCCTTCAGAAGTGGAGTTAAGCCAAATGCTCTCTGTCTTCCTACAAGCAAGAGTTCATTTCTAGTAAACACAGTGAATTTTCGGCTAAAATGAATTTACACAGTTCACAAACCCAACATGTTTTTCACTATTAACTAAAGAGCATCTATGTAAGTGATGCTGTGGTTTGTATCAATTTCATTAGCAGATATGAACTAGATATGGTCAGTATGAGTAGGAAATACAGTTCTTTTTTTCTGGCCATGCTCATGTTTCTTGCTGCATTGCTGATGCTGGAAAGAAGAGCATGCTTCTTGCGTTAAAACAGACTGTGTTTCATGGATGAGATCACTCTTCTGAATTTCCTATTAGAATCGGAGTTAAACTCCATGCTCTATGTCGTCCTACAAGCAAGAGTTCATTTCCGGTAAACCCAGTAATTTTTCGGCTCAAATGAATTTACATAGTTCACGAAACCAACACGATTTACACTATTAACTAAACTGCATCTATGTAACAGATGATGTGTTTTGTATCGGTTTCATAAGCAGAGTGGAACTTGACATGGTCCGTATGAGTAGGAAACACAGTTCGTTTTTTCTGGGCATGCTCATGTTCCTTGCTGTATTGCAGACCTTGAAAAGAAGAGCATGCTCCTTCTGTTAAAACGGAGTGTGTTTCATGGATGAGAACACTGGTATGAATTTCCCTTCAGAAACTGAGTTTAACCAAAGGATCTGTGTCTTCCTAAAAGCAAGAGTTCTTTTCCGGTAAACCTAGTTATTTTTCGGCCCTAATGAATTTACACAGTTCACGAAACCAATACGATTTTCACTAATAACAAAAGAGCATCTATGTAAGATATGATGTGGTTTGTATCAGTTTCATAAGCAGAGTTGAACTAGATATGGTCCGTATGAGTAGGAAACACAGTTGTTTTTTTCTGGACATGGTCATGTTCCTTGCTGTATTGCAGACTCTGCAAAGAAGAGCATGCTTCTTGCGTTAACACAGACTGTGTTTCATGGATGAGAACACTGCTCTGAATTTCCCTTCAGAAGTGGAGATAAACCAAATGCTCTGTGTGTTCCTACAAGCAAGAGTTCATTTTTGGTAAACACAGTGAATTTTCGGCTAAAATGAATTTACACAGTTCACAAACCCAACATGTTTTTCACTATTAACTAAAGAGCATCTATGTAAGTGATGCTGTGGTTTGTATCAATTTCATAAGCAGATATGAACTAGATATGGTCAGTATGAGTAGGAAATACAGTTCTTTTTTTCTGGCCATGCTCATGTTTCTTGCTGCATTGCTGATGCTGGAAAGAAGAGCATGCTTCTTGCGTTAAAACAGACTGTGTTTCATGGATGAGATCACTCTTCTGAATTTCCTATTAGAATCGGAGTTAAACTCCATGCTCTATGTCGTCCTACAAGCAAGAGTTCATTTCCGGTAAACCCAGTAATTTTTCGGCTCAAATGAATTTACACAGTTCACGAAACCAACACGATTTACACTATTAACTAAACTGCATCTATGTAACAGATGATGTGTTTTGTATCGTTTTCATTAGCAGAGTGGAACTTGACATGGTCCATATGAGTAGGAAACACAGTTCTTTTTTTCTGGGCATGCCCATCTTCCTTGCTGTATTGCAGACCTTGAAAAGAAGAGCATGCTCCTTCTGTTAAAACGGAGTGTGTTTCATGGATGAGAACACTGGTATGAATTTCCCTTCAGAAACTGAGTTTAACCAAAGGATCTGTGTCTTCCTACAAGCAAGAGTTCTTTTCCGGTAAACCCAGTTATTTTTCGGCCCTAATGAATTTACACAGTTCACGAAACCAATACGATTTTCACTAATAACAAAAGAGCATCTATGTAAGATATGATGTGGTTTGTATCAGTTTCATAAGCAGAGTTGAACTAGATATGGTCCGTATGAGTAGGAAACACAGTTGTTTTTTTCTGGACACGGTCATGTTCCTTCCTGTATTGCAGACTCTGCAAAGAAGAGCATGCTTCTTGCGTTAACACAGACTGTGTTTCATGGATGAGAACACTGCTCTGAATTTACCTTCAGAAGTGGAGTTAAACCAAATGCTCTGTGTCTTCCTACAAGCAAGAGTTCATTTTTGGTAAACACAGTGAATTTTCGGCTAAAATGAATTTACACAGTTCACAAACCCAACATGTTTTTCACTATTAACTAAAGAGCATCTATGTAAGTGATGCTGTGGTTTGTATCAATTTCATAAGCAGATATGAACTAGATATGGTCAGTATGAGTAGGAAATACAGTTCCTTTTTTCTGGCCATGCTCGTGTTTCTTGCTGTATTGCTGATGCTGGAAAGAAGAGCATGCTTCTTGCGTTAAAACAGACTGTGTTTCATGGATGAGATCACTCTTCTGAATTTCCAATTAGAATCGGAGTTAAACTCCATGCTCTATGTTGTCCTACAAGCAAGAGTTCATTTCCGGTAAACCCAGTAATTTTTCGGCTCAAATGAATTTACATAGTTCACGAAACCAACACGATTTACACTATTAACTAAACTGCATCTATGTAACAGATGATGTGTTTTGTATCGGTTTCATAAGCAGAGTGGAACTTGACATGGTCCGTATGAGTAGGAAACACAGTTCGTTTTTTCTGGGCATGCTCATGTTCCTTGCTGTATTGCAGACCTTGAAAAGAAGAGCATGCTCCTTCTGTTAAAAGGGAGTGTGTTTCATGGATGAGAACACTGGTATGAATTTCCCTTCAGAAACTGAGTTTAACCAAAGGATCTGTGTCTTCCTACAAGCAAGAGTTCTTTTCCGGTAAACCCAGTTATTTTTCGGCTCAAATGAATTTTCACAGTTCACGAAACCAATACGATTTTCACTAATAACAAAAGAGCATCTATGTAAGATATGATGTGGTTTGTATCACTTTCATAAGCAGAGTTGAACTAGATATGTTCCGTATGAGTAGGAAACACAGTTGTTTTTTTCTGGACATGCTCATGTTCCTTGCTGTATTGAAGACTCTGCAAAGAAGAGCATGCTTCTTGCGTTAACACAGACTGTGTTTCATGGATGAGAACACTGCTCTGAATTTCCCTTCAGAAGTGGAGTTAAACCACATGCTCTGTGTCTTCCTACAAGCAAGAATTCATTTTTGGTAAACACAGTGAATTTTCGGCTAAAATGAATTTACACAGTTCACAAACCCAACATGTTTTTCACTATTAACTAAAGAGCATCTATGTAAGTGATGCTGTGGTTTGTATCAATTTCATAAGCAGATATGAACTAGATATGGTCAGTATGAGTAGGAAATACAGTTCTTTTTTTCTGGCCATGCTCATGTTTCTTGCTGTATTGCTGATGCTGGAAAGAAGAGCATGCTTCTTGCGTTAAAACAGACTGTGTTTCATGGATGAGATCACTCTTCTGAATTTCCAATTAGAATCGGAGTTAAACTCCATGCTCTATGTCGTCCTACAAGCAAGAGTTCATTTCCGGTAAACCCAGTAATTTTTCGGCTCAAATGAATTTACATAGTTCACGAAACCAACACGATTTACACTATTAACTAAACTGCATCTATGTAACAGATGATGTGTTTTGTATCGGTTTCATAAGCAGAGTGGAACTTGACATGGTCCGTATGAGTAGGAAACACAGTTCTTTTTTTCTGGGCATGCTCATGTTCCTTGCTGTATTGCAGACCTTGAAAAGAAGAGCATGCTCCTTCTGTTAAAACAGAGTGTGTTTCATGGATGAGAACACTGGTATGAATTTCCCTTCAGAAACTGAGTTTAACCAAAGGATCTGTGTCTTCCTACAAGCAAGAGTTCTTTTCCGGTAAACCCAGTTATTTTTCGGCCCTAATGAATTTACACAGTTCACGAAACCAATACGATTTTCTCTAATAACAAAAGAGCATCTATGTAAGATATGATGTGGTTTGTATCAGTTTCATAAGCAGAGTTGAACTAGATATGGTCCGTATGACTAGGAAACACAGTTGTTTTTTTCTGGACATGGTCATGTTCCTTGCTGTATTGCAGATTTTGCAAAGAAGAGCATGCTTCTTGCGTTAACACAGACTGTGTTTCATGGATGAGAACACTGCTCTGAATTTCCCTTCAGAAGTGGAGATAAACCAAATGCTCTGTGTCTTCCTACAAGTAAGAGTTCATTTTTGGTAAACACAGTGAATTTTCGGCTAAAATGAATTTACACAGTTCACAAACCCAACATGTTTTTCACTATTAACTAAAGAGCATCTATGTAAGTGATGCTGTGGTTTGTATCAATTTCATAAGCAGATATGAACTAGATATGGTCCATATGTGTAGGAAAAACAGTTCTTTTTTTCTGGCCATGCTCATGTTCCTTGCTATATTGCAGACGCTGAAAAGAATAGCATGCTTCTTCCGTTAAAAGGTAGTATGTTTCATGGATGAGTACACTGGTCTGAATTTCCCTTCAGAAACTGAGTTTAACCAAATGATCTGTGTCTTCCTACAAGCATGAGTTCATTTCCGGTAAACCCAGTTATTTTTCGGCTCAAATGAATTTACACAGTTCACGAAACGAATACGATTTTCACTAATAACAAAAGAGCATCTATGTAAGATATGATGTGGTTTGTATCAGTTTCATAAGCAGAGTTGAACTAGATATGTCCGTATGAGTACGAAAAACAGTTGTTTTTTTCTGGACATGCTCTTGTTTCTTGCTGTATTGCAGAAGTTGGAAAGAAGAGCATGCTTCTTGCGTTAACACAGACTGTGTTTCATGGATGAGAACACTGGTATGAATTTCCCTTTAGAAACTGAGTTTAACCAATGATCTGTGTCTTCCTACAAGCAAAAGTTCATTTCCGGTAAACCCTGTTATTTATCAGCTAAAATGAATTTACACAGTTCACGAAACCAATAGGATTTTCACTAATAACAAAAGAGCATCTATGTAAGATATGATGTGGTTTGTATCAGTTTCATAAGCAGAGTTGAACTAGATATGGTCTGTATGAGTAGGAAACACAGTTGTTTTTTTCTGGACATGGTCATGTTCCTTGCTGTATTGCAGACTCTGCAAAGAAGAGCATGCTTCTTGCGATAACACAGACTGTGTTTCATGGATGAGAACACTGCTCTGAATTTCCCTTCAGAAGTGGAGTTAAGCCAAATGCTCTCTGTCTTCCTACAAGCAAGAGTTCATTTCTAGTAAACACAGTGAATTTTCGGCTAAAATGAATTTACACAGTTCACAAACCCAACATGTTTTTCACTATTAACTAAAGAGCATCTATGTAAGTGATGCTGTGGTTTGTATCAATTTCATTAGCAGATATGAACTAGATATGGTCAGTATGAGTAGGAAATACAGTTCTTTTTTTCTGGCCATGCTCATGTTTCTTGCTGCATTGCTGATGCTGGAAAGAAGAGCATGCTTCTTGCGTTAAAACAGACTGTGTTTCATGGATGAGATCACTCTTCTGAATTTCCTATTAGAATCGGAGTTAAACTCCATGCTCTATGTCGTCCTACAAGCAAGAGTTCATTTCCGGTAAACCCAGTAATTTTTCGGCTCAAATGAATTTACATAGTTCACGAAACCAACACGATTTACACTATTAACTAAACTGCATCTATGTAACAGATGATGTGTTTTGTATCGGTTTCATAAGCAGAGTGGAACTTGACATGGTCCGTATGAGTAGGAAACACAGTTCGTTTTTTCTGGGCATGCTCATGTTCCTTGCTGTATTGCAGACCTTGAAAAGAAGAGCATGCTCCTTCTGTTAAAACGGAGTGTGTTTCATGGATGAGAACACTGGTATGAATTTCCCTTCAGAAACTGAGTTTAACCAAAGGATCTGTGTCTTCCTAAAAGCAAGAGTTCTTTTCCGGTAAACCTAGTTATTTTTCGGCCCTAATGAATTTACACAGTTCACGAAACCAATACGATTTTCACTAATAACAAAAGAGCATCTATGTAAGATATGATGTGGTTTGTATCAGTTTCATAAGCAGAGTTGAACTAGATATGGTCCGTATGAGTAGGAAACACAGTTGTTTTTTTCTGGACATGGTCATGTTCCTTGCTGTATTGCAGACTCTGCAAAGAAGAGCATGCTTCTTGCGTTAACACAGACTGTGTTTCATGGATGAGAACACTGCTCTGAATTTCCCTTCAGAAGTGGAGATAAACCAAATGCTCTGTGTGTTCCTACAAGCAAGAGTTCATTTTTGGTAAACACAGTGAATTTTCGGCTAAAATGAATTTACACAGTTCACAAACCCAACATGTTTTTCACTATTAACTAAAGAGCATCTATGTAAGTGATGCTGTGGTTTGTATCAATTTCATAAGCAGATATGAACTAGATATGGTCAGTATGAGTAGGAAATACAGTTCTTTTTTTCTGGCCATGCTCATGTTTCTTGCTGCATTGCTGATGCTGGAAAGAAGAGCATGCTTCTTGCGTTAAAACAGACTGTGTTTCATGGATGAGATCACTCTTCTGAATTTCCTATTAGAATCGGAGTTAAACTCCATGCTCTATGTCGTCCTACAAGCAAGAGTTCATTTCCGGTAAACCCAGTAATTTTTCGGCTCAAATGAATTTACATAGTTCACGAAACCAACACGATTTACACTATTAACTAAACTGCATCTATGTAACAGATGATGTGTTTTGTATCGGTTTCATAAGCAGAGTGGAACTTGACATGGTCCGTATGAGTAGGAAACACAGTTCGTTTTTTCTGGGCATGCTCATGTTCCTTGCTGTATTGCAGACCTTGAAAAGAAGAGCATGCTCCTTCTGTTAAAACGGAGTGTGTTTCATGGATGAGAACACTGGTATGAATTTCCCTTCAGAAACTGAGTTTAACCAAAGGATCTGTGTCTTCCTAAAAGCAAGAGTTCTTTTCCGGTAAACCTAGTTATTTTTCGGCCCTAATGAATTTACACAGTTCACGAAACCAATACGATTTTCACTAATAACAAAAGAGCATCTATGTAAGATATGATGTGGTTTGTATCAGTTTCATAAGCAGAGTTGAACTAGATATGGTCCGTATGAGTAGGAAACACAGTTGTTTTTTTCTGGACATGGTCATGTTCCTTGCTGTATTGCAGACTCTGCAAAGAAGAGCATGCTTCTTGCGTTAACACAGACTGTGTTTCATGGATGAGAACACTGCTCTGAATTTCCCTTCAGAAGTGGAGATAAACCAAATGCTCTGTGTGTTCCTACAAGCAAGAGTTCATTTTTGGTAAACACAGTGAATTTTCGGCTAAAATGAATTTACACAGTTCACAAACCCAACATGTTTTTCACTATTAACTAAAGAGCATCTATCTAAGTGATGCTGTGGTTTGTATCAATTTCCTAAGCAGATATGAACTAGATATGGTCCATATGTGTAGGAAAAACAGTTCTTTTTTTCTGGCCATGCTCATGTTCCTTGCTATATTGCAGACGCTGAAAAGAATAGCATGCTTCTTCCGTTAAAAGGTAGTATGTTTCATGGATGAGTACACTGGTCTGAATTTCCCTTCAGAAACTGAGTTTAACCAAATGATCTGTGTCTTCCTACAAGCATGAGTTCATTTCCGGTAAACCCAGTTATTTTTCGGCTCAAATGAATTTACACAGTTCACGAAACGAATACGATTTTCACTAATAACAAAAGAGAATCTATGTAAGATATGATGTGGTTTGTATCAGTTTCATAAGCAGAGTTGAACTAGATATGTCCGTATGAGTACGAAAAACAGTTGTTTTTTTCTGGACATGCTCATGTCCCTTGCTGTATTGAAGACTCTGCAAAGAAGAGCATGCTTCTTGCGTTAACACAGACTGTGTTTCATGGATGAGAACACTGCTCTGAATTTCCCTTCAGAAGTGGAGTTAAACCAAATGCTCTGTGTCTTCCTACAAGCAAGAGTTCATTTTTGGTAAACACAGTGAATTTTCGGCTAAAATGAATTTACACAGTTCACAAACCCAACATGTTTTTCACTATTAACTAAAGAGCATCTATGTAAGTGATGCTGTGGTTTGTATCAATTTCATAAGCAGATATGAACTAGATATGGTCAGTATGAGTAGGAAATACAGTTCTTTTTTTCTGCCCATGCTCATGTTTCTTGCTGTATTGCTGATGCTGGAAAGAAGAGCATGCTTCTTGCGTTAAAACAGACTGTGTTTCATGGATGAGATCACTCTTCTGAATTTCCAATTAGAATCGGAGTTAAACTCCATGCTCTATGTCGTCCTACAAGCAAGAGTTCATTTCCGGTAAACCCAGTAATTTTTCGGCTCAAATGAATTTACATAGTTCACGAAACCAACACGATTTACACTATTAACTAAACTGCATCTATGTAACAGATGATGTGTTTTGTATCGGTTTCATAAGCAGAGTGGAACTTGACATGGTCCGTATGAGTAGGAAACACAGTTCTTTTTTTCTGGGCATGCTCATGTTCCTTGCTGTATTGCAGACCTTGAAAAGAAGAGCATGCTCCTTCTGTTAAAACGGAGTGTGTTTCATGGATGAGAACACTGGTATGAATTTCCCTTCAGAAACTGAGTTTAACCAAAGGATCTGTGTCTTCCTAAAAGCAAGAGTTCTTTTCCGGTAAACCCAGTTATTTTTCGGCCCTAATGAATTTACACAGTTCACGAAACCAATATGATTTTCACTAATAACAAAAGAGCATCTATGTAAGATATGATGTGGTTTGTATCAGTTTCATAAGCAGAGTTGAACTAGATATGGTCCGTATGAGTAGGAAACACAGTTGTTTTTTTCTGGACATGGTCATGTTCCTTGCTGTATTGCAGACTCTGCAAAGAAGAGCATGCTTCTTGCGTTAACACAGACTGTGTTTCATGGATGAGAACACTGCTCTGAATTTCCCTTCAGAAGTGGAGTTAAACCAATAGCGCTGTGTCTTCCTACAAGCAAGAGTTCATTTCTGGTAAACACAGTGAATTTTCGGCTAAAATGAATTTACACAGTTCACAAACCCAACATGTTTTTCACTATTAACTAAAGAGCATCTATGTAAGTGATGCTGTGGTTTGTATCAATTTCATAAGCAGATATGAACTAGATATGGTCAGTATGAGTAGGAAATACAGTTCTTTTTTTCTGGCCATGCTCATGTTTCTTGCTGTATTGCTGATGCTGGAAAGAAGAGCATGCTTCTTGCGTTAAAACAGACTGTGTTTCATGGATGAGATCACTCTTCTGAATTTCCAATTAGAATCGGAGTTAAACTCCATGCTCTATGTCGTCCTACAAGCAAGAGTTCATTTCCGGTAAACCCAGTAATTTTTCGGCTCAAATGAATTTACATAGTTCACGAAACCAACACGATTTACACTATTACCTAAACTGCATCTATGTAACAGATGATGTGTTTTGTATCGGTTTCATAAGCAGAGTGGAA
The DNA here is from genome assembly GCA_949786405.1 of Onychomys arenicola. Classification (NCBI taxonomy): domain Eukaryota; kingdom Metazoa; phylum Chordata; class Mammalia; order Rodentia; family Cricetidae; genus Onychomys; species Onychomys arenicola. Next base: position 1,493,106 of record CATKUM010000019.1, on the reverse strand, counting down.
CTTGACATGGTCCGTATGAGTAGGAAACACAGTTCTTTTTTTCTGGGCATGCTCATGTTCCTTGCTGTATTGCAGACCTTGAAAAGAAGAGCATGCTCCTTCTGTTAAAACGGAGTGTGTTTCATGGATGAGAACACTGGTATGAATTTCCCTTCAGAAACTGAGTTTAACCAAAGGATCTGTGTCTTCCTACAAGCAAGAGTTCTTTTCCGGTAAACCCAGTTATTTTTCGGCCCTAATGAATTTACACAGTTCACGAAACCAATACGATTTTCACTAATAACAAAAGAGCATCTATGTAAGATATGATGTGGTTTGTATCAGTTCCATAAGCAGAGTTGAACTAGATATGGTCCGTATGAGTAGGAAACACAGTTGTTTTTTTCTGGACATGGTCATGTTCCTTGCTGTATTGCAGACTCGGCAAAGAAGAGCATGCTTCTTGCATTAACACAGACTGTGTTTCATGGATGAGAACACTGCTCTGAATTTCCCTTCAGAAGTGGAGATAAACCAAATGCTCTGTGTCTTCCTACAAGCAAGAGTTCATTTTTGGTAAACACAGTGAATTTTCGGCTAAAATGAATTTACACAGTTCACAAACCCAACATGTTTTTCACTATTAACTAAAGAGCATCTATGTAAGTGATGCTGTGGTTTGTATCAATTTCCTAAGCAGATATGAACTAGATATGGTCCATATGTGTAGGAAAAACAGTTCTTTTTTTCTTGCCTTGCTCATGTTCCTTGCTATATTGCAGACGCTGAAAAGAATAGCATGCTTCTTCCGTTAAAAGGTAGTATGTTTCATGGATGAGTACACTGGTCTGAATTTCCCTTCAGAAACTGAGTTTAACCAAATGATCTGTGTCTTCCTACAAGCAACAGTTCATTTCCGGTAAACCCAGTTATTTTTCGGCTCAAATGAATTTACACAGTTCACGAAACGAATACGATTTTCACTAATAACAAAAGAGCATCTATGTAAGATATGATGTGGTTTGTATCAGTTTCATAAGCAGAGTTGAACTAGATATGTCCGTATGAGTACGAAAAACAGTTGTTTTTTTCTGGACATGCTCATGTTTCTTGCTGTATTGCAGAAGTTGGAAATAAGAGCATGCTTCTTGCGTTAACACAGATTGTGTTTCATGGATGAGAACACTGGTATGAATTTCCCTTTAGAAACTGAGTTTAACCAATGATCTGTGTCTTCCTACAAGCAACAGTTCATTTCTGGTAAACCCAGTTATTTTTCAGCTCAAATGAATTTACACAGTTCACGAAACCAATACGATTTTCACTAATAACAAAAGAGCATCTATGTAAGATATGATGTGGTTTGTATCAGTTTCATAAGCAGAGTTGAACTAGATATGGTCTGTATGAGTAGGAAACACAGTTGTTTTTTTCTGGACATGGTCATGTTCCTTGCTGTATTGCAGACTCTGCAAAGAAGAGCATGCTTCTTGCGATAACACAGACTGTGTTTCATGGATGAGAACACTGCTCTGAATTTCCCTTCAGAAGTGGAGTTAAACCAAATGCTCTCTGTCTTCCTACAAGCAAGAGTTCATTTCTAGTAAACACAGTGAATTTTCGGCTAAAATGAATTTACACAGTTCACAAACCCAACATGTTTTTCACTATTAACTAAAGAGCATCTATGTAAGTGTTGCTGTGGTTTGTATCAATTTCATAAGCAGATATGAACTAGATATGGTCCGTATGAGTAGGAAATACAGTTCTTTTTTTCTGGCCATGCTCATGTTTCTTGCTGTATTGCTGATGCTGGAAAGAAGAGCATGCGTCTTGCGTTAAAACAGACTGTGTTTCATGGATGAGATCACTCTTCTGAATTTCCAATCAGAATCGGAGTTAAACTCCATGCTCTATGTCGTCCTACAAGCAAGAGTTCATTTCCGGTAAACCCAGTAATTTTTCGGCTCAAATGAATTTACACAGTTCACGAAACCAACACGATTTACACTATTAACTAAACTGCATCTATGTAACAGATGATGTGTTTTGTATCGGTTTCATAAGCAGAGTGGAACTTGACATGGTCCGTTTGAGTAGGAAACACAGTTCGTTTTTTCTGGGCATGCTCATGTTCCTTGCTGTATTGCAGACCTTGAAAAGAACAGCATGCTCCTTCTGTTAAAACGGAGTGTGTTTCATGGATGAGAACACTGGTATGAATTTCCCTTCAGAAACTGAGTTTAACCAAAGGATCTGTGTCTTCCTAAAAGCAAGAGTTCTTTTCCGGTAAACCCAGTTATTTTTCGGCCCTAATGAATTTACACAGTTCACGAAACCAATACGATTTTCACTAATAACAAAAGAGCATCTATGTAAGATATGATGTGGTTTGTATCAGTTTCATAAGCAGAGTTGAACTAGATATGGTCCGTATGAGTAGGAAACACAGTTGTTTTTTTCTGGACATGGTCATGTTCCTTGCTGTATTGCAGACTCTGCAAAGAAGAGCATGCTTCTTGCGTTAACACAGACTGTGTTTCAAGGATGAGAACACTGCTCTGAATTTCCCTTCAGAAGTGGAGTTAAACCAATAGCGCTGTGTCTTCCTACAAGCAAGAGTTCATTTCTGGTAAACACAGTGAATTTTCGGCTAAAATGAATTTACACAGTTCACAAACCCAACATGTTTTTCACTATTAACTAAAGAGCATCTATGTAAGTGATGCTGTGGTTTGTATCAATTTCATAAGCAGATATGAACTAGATATGGTCAGTATGAGTAGGAAATACAGTTCTTTTTTTCTGGCCATGCTCATGTTTCTTGCTGTATTGCTGATGCTGGAAAGAAGAGCATGCTTCTTGCGTTAAAACAGACTGTGTTTCATGGATGAGATCACTCTTCTGAATTTCCAATTAGAATCGGAGTTAAACTCCATGCTCTATGTCGTCCTACAAGCAAGAGTTCATTTCCGGTAAACCCAGTAATTTTTCGGCTCAAATGAATTTACATAGTTCACGAAACCAACACGATTTACACTATTAACTAAACTGCATCTATGTAACAGATGATGTGTTTTGTATCGGTTTCATAAGCAGAGTGGAACTTGACATGGTCCGTATGAGTAGGAAACACAGTTCTTTTTTTCTGGGCATGCTCATGTTCCTTGCTGTATTGCAGACCTTGAAAAGAAGAGCATGCTCCTTCTGTTAAAACGGAGTGTGTTTCATGGATGAGAACACTGGTATGAATTTCCCTTCAGAAACTGAGTTTAACCAAAGGATCTGTGTCTTCCTACAAGCAAGAGTTCTTTTCCGGTAAACCCAGTTATTTTTCGGCCCTAATGAATTTACACAGTTCACGAAACCAATACGATTTTCACTAATAACAAAAGAGCATCTATGTAAGATATGATGTGGTTTGTATCAGTTCCATAAGCAGAGTTGAACTAGATATGGTCCGTATGAGTAGGAAACACAGTTGTTTTTTTCTGGACATGGTCATGTTCCTTGCTGTATTGCAGACTCGGCAAAGAAGAGCATGCTTCTTGCATTAACACAGACTGTGTTTCATGGATGAGAACACTGCTCTGAATTTCCCTTCAGAAGTGGAGATAAACCAAATGCTGTGTGTCTTCCTACAAGCAAGAGTTCATTTTTGGTAAACACAGTGAATTTTCGGCTAAAATGAATTTACACAGTTCACAAACCCAACATGTTTTTCACTATTAACTAAAGAGCATCTATGTAAGTGATGCTGTGGTTTGTATCAATTTCCTAAGCAGATATGAACTAGATATGGTCCATATGTGTAGGAAAAACAGTTCTTTTTTTCTTGCCTTGCTCATGTTCCTTGCTATATTGCAGACGCTGAAAAGAATAGCATGCTTCTTCCGTTAAAAGGTAGTATGTTTCATGGATGAGTACACTGGTCTGAATTTCCCTTCAGAAACTGAGTTTAACCAAATGATCTGTGTCTTCCTACAAGCAACAGTTCATTTCCGGTAAACCCAGTTATTTTTCGGCTCAAATGAATTTACACAGTTCACGAAACGAATACGATTTTCACTAATAACAAAAGAGCATCTATGTAAGATATGATGTGGTTTGTATCAGTTTCATAAGCAGAGTTGAACTAGATATGTCCGTATGAGTACGAAAAACAGTTGTTTTTTTCTGGACATGCTCATGTTTCTTGCTGTATTGCAGAAGTTGGAAATAAGAGCATGCTTCTTGCGTTAACACAGATTGTGTTTCATGGATGAGAACACTGGTATGAATTTCCCTTTAGAAACTGAGTTTAACCAATGATCTGTGTCTTCCTACAAGCAACAGTTCATTTCTGGTAAACCCAGTTATTTTTCAGCTCAAATGAATTTACACAGTTCACGAAACCAATACGATTTTCACTAATAACAAAAGAGCATCTATGTAAGATATGATGTGGTTTGTATCAGTTTCATAAGCAGAGTTGAACTAGATATGGTCTGTATGAGTAGGAAACACAGTTGTTTTTTTCTGGACATGGTCATGTTCCTTGCTGTATTGCAGACTCTGCAAAGAAGAGCATGCTTCTTGCGATAACACAGACTGTGTTTCATGGATGAGAACACTGCTCTGAATTTCCCTTCAGAAGTGGAGTTAAACCAAATGCTCTCTGTCTTCCTACAAGCAAGAGTTCATTTCTAGTAAACACAGTGAATTTTCGGCTAAAATGAATTTACACAGTTCACAAACCCAACATGTTTTTCACTATTAACTAAAGAGCATCTATGTAAGTGTTGCTGTGGTTTGTATCAATTTCATAAGCAGATATGAACTAGATATGGTCCGTATGAGTAGGAAATACAGTTCTTTTTTTCTGGCCATGCTCATGTTTCTTGCTGTATTGCTGATGCTGGAAAGAAGAGCATGCGTCTTGCGTTAAAACAGACTGTGTTTCATGGATGAGATCACTCTTCTGAATTTCCAATCAGAATCGGAGTTAAACTCCATGCTCTATGTCGTCCTACAAGCAAGAGTTCATTTCCGGTAAACCCAGTAATTTTTCGGCTCAAATGAATTTACACAGTTCACGAAACCAACACGATTTACACTATTAACTAAACTGCATCTATGTAACAGATGATGTGTTTTGTATCGGTTTCATAAGCAGAGTGGAACTTGACATGGTCCGTTTGAGTAGGAAACACAGTTCGTTTTTTCTGGGCATGCTCATGTTCCTTGCTGTATTGCAGACCTTGAAAAGAACAGCATGCTCCTTCTGTTAAAACGGAGTGTGTTTCATGGATGAGAACACTGGTATGAATTTCCCTTCAGAAACTGAGTTTAACCAAAGGATCTGTGTCTTCCTAAAAGCAAGAGTTCTTTTCCGGTAAACCCAGTTATTTTTCGGCTCAAATGAATTTACACAGTTCACGAAACCAATACGATTTTCACTAATAACAAAAGAGCATCTATGTAAGATATGATGTGGTTTGTATCAGTTTCATAAGCAGAGTTGAACTAGATATGGTCCGTATGAGTAGGAAACACAGTTGTTTTTTTCTGGACATGGTCATGTTCCTTGCTGTATTGCAGATTTTGCAAAGAAGAGCATGCTTCTTGCGTTAACACAGACTGTGTTTCATGGATGAGAACACTGCTCTGAATTTCCCTTCAGAAGTGGAGTTAAACCAATAGCGCTGTGTCTTCCTACAAGCAAGAGTTCATTTCTGGTAAACACAGTGAATTTTCGGCTAAAATGAATTTACACAGTTCACAAACCCAACATGTTTTTCACTATTAACTAAAGAGCATCTATGTAAGTGATGCTGTGGTTTGTATCAATTTCATAAGCAGATATGAACTAGATATGGTCAGTATGAGTAGGAAATACAGTTCTTTTTTTCTGGCCATGCTCATGTTTCTTGCTGTATTGCTGATGCTGGAAAGAAGAGCATGCTTCTTGCGTTAAAACAGACTGTGTTTCATGGATGAGATCACTCTTCTGAATTTCCAATTAGAATCGGAGTTAAACTCCATGCTCTATGTCGTCCTACAAGCAAGAGTTCATTTCCGGTAAACCCAGTAATTTTTCGGCTCAAATGAATTTACATAGTTCACGAAACCAACACGATTTACACTATTAACTAAACTGCATCTATGTAACAGATGATGTGTTTTGTATCGGTTTCATAAGCAGAGTGGAACTTGACATGGTCCGTATGAGTAGGAAACACAGTTCTTTTTTTCTGGGCATGCTCATGTTCCTTGCTGTATTGCAGACCTTGAAAAGAAGAGCATGCTCCTTCTGTTAAAACGGAGTGTGTTTCATGGATGAGAACACTGGTATGAATTTCCCTTCAGAAACTGAGTTTAACCAAAGGATCTGTGTCTTCCTACAAGCAAGAGTTCTTTTCCGGTAAACCCAGTTATTTTTCGGCCCTAATGAATTGACACAGTTCACGAAACCAATACGATTTTCACTAATAACAAAAGAGCATCTATGTAAGATATGATGTGGTTTGTATCAGTTTCATAAGCAGAGTTGAACTAGATATGGTCCGTATGAGTAGGAAACACAGTTGTTTTTTTCTGGACATGGTCATGTTCCTTGCTGTATTGCAGACTCTGCAAAGAAGAGCATGCTTCTTGCATTAACACAGACTGTGTTTCATGGATGAGAACACTGCTCTGAATTTCCCTTCAGAAGTGGAGATAAACCAAATGCTGTGTGTCTTCCTACAAGCAAGAGTTCATTTTTGGTAAACACAGTGAATTTTCGGCTAAAATGAATTTACACAGTTCACAAACCCAACATGTTTTTCACTATTAACTAAAGAGCATCTATGTAAGTGATGCTGTGGTTTGTATCAATTTCCTAAGCAGATATGAACTAGATATGGTCCATATGTGTAGGAAAAACAGTTCTTTTTTTCTTGCCTTGCTCATGTTCCTTGCTATATTGCAGACGCTGAAAAGAATAGCATGCTTCTTCCGTTAAAAGGTAGTATGTTTCATGGATGAGTACACTGGTCTGAATTTCCCTTCAGAAACTGAGTTTAACCAAATGATCTGTGTCTTCCTACAAGCAACAGTTCATTTCCGGTAAACCCAGTTATTTTTCGGCTCAAATGAATTTACACAGTTCACGAAACGAATACGATTTTCACTAATAACAAAAGAGCATCTATGTAAGATATGATGTGGTTTGTATCAGTTTCATAAGCAGAGTTGAACTAGATATGTCCGTATGAGTACGAAAAACAGTTGTTTTTTTCTGGACATGCTCATGTTTCTTGCTGTATTGCAGAAGTTGGAAATAAGAGCATGCTTCTTGCGTTAACACAGATTGTGTTTCATGGATGAGAACACTGGTATGAATTTCCCTTTAGAAACTGAGTTTAACTAATGATCTGTGTCTTCCTACAAGCAACAGTTCATTTCTGGTAAACCCAGTTATTTTTCAGCTCAAATGAATTTACACAGTTCACGAAACCAATACGATTTTCACTAATAACAAAAGAGCATCTATGTAAGATATGATGTGGTTTGTATCAGTTTCATAAGCAGAGTTGAACTAGATATGGTCTGTATGAGTAGGAAACACAGTTGTTTTTTTCTGGACATGGTCATGTTCCTTGCTGTATTGCAGACTCTGCAAAGAAGAGCATGCTTCTTGCGATAACACAGACTGTGTTTCATGGATGAGAACACTGCTCTGAATTTCCCTTCAGAAGTGGAGTTAAACCAAATGCTCTCTGTCTTCCTACAAGCAAGAGTTCATTTCTAGTAAACACAGTGAATTTTCGGCTAAAATGAATTTACACAGTTCACAAACCCAACATGTTTTTCACTATTAACTAAAGAGCATCTATGTAAGTGTTGCTGTGGTTTGTATCAATTTCATAAGCAGATATGAACTAGATATGGTCCGTATGAGTAGGAAATACAGTTCTTTTTTTCTGGCCATGCTCATGTTTCTTGCTGTATTGCTGATGCTGGAAAGAAGAGCATGCGTCTTGCGTTAAAACAGACTGTGTTTCATGGATGAGATCACTCTTCTGAATTTCCAATCAGAATCGGAGTTAAACTCCATGCTCTATGTCGTCCTACAAGCAAGAGTTCATTTCCGGTAAACCCAGTAATTTTTCGGCTCAAATGAATTTACACAGTTCACGAAACCAACACGATTTACACTATTAACTAAACTGCATCTATGTAACAGATGATGTGTTTTGTATCGGTTTCATAAGCAGAGTGGAACTTGACATGGTCCGTTTGAGTAGGAAACACAGTTCGTTTTTTCTGGGCATGCTCATGTTCCTTGCTGTATTGCAGACCTTGAAAAGAACAGCATGCTCCTTCTGTTAAAACGGAGTGTGTTTCATGGATGAGAACACTGGTATGAATTTCCCTTCAGAAACTGAGTTTAACCAAAGGATCTGTGTCTTCCTAAAAGCAAGAGTTCTTTTCCGGTAAACCCAGTTATTTTTCGGCTCAAATGAATTTACACAGTTCACGAAACCAATACGATTTTCACTAATAACAAAAGAGCATCTATGTAAGATATGATGTGGTTTGTATCAGTTTCATAAGCAGAGTTGAACTAGATATGGTCCGTATGAGTAGGAAACACAGTTGTTTTTTTCTGGACATGGTCATGTTCCTTGCTGTATTGCAGATTTTGCAAAGAAGAGCATGCTTCTTGCGTTAACACAGACTGTGTTTCATGGATGAGAACACTGCTCTGAATTTCCCTTCAGAAGTGGAGTTAAACCAATAGCGCTGTGTCTTCCTACAAGCAAGAGTTCATTTCTGGTAAACACAGTGAATTTTCGGCTAAAATGAATTTACACAGTTCACAAACCCAACATGTTTTTCACTATTAACTAAAGAGCATCTATGTAAGTGATGCTGTGGTTTGTATCAATTTCATAAGCAGATATGAACTAGATATGGTCAGTATGAGTAGGAAATACAGTTCTTTTTTTCTGGCCATGCTCATGTTTCTTGCTGTATTGCTGATGCTGGAAAGAAGAGCATGCTTCTTGCGTTAAAACAGACTGTGTTTCATGGATGAGATCACTCTTCTGAATTTCCAATTAGAATCGGAGTTAAACTCCATGCTCTATGTCGTCCTACAAGCAAGAGTTCATTTCCGGTAAACCCAGTAATTTTTCGGCTCAAATGAATTTACATAGTTCACGAAACCAACACGATTTACACTATTAACTAAACTGCATCTATGTAACAGATGATGTGTTTTGTATCGGTTTCATAAGCAGAGTGGAACTTGACATGGTCCGTATGAGTAGGAAACACAGTTCTTTTTTTCTGGGCATGCTCATGTTCCTTGCTGTATTGCAGACCTTGAAAAGAAGAGCATGCTCCTTCTGTTAAAAGGGAGTGTGTTTCATGGATGAGAACACTGGTATGAATTTCCCTTCAGAAACTGAGTTTAACCAAAGGATCTGTGTCTTCCTACAAGCAAGAGTTCTTTTCCGGTAAACCCAGTTATTTTTCGGCCCTAATGAATTGACACAGTTCACGAAACCAATACGATTTTCACTAATAACAAAAGAGCATCTATGTAAGATATGATGTGGTTTGTATCAGTTTCATAAGCAGAGTTGAACTAGATATGGTCCGTATGAGTAGGAAACACAGTTGTTTTTTTCTGGACATGGTCATGTTCCTTGCTGTATTGCAGACTCTGCAAAGAAGAGCATGCTTCTTGCATTAACACAGACTGTGTTTCATGGATGAGAACACTGCTCTGAATTTCCCTTCAGAAGTGGAGATAAACCAAATGCTCTGTGTCTTCCTACAAGCAAGAGTTCATTTTTGGTAAACACAGTGAATTTTCGGCTAAAATGAATTTACACAGTTCACAAACCCAACATGTTTTTCACTATTAACTAAAGAGCATCTATGTAAGTGATGCTGTGGTTTGTATCAATTTCCTAAGCAGATATGAACTAGATATGGTCCATATGTGTAGGAAAAACAGTTCTTTTTTTCTTGCCTTGCTCATGTTCCTTGCTATATTGCAGACGCTGAAAAGAATAGCATGCTTCTTCCGTTAAAAGGTAGTATGTTTCATGGATGAGTACACTGGTCTGAATTTCCCTTCAGAAACTGAGTTTAACCAAATGATCTGTGTCTTCCTACAAGCAACAGTTCATTTCCGGTAAACCCAGTTATTTTTCGGCCCTAATGAATTTACACAGTTCACGAAACCAATACGATTTTCACTAATAACAAAAGAGCATCTATGTAAGATATGATGTGGTTTGTATCAGTTTCATAAGCAGAGTTGAACTAGATATGGTCCGTATGAGTAGGAAACACAGTTGTTTTTTTCTGGACATGGTCATGTTCCTTGCTGTATTGCAGACTCTGCAAAGAAGAGCATGCTTCTTGCATTAACACAGACTGTGTTTCATGGATGAGAACACTGCTCTGAATTTCCCTTCAGAAGTGGAGATAAACCAAATGCTCTGTGTCTTCCTACAAGCAAGAGTTCATTTTTGGTAAACACAGTGAATTTTCGGCTAAAATGAATTTACACAGTTCACAAACCCAACATGTTTTTCACTATTAACTAAAGAGCATCTATGTAAGTGATGCTGTGGTTTGTATCAATTTCCTAAGCAGATATGAACTAGATATGGTCCATATGTGTAGGAAAAACAGTTCTTTTTTTCTTGCCTTGCTCATGTTCCTTGCTATATTGCAGACGCTGAAAAGAATAGCATGCTTCTTCCGTTAAAAGGTAGTATGTTTCATGGATGAGTACACTGGTCTGAATTTCCCTTCAGAAACTGAGTTTAACCAAATGATCTGTGTCTTCCTACAAGCAACAGTTCATTTCCGGTAAACTCAGTTATTTTTCGGCTCAAATGATTTTACACAGTTCACGAAACGAATACGATTTTCACTAATAACAAAAGAGCATCTATGTAAGATATGATGTGGTTTGTATCAGTTTCATAAGCAGAGTTGAACTATATATGTCCGTATGAGTACGAAAAACAGTTGTTTTTTTCTGGACATGCTCATGTTTCTTGCTGTATTGCAGAAGTTGGAAAGAAGAGCATGCTTCTTGCGTTAACACAGATTGTGTTTCATGGATGAGAACACTGGTATGAATTTCCCTTTAGAAACTGAGTTTAACCAATGATCTGTGTCTTCCTACAAGCAACAGTTCATTTCTGGTAAACCCAGTTATTTTTCAGCTCAAATGAATTTACACAGTTCACGAAACCAATACGATTTTCACTAATAACAAAAGAGCATCTATGTAAGATATGATGTGGTTTGTATCAGTTTCATAAGCAGAGTTGAACTAGATATGGTCCGTATGAGTAGGAAACACAGTTGTTTTTATCTGGACATGGTCATGTTCCTTGCTGTATTGCAGAATCTGCAAAGAAGAGCATGCTTCTTGCATTAACACAGACTGTGTTTCATGGATGAGAACACTGCTCTGAATTTCCCTTCAGAAGTGGAGATAAACCAAATGCTTTGTGTCTTCCTACAAGCAAGAGTTCATTTTTGGTAAACACAGTGAATTTTCGGCTAAAATGAATTTACACAGTTCACAAACCCAACATGTTTTTCACTATTAACTAAAGAGCATCTATGTAAGTGATGCTGTGGTTTGTATCAATTTCCTAAGCAGATATGAACTAGATATGGTCCATATGTGTAGGAAAAACAGTTCTTTTTTTCTGGCCATGCTCATGTTCCTTGCTATATTGCAGACGCTGAAAAGAATAGCATGCTTCTTCCGTTAAAGGGTAGTATGTTTCATGGATGAGTACACTGGTCTGAATTTCCCTTCAGAAACTGAGTTTAACCAAATGATCTGTGTCTTCCTACAAGCAACAGTTCATTTCCGGTAAACCCAGTTATTTTTCGGCTCAAATGAATTTACACAGTTCACGAAACGAATACGATTTTCACTAATAACAAAAGAGCATCTATGTAAGATATGATGTGGTTTGTATCAGTTTCATAAGCAGAGTTGAACTAGATATGTCCGTATGAGTACGAAAAACAGTTGTTTTTTTCTGGACATGCTCATGTTTCTTGCTGTATTGCAGAAGTTGGAAAGAAGAGCATGCTTCTTGCGTTAACACAGACTGTGTTTCATGGATGAGAACACTGGTATGAATTTCCCTTTAGAAACTGAGTTTAACCAATGATCTGTGTCTTCCTACAAGCAACAGTTCATTTCCGGTAAACCCAGTTATTTTTCAGCTCAAATGAATTTACACAGTTCACGAAACCAATACGATTTTCACCAATAACAAAAGAGCATCTATGTAAGATATGATGTGGTTTGTATCAGTTTCATAAGCAGAGTTGAACTAGATATGCTCCGTATGAGTAGGAAACACAGTTGTTTTTTTCTGGACATGGTCATGTTCCTTGCTGTATTGCAGACTCTGCAAAGAAGAGCATGCTTCTTGCATTAACACAGACTGTGTTTCATGGATGAGAACACTGCTCTGAATTTCCCTTCAGAAGTGGAGTTAAACCAAATGATCTCTGTCTTCCTACAAGCAAGAGTTCATTTCTAGTAAACACAGTGAATTTTCGGCTAAAATGAATTTACACAGTTCACAAACCCAACATGTTTTTCACTATTAACTAAAGAGCATCTATGTAAGTGTTGCTGTGGTTTGTACCAGTTTCATAAGCAGATATGAACTAGATATGGTCCGTATGAGTAGGAAATACAGTTCTTTTTTTCTGGCCATGCTCATGATTCTTGCTGTATTGCTGATGCTGGAAAGAAGAGCATGCTTCTTGCGTTAAAACAGACTGTGTTTCATGGATGAGATCACTCTTCTGAATTTCCAATCAGAATCGGAGTTAAACTCCATGCTCTATGTCGTCCTACAAGCAAGAGTTCATTTCCGGTAAACCCAGTAATTTTTCGGCTCAAATGAATTTACACAGTTCACGAAACCAACACGATTTACACTATTAACTAAACTGCATCTATGTAACAGATGATGTGTTTTGTATCGGTTTCATAAGCAGAGTGGAACTTGACATGGTCCGTTTGAGTAGGAAACACAGTTCGTTTTTTCTGGGCATGCTCATGTTCCTTGCTGTATTGCAGACCTTGAAAAGAAGAGCATGCTCCTTCTGTTAAAACGGAGTGTGTTTCATGGATGAGAACACTGGTATGAATTTCCCTTCAGAAACTGAGTTTAACCAAAGGATCTGTGTCTTCCTAAAAGCAAGAGTTCTTTTCCGGTAAACCCAGTTATTTTTCGGCTCAAATGAATTTACACAGTTCACGAAACCAATACGATTTTCACTAATAACAAAAGAGCATCTATGTAAGATATGATGTGGTTTGTATCAGTTTCATAAGCAGAGTTGAACTAGATATGGTCCGTATGAGAAGGAAACACAGTTGTTTTTTTCTGGACATGCTCATGTTCCTTGCTGTATTGAAGACTCTGCAAAGAAGAGCATGCTTCTTGCGTTAACACAGACTGTGTTTCATGGATGAGAACACTGCTCTGAATTTCCCTTCAGAAGTGGAGTTAAACCAATAGCGCTGTGTCTTCCTACAAGCAAGAGTTCATTTCTGGTAAACAAAGTGAATTTTCGGCTAAAATGAATTTACACAGTTCACAAACCCAACATGTTTTTCACTATTAACTAAAGAGCATCTATGTAAGTGATGCTGTGGTTTGTATCAATTTCATAAGCAGATATGAACTAGATATGGTCTGTATGAGTAGGAAATACAGTTCTTTTTTTCTGGCCAAGCTCATGTTTCTTGCTGTATTGCTGATGCTGGAAAGAAGAGCATGCTTCTTGCGTTAAAACAGACTGTGTTTCATGGATGAGATCACTCTTCTGAATTTCCAATTAGAATCGGAGTTAAACTCCATGCTCTATGTCGTCCTACAAGCAAGAGTTCATTTCCGGTAAACCCAGTAATTTTTCGGCTCAAATGAATTTACACAGGTCACGAAACCAACACGATTTACACTATTAACTAAACCGCATCTATGTAACAGATGATGTGTTTTGTATCGGTTTCATAAGCAGAGTGGAACTTGACATGGTCCGTATGAGTAGGAAACACAGTTCGTTTTTTCTGGGCATGCTCATGTTCCTTGCTGTATTGCAGACCTTGAAAAGAAGAGCATGCTCCTTCTGTTAAAAGGGAGTGTGTTTCATGGATGAGAACACTGGTATGAATTTCCCTTCAGAAACTGAGTTTATCCAAAGGATCTGTGTCTTCCTACAAGCAAGAGTTCTTTTCCGGTAAACCCAGTTATTTTACGGCTCAAATGAATTTACACAGTTCACGAAACCAATACGATTTTCACTAATAACAAAAGAGCATCTATGTAAGATATGATGTGGTTTGTATCACTTTCATAAGCAGAGTTGAACTAGATATGTTCCGTATGAGTAGGAAACACAGTTGTTTTTTTCTGGACATGCTCATGTTCCTTGCTGTATTGAAGACTCTGCAAAGAAGAGCATGCTTCTTGCGTTAACACAGACTGTGTTTCATGGATGAGAACACTGCTCTGAATTTCCCTTCAGAAGTGGAGTTAAACCAATAGCGCTGTGTCTTCCTACAAGCAAGAGTTCATTTCTGGTAAACACAGTGAATTTTCGGCTAAAATGAATTTACACAGTCCACAAACCCAACATGTTTTTCACTATTAACTAAAGAGCATCTATGTAAGTGATGCTCTGTTTTGTATCAATTTCATAAGCAGATATGAACTAGATATGGTCCGTATGAGTAGGAAATACAGTTCTTTTTTTCTGGCCATGCTCATGTTTCTTGCTGTATTGCTGATGCTGGAAAGAATAGCATGCTTCTTGCGTTAAAACAGACTGTGTTTCATAGATGAGATCACTCTTCTGAATTTCCAATTAGAATCGGAGTTAAACTCCATGCTCTATGTCGTCCTACAAGCAAGAGTTCATTTCCGGTAAACCCAGTAATTTTTCGGCTCAAATGAATTTACACAGTTCACGAAACCAACACGATTTACACTATTAACCAAACTGCATCTATGTAACAGATGATGTGTTTTGTATCGGTTTCATAAGCAGAGTGGAACTTGACATGGTCCGTATGAGTAGGAAACACAGTTCTTTTTTTCTGGGCATGCTCATGTTCTTTGCTGTATTGCAGACCTTGAAAAGAAGAGCATGCTCCTTCTGTTAAAACGGAGTGTGTTTCATGGATGAGAACACTGGTATGAATTTCCCTTCAGAAACTGAGTTTAACCAAAGGATCTGTGTCTTCCTACAAGCAAGAGTTCTTTTCCGGTAAACCCAGTTATTTTTCGGCCCTAATGAATTTACACAGTTCACGAAACCAATACGATTTTCACTAATAACAAAAGAGCATCTATGTAAGAGATGATGTGGTTTGTATCAGTTTCATAAGCAGAGTTGAACTAGATATGGTCCGTATGAGTAGGAAACACAGTTCTTTTTTTTCTGGGCATGCTCATGTTCCTTGCTATATTGCAGACGCTGAAAAGAAGAGCATGCTTCTTCTGTTAAAACGGAGTGTGTTTCATGGATGAGAACACTGGTATGAATTTCCCTTCAGAAACTGAGTTTAACCAAAGCATCTGTGTCTTCCTACAAGCAAGAGTTCATTTCCGGTAAACCCAGTTATTTTTCAGCTCAAATGAATTTACACAGTTCACGAAACCAATACGATTTTCACTAATAACAAAAGAGCATCTATGTAAGATATGATGTGGTTTGTATCAGTTTCATAAGCAGAGTTGAAGTAGATATGGTCCGTATGAGTAGGAAAAACATTTGTTTTTTTCTGGACATGCGCATGTTCCTTTCTGTATTGCAGAAGTTGGAAAGAAGAGCATGCTTCTTGCGTTAACCCAGACTGTGTTTCATGGATGAGAACACTGCTCTGAATTTCCCTTCAGAAGTGGAGTTAAACCAAATGCTCTGTGTCTTCCTACAAGCAAGAGTTCATTTTTGGTAAACACAGTGAATTTTCAGCTAAAATGAATTTACACAGTTCACAAACCCAACATGTTTTTCACTATTAACTAAAGAGCATCTATGTCAGTGATGCTGTTGTTTGTATTAATTTCCTAAGCAGATATGAACGAGATATTGTCCGTATGAGTAGGAAATACAGTTCTTTTTTCTGGCCATGCTCATGTTTCTTGCTGTATTGCTGATGCTGGAAAGAAGCATGCTTCTTGCTTTAAAACAGACTGTGTTTCATGGATGAGATCACTCTTCTGAATTTCCCATTAGAATCGGAGTTAAACTCCATGCTCTATGTCGTCCTACAAGCAAGAGTTCATTTCCGGTAAACCCAGTAATTTTTCGGCTCAAATGAATTTACACAGGTCACAAAACCAACACGATTTACACTATTAACTAAACTGCATCTATGTAACAGATGATGTGTTTTGTATCGGTTTCATAAGCAGAGTGGAACTTGACATGGTCCGTTTGAGTAGGAAACACAGTTCGTTTTTTCTGGGCATGCTCATGTTCCTTGCTGTATTGCAGACCTTGAAAAGAAGAGCATGCTCCTTCTGTTAAAACGGAGTGTGTTTCATGGATGAGAACACTGGTATGAATTTCCCTTCAGAAACTGAGTTTAACCAAAGGATCTGTGTCTTTCTACAAGCAAGAGTTCTTTTCCGGTAAACCCAGTTATTTTTCAGCTCAAATGAATTTACACAGTTCACGAAACCAATACGATTTTCACTAATAACAAAAGAGCATCTATGTAAGATATGATGTGGTTTGTATCAGTTTCATAAGCAGAGTTGAACTAGATATGGTCCGTATGAGTAGGAAACACAGTTGTTTTTTTCTGGACATGCTCATGTTCCTTGCTGTATTGAAGACTCTGCAAAGAAGAGCATGCTTCTTGCGTTAACACAGACTGTGTTTCATGGATGAGAACACTGCTCTGAATTTCCCTTCAGAAGTGGAGTTAAACCAATAGCGCTGTGTCTTCCTACAAGCAAGAGTTCATTTCTGGTAAACACAGTGAATTTTCGGCTAAAATGAATTTACACAGTTCACAAACCCAACATGTTTTTCACTATTAACTAAAGAGCATCTATGTAAGTGATGCTGTGGTTTGTATCAATTTCATAAGCAGATATGAACTAGATATGGTCAGTATGAATAGGAAATTCAGTTCTTTTTTTCTGGCCATGCTCATGTTTCTTGCTGTATTGCTGATGCTGGAAAGAAGAGCATGCTTCTTGCGTTAAAACAGACTGTGTTTCATGGATGAGATCACTCTTCTGAATTTCCAATTAGAATCAGAGTTAAACTCCATGCTCTATGTCGTCCTACAAGCAAGAGTTCATTTCCGGTAAACCCAGTAATTTTTCGGCTCAAATGAATTTACACAGTTCATGAAACCAACACGATTTACACTATTAACTAAACTGCATGTATGTAACAGATGATGTGTTTTGTATCGGTTTCATAAGCAGAGTGGAACTTGACATGGTCCGTATGAGTAGGAAACACAGTTCGTTTTTTCTGGGCATGCTCATGTTCCTTGCTGTATTGCAGACCTTGAAAAGAAGAGCATGCTCCTTCTGTTAAAACGGAGTGTGTTTCATGGATGAGAACACTGGTATGAATTTCCCTTCAGAAACTGAGTTTAACCAAAGGATCTGTGTCTTCCTACAAGCAAGAGTTCTTTTCCGGTAAACCCAGTTATTTTTCGGCCCTAATGAATTTACACAGTTCACGAAACCAATACGATTTTCACTAATAACAAAAGAGCATCTATGTAAGATATGATGTGGTTTGTATCAGATTCATAAGCAGAGTTGAACTAGATATGGTCCGTATGAGTAGGATACACAGTTGTTTTTTTCTGGACACGGTCATGTTCCTTCCTGTATTGCAGACTCTGCAAAGAAGAGCATGCTTCTTGCGTTAACACAGACTGTGTTTCATGGATGAGAACACTGCTCTGAATTTCCCTTCAGAAGTGGAGTTAAACCAAATGCTCTGTGTCTTCCTACAAGCAAGAGTTCATTTTTGGTAAACACAGTGAATTTTCGGCTAAAATGAATTTACACAGTTCACAAACCCAACATGTTTTTCACTATTAACTAAAGAGCATCTATGTAAGTGATGCTGTGGTTTGTATCAATTTCCTAAGCAGATATGAACTAGATATGGTCCATATGAGTAGGAAAAACAGTTCTTTTTTTCTGGCCATGCTCATGTTCCTTGCTATATTGCAGACGCTGAAAAGAATAGCATGCTTCTTCCTTTAAAAGGTAGTATGTTTCATGGATGAGTACACTGGTCTGAATTTCCCTTCAGAAACTGAGTTTAACCAAATGATCTGTGTCTTCCTACAAGCATGAGTTCATTTCCGGTAAACCCAGTTATTTTTCGGCTCAAATGAATTTACACAGTTCACGAAACGAATACGATTTTCACTAATAACAAAAGAGCATCTATGTAAGATATGATGTGGTTTGTATCAGTTTCATAAGCAGAGTTGAACTAGATATGTCCGTATGAGTACGAAAAACAGTTGTTTTTTTCTGGACATGCTCATGTTTCTTGCTGTATTGCAGAAGTTGGAAAGAAGAGCATGCTTCTTGCGTTAACACAGACTGTGTTTCATGGATGAGAACACTGGTATGAATTTCCCTTTAGAAACTGAGTTTAACCAATGATCTGTGTCTTCCTACAAGTAACAGTTCATTTCCGGTAAACCCTGTTATTTTTCAGCTCAAATGAATTTACACAGTTCACGAAACCAATACGATTTTCACTAATAACAAAAGAGCATCTATGTAAGTTATGATGTGGTTTGTATCAGTTTCATAAACAGAGTTGAACTAGATATGGTCCGTATGAGTAGGAAACACAGTTGTTTTTTTCTGGACATGGTCATGTTCCTTGCTGTATTGAAGACTCTGCAAAGAAGAGCATGCTTCTTGCGATAACACAGACTGTGTTTCATGGATGAGAACACTGCTCTGAATTTCCCTTCAGAAGTGGAGTTAAACCAAATGCTCTCTGTCTTCCTACAAGCAAGAGTTCATTTCTAGTAAACACAGTGAATTTTCGGCTAAAATGAATTTACACAGTTCACAAACACAACATGTTTTTCACTATTAACTAAAGAGCATCTATGTAAGTGTTGCTGTGGTTTGTATCAATTTCATAAGCAGATATGAACTAGATATGGTCCGTATGAGTAGGAAATACAGTTCTTTTTTTCTGGCCATGCTCATGTTTCTTGCTGTATTGCTGATGCTGGAAAGAAGAGCATGCTTCTTGCGTTAAAACAGACTGTGTTTCATGGATGAGATCACTCTTCTGAATTTCCAATCAGAATCGGAGTTAAACTCCATGCTCTATGTCGTCCTACAAGCAAGAGTTCATTTCCGGTAAACCCAGTAATTTTTCGGCTCAAATGAATTTACACAGTTCACGAAACCAACACGATTTACACTATTAACTAAACTGCATCTATGTCACAGATGATGTGTTTTGTTTCGGTTTCATAAGCAGAGTGGAACTTGACATGGTCCGTTTGAGTAGGAAACGCAGTTCGTTTTTTCTGGGCATGCTCATGTTCCTTGCTGTATTGCAGACCTTGAAAAGAAGAGCATGCTCCTTGTGTTAAAACGGAGTGTGTTTCATGGATGAGAACACTGGTATGAATTTCCCTTCAGAAACTGAGTTTAACCAAAGGATCTGTGTCTTCCTACAAGCAACAGTTCATTTCCGGTAAACTCAGTTATTTTTCGGCTCAAATGATTTTACACAGTTCACGAAACGAATACGATTTTCACTAATAACAAAAGAGCATCTATGTAAGATATGATGTGGTTTGTATCAGTTTCATAAGCAGAGTTGAACTATATATGTCCGTATGAGTACGAAAAACAGTTGTTTTTTTCTGGACATGCTCATGTTTCTTGCTGTATTGCAGAAGTTGGAAAGAAGAGCATGCTTCTTGCGTTAACACAGATTGTGTTTCATGGATGAGAACACTGGTATGAATTTCCCTTTAGAAACTGAGTTTAACCAATGATCTGTGTCTTCCTACAAGCAACAGTTCATTTCTGGTAAACCCAGTTATTTTTCAGCTCAAATGAATTTACACAGTTCACGAAACCAATACGATTTTCACTAATAACAAAAGAGCATCTATGTAAGATATGATGTGGTTTGTATCAGTTTCATAAGCAGAGTTGAACTAGATATGGTCCGTATGAGTAGGAAACACAGTTGTTTTTATCTGGACATGGTCATGTTCCTTGCTGTATTGCAGAATCTGCAAAGAAGAGCATGCTTCTTGCATTAACACAGACTGTGTTTCATGGATGAGAACACTGCTCTGAATTTCCCTTCAGAAGTGGAGATAAACCAAATGCTTTGTGTCTTCCTACAAGCAAGAGTTCATTTTTGGTAAACACAGTGAATTTTCGGCTAAAATGAATTTACACAGTTCACAAACCCAACATGTTTTTCACTATTAACTAAAGAGCATCTATGTAAGTGATGCTGTGGTTTGTATCAATTTCCTAAGCAGATATGAACTAGATATGGTCCATATGTGTAGGAAAAACAGTTCTTTTTTTCTGGCCATGCTCATGTTCCTTGCTATATTGCAGACGCTGAAAAGAATAGCATGCTTCTTCCGTTAAAGGGTAGTATGTTTCATGGATGAGTACACTGGTCTGAATTTCCCTTCAGAAACTGAGTTTAACCAAATGATCTGTGTCTTCCTACAAGCAACAGTTCATTTCCGGTAAACCCAGTTATTTTTCGGCTCAAATGAATTTACACAGTTCACGAAACGAATACGATTTTCACTAATAACAAAAGAGCATCTATGTAAGATATGATGTGGTTTGTATCAGTTTCATAAGCAGAGTTGAACTAGATATGTCCGTATGAGTACGAAAAACAGTTGTTTTTTTCTGGACATGCTCATGTTTCTTGCTGTATTGCAGAAGTTGGAAAGAAGAGCATGCTTCTTGCGTTAACACAGACTGTGTTTCATGGATGAGAACACTGGTATGAATTTCCCTTTAGAAACTGAGTTTAACCAATGATCTGTGTCTTCCTACAAGCAACAGTTCATTTCCGGTAAACCCAGTTATTTTTCAGCTCAAATGAATTTACACAGTTCACGAAACCAATACGATTTTCACCAATAACAAAAGAGCATCTATGTAAGATATGATGTGGTTTGTATCAGTTTCATAAGCAGAGTTGAACTAGATATGCTCCGTATGAGTAGGAAACACAGTTGTTTTTTTCTGGACATGGTCATGTTCCTTGCTGTATTGCAGACTCTGCAAAGAAGAGCATGCTTCTTGCATTAACACAGACTGTGTTTCATGGATGAGAACACTGCTCTGAATTTCCCTTCAGAAGTGGAGTTAAACCAAATGATCTCTGTCTTCCTACAAGCAAGAGTTCATTTCTAGTAAACACAGTGAATTTTCGGCTAAAATGAATTTACACAGTTCACAAACCCAACATGTTTTTCACTATTAACTAAAGAGCATCTATGTAAGTGTTGCTGTGGTTTGTACCAGTTTCATAAGCAGATATGAACTAGATATGGTCCGTATGAGTAGGAAATACAGTTCTTTTTTTCTGGCCATGCTCATGTTTCTTGCTGTATTGCTGATGCTGGAAAGAAGAGCATGCTTCTTGCGTTAAAACAGACTGTGTTTCATGGATGAGATCACTCTTCTGAATTTCCAATCAGAATCGGAGTTAAACTCCATGCTCTATGTCGTCCTACAAGCAAGAGTTCATTTCCGGTAAACCCAGTAATTTTTCGGCTCAAATGAATTTACACAGTTCACGAAACCAACACGATTTACACTATTAACTAAACTGCATCTATGTAACAGATGATGTGTTTTGTATCGGTTTCATAAGCAGAGTGGAACTTGACATGGTCCGTTTGAGTAGGAAACACAGTTCGTTTTTTCTGGGCATGCTCATGTTCCTTGCTGTATTGCAGACCTTGAAAAGAAGAGCATGCTCCTTCTGTTAAAACGGAGTGTGTTTCATGGATGAGAACACTGGTATGAATTTCCCTTCAGAAACTGAGTTTAACCAAAGGATCTGTGTCTTCCTAAAAGCAAGAGTTCTTTTCCGGTAAACCCAGTTATTTTTCGGCTCAAATGAATTTACACAGTTCACGAAACCAATACGATTTTCACTAATAACAAAAGAGCATCTATGTAAGATATGATGTGGTTTGTATCAGTTTCATAAGCAGAGTTGAACTAGATATGGTCCGTATGAGAAGGAAACACAGTTGTTTTTTTCTGGACATGCTCATGTTCCTTGCTGTATTGAAGACTCTGCAAAGAAGAGCATGCTTCTTGCGTTAACACAGACTGTGTTTCATGGATGAGAACACTGCTCTGAATTTCCCTTCAGAAGTGGAGTTAAACCAATAGCGCTGTGTCTTCCTACAAGCAAGAGTTCATTTCTGGTAAACAAAGTGAATTTTCGGCTAAAATGAATTTACACAGTTCACAAACCCAACATGTTTTTCACTATTAACTAAAGAGCATCTATGTAAGTGATGCTGTGGTTTGTATCAATTTCATAAGCAGATATGAACTAGATATGGTCTGTATGAGTAGGAAATACAGTTCTTTTTTTCTGGCCAAGCTCATGTTTCTTGCTGTATTGCTGATGCTGGAAAGAAGAGCATGCTTCTTGCGTTAAAACAGACTGTGTTTCATGGATGAGATCACTCTTCTGAATTTCCAATTAGAATCGGAGTTAAACTCCATGCTCTATGTCGTCCTACAAGCAAGAGTTCATTTCCGGTAAACCCAGTAATTTTTCGGCTCAAATGAATTTACACAGGTCACGAAACCAACACGATTTACACTATTAACTAAACCGCATCT
Source organism: Onychomys arenicola (assembly GCA_949786405.1). NCBI lineage: Eukaryota > Metazoa > Chordata > Mammalia > Rodentia > Cricetidae > Onychomys > Onychomys arenicola. Next base: position 1,470,190 of record CATKUM010000019.1, on the reverse strand, counting down.
ATGTAACAGATGATGTGTTTTGTATCGGTTTCATAAGCAGAGTGGAACTTGACATGGTCCGTATGAGTAGGAAACACAGTTCGTTTTTTCTGGGCATGCTCATGTTCCTTGCTGTATTGCAGACCTTGAAAAGAAGAGCATGCTCCTTCTGTTAAAAGGGAGTGTGTTTCATGGATGAGAACACTGGTATGAATTTCCCTTCAGAAACTGAGTTTATCCAAAGGATCTGTGTCTTCCTACAAGCAAGAGTTCTTTTCCGGTAAACCCAGTTATTTTACGGCTCAAATGAATTTACACAGTTCACGAAACCAATACGATTTTCACTAATAACAAAAGAGCATCTATGTAAGATATGATGTGGTTTGTATCACTTTCATAAGCAGAGTTGAACTAGATATGTTCCGTATGAGTAGGAAACACAGTTGTTTTTTTCTGGACATGCTCATGTTCCTTGCTGTATTGAAGACTCTGCAAAGAAGAGCATGCTTCTTGCGTTAACACAGACTGTGTTTCATGGATGAGAACACTGCTCTGAATTTCCCTTCAGAAGTGGAGTTAAACCAATAGCGCTGTGTCTTCCTACAAGCAAGAGTTCATTTCTGGTAAACACAGTGAATTTTCGGCTAAAATGAATTTACACAGTCCACAAACCCAACATGTTTTTCACTATTAACTAAAGAGCATCTATGTAAGTGATGCTGTGGTTTGTATCAATTTCCTAAGCAGATATGAACTAGATATGGTCCATATGTGTAGGAAAAACAGTTCTTTTTTTCTGGCCATGCTCATGTTCCTTGCTATATTGCAGACGCTGAAAAGAATAGCATGCTTCTTCCTTTAAAAGGTAGTATGTTTCATGGATGAGTACACTGGTCTGAATTTCCCTTCAGAAACTGAGTTTAACCAAATGATCTGTGTCTTCCTACAAGCATGAGTTCATTTCCGGTAAACCCAGTTATTTTTCGGCTCAAATGAATTTACACAGTTCACGAAACGAATACGATTTTCACTAATAACAAAAGAGCATCTATGTAAGATATGATGTGGTTTGTATCAGTTTCATAAGCAGAGTTGAACTAGATATGTCCGTATGAGTACGAAAAACAGTTGTTTTTTTCTGGACATGCTCATGTTTCTTGCTGTATTGCAGAAGTTGGAAAGAAGAGCATGCTTCTTGCGTTAACACAGACTGTGTTTCATGGATGAGAACACTGGTATGAATTTCCCTTTAGAAACTGAGTTTAACCAATGATCTGTGTCTTCCTACAAGTAACAGTTCATTTCCGGTAAACCCTGTTATTTTTCAGCTCAAATGAATTTACACAGTTCACGAAACCAATACGATTTTCACTAATAACAAAAGAGCATCTATGTAAGTTATGATGTGGTTTGTATCAGTTTCATAAACAGAGTTGAACTAGATATGGTCCGTATGAGTAGGAAACACAGTTGTTTTTTTCTGGACATGGTCATGTTCCTTGCTGTATTGAAGACTCTGCAAAGAAGAGCATGCTTCTTGCGATAACACAGACTGTGTTTCATGGATGAGAACACTGCTCTGAATTTCCCTTCAGAAGTGGAGTTAAACCAAATGCTCTCTGTCTTCCTACAAGCAAAGGTTCATTTCTAGTAAACACAGTGAATTTTCGGCTAAAATGAATTTACACAGTTCACAAACACAACATGTTTTTCACTATTAACTAAAGAGCATCTATGTAAGTGTTGCTGTGGTTTGTATCAATTTCATAAGCAGATATGAACTAGATATGGTCCGTATGAGTAGGAAATACAGTTCTTTTTTTCTGGCCATGCTCATGTTTCTTGCTGTATTGCTGATGCTGGAAAGAAGAGCATGCTTCTTGCGTTAAAACAGACTGTGTTTCATGGATGAGATCACTCTTCTGAATTTCCAATCAGAATCGGAGTTAAACTCCATGCTCTATGTCGTCCTACAAGCAAGAGTTCATTTCCGGTAAACCCAGTAATTTTTCGGCTCAAATGAATTTACACAGTTCACGAAACCAACACGATTTACACTATTAACTAAACTGCATCTATGTCACAGATGATGTGTTTTGTTTCGGTTTCATAAGCAGAGTGGAACTTGACATGGTCCGTTTGAGTAGGAAACACAGTTCGTTTTTTCTGGGCATGCTCATGTTCCTTGCTGTATTGCAGACCTTGAAAAGAAGAGCATGCTCCTTGTGTTAAAACGGAGTGTGTTTCATGGATGAGAACACTGGTATGAATTTCCCTTCAGAAACTGAGTTTAACCAAAGGATCTGTGTCTTCCTAAAAGCAAGAGTTCTTTTCTGGTAAACCCAGTTATTTTTCGGCTCGAATGAATTTACACAGTTCACGAAACCAATACGATTTTCACTAATAACAAAAGAGCATCTATGTAAGATATGATGTGGTTTGTATCAGTTTCATAAGCAGAGTTGAACTAGATATGGTCCGTATGAGAAGGAAACACAGTTGTTTTTTTCTGGACATGCTCATGTTCCTTGGTGTATTGAAGACTCTGCAAAGAAGAGCATGCTTCTTGCGTTAACACAGACTGTGTTTCATGGATGAGAACACTGCTCTGAATTTCCCTTCAGAAATGGAGTTAAACCAATAGCGCTGTGTCTTCCTACAAGCAAGAGTTCATTTCTGGTAAACACAGTGAATTTTCGGCTAAAATGAATTTACACAGTTCACAAACCCAACATGTTTTTCACTATTAACTAAAGAGCATCTATGTAAGTGATGCTGTGGTTTGTATCAATTTCATAAGCAGATATGAACTAGATATGGTCAGTATGAGGAGGAAATACAGTTCTTTTTTTCTGGCCATGGTCATGTTTCTTGCTGTATTGCTGATGCTGGAAAGAAGAGCATGCTTCTTGCGTTAAAACAGACTGTGTTTCATGGATGAGATCACTCTTCTGAATTTCCAATTAGAATCGGAGTTAAACTCCATGCTCTATGTCGTCCTACAAGCAAGAGTTCATTTCCGGTAAACCCAGTAATTTTTCGGCTCAAATGAATTTACACAGGTCACGAAACCAACACGATTTACACTATTAACTAAACTGCATCTATGTAACAGATGATGTGTTTTGTATCGGTTTCATAAGCAGAGTGGAACTTGACATGGTCCGTATGAGTAGGAAACACAGTTCGTTTTTTCTGGGCATGCTCATGTTCCTTGCTGTATTGCAGACCTTGAAAAGAAGAGCATGCTCCTTCTGTTAAAAGGGAGTGTGTTTCATGGATGAGAACACTGGTATGAATTTCCCTTCAGAAACTGAGTTTATCCAAAGGATCTGTGTCTTCCTACAAGCAAGAGTTCTTTTCCGGTAAACCCAGTTATTTTTCGGCTCAAATGAATTTACACAGTTCACGAAACCAATACGATTTTCACTAATAACAAAAGAGCATCTATGTAAGATATGATGTGGTTTGTATCACTTTCATGAGCAGAGTTAAACTAGATATGGTCCGTATGAGTAGGAAACACAGTTGTTTTTTTCTGGACATGCTCATGTTCCTTGCTGTATTGAAGACTCTGCAAAGAAGAGCATGCTTCTTGCGTTAACACAGACTGTGTTTCATGGATGAGAACACTGCTCTGAATTTCCCTTCAGAAGTGGAGTTAAACCAATTGCGATGTGTCTTCCTACAAGCAAGAGTTCATTTCTGGTAAACACAGTGAATTTTCGGCTAAAATGAATTTACACAGTCCACAAACCCAACATGTTTTTCACTATTAACTAAAGAGCATCTATGTAAGTGATGCTCTGTTTTGTATCAATTTCATAAGCAGATATGAACTAGATATGGTCCGTATGAGTAGGAAATACAGTTCTTTTTTTCTGGCCATGCTCATGTTTCTTGCTGTATTGCTGATGCTGGAAAGAAGAGCATGCTTCTTGCGTTAAAACAGACTGTGTTTCATAGATGAGATCACTCTTCTGAATTTCCAATTAGAATCGGAGTTAAACTCCATGCTCTATGTCGTCCTACAAGCAAGAGTTCATTTCCGGTAAACCCAGTAATTTTTCGGCTCAAATGAATTTACACAGTTCACGAAACCAACACGATTTACACTATTAACTAAACTGCATCTATGTAACAGATGATGTGTTTTGTATTGGTTTCATAAGCAGAGTGGAACTTGACATGGTCCGTATGAGTAGGAAACACAGTTCTTTTTTTCTGGGCATGCTCATGTTCCTTGCTGTATTACAGACCTTGAAAAGAAAAGCATGCTCCTTCTGTTAAAACGGAGTGTGTTTCATGGATGAGAACACTTGTATGAATTTCCCTTCAGAAACTGAGTTTAACCAAAGGATCTGTGTCTTCCTACAAGCAAGAGTTCTTTTCCGGTAAACCCAGTTATTTTTCGGCCCTAATGAATTTACACAGTTCACGAAACCAATACGATTTTCACTAATAACAAAAGAGCATCTATGTAAGAGATGATGTGGTTTGTATCAGTTTCATAAGCAGTGTTGAACTAGATATGGTCCGTATGAATAGGAAACACAGTTCTTTTTTTTCTGGGCATGCTCATGTTCCTTGCTGTATTGCAGACGCTGAAAAGAAGAGCATGCTTCTTCTGTTAAAACGGAGTGTGTTTCATGGATGAGAACAATGGTATGAATTTCCCTTCAGAAACTGAGTTTAACCAAAGCATCTGTGTCTTCCTACAAGCAAGAGTTCATTTCCGGTAAACCCAGTTATTTTTCAGCTCAAAAGAATTTACACAGTTCACGAAACCAATACGATTTTCACTAATAACAAAAGAGCATCTATGTAAGATATGATGTGGTTTGTATCAGTTTCATAAGCAGAGTTGAAGTAGATATGGTCCGTATGAGTAGGAAAAACATTTGTTTTTTTCTGGACATGCTCATGTTCCTTGCTGTATTGCAGAAGTTGGAAAGAAGAGCATGCTTCTTGCGTTAACACAGACTGTGTTTCATGGATGAGAACACTGCTCTGAATTTCCCTTCAGAAGTGGAGTTAAACCAAATGCTCTCTGTCTTCCTACAAGCAAGAGTTCATTTCTAGTAAACACAGTGAATTTTCGGCTAAAATGAATTTACACAGTTCACAAACACAACATGTTTTTCACTATTACCTAAAGAGCATCTATGTAAGTGTTGCTGTGGTTTGTATCAATTTCATAAGCAGATATGAACTAGATATGGTCCGTATGAGTAGGAAATACAGTTCTTTTTTTCTGGCCATGCTCATGTTTCTTGCTGTATTGCTGATGCTGGAAAGAAGAGCATGCTTCTTGCGTTAAAACAGACTGTGTTTCATGGATGAGATCACTCTTCTGAATTTCCAATCAGAATCGGAGTTAAACTCCCTGCTCTATGTCGTCCTACAAGCAAGAGTTCATTTCCGGTAAACCCAGTAATTTTTCGGCTCAAATGAATTTACACAGTTCACGAAACCAACACGATTTACACTATTAACTAAACTGCATCTATGTAACAGATGATGTGTTTTGTATCGGTTTCATAAGCAGAGTGGAACTTGACATGGTCCGTTTGAGTAGGAAACACAGTTCGTTTTTTCTGGGCATGCTCATGTTCCTTGCTGTATTGCAGACCTTGAAAAGAAGAGCATGCTCCTTCTGTTAAAACGGAGTGTGTTTCATGGATGAGAACACTGGTATGAATTTCCCTTCAGAAACTGAGTTTAACCAAAGGATCTGTGTCTTCCTAAAAGCAAGAGTTCTTTTCCGGTAAACCCAGTTATTTTTCGGCTCAAATGAATTTACACAGTTCACGAAACCAATACGATTTTCACTAATAACAAAAGAGCATCTATGTAAGATATGATGTGGTTTGTATCAGTTTCATAAGCAGAGTTGAACTAGATATGGTCCGTATGAGAAGGAAACACAGTTGTTTTTTTCTGGACATGCTCATGTTCCTTGCTGTATTGAAGACTCTGCAAAGAAGAGCATGCTTCTTGCGTTAACACAGACTGTGTTTCATGGATGAGAACACTGCTCTGAATTTCCCTTCAGAAGTTGAGTTAAACCAATAGTGCTGTGTCTTCCTACAAGCAAGAGTTCATTTCTGGTAAACACAGTGAATTTTCGGCTAAAATGAATTTACACAGTTCACAAACCCAACATGTTTTTCACTATTAACTAAAGAGCATCTATGTAAGTGATGCTGTGGTTTGTATCAATTTCATAAGCAGATATGAACTAGATATGGTCAGTATGAGGAGGAAATACAGTTCTTTTTTTCTGGCCATGCTCATGTTTCTTGCTGTATTGCTGATGCTGGAAAGAAGAGCATGCTTCTTGCGTTAAAACAGACTGTGTTTCATGGATGAGATCACTCTTCTGAATTTCCAATTAGAATCGGAGTTAAACTCCATGCTGTATGTCGTCCTACAAGCAAGAGTTCATTTCCGGTAAACCCAGTAATTTTTCGGCTCAAATGAATTTACACAGGTCACGAAACCAACACGATTTACACTATTAACTAAACTGCATCTATGTAACAGATGATGTGTTTTGTATCGGTTTCATAAGCAGAGTGGAACTTGACATGGTCCGTATGAGTAGGAAACACAGTTCGTTTTTTCTGGGCATGCTCATGTTCCTTGCTGTATTGCAGACCTTGAAAAGAAGAGCATGCTCCTTCTGTTAAAAGGGAGTGTGTTTCATGGATGAGAACACTGGTATGAATTTCCCTTCAGAAACTGAGTTTATCCAAAGGATCTGTGTCTTCCTACAAGCAAGAGTTCTTTTCCGGTAAACCCAGTTATTTTTCGGCTCAAATGAATTTACACAGTTCACGAAACCAATACGATTTTCACTAATAACAAAAGAGCATCTATGTAAGATATGATGTGGTTTGTATCACTTTCATAAGCAGAGTTGAACTAGATATGGTCCGTATGAGTAGGAAACACAGTTGTTTTTTTCTGGACATGCTCATGTTCCTTGCTGTATTGAAGACTCTGCAAAGAAGAGCATGCTTCTTGCGTTAACACAGACTGTGTTTCATGGATGAGAACACTGCTCTGAATTTCCCTTCAGAAGTGGAGTTAAACCAATTGCGCTGTGTCTTCCTACAAGCAAGAGTTCATTTCTGGTAAACACAGTGAATTTTCGGCTAAAATGAATTTACACAGTCCACAAACCCAACATGTTTTTCACTATTATCTAAAGAGCATCTATGTAAGTGATGATGTGTTTTGTATCAATTTCATAAGCAGATATGAACTAGATATGGTCCGTATGAGTAGGAAATACAGTTCTTTTTTTCTGGCCATGCTCATGTTTCTTGCTGTATTGCTGATGCTGGAAAGAAGAGCATGCTTCTTGCGTTAAAACAGACTGAGTTTCATAGATGAGATCACTCTTCTGAATTTCCAATTAGAATCGGAGTTAAACTCCATGCTCTATGTCGTCCTACAAGCAAGAGTTCATTTCCGGTAAACCCAGTAATTTTTCGGCTCAAATGAATTTACACAGTTCACGAAACCAACACGATTTACACTATTAACTAAACTGCATCTATGTAACATATGATGTGTTTTGTATCGGTTTCATAAGCAGAATGGAACTTGACATGGTCCGTATGAGTAGGAAACACAGTTCTTTTTTTCTGGGCATGCTCATGTTCCTTGCTGTATTGCAGACCTTGAAAAGAAAAGCATGCTCCGTCTGTTAAAACGGAGTGTGTTTCATGGATGAGAACACTGGTATGAATTTCCCTTCAGAAACTGAGTTTAACCAAAGCATCTGTGTCTTCCTACAAGAAAGAGTTCATTTCCGGTAAACCCAGTTATTTTTCAGCTCAAATGAATTTACACAGTTCACGAAACCAATACGATTTTCACTAATAACAAAAGAGCATCTATGTAAGATATGATGTGGTTTGTATCAGTTTCATAAGCAGAGTTGAACTAGATATGGTCCGTATGAGTAGGAAACACAGTTGTTTTTTTCTGGACATGCTCATGTTCCTTGCTGTATTGAAGACTCTGCAAAGAAGAGCATGCTTCTTGCGTTAACACAGACTGTGTTTCATGGATGAGAACACTGCTCTGAATTTCCCTTCAGAAGTGGAGTTAAACCAATTGCGCTGTGTCTTCCTACAAGCAAGAGTTCATTTCTGGTAAACACAGTGAATTTTCGGCTAAAATGAATTTACACAGTTCACAAACCCAACATGTTTTTCACTATTAACTAAAGAGCATCTATGTAAATGATGCTGTGGTTTGTATCAATTTCATAAGCAGATATGAACTAGATATGGTCAGTATGAGTAGGAAATACAGTTCTTTTTTTCTGGCCATGCTCATGTTTCTTGCTGTATTGCTGATGCTGGAAAGAAGAGCATGCTTCTTGCGTTAAAACAGACTGTGTTTCATGGATGAGATCACTCTTCTGAATTTCCAATTAGAATCGGAGTTAAACTCCATGCTCTATGTCGTCCTACAAGCAAGAGTTCATTTCCGGTAAACCCAGTAATTTTTCGGCTCAAATGAATTTACACATTTCATGAAACCAACACGATTTACACTATTAACTAAACTGCATCTATGTAACAGATGATGTGTTTTGTATAGGTTTCATAAGCAGAGTGGAACTTGACATGGTCCGTATGAGTAGGACACAGTTCGTTTTTTCTGGGCATGCTCATGTTCCTTGCTGTATTGCAGACCTTGAAAAGAAGAGCATGCTCCTTCTGTTAAAAGGGAGTGTGTTTCATGGATGAGAACACTGGTATGAATTTCCCTTCAGAAACTGAGTTTAACCAAAGGATCTGTGTCTTCCTACAAGCAAGAGTTCTTTTCCGGTAAACCCAGTTATTTTTCGGCCCTAATGAATTTACACAGTTCACGAAACCAATACGATTTTCACTAATAACAAAAGAGCATCTATGTAAGATATGATGTGGTTTGTATCAGTTTCATAAGCAGAGTTGAACTAGATATGGTCCGTATGAGTAGGAAACACAGTTGTTTTTTTCTGGACACGGTCATGTTCCTTCCTGTATTGTAGACTCTGCAAAGAAGAGCATGCTTCTTGCGTTAACACAGACTGTGTTTCATGGATGAGAACACTGCTCTGAATTTCCCTTCAGAAGTGGAGTTAAACCAAATGCTCTCTGTCTTCCTACAAGCAAGAGTTCATTTTTGGTAAACACAGTGAATTTTCGGCTAAAATGAATTTACACAGTTCACAAACCCAACATGTTTTTCACTATTAACTAAAGAGCATCTATGTAAGTGATGCTGTGGTTTGTATCAATTTCATAAGCAGATATGAACAGGATATGGTCAGTATGAGTAGGAAATACAGTTCTTTTTTTCTGGCCATGCTCATGTTTCTTGCTGTATTGCTGATGCTGGAAAGAAGAGCATGCTTCTTGCGTTAAAACAGACTGTGTGTTATGGATGAGATCACTCTTCTGAATTTCCAATTAGAATCGGAGTTAAACTCCATGCTCTATGTCGTCATACAAGCAAGAGTTCATTTCCGGTAAACCCAGTAATTTTTTGGCTCAAATGAATTTACACAGTTCACGAATCCAACACGATTTACACTATTAACTAAACTGCATCTATGTAACAGATGATGTGTTTTGTATAGGTTTCATAAGCAGAGTGGAACTTGACATGGTCCGTATGAGTAGGAAACACAGTTCTTTTTTTCTGGGCATGCTCATGTTCCTTGCTGTATTGCAGACCTTGAAAAGAAGAGCATGCTCCTTCTGTTAAAACGGAGTGTGTTTCATGGATGAGAACACTGGTATGAATTTCCCTTCAGAAACTGAGTTTAACCAAATGATCTGTGTCTTCCTACAAGCAAGAATTCATTTTTGGTAAACACAGTGAATTTTCGGCTAAAATGAATTTACACAGTTCACAAACCCAACATGTTTTTCACTATTAACTAAAGAGCATCTATGTAAGTGATGCTGTGGTTTGTATCAATATCCTAAGCAGATATGAACTAGATATGGTCCATATGAGTAGGAAAAACAGTTCTTTTTTTCTGGCCATACTCATGTTCCTTGCTATATTGCAGACGCTGAAAAGAAGAGCATGCTTCTTCCGTTAAAACGTAGTATGTTTCATGGATGAGTACACTGGTCTGAATTTCCCTTCAGAAACTGAGTTTAACCAAAGGATCTGTGTCTTCCTCCAAGCAAGAGTTCATTTCCGGTAAACCCAGTTATTTTTTGGCTCAAATGAATATACACAGTAAAGAAACCAATATGATTTACACTATTACCTAAAGAGCATCTATGTAAGAGATGATGTGGTTTGTATCAGTTTCATAAGCAGTGTTGAACTAGATATGGTCCGTATGAGTAGGAAACACAGTTCTTTTTTTTCTGGGCATGCTCATGTTCCTTGCTGTATTGCAGACGCTGAAAAGAAGAGCATGCTTCTTCTGTTAAAACGTAGTGTGTTTCATGGATGAGAACACTGGTATGAATTTCCCTTCAGAAACTGAGTTTAACCAAAGCATCTGTGTCTTCCTACAAGCAAGAGTTCATTTCCGGTAAACCCAGTTATTTTTCAGCTCAAATGAATTTACACAGTTCACGAAACCAATACGATTTTCACTAATAACAAAAGAGCATCTATGTAAGATATGATGTGGTTTGTATCAGTTTCATAAGCAGAGTTGAACTAGATATGGTCCGTATGAGTAGGAAACACAGTTGTTTTTTTCTGGACATGCTCATGTTCCTTGCTGTATTGCAGAAGTTGGAAAGAAGAGCATGCTTCTTGCGTTAACACAGACTGTGTTTCATGGATGAGAACACTGCTCTGAATTTCCCTTCAGAAGTGGAGTTAAACCAAATGCTCTGTGTCTTCCTACAAGCAAGAGTTCATTTTTGGTAAACACAGTGAATTTTCAGCTAAAATGAATTTACACAGTTCACAAACCCAACATGTTTTTCACTATTAACTAAAGAGCATCTATGTAAGTGATGCTGTTGTTTGTATCAATTTTCTAAGCAGATATGAACTAGATATGGTCCGTATGAGTAGGAAATACAGTTCTTTTTTCTGGCCATGCTCATGTTTCTTGCTGTATTGCTGATGCTGGAAAATAGCATGCTTCTTGCTTTAAAACAGACTGTGTTTCATGGATGAGATCACTCTTCTGAATTTCCACTTAGAATCGGAGTTAAACTCCATGCTCTATGTCATCCTCCAAGCAAGAGTTCATTTCCGGTAAACCCATTTATTTTTCTTCTCAAATGAATTTGCACAGTTCACGAAACCAAGACCATTTACACTATTAACTAAAGAGCATCTATGTAACAGATGATGTGGTTTGTATCGGTTTCATAAGCAGAGTGGAACTTGACATGGTCAGTATGAGGAGGAAACACAGTTCTTTTTTTCTGGGCATGCTCATGTTTCTTGCTGTATTGCTGATGCTGGAAAGAAGAGCATGCTTCTTGCGTTAAAACAGACTGTGTGTTATGGATGAGATCACTCTTCTGAATTTCCAATTAGAATCGGAGTTAAACTCCATGCTCTATGTCGTCATACAAGCAAGAGTTCATTTCCGGTAAACCCAGTAATTTTTTGGCTCAAATGAATTTACACAGTTCACGAATCCAACACGATTTACACTATTAACTAAACTGCATCTATGTAACAGATGATGTGTTTTGTATAGGTTTCATAAGCAGAGTGGAACTTGACATGGTCCGTATGAGTAGGAAACACAGTTCTTTTTTTCTGGGCATGCTCATGTTCCTTGCTGTATTGCAGACCTTGAAAAGAAGAGCATGCTCCTTCTGTTAAAACGGAGTGTGTTTCATGGATGAGAACACTGGTATGAATTTCCCTTCAGAAACTGAGTTTAACCAAATGATCTGTGTCTTCCTACAAGCAAGAGTTCATTTTTGGTAAACACAGTGAATTTTCGGCTAAAATGAATTTACACAGTTCACAAACCCAACATGTTTTTCACTATTAACTAAAGAGCATCTATGTAAGTGATGCTGTGGTTTGTATCAATTTCCTAAGCAGATATGAACTAGATATGGTCCGTATGAGTAGGAAATACAGTTCTTTTTTCTGGCCATGCTCATGATTCTTGCTGTATTGCTGATGCTGGAAAGAAGCATGCTTCTTGCTTTAAAACAGACTGTGTTTCATGGATGAGATCACTCTTCTGAATTTCCACTTAGAATCGGAGTTAAACTCCATGCTCTATGTCATCCTCCAAGCAAGAGTTCATTTCCGGTAAACCCATTTATTTTTCTTCTCAAATGAATTTGCACAGTTCACGAAACCAACACCATTTACACTATTAACTAAAGAGCATCTATGTAACAGATGATGTGGTTTGTATCGGTTTCATAAGCAGAGTGGAACTTGACATGGTCAGTATGAGGAGGAAACACAGTTCTTTTTTTCTGGGCATGCTCATGTTCCTTGCTGTATTGCAGACGCTGAAAAGAAGAGCATGCTTCTTCTGTTAAAAGGGAGTGTGTTTCATGGATGAGAACACTGGTATGAATTTCCCTTCAGAAACAGAGTTTAACCAACTGATCTTTGTCTTCCTACAAGCAAGAGTTCATTTCCGGTAAACCCAGTTATTTTTCAGCTCAAATGAATTTACACAGTTCACGAAACCAATACGATTTTCATTAATAACAAAAGAGCATCTATTTAAGATATGATGTGGTTTGTAACAGTTTCATAAGCAGAGTTGAACTAGATATGGTCCGTATGAGTAGGAAACACGGTTGTTTTTTTCTGGAAATGCTCATGTTCCTTGCTGTATTGCTGATGCTAGAAAGAAGCATGCTTCTTGCGTTAAAACAGACTGTGTTTCATGGATGAGATAACTCTTCTGAATTTCCACTTAGAATCAGAGTTAAACTCCATGCTCTATGTCATCCTATAAGCCAGAGTTCATTTCCGGTAAACCCAGTTATTTTTCGGCACAAATGAATTTACACAGTTCACGAAACCAACACGATTTACACTATTAACTAAAGAGCATCTATGTAACAGATGATGTGGATTGTATCGGTTTCATAAGCTGAGTAGAACTTGATATGGTCCGTATGAGTAGGAAACACAGTTCTTTTTTTCTGGGCATGCTCATGTTCCTTGCTGTATTCAGACGCTGAGAGTAGAGCATGCTCCTTCTGTTAAAACGGAGTGTATTTCATGGATGAGAACACTGGTATGAATTTCGCTTCAGAAACAGAGTTTAACCAAATGATCTGTGTCTTCCTACAAGCAAGAGTTCATTTCCGGTAAACCCAGTTATTTTTCAGCTCAAATTAATTTACACAGTTCACAAAACCAATACGATTTTCATTAATAACAAAATCGCGTCTATGTAAGATATGATGTGGTTTGTATCAGTTTCATAGGCAGAGTTGAACTAGATATGGTCCGTATGAGTAGGAAACACAGTTCTTTTTTTCTGGAAATGCTCATGTTCCTTGCTGTATTGCAGACTCTGCAAAGAAGAGCATGCTTCTTGCGTTAAAACAGACTGTGTTTCATAGATGAGAACACTGCTCTGAATTTCCCTTCAGAAGTGGAGTTAAACCAAATGATCTCTGTTTTCCTACAAGCAAGAGTTCATTACTGGTAAACACAGTGAATTTTCGGCTAAAATGAATTTACACAGTTCACAAACCCATCACATTTTTCACTATTAACTAAAGAGTATCTATGTAAGATATGCTGTGGTTTGTATCAGTTTCATAAGCAGAGTTGAACTAGATATGGTCCGTATGAATAGGAAACACAGTTCTTTTTTCTGGGCATGCTCATTTTCCTTGCTGTATTGCAGACACTGAAAAGAATAGCATGCTTCTTCCGTTAAAACCTAGTATGTTTCATGGATGAGTACACTGGCCTGAATTTCCCAACAGAAACTGAGTTTAACCAAAGGATCTGTGTCTTCCTCCAAGCAAGAGTTCATTTCCGGTAAACCCAGTTATTTTTTGGCTCAAATGAATTTACACAATTCACGAAACCAATATGATTTTCACTATTAACTAAAGAGCATCTATGTAAGAGATGATGTGGTTTGTATCAGTTTCATAAGCAGAGTGGAACTTGATATGGTCCGTATAAGTAGGAAACACAGTTCTTTTTTTCTGGGCATGGTCATGTTCCTTGCTGTATTGCAGACGCTGAAAAGAAGAGCATGCTTCTTCTGTTAATACGGAGTGTGTTTCATGGATGAGAACACTGGTATGAATTTCCCTAGAGAAACTGAGTTTAACCAAATGATCTGTGTTTTCCTAAAAGCAAGAGTTCATTTCCGGTAAACCCAGTTATTTTTCGGCTCAAATGAATTTACACAGTTCAAGAAACCAATACGATTTTCACTAATAACAAAAGAGCATCTATGTAAGATATGATGTGGTTTGTATCAGTTTCATAAGCAGAGTTGAACTAGATATGGTCCGTATGAGTAGGAAACACAGTTCTTTTTTTTCTGGGCATGCTCATGTTCCTTGCTGTATTGCAGACGCTGAAAAGAAGAGCATGCTTCTTCTGTTAAAACGTAGTGTGTTTCATGGATGAGAACACTGGTATGAATTTCCCTTCAGAAACTGAGTTTAACCAAAGCATCTGTGTCTTCCTACAAGCAAGAGTTCATTTCCGGTAAACCCAGTTATTTTTCAGCTCAAATGAATTTACACAGTTCACGAAACCAATATGATTTTCACTAATAACAAAAGAGCATCTATGTAAGATATGATGTGGTTTGTATCAGTTTCATAAGCAGAGTTGAAGTAGATATGGTCCGTATGAGTAGGAAAAACATTTGTTTTTTTCTGGACATGCTCATGTTCCTTGCTGTATTGCAGAAGTTGGAAAGAGGAGCATGCTTCTTGCGTTAACACAGACTGTGTTTCATGGATGAGAACACTGCTCTGAATTTCCCTTCAGAAGTGGAGTTAAACCAAATGCTCTGTGTCTTCCTACAAGCAAGAGTTCATTTTTGGTAAACACAGTGAATTTTCAGCTAAAATGAATTTACACAGTTCACAAACCCAACATGTTTTTCACTATTAACTAAAGAGCATCTATGTAAGTGATGCTGTTGTTTGTATCAATTTCCTAAGCAGATATGAACTAGATATGGTCCGTATGAGTAGGAAATACAGTTCTTTTTTCTGGCCATGCTCATGTTTCTTGCTGTATTGCTGATGCTGGAAAGAAGCATGCTTCTTGCTTTAAAACAGACTGTGTTTCATGGATGAGATCACTCTTCTGAATTTCCACTTAGAATCGGAGTTAAACTCCATGCTCTATGTCATCCTCCAAGCAAGAGTTCATTTCCGGTAAACCCATTTATTTTTCTTCTCAAATGAATTTGCACAGTTCACGAAACCAACACCATTTACACTATTAACTAAAGAGCATCTATGTAACAGATGATGTGGTTTGTATCGGTTTCATAAGCAGAGTGGAACTTGACATGGTCAGTATGAGGAGGAAACACAGTTCTTTTTTTCTGGGCATGCTCATGTTTCTTGCTGTATTGCTGATGCTGGAAAGAAGAGTATGCTTCTTGCGTTAAAACAGACTGTGTGTTATGGATGAGATCACTCTTCTGAATTTCCAATTAGAATCGGAGTTAAACTCCATGCTCTATGTCGTCATACAAGCAAGAGTTCATTTCCGGTAAACCCAGTAATTTTTTGGCTCAAATGAATTTACACAGTTCACGAATCCACCACGATTTACACTATTAACTAAACTGCATCTATGTAACAGATGATGTGTTTTGTATAGGTTTCATAAGCAGAGTGGAACTTGACATGGTCCGTATGAGTAGGAAACACAGTTCTTTTTTTCTGGGCATGCTCATGTTCCTTGCTGTATTGCAGACCTTGAAAAGAAGAGCATGCTCCTTCTGTTAAAACGGAGTGTGTTTCATGGATGAGAACACTGGTATGAATTTCCCTTCAGAAACTGAGTTTAACCAAATGATCTGTGTCTTCCTACAAGCAAGAGTTCATTTTTGGTAAACACAGTGAATTTTCGGCTAAAATGAATTTACACAGTTCACAAACCCAACATGTTTTTCACTATTAACTAAAGAGCATATATGTAAGTGATGCTGTGGTTTGTATCAATATCCTAAGCAGATATGAACTAGATATGGTCCATATGAGTAGGAAAAACAGTTCTTTTTTTCTGGCCATACTCATGTTCCTTGCTATATTGCAGACGCTGAAAAGAAGAGCATGCTTCTTCCGTTAAAACGTAGTATGTTTCATGGATGAGTACACTGGTCTGAATTTCCCTTCAGAAACTGAGTTTAACCAAAGGATCTGTGTCTTCCTCCAAGCAAGAGTTCATTTCCGGTAAACCCAGTTATTTTTTTGGCTCAAATGAATTTACACAGTAAAGAAACCAATATGATTTACACTATTACCTAAAGAGCATCTATGTAAGAGATGATGTGGTTTGTATCAGTTTCATAAGCAGTGTTGAACTAGATATGGTCCGTATGAGTAGGAAACACAGTTCTTTTTTTTCTGGGCATGCTCATGTTCCTTGCTGTATTGCAGACGCTGAAAAGAAGGGCATGCTTCTTCTGTTAAAACGTAGTGTGTTTCATGGATGAGAACACTGGTATGAATTTCCCTTCAGAAACTGAGTTTAACCAAAGCATCTGTGTCTTCCTACAAGCAAGAGTTCATTTCCGGTAAACCCAGTTATTTTTCAGCTCAAATGAATTTACACAGTTCACGAAACCAATACGATTTTCACTAATAACAAAAGAGCATCTATGTAAGATATGATGTGGTTTGTATCAGTTTCATAAGCAGAGTTGAAGTAGATATGGTCCATATGAGTAGGAAAAACAGTTCTTTTTTTCTGGCCATACTCATGTTCCTTGCTATATTGCAGACGCTGAAAAGAAGAGCATGCTTCTTCCGTTAAAACCTAGTATGTTTCATGGATGAGTACACTGGCCTGAATTTCCCAACAGAAACTGAGTTTAACCAAAGGATCTGTGTCTTCCTACAAGCAACAGTTCATTTCCGGTAAACCCAGTTATTTTTCGGCTCAAATGAATTTACACAGTTCACGATACCCACACGATTAACACTATTAACTAAAGAGCATCTATATAACAGATGATGTGTTTTGTATCGGTTTCATAAGCAGAGTTGAACTTGATATGGTCCCTATGAGTAGGAAACACAGTTCTTTTTTTCTGGGCATGCTCATGTTCCTTGCTGTATTGCAGACGCTGAAAAGAAGAGCATGCTTCTTCTGTTAAAACAGAGTGTGTTTCATGGATGAGAACACTGGTATGAATTTCCCTCAGAAACAGAGTTTAACCAAATGATCTGTGTCTTCCTACAAGCAAGAGTTCATTTCCGGTAAACCCAGTTATTTTTCGGCTCAAATGAATTTACACAGTTCACAAAACCAATACGAATTTCATTAATAACAAAAGAGCATCTATGTAAGATATGATGTGGTTTGTATCTGTTTCATAAGCAGAGTTGAACTAGATATGGTCCGTATGAGTAGGAAACACAGTTGTTTTCTTCTGGAAATGCTCATGTTCCTTGCTGTATTGCAATCTCTGCAAAGAAGAGCATGCTTCTTGCGTTAAAACAGACTGTGTTTCATAGATGAGAACACTGCTCTGAATTTCCCTTCAGAAGTGGAGTTAAATCAAATGATCTGTGTTTTCCTACAAGCAAGAGTTCAATTCTGGTAAAAACAGTGAATTTTCGGCTAAAATGAATTTACACAGTTCACAAACCCAACACGTTTTTCACTATTAACTAAAGAGTATCTATGTAAGAGATGCTGTGGTTTGTAACAGTTTCATAAGCAGAGTTGAACTAGATATGGTCCGTATGAATAGGAAACACAGTTCTTTTTTCTGGGCATGCTCATTTTCCTTGCTGTATTGCAGACGCTGAAAAGAATAGCATGCTTCTTCCGTTAAAACGTAGTATGTTTAATGGATGAGTACACTGGTCTGAATTTCCCTTCAGAAACTGAGTTTAACCAAATGATCTGTGTCTTCCTACAAGCAAGAGTTCATTTCCTGTACACCCAGTTATTTTTCGGCTCAAATGATTTTACACAGTTCACAAAAAAAAAACGATTTTCACTAATAACAAAAGAGCATCTATGTAAGATATGATGTGGTTTGTATCAGTTTCATAAGCAGAGTTGAACTAGATATGGTCCGTGTGAGTAGGAAAAACAGTTGTTTTTTTCTGGACATGTTCATGTTCCTTGCTGTATTGCAGAAATTGGAAAGAAGAGCATGCTTCTTGCGTTAACACAGACTGTGTTTAATGGATGAGAACACTTTTCTGAATTTCCCTATAGAATCGGAGATAAACTCCATGCTCTGTGTCTTCCTACAAGCAAGAGTTCATTTCCCGTAAACCCTGTTAATTTTCGTCTCAAATGAATTTACACAGTTCTCGAAACCAATACGATTTTCACTATTAACTAAAGAGCATCTATGTAAGAGATGATGTGGTTTGTATCAGTATCATAAGCAGATTGAACTAGATATGGTCCGTATGAGAAGGAAACACAGTTCTTTTTTTCTGGACATGCTCATGTTCCTTGCTGTTTTGCAGACGCTGTAAAGAAGATCATGCTATTTGCGTTAAAACAGAGATTGTTTCATGGATGAGAACACTGGTCTGAATTTCCCTTCACAAATGGAATTAAACCAAATGCTCTGTGTCTTCCTACAAGCAAGAGTTCTTTTTTGGTAAAAGCAGTGAGTTTTCGGCTCAAATGAATTTACACAGTTCACAAACCCAACCCGTTTATCACTATTAACTAAAGAGCTTCTATGTAAGAGATGTTGTAGTTTGTATCAGTTTCATAAGCAGAGTTAAACTAGGTATGGTCCGACTCAGTCAGGAACACAGTTCTTTTTTTCTAGCCATGCTCATGTTTCTTGCTGTATTGCAGATACTGGAAAAAAGTGCATGCTTCTTGAGTTAAAGCATACTGTGTTTCATGGATGAGAACACTTTTCTGAATTTCCCTATAGAATCGGAGTTAAACTCCAAGCTCTGTGTCTTCCTATAAGCAAGAGTTCATTTCCCGTATACCCTGTTATTTTTCGGCTCAAATGTATTTACACAGTTCACTAAAACAATACGATTTTCACTATTAACTAAAGAGCATCTATGTAAGAGATGATGTGGTTTGTATCAGTTTCATAAGCAGATTGAACTAGATATGGTCCGTATGAGAAGGAAACACAGTTCTTTTTTTCTGGACATGCTCATGTTCCTTGCTGTTTTGCAGAGGCTGGAAAGAAGAGCATGCTATTTGCGTTAAAACAGAGTGTGTTTCATGGATTAGAACACTGGTCTGAATTTCCCTTCACAAATGGAGTTAAACCAAATGCTCTTTGTCTTCCTACAAGCAAGAGTTCATTTTTGGTAAAAGCAGTGAATTTTCGGCTCAAATGAATTTATACAGTTCCCAAACCCAACACGTTTATCACTATTAACTAAAGAGCGTCTATGTAAGAGATGTTGTGGTTTGTATCAGTTCCATAAGTAGAGTTAAAAGAGGTATGGTCCCATTGAGTCAGAAACACAGTACTTTTTTTCTAGCCATGCTCATGTTTCTTTCCGTATTGCAGAAGCTGGAAAAAAGAGCATACTTCTTGAGTTAAAGCATACTGTATTTCATGGATGAGAACACTCTTCTGAATTTCCCTATAGAATCGGAGTTAAACTCCAAGATCTGTGTCTTCCTACAAGCAAGAGTTCATTTCCCGTATACCCTGTTATTTTTCGGCTCAAATGTATTTACACAATTCACGAAAACAATACAATTTTCACTATTAACTAAAGAGCATCTATGTAAGAGATGATGTGGTTTGTATCAGTTTCATAAGCACATTGAACTAGATATGGTCCGTATGAGAAGGAAACACAGTTCTTTTTTTCTGGACATGCTCATGTTCCTTGCTGTTTTGCAGAGGCTGGAAAGAAGAGCATGCTATTTGCGTTAAAACAGAGTGTGTTTCATGGATGAGAACACTGGTCTGAATTTCCCTTCACAAATGGAGTTAAACCAAATGCTCTGTGTCTTCCTTCAAGCAAGAGTTCATTTTTGATAAAAGCAGTGATTTTTCGGCTCAAATGAATTTACACAGTTCACAAACCCAACTCGTTTATCACTATTAACTAAAGAGCGTCTTTGTATGAGATGCTGTGGTTTGTATCACTTTCATAAGCAGAGTTAAACTAGGTATGGTCCGATTGAGTCAGAATCACAGTTCTTTTTTCCTAGCCATGCTCATGTTTCTTGCTGCATTGCAGTAGCTGGAAAACAGTCCATGCTTCTTGCGTTAAAACAGACTGGGTTTCATGGATGAGAACACTTTTCTGAATTTCCCTATAGAATCGGAGTTAAACGCCATGCTCTGTGTCTTCCTACAAGCAAGAGTTCATATCCTGTAAACCCAGTTATTTTTCGTCTCAAATGAATTTACACAGTTCACGAAACCAATATGATTTTCACTATTAACTAAACAGCATCTATGCAAGAGATGATGTGGTTTGTATCAGTATCATAAGCAGATTGAACAAGATATGGTCAGTATGAGAAGGAAACACAGTTCTTTTTTTCTGGACATGCTCATGTTCCTTGCTGTTTTGCAGACCCTGGAAAGAAGAGCATACTATTTGCGTTAAAACAGAGTGTGTTTCATGGATGAGAACACTGGTATGAATTTCCCTTCAGAAATGGAGTTAAACCAAATGCTCTGTGTCTTCCTACAAGCAAGAGTTCATTTTTGATGAAAGCAGTGAATTTTCGGAACAAATGAATTTACACAGTTAACAAACCCAACGCGTTTATCACTATTAACTAAAGAGCATCTATGTAAGAGATGTTGTGGTTTGTATCAGTTTCATAAGCAGAGTTAAACTGGGTATGGTCCGATTGAGTCAGAAACACAGTTCTTTTTTTCTAGCCATGCTCATGTTTCGTGCTGTATTGCAGAAGCTGGAAAACAGAGCATGCTTCTTGCGTTAAAACAGAGTGTTTCATGGATGAGAGCACTTTTCTGAATTTCCGTATAGAATCGGAGTTAAACTCCATGCTCTGTGTCTTCCTACAAGCAAGAATTCATATCCCGTAAACCCAGTTATTTTTCGGCTCAAATGAATTTACACAGTTCTCGAAACCAATACGATTTTCACTATTAACTAAAGAGCATCTATGTAAGAGATGATGTGGTTTGTATCAGTTTCATAAGCAGATTGAATTAGATATGGTCCATATGAGAAGGAAATAGTTCTTTTTTTCTGGACATGCTCATGTTACTTGCTGTTTTGCACACGCTGGAAAGAAGAGCATGCTATTTGCGTTAAAACAGAGTGTGTTTCATGGATGAGAACACTGGTCTGAATTTCCCTATAGAATCGGAGTTAATCTCCATGCTCCGTGTCTTCCTACAAGCAAGAGTTCATATCCCATAAACCCAGTTATTTTTCGCCTCAAATGAATTTACACAGTTCACGAAACCAATACGATTTTCACTATTAACTAAAGAGCATCCATGTAAGAGATGATGTGGTTTGTATCAGTTTCATAAGCAGAGTTGAACTAGATATGGTCCGTATGAATAGGAAACACATTTCTTTTTTTCTAGCCATGCTCATATTTCTTGCTGTATTGCAGAATCTGGAAAATAGAGCATGCTTCTTGCGTTAAAACAGACTTTGAGTCATGGACGAGAACACTTTTCTGAATTTCCCTATAGAATCTGAGTTAAACTCCATGCTCTTTGACTTCCTACAAGCAAGAGTTCATTTCCAGTAAACCCTGTTATTTTTCGGCTCAAATGTATTTACACAGTTCACGAAAACAATACGATTTTCACTATTAACTAAAGAGCATCTATGTAAGAGATGATGTGGTTTGTATCAGTTTCATAAGCAGATTGAACTAGATATGGTCCGTATGAGAAGAAAACACAGTTCTTTTTTTCTGGACATGCTCATGTTCCTTCTGTTTTGCAGAGGCTGGAAAGAAGAGCATGCTATTTGCATTAAAAACAGAGTGTGTTTCATGGATTAGAACACTGGTCTGAATTTCCCTTCACAAATGGAGTTAAACCAAATGCTCTTTGTCTTCCTACAAGCAAGAGTTCATTTTTGGTAAAAGCAGTGAATTTTTGGCTCAAATGAATTTATACAGTTCCCAAACCCAACGCGTTTAACACTATTAACTAAAGAGCGTCTATGTAAGAGATGTTGTGGTTTGTATCAGTTTCATAAGCGGAGTTAAACTAGGTATGGTCCGACTGAGTCAGAAACACAGTTCTTTTTTTCTAGCCATGCTCATGTTTCTTGCTGTATTGCAGAAGCTGGAAAAAAGAGCATGCTTCTTTAGTTAAAGCATACTGTGTTTCATGGATGAGAACACTTTTCTGAATTTCCCTATAGAATCGGAGTTAAACTCCAAGCTCTGTGTCTTCCTACAAGCAAGAGTTCATTTCCCGTAAACCCTGTTAATTTTCGGCTCAAATGAATTTACACAGTTCTCAAAACCAATACGATTTTCACTATTAACTAAAGAGCATCTATGTAAGAGATGATGTGGTTTGTATCAGTATCATAAGCAGATTGAACTAGATATGGTCCGTATGAGAAGGAAACACAGTTCTTTTTTTCTGGACATGCTCATGTTCCTTGCTGTTTTGCAGACGCTGGAAAGAAGAGCATGCTATTTGCGTTAAAACAGAGTGTGTTTCATGGATGAGAACACTGGTCTGAATTTCCCTTCACAAATGGAATTAAACCAAATGCTTTGTGTCTTCCTACAAGCAAGAGTTCATTTTTGGTAAAAGCAGTGAATTTTCGGCTCAAATGAATTTACACAGTTCACAAACCCAACGCGTTTATCACTATTAACTAAAGAGCTTCTATGTAAGAGATGTTGTGGTTTGTATCAGTTTCATAAGCAGAGTTAAACTAGGTATGGTCCGACTGAGTCAGAAACAGAGTTATTTTTTTCTAGCCATGCTCATGTTTCTTGCTGTATTGCAGAAGCTGGAAAAAAGAGCATGCTTCTTGAGTTAAAGCATACTGTGTTTCATGGATGAGAACACTTTTCTGAATTTCCCTATAGAATCGGAGTTAAACTCCAAGCTCTGTGTCTTCCTACAAGCAAGAGTTCATTTCCCGTATACCCTGTTATTTTTCGGCTCAAATGTATTTACACAGTTCACGAAAACAATACAATTTTCACTATTAACTAAAGAGCATCTATGTAAGAGATGATGTGGTTTGTATCAGTTTCATAAGCACATTGAAATAGATATGGTCCGTATGAGAAGGAAACACAGTTCTTTTTTTCTGGACATGCTCATGTTCCTTGCTGTTTTGCAGAGGCTGGAAAGAAGAGCATGCTATTTGCGTTAAAACAGAGTGTGTTTCATGGATGAGAACACTGGTCTGAATTTCCCTTCACAAATGGAGTTAAACCAAATGCTCTGTGTCTTCCTTCAAGCAAGAGTTCATTTTTGATAAAAGCAGTGATTTTTCGGCTCAAATGAATTTACACAGTTCTCAAACCCAACTCGTTTATCACTATTAACTAAAGAGCGTCTTTGTATGAGATGCTGTGGTTTGTATCACTTTCATAAGCAGAGTTAAACTAGGTATGGTCCGATTGAGTCAGAATCACAGTTCTTTTTTCCTAGCCATGCTCATGTTTCTTGCTGCATTGCAGTAGCTGGAAAACAGTCCATGCTTCTTGCGTTAAAACAGACTGTGTTTCATGGATGAGAACACTTTTCTGAATTTCCCTATAGAATCGGAGTTAAACGCCATGCTCTGTGTCTTCCTACAAGCAAGAGTTCATATCCTGTAAACCCAGTTATTTTTCGTCTCAAATGAATTTACACAGTTCACGAAACCAATATGATTTTCACTATTAACTAAACAGCATCTATGTAAGAGATGATGTGGTTTGTATCAGTATCATAAGCAGATTGAACAAGATATGGTCAGTATGAGAAGGAAACACAGTTCTTTTTTTCTGGACATGCTCATGTTCCTTGCTGTTTTGCAGACCAGGAAAGAAGAGCATACTATTTGCGTTAAAACAGAGTGTGTTTCATGGATGAGAACACTGGTATGAATTTCCCTTCACAAATGGAGTTAAACCAAATGCTTTGTGTCTTCCTACAAGCAAGAGTTCATTTTTGATGAAAGCAGTGAATTTTCGGAACAAATGAATTTACACAGTTAACAAACCCAACGCGTTTATCACTATTAACTAAAGAGCATCTATGTAAGAGATGTTGTGGTTTGTATCAGTTTCATAAGCAGAGTTAAACTGGGTATGGTCCGATTGAGTCAGAAACACAGTTCTTTTTTTCTAGCCATGCTCATGTTTCGTGCTGTATTGCAGAAGCTGGAAAACAGAGCATGCTTCTTGCGTTAAAACAGATTGTGTTTCATGGATGAGAGCACTTTTCTGAATTTCCGTATAGAATCGGAGTTAAACTCCATGCTCTGTGTCTTCCTACAAGCAAGAATTCATATCCCGTAAACCCAGTTATTTTTCGGCTCAAATGAATTTACACAGTTCTCGAAACCAATACGATTTTCACTATGAACTAAAGAGCATCTATGTAAGAGATGATGTGGTTTGTATCAGTTTCATAAGCAGATTGAATTAGATATGGTCCATATGAGAAGGAAATAGTTCTTTTTTTCTGGACATGCTCATGTTACTTGCTGTTTTGCACACGCTGGAAAGAAGAGCATGCTATTTGCGTTAAAACAGAGTGTGTTTCATGGATGAGAACACTGGTCTGAATTTCCCTATAGAATCAGAGTTAATCTCCATGCTCCGTGTCTTCCTACAAGCAAGAGTTCATATCCCGTAAACCCAGTTATTTTTCGCCTCAAATGAATTTACACAGTTCACGAAACCAATACGATTTTCACTATTAACTAAAGAGCATCCATGTAAGAGATGATGTGGTTTGTATCAGTTTCATAAGCAGAGTTGAACTGGATATGGTCCGTATGAATAGGAAACACATTTCTTTTTTTCTAGCCATGCTCATATTTCTTGCTGTATTTCAGAATCTGGAAAATAGAGCATGCTTCTTGCGTTAAAACAGACTTTGAGTCATGGACGAGAACACTTTTCTGAATTTCCCTATAGAATCTGAGTTAAACTCCATGCTCTTTGTCTTGCTACAAGCAAGAGTTCATTTCCCGTAAACCCTGTTATTTTTCGGCTCTAATGAATTTACACAGTTCACGAAACCAATACAATTTTCATTATTAACTAAAGAGCATCTATGTAAGAGATGATGTCGTTTTTATCAGTTTCATAAGCAGATTGATCTAGATATGGTCCGTATGAGAAGGAAACAGTTCTTTTTTTCTGGACATGCTCATGTTCCTTGCTGTTTTGCAGACCCTGCAAAGAAGAGCATGCTATTTGCGTTAAAACAGAGTGTGTTTCATGGATGAGAACACTGGTCTGAATTTCCCTTCACAAATGGAATTAAACCAAATGCTCTGTGTCTTCCTACAAGCAAGAGTTCATTTTTGGTAAAAGCAGTGAATTTTCGGCTCAAATGAATTTACACAGTTCACAAACCCAACGCGTTTATCACTATTAACTAAAGAGCTTCTATGTAAGAGATGTTGTAGTTTGTATCAGTTTCATAACCAGAGTTAAACTAGGTATGGTCCGACTGAGTCAGAAACACAGTTCTTTTTTTCTAGCCATGCTCATGTTTCTTGCTGTATTGCAGATACTGGAAAAAAGAGCATGCTTCTTGAGTTAAAGCATACTGTGTTTCATGGATGAGAACACTTTTCTGAATTTCCCTATAGAATCGGAGTTAAACTCCATGCTCTGTGTCTTCCTACAAGCAAGAGTTCATTTCCCGTATACCCTGTTATTTTTCGGCTCAAATGTATTTACACAGTTCACGAAAACAATACGATTTTCACTATTAACTAAAGAGCATCTATGTAAGAGATGATGTGGTTTGTATCAGTTTCATAAGCAGATTGAACTAGATATGGTCCGTATGAGAAGGAAACACAGTTCTTTTTTTCTGGACATGCTCATGTTCCTTGCTGTTTTGCAGAGGCTGGAAAGAAGAGCATGCTATTTGCGTTAAAACAGAGTGTGTTTCATGGATTAGAACACTGGTCTGAATTTCCCTTCACAAATGGAGTTAAACCAAATGCTCTTTGTCTTCCTACAAGCAAGAGTTCATTTTTGGTAAAAGCAGTGAATTTTTGGCGCAAATGAATTTATACAGTTCCCAAACCCAACGCGTTTATCACTATTAAATAAAGAGCGTCTATGTAAGAGACGTTGTGGTTTGAATCAGTATCATAAGCAGAGTTAAACTAGGTATGGTCCGATTGAGTCAGAAACACAGTACTTTTTTTCTAGCCCTGCTCATGTTTCTTTCCGTATTGCAGAAGCTGGAAAAAAAGAGCATGCTTCTTGAGTTAAAGCAGACTGTGTTTCATGGATGAGAACACTTTTCTGTATTCCCCTATAGAATCGTAGCTAAACTCCATGCTCTGTGTCTTCCTACAAGTAAGAGTTCATATCTCGTAAACCCAGTTATTTTTCAGCTCAAATGAATTTACACAGTTCACGAAACCAATACGATTTTCACTATTAACTAAAGAGCATCTATGTAAGAGATGATGTGGTTTGTATCAGTATCATAAGCAGATTGAACTATATATGGTCCTTATGAGAAGGAAACACAGTTCTTTTTTTCTGGACATGCTCATGTTCCTTGCTGTTTTGCAGACGCTGGAAAGAAGAGCATGCTATTTGCGTTAAAACAGAGTGTGTTTCATGGATGAGAACACTGGTCTGAATTTCCCTTCACAAATGGAGTTAAACCAAATGCTCTGTGTCTTCCTACAAGCAAGAGTTCGTTTTTGATAAAAGCAGTGAATTTTCGGCTCAAATGAATTTACACAGTTCACAAACCCAAAGCACTTATCACTATTAACTAAAGAGCGTCTATGTAAGAGATGTTGTGGTTTGTATCAGTTTCATAAGCAGAGTTAAACTAGGTATGGTCCGACTGAGTCAGAAACACAGTTATTTTTTCCTAGCCATGCTCATGTTTCTTGCTGTATTGCAGAAGCTGGAAAAAAGAGCATGCTTCTTGAGTTAAAGCATAGTGTGTTTCATGGATGAGAACACTTTTCTGAATTTCCCTATAGAATCGGAGTTAAACTCCATGCTCTGTGTCTTCCTACAAGCAAGAGTTCATTTCCTGTAAACCCTGTTAATTTTCGGCTCAAATGAATGTACACAGTTCTCGAAACCAATACGATTTTCACTATTAACTAAAGAGCATCTATGTAAGAGATGATGTGGTTTGTATCAGTATCATAAGCAGATTGAACTAGATATGGTCCGTATGAGAAGGAAACACAGTTCTTTTTTTCTGGACATGCTCATGTTCCTTGCTGTTTTGCAGACGCTGGAAAGAAGAGCATGCTATTTGCGTTAAAACAGAGTGTGTTTCATGGATGAGAACACTGGTCTGAATTTCCTTTCACAAATGGAATTAAACCAAATGCTCTGTGTCTTCCTACAAGCAAGAGTTCATTTTTGGTAAAAGCAGTGAATTTTCGGCTCAAATGAATTTACACAGTTCACAAACCCAACGCGTTTATCACTATTAACTAAAGAGCTTCTATGTAAGAGATGTTGTGGTTTGTATCAGTTTCATAAGCAGAGTTAAACTAGGTATGGTCCGACTGAGTCAGAAACAGAGTTATTTTTTTCTAGCCATGCTCATGTATCTTGCTGTATTGCAGAAGCTGGAAAAAAGAGCATGCTTCTTGAGTTAAAGCATACTGTGTTTCATGGATGAGAACACTTTTCTGAATTTGCCTATAGAATCGGAGTTAAACTCCAAGCTCTGTGTCTTCCTACAAGCAAGAGTTCATTTCCCGTATACCCTGTTATTTTTCGGCTCAAATGTTTTTACACAGTTCACGAAAACAATACAATTTTCACTATTAACTAAAGAGCATCTATGTAAGAGATGATGTGGTTTGTATCAGTTTCATAAGCACATTGAACTAGATATGGTCCGTATGAGAAGGAAACACAGTTCTTTTTTTCTGGATGCTCATGTTCCTTGCTGTTTTGCAGAGGCTGGAAAGAAGAGCATGCTATTTGCGTTAAAACAGAGTGTGTTTCATGGATGAGAACACTGGTCTGAATTTCCCTTCACAAATGGAGTTAAAGCAAATGCTCTGTGTCTTCCTTCAAGCAAGAGTTCATTTTTGATAAAAGCAGTGATTTTTCGGCTCAAATGAATTTACACAGTTCACAAACCCAACTCGTTTATCACTATGAACTAAAGAGCGTCTTTGTATGAGATGCTGTGGTTTGTATCACTTTCATAAGCAGAGTTAAACTAGGTATGGTCCGATTGAGTCAGAATCACAGTTCTTTTTTCCTAGCCATGCTCATGTTTCTTGCTGCATTGCAGTAGCTGGAAAACAGAGCATGCTTCTTGCGTTAAAACAGATTGTGTTTCATGGATGAGAGCACTTTTCTGAATTTCCGTATAGAATCGGAGTTAAACTCCATGCTCTGTGTCTTCCTACAAGCAAGAATTCATATCCCGTAAACCCAGTTATTTTTCGGCTCAAATGAATTTACACAGTTCTCGAAACCAATACGATTTTCACTATTAACTAAAGAGCATCTATGTAAGAGATGATGTGGTTTGTATCAGTTTCATAAGCAGATTGAATTAGATATGGTCCATATGAGAAGGAAATAGTTCTTTTTTTCTGGACATGCTCATGTTACTTGCTGTTTTGCACACGCTGGAAAGAAGAGCATGCTATTTGCGTTAAAACAGAGTGTGTTTCATGGATGAGAACACTGGTCTGAATTTCCCTATAGAATCGGAGTTAATCTCCATGCTCCGTGTCTTCCTACAAGCAAGAGTTCATATCCCGTAAACCCAGTTATTTTTCGCCTCAAATGAATTTACACAGTTCACGAAACCAATACGATTTTCACTATTAACTAAAGAGCATCCATGTAAGAGATGATGTGGTTTGTATCAGTTTCATAAGCAGAGTTGAACTAGATATGGTCCGTATGAATAGGAAACACATTTCTTTTTTTCTAGCCATGCTCATATTTCTTGCTGTATTGCAGAATCTGGAAAACAGAGCATGCTTCTTGCGTTAAAACAGACTTTGAGTCATGGACGAGAACACTTTTCTGAATTTCCCTATAGAATCTGAGTTAAACTCCATGCTCTTTGTCTTGCTACAAGCAAGAGTTCATTTCCCGTAAACCCTGTTATTTTTCGGCTCTAATGAATTTACACAGTTCACGAAACCAATACGATTTTCATTATTAACTAAAGAGCATCTATGTAAGAGATGATGTGGTTTGTATCAGTTTCATAAGCAGAGTTGAACTTGATATGGTCCGTATGAGAAGGAAACAGTTCTTTTTTTCTGGACATGCTCATGTTCCTTGCTGTTTTGCAGACCCTGCAAAGAAGAGCATGCTATTTGCGTTAAAACAGAGTGTGTTTCATG
Source organism: Onychomys arenicola (assembly GCA_949786405.1). Lineage (NCBI taxonomy): Eukaryota > Metazoa > Chordata > Mammalia > Rodentia > Cricetidae > Onychomys > Onychomys arenicola. The sequence continues at coordinate 1,440,566 of CATKUM010000019.1, read as the reverse complement.
GATGAGAACACTGGTCTGAATTTCCCTTCACAAATGGAGTTAAACCAAATGCTCAGTGTCTTCCTACAAGCAAGAGTTCTTATTTGGTAATAGCAGTGAATTTTCGGCTCAAATGAATTTACACAGTTCACAAACCCAACGCGTATATCACTATTAACTAAAGAGCGTCTATGTAAGAGATGTTGTGGTTTGTATCAGTTTCATAAGCAGAGTTAAACTAGGTATGGTCCGACTGAGTCAGAATCACAGTTATTTTTTTCTAGCCATGCTCATGTTTCTTGCTGTATTGCAGAAGCTGGAAAAAAGAGCATGCTTCTTGAGTTAAAGCATACTGTGTTTCATGGATGAGAACACTTTTCTGAATTTCCCTATAGAATCAGAGTTAAACTCCATGCTCTGTGTCTTCCTACAAGCAAGAGTTCATTTCCCGTAAACCCTGTTAATTTTCGGCTCAAATGAATGTACACAGTTCTCGAAACCAATACGATTTTCACTATTAACTAAAGAGCATCTATGTAAGAGATGATGTGGTTTGTATCAGTATCATAAGCAGATTGAACTAGATATGGTCCGTATGAGAAGGAAACACAGTTCTTTTTTTCTGGACATGCTCATGTTCCTTGCTGTTTTGCAGACGCTGGAAAGAAGAGCATGCTATTTGCGTTAAAACAGAGTGTGTTTCATGGATTAGAACACTGGTCTGAATTTCCCTTCACAAATGGAGTTAAACCAAATGCTCTTTGTCTTCCTACAAGCAAGAGTTCATTTTTGGTAAAAGCAGTGAATTTTTGGCTCAAATGAATTTATACAGTTCCCAAACCCAACGCGTTTATCACTATTAACTAAAGAGCGTCTATGTAAGAGATGTTGTGGTTTGTATCAGTTTCATAAGTAGAGTTAAAAGAGGTATGGTCCGATTGAGTCAGAAACACAGTACTTTTTTTCTAGCCCTGCTCATGTTTCTTTCCATATTGCAGAAGCTGGAAAAAAAGAGCATGCTTCTTGAGTTAAAGCAGACTGTGTTTCATGGATGAGAACACTTTTCTGAATTTCCCTATAGAATTGGGGTTAAACTCCATGCTCTGTGTCTTCCTACAAGCAAGAGTTCATTTCCAGTAAACCCAGTTATTTTTCAGCTCAAATGAATTTACACAGTTCACGAAACCAACACGATTTACACTATTAATAAAGAGCATCTATGTAACAGATGATGTGGTTTGTGTCAGTTTCATAAGCAGAGTTGAACTTGATATGGTCCGTATGAGTAGGAAACACAGTTCTTTTTTTCTGGACATGCTCATGTTCCTTGCTGTATTGCAGATGCTGGAAACAAGAGCATGGTATTTGCGTTAAAACAGAGTGTGTTTCATGGATGAGAACACTGGTCTGAATTTCCCTTCACAAATGGAGTTAAACCAAATGCTCTGTGTCTTCCTATAAGCAAGAGTTCATTTTTGATATAAGCAGTGATTTTTCGGCTCAAATGAATTTACACAGTTCACAAACCCAACTCGTTTATCACTATTAACTAAAGAGCGTCTATGTATGAGATGCTGTTGTTTGTATCACTTTCATAAGCAGAGTTAAACTAGGTATGGTCCGATTGAGTCAGAATCACAGTTCTTTTTTCCTAGCCATGCTCATGTTTCTTGCTGCATTGCAGAAGCTGGAAAACAGACCATGCTTCTTGCGTTAAAACAGACTGTGTTTCATGGATGAGAGCACTTTTCTGAATTTCCGTATAGAATCGGAGTTAAACTCCATGCTCTGTGTCTTCCTACAAGCAAGAATTCATATCCCGTAAACCCAGTTATTTTTCGGCTCAAATGAATTTACACAGTTCTCGAAACCAATACGATTTTCACTATTAACTAAAGAGCATCTATGTAAGAGATGATGTGGTTTGTATCAGTTTCATAAGCAGATTGAATTAGATATGGTCCATATGAGAAGGAAATAGTTCTTTTTTTTCTGGAAATGCTCATGTTACTTGCTGTTTTGCACACGCTGGAAAGAAGAGCATGCTATTTGCGTTAAAACAGAGTGTGTTTCATGGATGAGAACACTGGTCTGAATTTCCCTATAGAATCGGAGTTAATCTCCATGCTCCGTGTCTTCCTACAAGCAAGAGTTCATATCCCGTAAACCCAGTTATTTTTCGCCTCAAATGAATTTATACAGTTCACGAAACCAATACGATTTTCACTATTAACTAAAGAGCATCCATGTAAGAGATGATGTGGTTTGTATCAGTTTCATAAGCAGAGTTGAACTAGATATGGTCCGTATGAATAGGAAACACATTTCTTTTTTTCTAGCCATGCTCATATTTCTTGCTGAATTGCAGAATCTGGAAAACAGAGCATGCTTCTTGCGTTAAAACAGACTTTGAGTCATGGACGAGAACACTTTTCTGAATTTCCCTATAGAATCTGAGTTAAACTCCATGCTCTTTGTCTTGCTACAAGCAAGAGTTCATTTCCCGTAAACCCTGTTATTTTTCGGCTCTAATGAATTTACACAGTTCACGAAACCAATACGATTTTCATTATTAACTAAAGAGCATCTATGTAAGAGATGATGTGGTTTGTATCAGTTTCATAAGCAGAGTAGAACTTGATATGGTCCCTATGAGTAGGAAACACAGTTCTTTTTTTTTTTGGACATGCTCATGTTCCTTGCTGTATTGCCGATGGTGGAAAGAATAGCATGGTATTTGCGTTAAAACAGAGTGTGTTTCATGGATGAGAACACTGGTCTCAATTTCCCTTCACAAATGGAGTTAAACCAAATGCTCTGAGTCTTCCCACAAGCAAGAGTTCATTTTTGGTAAAAGCAGTGAATTTTCGGCTCAAATGAATTTACACAGTTCACGAAACCAATACGATTTTCACTATTAACTAAAGAGCGTCTATGTAAGAGATGTTGTGGTTTGTATCAGTTTCATATGCAGAGTTAAACTAGGTATGGTCCGACTGAGTCATAATCACAGTTATTTTTTTCTAGCCATGCTCATGTTTCTTGCTGTATTGCAGAAGCTGGAAAAAAGAGCATGCTTCTTGAGTTAAAGCATACTGTGTTTCATGGATGAGAACACTTTTCTGAATTTCCCTATAGAATCGGAGTTAAACTCCAAGCTCTGTGTCTTCCTACAAGCAAGAGTTCATTTCCCGTAAACCCTGTTAATTTTCGGCTCAAATGAATTTACACAGTTCTCGAAACCAATACGATTTTCACTATTAACTAAAGAGCATCTATGTAAGAGATGATGTGGTTTGTATCAGTATCATAAGCAGATTGAACTAGATATGGTCCGTATGAGAAGGAAACACAGTTCTTTTTTTCTGGACATGCTCATGTTCCTTGCTGTTTTGCAGACGCTGTAAAGAAGAGCATGCTATTTGCGTTAAAACAGAGTGTGTTTCATGGATTAGAACACTGGTCTGAATTTCCCTTCACAAATGGAGTTAAACCAAATGCTCTTTGTCTTCCTACAAGCAAGAGTTCATTATTGGTAAAAGCAGTGAATTTTTGGCTCAAATGAATTTATACAGTTCCCAAACCCAACGCGTTTATCACTATTAACTAAAGAGCGTCTATGTAAGAGATGTTGTGGTTTGTATCAGTTTCATAAGTAGAGTTAAAAGAGGTATGGTCCGATTGAGTCAGAAACACAGTACTTTTTTTCTAGCCCTGCTCATGTTTCTTTCTGTATTGCAGAAGCTGAAAAAAAAGAGCATGCTTCTTGAGTTAAAGCAGACTGTGTTTCATGGATGAGAACACTTTTCTGAATTTCCCTATAGAATTGGGGTTAAACTCCATGCTCTGTGTCTTCCTACAAGCAAGAGTTCATTTCCAGTAAACCCAGTTATTTTTCAGCTCAAATGAATTTACACAGTTCACAAAACCAATATGATTTTCACTATTAACTAAGAGCATCTATGTAAGAGATTATGTGGTTTGTATCAGTTTCATAAGCAGAGTTGAACTTGATATGGTCCGTATGTGTAGGAAACACAGTTCTTTTTTCTGGACATGCTCATGTTCCTTGCTGTATTGCAGATGCTGGAAACAAGAGCATGGTATTTGCGTTAAAACAGAGTGTGTTTCATGGATGAGAACACTGGTCTGAATTTCCCTTCACAAATGGAGTTAAACCAAATGCTCTGTGTCTTCCTATAAGCAAGAGTTCATTTTTGATAAAAGCAGTGATTTTTCGGCTCTAATGAATTTACACAGTTCACAATCCCAACTCGTTTATCACTATTAACTAAAGAGCGTCTATGTATGAGATGCTGTTGTTTGTATCACTTTCATAAGCAGAGTTAAACTAGGTATGGTCCGATTGAGTCAGAATCACAGTTCTTTTTTCCTAGCCATGCTCATGTTTCTTGCTGCATTGCAGAAGCTGGAAAACAGACCATGCTTCTTGCGTTAAAACAGACTGTGTTTCATGGATGAGAACACTTTTCTGAATTTCCCTATAGAATCGGAGTTAAGCGCCATGCTCTGTGTCTTCCTACAAGCAAGAGTTCATATCCCGTAAACCCAGTTATTTTTCGTCTCAAATGAATTTACACAGTTCACGAAACCAATATGATTTTCACTATTAACTAAACAGCATCTATGTAAGAGATGATGTGGTTTGTATCAGTATCATAAGCAGATTGAACTAGATATGGTCCGTATGAGAAGGAAACACAGTTCTTTTTTTCTGGACATGCTCATGTTCCTTGCTGTTTTGCAGACCCTGGAAAGAAGAGCATACTATTTGCGTTAAAACAGAGTGTGTTTCATGGATGAGAACACTGGTCTGAATTTCCCTTCACAAATGGAGTTAAACCAAATGCTCTGTGTCTTCCTACAAGCAAGAGTTCATTTTTGGTAAAAGCAGTGAATTTTCGGCTCAAATGAATTTACACAGTTCACAAACCCAACGCGTTTATCACTATTAACTAAAGATCATCTATGTAAGAGATGTTGTGGTTTGTATCAGTTTCATAAGCAGAGTTAAACTAGGTATGGTCTCATTGAGTCAGAAACACAGTTCTTTTTTTCTAGCCATGCTCATATTTCTTAGTGTATTGCAGAAGCTGGAAAAAAGAGCATGCTTCTTGCGTTAAAAGAGACTGTGTTTCATGGATGAGAACACTTTTCTGAATTTCCGTATAGAATCGGAGTTAACCTCCATGCTCTGTTTCATCCTACAAGCAAGAGTTCATTTCCGGAAAACCCAGTTATTTTTCGGCTCAAATGAATTTACACAGTTCACGAAACCAATACGATTTTCACTATTAACTAAAGAGCGTCTATGTAAGAGATGTTGTGGTTTGTATCAGTTTCATAAGCAGAGTTAAACTAGGTATGGTCCGACTGAGTCAGAATCACAGTTATTTTTTTCTAGCCATGCTCATGTTTCTTGCTGTATTTCAGAAGCTGGAAAAAAGAGCATGCTTCTTGAGTTAAAGCATACTGTGTTTCATGGATGAGAACACTTTTCTGAATTTCCCTATAGAATCGGAGTTAAACTCCATGCTCTGTGTATTCCTACAAGCAAGAGTTCATTTCCCGTAAACCCTGTTAATTTTCGGCTCAAATGAATGTACACAGTTCTCGAAACCAATACGATTTTCACTATTAACTAAAGAGCATCTATGTAAGAGATGATGTGGTTTGTATCAGTATCATAAGCAGATTGAACTAGATATGGTCCGTATGAGAAGGAAACACAGTTCTTTTTTTCTGGACATGCTCATGTTCCTTGCTGTTTTGCAGACGCTGGAAAGAAGAGCATGCTATTTGCGTTAAAACAGAGTGTGTTTCATGGATTAGAACACTGGTCTGAATTTCCCTTCACAAATGGAGTTAAACCAAATGCCCTTTGTCTTCCTACAAGCAAGAGTTCATTTTTGGTAAAAGCAGTGAATTTTTGGCTCAAATGAATTTATACAGTTCCCAAACCCAACGCGTTTATCACTATTAACTAAAGAGCGTCTATGTAAGAGATGTTGTGGTTTGTATCAGTTTCATAAGTAGAGTTAAAAGAGGTATGGTCCGATTGAGTCAGAAACACAGTACTTTTTTTCTAGCCATGCTCATGTTTCTTTCCGTATTGTAGAAGCTGGAAAAAAAGAGCATGCTTCTTGAGTTAAAGCAGACTGTGTTTCATGGATGAGAACACTTTTCTGAATTTCCCTATAGAATTGGGGTTAAACTCCATGCTCTGTGTCTTCCTACAAGCAAGAGTTCATTTCCAGTAAACCCAGTTATTTTTCGTCTCAAATGAATTTCCACAGTTCACGAAACCAATATGATTTTCACTATTAACTAAGAGCATCTATGTAAGAGATGATGTGGTTTGTATCAGTTTCATAAGCAGAGTTGAACTTGATATGGTCCGTATGAGTAGGAAACACAGTTCTTTTTTTCTGGACATGCTCATGTTCCTTGCTGTATTGCAGATGCTAGAAACAAGAGCATGGTATTTGCGTTAAAACAGAGTGTGTTTCATGGATGAGAACACTGGTCTGAATTTCCCTTCACAAATGGAGTTAAACCAAATGCTCTGTGTCTTCCTATAAGCAAGAGTTCATTTTTGATAAAAGCAGTGATTTTTCGGCTCAAATGAATTTACACAGTTCACAAACCCAACTCGTTTATCACTATTAACTAAAGAGCGTCTATGTATGAGATGCTGTTGTTTGTATCACTTTCATAAGCAGAGTTAAACTAGGTATGGTCCGATTGAGTCAGAATCACAGTTCTTTTTTCCTAGCCATGCTCATGTTTCTTGCTGCATTGCAGAAGCTGGAAAACAGACCATGCTTCTTGCGTTAAAACAGACTGTGTTTCATGGATGAGAGCACTTTTCTGAATTTCCGTATAGAATCGGAGTTAAACTCCATGCTCTGTGTCTTCCTACAAGCAAGAATTCATATCCCGTAAACCCAGTTATTTTTCGGCTCAAATGAATTTACACAGTTCTCGAAACCAATACGATTTTCACTATTAACTAAAGAGCATCTATGTAAGAGATGATGTGGTTTGTATCAGTTTCATAAGCAGATTGAATTAGATATGGTCCATATGAGAAGGAAATAGTTCTTTTTTTTCTGGACATGCTCATGTTACTTGCTGTTTTGCACACGCTGGAAAGAAGAGCATGCTATTTGCGTTAAAACAGAGTGTGTTTCATGGATGAGAACACTGGTCTGAATTTCCCTATAGAATCGGAGTTAATCTCCATGCTCCGTGTCTTCCTACAAGCAAGAGTTCATATCCCGTAAACCCAGTTATTTTTCGCCTCAAATGAATTTACACAGTTCACGAAACCAATACGATTTTCACTATTAACTAAAGAGCATCCATGTAAGAGATGATGTGGTTTGTATCAGTTTCATAAGCAGAGTTGAACTAGATATGGTCCGTATGAATAGGAAACACATTTCTTTTTTTCTAGCCATGCTCATATTTCTTGCTGAATTGCAGAATCTGGAAAACAGAGCATGCTTCTTGCGTTAAAACAGACTTTGAGTCATGGACGAGAACACTTTTCTGAATTTCCCTATAGAATCTGAGTTAAACTCCATGCTCTTTGTCTTGCTACAAGCAAGAGTTCATTTCCCGTAAACCCTGTTATTTTTCGGCTCTAATGAATTTACACAGTTCACGAAACCAATACGATTTTCATTATTAACTAAAGAGCATCTATGTAAGAGATGATGTGGTTTGTATCAGTTTCATAAGCAGAGTAGAACTTGATATGGTCCCTATGAGTAGGAAACACAGTTCTTTTTTTTTTTGGACATGCTCATGTTCCTTGCTGTATTGCCGATGGTGGAAAGAATAGCATGGTATTTGCGTTAAAACAGAGTGTGTTTCATGGATGAGAACACTGGTCTCAATTTCCCTTCACAAATGGAGTTAAACCAAATGCTCTGTGTCTTCCCACAAGCAAGAGTTCATTTTTGGTAAAAGCAGTGAATTTTCGGCTCAAATGAATTTACACAGTTCACAAACCCAACGCGTTTATCACTATTAACTAAAGATCATCTATGTAAGAGATGTTGTGGTTTGTATCAGTTTCATAAGCAGAGTTAAACTAGGTATGGTCTGATTGAGTCAGAAACACAGTTCTTTTTTTCTAGCCATGCTCATATTTCTTGCTGTATTGCAGAAGCTGGAAAAAAGAGCATGCTTCTTGCGTTAAAACAGACTGTGTTTCATGGATGAGAACACTTTTCTGAATTTCCCTATAGAATCGGAGTTAAACTCCATGCTCTGTTTCATCCTACAAGCAAGAGTTCATTTCAGGGAAACCCAGTTATTTTTCGGCTCAAATGAATTTACACAGTTCACGAAACAAATACGATTTTCACTATTAACAAAAGAGCATCTATGTAAGAGATGATGTGGTTTTTATCAGTTTCATAAGCACATTGATCTAGATATGGTCCGTATGAGAAGGAAACAGTTCTTTTTTTCTGGACATGCTCATGTTCCTTGCTGTTTTGCAGACCCTGCAAAGAACAGCATGCTATTTGCGTTAAAACAGAGTGTGTTTCATGGATGAGAACACTGGTCTGAATTTCCCTTCACAAATGGAGTTAAACCAAATGCTCAGTGTCTTCCTACAAGCAAGAGTTCTTATTTGGTAATAGCAGTGAATTTTCGGCTCAAATGAATTTACACAGTTCACAAACCCAACGCGTTTATCACTATTAACTAAAGATCGTCTATGTAAGAGATGTTGTGGTTTGTATCAGTTTCATAAGCAGAGTTAAACTAGGTATGGTCCGATTGAGTCAGAAATACAGTTCTTTTTTTCTAGCCATGCTCATGTTTCTTGCTGTATTGCAGAAGCTGGAAAAAAGAGAATGCTTCTTGCGTTAAAGCAGACTGTGTTTCATGGATGAGAACACTTTTCTGAATTTCCCCATAGAATCAGAGTTAAACCCCATGCTCTGTGTCTTCCTACAAGCAAGAGTTCATTTCCCGTAAACCCTGTTATTTTTCGGCTCTAATGAATTTACACAGTTCACGAAACCAATACGATTTTCACTATTAACTAAAGAGCGTCTATGTAAGAGATGTTGTGGTTTGTATCAGTTTCATAAGCAGAGTTAAACTAGGTATGGTCCGACTGAGTCAGAATCACAGTTATTTTTTTCTAGCCATGCTCATGTTTCTTGCTGTATTGCAGAAGCTGGAAAAAAGAGCATGCTTCTTGAGTTAAAGCATACTGTGTTTCATGGATGAGAACACTTTTCTGAATTTCCCTATAGAATCGGAGTTAAACTCCAAGCTCTGTGTCTCCCTACAAGCAAGAGTTCATTTCCCGTAAACCCTGTTAATTTTCGGCTCAAATGAATTTACACAGTTCTCGAAACCAATACGATTTTCACTATTAACTAAAGAGCATCTATGTAAGAGATGATGTGGTTTGTATCAGTATCATAAGCAGATTGAACTAGATATGGTCCGTATGAGAAGGAAACACAGTTCTTTTTTTCTGGACATGCTCATGTTCCTTGCTGTTTTGCAGACGCTGTAAAGAAGAGCATGCTATTTGCGTTAAAACAGAGTGTGTTTCATGGATTAGAACACTGGTCTGAATTTCCCTTCACAAATGGAGTTAAACCAAATGCTCTTTGTCTTCCTACAAGCAAGAGTTCATTATTGGTAAAAGCAGTGAATTTTTGGCTCAAATGAATTTATACAGTTCCCAAACCCAACGCGTTTATCACTATTAACTAAAGAGCGTCTATGTAAGAGATGTTGTGGTTTGTATCAGTTTCATAAGTAGAGTTAAAAGAGGTATGGTCCGATTGAGTCAGAAACACAGTACTTTTTTTCTAGCCCTGCTCATGTTTCTTTCTGTATTGCAGAAGCTGGAAAAAAAGAGCATGCTTCTTGAGTTAAAGCAGACTGTGTTTCATGGATGAGAACACTTTTCTGAATTTCCCTATAGAATTGGGGTTAAACTCCATGCTCTGTGTCTTCCTACAAGCAAGAGTTCATTTCCAGTAAACCCAGTTATTTTTCAGCTCAAATGAATTTACACAGTTCACAAAACCAATATGATTTTCACTATTAACTAAGAGCATCTATGTAAGAGATGATGTGGTTTGTATCAGTTTCATAAGCAGAGTTGAACTTGATATGGTCCGTATGAGTAGGAAACACAGTTCTTTTTTCTGGACATGCTCATGTTCCTTGCTGTATTGCAGATGCTGGAAACAAGAGCATGGTATTTGTGATAAAACAGAGTGTGTTTCATGGATGAGAACACTGGTCTGAATTTCCCTTCACAAATGGAATTAAACCAAATGCTCTGTGTCTTCCTATAAGCAAGAGTTCATTTTTGATAAAAGCAGTGATTTTTCGGCTCAAATGAATTTACACAGTTCACAATCCCAACTCGTTTATCACTATTAACTAAAGAGCGTCTATGTATGAGATGCTGTGGTTTGTATCACTTTCATAAGCAGAGTTAAACTAGGTATGGTCCGATTGAGTCAGAATCACAGTTCTTTTTTCCTAGCCATGCTCATGTTTCTTGCTGCATTGCAGAAGCTGGAAAACAGACCATGCTTCTTGCGTTAAAACAGACTGTGTTTCATGGATGAGAGCACTTTTCTGAATTTCCGTATAGAATCGGAGTTAAACTCCATGCTCTGTGTCTTCCTACAAGCAAGAATTCATATCCCGTAAACCCAGTTATTTTTCGGCTCAAATGAATTTACACAGTTCTCGAAACCAATACGATTTTCACTATTAACTAAAGAGCATCTATGTAAGAGATGATGTGGTTTGTATCAGTTTCATAAGCAGATTGAATTAGATATGGTCCATATGAGAAGGAAATAGTTCTTTTTTTTCTGGACATGCTCATGTTACTTGCTGTTTTGCACACGCTGGAAAGAAGAGCATGCTATTTGCGTTAAAACAGAGTGTGTTTCATGGATGAGAACACTGGTCTGAATTTCCCTATAGAATCGGAGTTAATCTCCATGCTCCGTGTCTTCCTACAAGCAAGAGTTCATATCCCGTAAACCCAGTTATTTTTCGCCTCAAATGAATTTACACAGTTCACGAAACCAATACGATTTTCACTATTAACTAAAGAGCATCCATGTAAGAGATGATGTGGTTTGTATCAGTTTCATAAGCAGAGTTGAACTAGATATGGTCCGTATGAATAGGAAACACATTTCTTTTTTTCTAGCCATGCTCATATTTCTTGCTGAATTGCAGAATCTGGAAAACAGAGCATGCTTCTTGCGTTAAAACAGACTTTGAGTCATGGACGAGAACACTTTTCTGAATTTCCCTATAGAATCTGAGTTAAACTCCATGCTCTTTGTCTTGCTACAAGCAAGAGTTCATTTCCCGTAAACCCTGTTATTTTTCGGCTCTAATGAATTTACACAGTTCACGAAACCAATACGATTTTCATTATTAACTAAAGAGCATCTATGTAAGAGATGATGTGGTTTGTATCAGTTTCATAAGCAGAGTAGAACTTGATATGGTCCCTATGAGTAGGAAACACAGTTCTTTTTTTTTTTGGACATGCTCATGTTCCTTGCTGTATTGCCGATGGTGGAAAGAATAGCATGGTATTTGCGTTAAAACAGAGTGTGTTTCATGGATGAGAACACTGGTCTCAATTTCCCTTCACAAATGGAGTTAAACCAAATGCTCTGTGTCTTCCCACAAGCAAGAGTTCATTTTTGGTAAAAGCAGTGAATTTTCGGCTCAAATGAATTTACACAGTTCACAAACCCAACGCGTTTATCACTATTAACTAAAGATCATCTATGTAAGAGATGTTGTGGTTTGTATCAGTTTCATAAGCAGAGTTAAACTAGGTATGGTCTGATTGAGTCAGAAACACAGTTCTTTTTTTCTAGCCATGCTCATATTTCTTGCTGTATTGCAGAAGCTGGAAAAAAGAGCATGCTTCTTGCGTTAAAACAGACTGTGTTTCATGGATGAGAACACTTTTCTGAATTTCCCTATAGAATCGGAGTTAAACTCCATGCTCTGTTTCATCCTACAAGCAAGAGTTCATTTCAGGGAAACCCAGTTATTTTTCGGCTCAAATGAATTTACACAGTTCACGAAACAAATACGATTTTCACTATTAACAAAAGAGCATCTATGTAAGAGATGATGTGGTTTTTATCAGTTTCATAAGCACATTGATCTAGATATGGTCCGTATGAGAAGGAAACAGTTCTTTTTTTCTGGACATGCTCATGTTCCTTGCTGTTTTGCAGACCCTGCAAAGAACAGCATGCTATTTGCGTTAAAACAGAGTGTGTTTCATGGATGAGAACACTGGTCTGAATTTCCCTTCACAAATGGAGTTAAACCAAATGCTCAGTGTCTTCCTACAAGCAAGAGTTCTTATTTGGTAATAGCAGTGAATTTTCGGCTCAAATGAATTTACACAGTTCACAAACCCAACGCGTTTATCACTATTAACTAAAGATCGTCTATGTAAGAGATGTTGTGGTTTGTATCAGTTTCATAAGCAGAGTTAAACTAGGTATGGTCCGATTGAGTCAGAAATACAGTTCTTTTTTTCTAGCCATGCTCATGTTTCTTGCTGTATTGCAGAAGCTGGAAAAAAGAGAATGCTTCTTGCGTTAAAGCAGACTGTGTTTCATGGATGAGAACACTTTTCTGAATTTCCCCATAGAATCAGAGTTAAACCCCATGCTCTGTGTCTTCCTACAAGCAAGAGTTCATTTCCCGTAAACCCTGTTATTTTTCGGCTCTAATGAATTTACACAGTTCACGAAACCAATACGATTTTCACTATTAACTAAAGAGCGTCTATGTAAGAGATGTTGTGGTTTGTATCAGTTTCATAAGCAGAGTTAAACTAGGTATGGTCCGACTGAGTCAGAATCACAGTTATTTTTTTCTAGCCATGCTCATGTTTCTTGCTGTATTGCAGAAGCTGGAAAAAAGAGCATGCTTCTTGAGTTAAAGCATACTGTGTTTCATGGATGAGAACACTTTTCTGAATTTCCCTATAGAATCGGAGTTAAACTCCAAGCTCTGTGTCTCCCTACAAGCAAGAGTTCATTTCCCGTAAACCCTGTTAATTTTCGGCTCAAATGAATTTACACAGTTCTCGAAACCAATACGATTTTCACTATTAACTAAAGAGCATCTATGTAAGAGATGATGTGGTTTGTATCAGTATCATAAGCAGATTGAACTAGATATGGTCCGTATGAGAAGGAAACACAGTTCTTTTTTTCTGGACATGCTCATGTTCCTTGCTGTTTTGCAGACGCTGTAAAGAAGAGCATGCTATTTGCGTTAAAACAGAGTGTGTTTCATGGATTAGAACACTGGTCTGAATTTCCCTTCACAAATGGAGTTAAACCAAATGCTCTTTGTCTTCCTACAAGCAAGAGTTCATTATTGGTAAAAGCAGTGAATTTTTGGCTCAAATGAATTTATACAGTTCCCAAACCCAACGCGTTTATCACTATTAACTAAAGAGCGTCTATGTAAGAGATGTTGTGGTTTGTATCAGTTTCATAAGTAGAGTTAAAAGAGGTATGGTCCGATTGAGTCAGAAACACAGTACTTTTTTTCTAGCCCTGCTCATGTTTCTTTCTGTATTGCAGAAGCTGGAAAAAAAGAGCATGCTTCTTGAGTTAAAGCAGACTGTGTTTCATGGATGAGAACACTTTTCTGAATTTCCCTATAGAATTGGGGTTAAACTCCATGCTCTGTGTCTTCCTACAAGCAAGAGTTCATTTCCAGTAAACCCAGTTATTTTTCAGCTCAAATGAATTTACACAGTTCACAAAACCAATATGATTTTCACTATTAACTAAGAGCATCTATGTAAGAGATGATGTGGTTTGTATCAGTTTCATAAGCAGAGTTGAACTTGATATGGTCCGTATGAGTAGGAAACACAGTTCTTTTTTCTGGACATGCTCATGTTCCTTGCTGTATTGCAGATGCTGGAAACAAGAGCATGGTATTTGCGATAAAACAGAGTGTGTTTCATGGATGAGAACACTGGTCTGAATTTCCCTTCACAAATGGAATTAAACCAAATGCTCTGTGTCTTCCTATAAGCAAGAGTTCATTTTTGATAAAAGCAGTGATTTTTCGGCTCAAATGAATTTACACAGTTCACAATCCCAACTCGTTTATCACTATTAACTAAAGAGCGTCTATGTATGAGATGCTGTGGTTTGTATCACTTTCATAAGCAGAGTTAAACTAGGTATGGTCCGATTGAGTCAGAATCACAGTTCTTTTTTCCTAGCCATGCTCATGTTTCTTGCTGCATTGCAGAAGCTGGAAAACAGACCATGCTTCTTGCGTTAAAACAGACTGTGTTTCATGGATGAGAACACTTTTCTGAATTTCCCTATAGAATCGGAGTTAAGCGCCATGCTCTGTGTCTTCCTACAAGCAAGAGTTCATATCCCGTAAACCCAGTTATTTTTCGTCTCAAATGAATTTACACAGTTCACGAAACCAATATGATTTTCACTATTAACTAAACAGCATCTATGTAAGAGATGATGTGGTTTGTATCAGTATCATAAGCAGATTGAACTAGATATGGTCCGTATGAGAAGGAAACACAGTTCTTTTTTTCTGGACATGCTCATGTTCCTTGCTGTTTTGCAGACCCTGGAAAGAAGAGCATACTATTTGCGTTAAAACAGAGTGTGTTTCATGGATGAGAACACTGGTCTGAATTTCCCTTCACAAATGGAGTTAAACCAAATGCTCTGTGTCTTCCTACAAGCAAGAGTTCATTTTTGGTAAAAGCAGTGAATTTTCGGCTCAAATGAATTTACACAGTTCACAAACCCAACGCGTTTATCACTATTAACTAAAGATCATCTATGTAAGAGATGTTGTGGTTTGTATCAGTTTCATAAGCAGAGTTAAACTAGGTATGGTCTCATTGAGTCAGAAACACAGTTCTTTTTTTCTAGCCATGCTCATATTTCTTAGTGTATTGCAGAACCTGGAAAAAAGAGCATGCTTCTTGCGTTAAAAGAGACTGTGTTTCATGGATGAGAACACTTTTCTGAATTTCCGTATAGAATCGGAGTTAACCTCCATGCTCTGTTTCATCCTACAAGCAAGAGTTCATTTCCGGAAAACCCAGTTATTTTTCGGCTCAAATGAATTTACACAGTTCACGAAACCAATACGATTTTCACTATTAACTAAAGAGCGTCTATGTAGAGATGTTGTGGTTTGTATCAGTTTCATAAGCAGAGTTAAACTAGGTATGGTCCGACTGAGTCAGAATCACAGTTATTTTTTTCTAGCCATGCTCATGTTTCTTGCTGTATTGCAGAAGCTGGAAAAAAGAGCATGCTTCTTGAGTTAAAGCATACTGTGTTTCATGGATGAGAACACTTTTCTGAATTTCCCTATAGAATCGGAGTTAAACTCCATGCTCTGTGTCTTCCTACAAGCAAGAGTTCATTTCCCGTAAACCCTGTTAATTTTCGGCTCAAATGAATGTACACAGTTCTCGAAACCAATACGATTTTCACTATTAACTAAAGAGCATCTATGTAAGAGATGATGTGGTTTGTATCAGTATCATAAGCAGATTGAGCTAGATATGGTCCGTATGAGAAGGAAACACAGTTCTTTTTTTCTGGACATGCTCATGTTCCTTGCTGTTTTGCAGACGCTGGAAAGAAGAGCATGCTATTTGCGTTAAAACAGAGTGTGTTTCATGGATTAGAACACTGGTCTGAATTTCCCTTCACAAATGGAGTTAAACCAAATGCTCTTTGTCTTCCTACAAGCAAGAGTTCATTTTTGGTAAAAGCAGTGAATTTTTGGCTCAAATGAATTTATACAGTTCCCAAACCCAACGCGTTTATCACTATTAACTAAAGAGCGTCTATGTAAGAGATGTTGTGGTTTGTATCAGTTTCATAAGTAGAGTTAAAAGAGGTATGGTCTGATTGAGTCAGAAACACAGTACTTTTTTTCTAGCCATGCTCATGTTTCTTTCCGTATTGCAGAAGCTGGAAAAAAAGAGCATGCTTCTTGAGTTAAAGCAGACTGTGTTTCATGGATGAGAACACTTTTCTGAATTTCCCTATAGAATTGGGGTTAAACTCCATGCTCTGTGTCTTCCTACAAGCAAGAGTTCATTTCCAGTAAACCCAGTTATTTTTCAGCTCAAATGAATTTACACAGTTCACGAAACCAATATGATTTTCACTATTAACTAAGAGCATCTATGTAAGAGATGATGTGGTTTGTATCAGTTTCATAAGCAGAGTTGAACTTGATATGGTCCGTATGAGTAGGAAACACAGTTCTTTTTTTCTGGACATGCTCATGTTCCTTGCTGTATTGCAGATGCTGGAAACAAGAGCATGGTATTTGCGTTAAAACAGAGTGTGTTTCATGGATGAGAACACTGGTCTGAATTTCCCTTCACAAATGGAGTTAAACCAAATGCTCTGTGTCTTCCTATAAGCAAGAGTTCATTTTTGATAAAAGCAGTGATTTTTCGGCTCAAATGAATTTACACAGTTCACAAACCCAACTCGTTTATCACTATTAACTAAAGAGCGTCTATGTATGAGATGCTGTTGTTTGTATCACTTTCATAAGCAGAGTTAAACTAGGTATGGTCCGATTGAGTCAGAATCACAGTTCTTTTTTCCTAGCCATGCTCATGTTTCTTGCTGCATTGCAGAAGCTGGAAAACAGACCATGCTTCTTGCGTTAAAACAGACTGTGTTTCATGGATGAGAGCACTTTTCTGAATTTCCGTATAGAATCGGAGTTAAACTCCATGCTCTGTGTCTTCCTACAAGCAAGAATTCATATCCCGTAAACCCAGTTATTTTTCGGCTCAAATGAATTTACACAGTTCTCGAAACCAATACGATTTTCACTATTAACTAAAGAGCATCTATGTAAGAGATGATGTGGTTTGTATCAGTTTCATAAGCAGATTGAATTAGATATGGTCCATATGAGAAGGAAATAGTTCTTTTTTTTCTGGACATGCTCATGTTACTTGCTGTTTTGCACACGCTGGAAAGAAGAGCATGCTATTTGCGTTAAAACAGAGTGTGTTTCATGGATGAGAACACTGGTCTGAATTTCCCTATAGAATCGGAGTTAATCTCCATGCTCCGTGTCTTCCTACAAGCAAGAGTTCATATCCCGTAAACCCAGTTATTTTTCGCCTCAAATGAATTTACACAGTTCACGAAACCAATACGATTTTCACTATTAACTAAAGAGCATCCATGTAAGAGATGATGTGGTTTGTATCAGTTTCATAAGCAGAGTTGAACTAGATATGGTCCGTATGAATAGGAAACACATTTCTTTTTTTCTAGCCATGCTCATATTTCTTGCTGAATTGCAGAATCTGGAAAACAGAGCATGCTTCTTGCGTTAAAACAGACTTTGAGTCATGGACGAGAACACTTTTCTGAATTTCCCTATAGAATCTGAGTTAAACTCCATGCTCTTTGTCTTGCTACAAGCAAGAGTTCATTTCCCGTAAACCCTGTTATTTTTCGGCTCTAATGAATTTACACAGTTCACGAAACCAATACGATTTTCATTATTAACTAAAGAGCATCTATGTAAGAGATGATGTGGTTTGTATCAGTTTCATAAGCAGAGTTGAACTTGATATGGTCCCTATGAGTAGGAAACACAGTTCTTTTTTTTTTTGGACATGCTCATGTTCCTTGCTGTATTGCCGATGGTGGAAAGAATAGCATGGTATTTGCGTTAAAACAGAGTGTGTTTCATGGATGAGAACACTGGTCTCAATTTCCCTTCACAAATGGAGTTAAACCAAATGCTCTGTGTCTTCCCACAAGCAAGAGTTCATTTTTGGTAAAAGCAGTGAATTTTCGGCTCAAATGAATTTACACAGTTCACAAACCCAACGCGTTTATCACTATTAACTAAAGATCATCTATGTAAGAGGTGTTGTGGTTTGTATCAGTTTCATAAGCAGAGTTAAACTAGGTATGGTCTGATTGAGTCAGAAACACAGTTCTTTTTTTCTAGCCATGCTCATATTTCTTGCTGTATTGCAGAAGCTGGAAAAAAGAGCATGCTTCTTGCGTTAAAAGAGACTGTGTTTCATGGATGAGAACACTTTTCTGAATTTCCCTATAGAATCGGAGTTAAACTCCATGCTCTGTTTCATCCTACAAGCAAGAGTTCATTTCAGGGAAACCCAGTTATTTTTCGGCTCAAATGAATTTACACAGTTCACGAAACAAATACGATTTTCACTATTAACAAAAGAGCATCTATGTAAGAGATGATGTGGTTTTTACCAGTTTCATAAGCACATTGATCTAGATATGGTCCGTATGAGAAGGAAACAGTTCTTTTTTTCTGGACATGCTCATGTTCCTTGCTGTTTTGCAGACCCTGCAAAGAACAGCATGCTATTTGCGTTAAAACAGAGTGTGTTTCATGGATGAGAACACTGGTCTGAATTTCCCTTCACAAATGGAGTTAAACCAAATGCTCAGTGTCTTCCTACAAGCAAGAGTTCTTATTTGGTAATAGCAGTGAATTTTCGGCTCAAATGAATTTACACAGTTCACAAACCCAACGCGTTTATCACTATTAACTAAAGATCATCTATGTAAGAGATGTTGTGGTTTGTATCAGTTTCATAAGCAGAGTTAAACTAGGTATGGTCCGATTGAGTCAGAAATACAGTTCTTTTTTTCTAGCCATGCTCATGTTTCTTGCTGTATTGCAGAAGCTGGAAAAAAGAGAATGCTTCTTGCGTTAAAGCAGACTGTGTTTCATGGATGAGAACACTTTTCTGAATTTCCCCATAGAAACAGAGTTAAACCCCATGCTCTGTGTCTTCCTACAAGCAAGAGTTCATTTCCCGTAAACCCTGTTATTTTTCGGCTCTA
The DNA here is from genome assembly GCA_949786405.1 of Onychomys arenicola. Lineage (NCBI taxonomy): Eukaryota > Metazoa > Chordata > Mammalia > Rodentia > Cricetidae > Onychomys > Onychomys arenicola. Next base: position 1,421,610 of record CATKUM010000019.1, on the reverse strand, counting down.
ATGAATTTACACAGTTCACGAAACCAATACGATTTTCACTATTAACTAAAGAGCGTCTATGTAAGAGATGTTGTGGTTTGTATCAGTTTCATAAGCAGAGTTAAACTAGGTATGGTCCGACTGAGTCAGAATCACAGTTATTTTTTTCTAGCCATGCTCATGTTTCTTGCTGTATTGCAGAAGCTGGAAAAAAGAGCATGCTTCTTGAGTTAAAGCATACTGTGTTTCATGGATGAGAACACTTTTCTGAATTTCCCTATAGAATCGGAGTTAAACTCCAAGCTCTGTGTCTTCCTACAAGCAAGAGTTCATTTCCCGTAAACCCTGTTAATTTTCGGCTCAAATGAATTTACACAGTTCACGAAACCAATACGATTTTCATTATTAACTAAAGAGCATCTATGTAAGAGATGATGTGGTTTGTATCAGTTTCATAAGCAGAGTAGAACTTGATATGGTCCCTATGAGTAGGAAACACAGTTCTTTTTTTTTTTGGACATGCTCATGTTCCTTGCTGTATTGCCGATGGTGGAAAGAATAGCATGGTATTTGCGTTAAAACAGAGTGTGTTTCATGGATGAGAACACTGGTCTCAATTTCCCTTCACAAATGGAGTTAAACCAAATGCTCTGTGTCTTCCCACAAGCAAGAGTTCATTTTTGGTAAAAGCAGTGAATTTTCGGCTCAAATGAATTTACACAGTTCACAAACCCAACGCGTTTATCACTATTAACTAAAGATCATCTATGTAAGAGATGTTGTGGTTTGTATCAGTTTCATAAGCAGAGTTAAACTAGGTATGGTCTGATTGAGTCAGAAACACAGTTCTTTTTTTCTAGCCATGCTCATATTTCTTGCTGTATTGCAGAAGCTGGAAAAAAGAGCATGCTTCTTGCGTTAAAACAGACTGTGTTTCATGGATGAGAACACTTTTCTGAATTTCCCTATAGAATCGGAGTTAAACTCCATGCTCTGTTTCATCCTACAAGCAAGAGTTCATTTCAGGGAAACCCAGTTATTTTTCGGCTCAAATGAATTTACACAGTTCACGAAACAAATACGATTTTCACTATTAACAAAAGAGCATCTATGTAAGAGATGATGTGGTTTTTATCAGTTTCATAAGCACATTGATCTAGATATGGTCCGTATGAGAAGGAAACAGTTCTTTTTTTCTGGACATGCTCATGTTCCTTGCTGTTTTGCAGACCCTGCAAAGAACAGCATGCTATTTGCGTTAAAACAGAGTGTGTTTCATGGATGAGAACACTGGTCTGAATTTCCCTTCACAAATGGAGTTAAACCAAATGCTCAGTGTCTTCCTACAAGCAAGAGTTCTTATTTGGTAATAGCAGTGAATTTTCGGCTCAAATGAATTTACACAGTTCACAAACCCAACGCGTTTATCACTATTAACTAAAGAGCGTCTATGTATGAGATGCTGTTGTTTGTATCACTTTCATAAGCAGAGTTAAACTAGGTATGGTCCGATTGAGTCAGAATCACAGTTCTTTTTTCCTAGCCATGCTCATGTTTCTTGCTGCATTGCAGAAGCTGGAAAACAGACCATGCTTCTTGCGTTAAAACAGACTGTGTTTCATGGATGAGAGCACTTTTCTGAATTTCCGTATAGAATCGGAGTTAAACTCCATGCTCTGTGTCTTCCTACAAGCAAGAATTCATATCCCGTAAACCCAGTTATTTTTCGGCTCAAATGAATTTACACAGTTCTCGAAACCAATACGATTTTCACTATTAACTAAAGAGCATCTATGTAAGAGATGATGTGGTTTGTATCAGTTTCATAAGCAGATTGAATTAGATATGGTCCATATGAGAAGGAAATAGTTCTTTTTTTCTGGACATGCTCATGTTACTTACTGTTTTGCACACGCTGGAAAGAAGAGCATGCTATTTGCGTTAAAACAGAGTGTGTTTCATGGATGAGAACACTGGTCTGAATTTCCCTATAGAATCGGAGTTAATCTCCATGCTCCGTGTCTTCCTACAAGCAAGAGTTCATATCCCGTAAACCCAGTTATTTTTCGCCTCAAATGAATTTACACAGTTCACGAAACCAATACGATTTTCACTATTAACTAAAGAGCATCCATGTAAGAGATGATGTGGTTTGTATCAGTTTCATAAGCAGAGTTGAACTAGATATGGTCCGTATGAATAGGAAACACATTTCTTTTTTTCTAGCCATGCTCATATTTCTTGCTGAATTGCAGAATCTGGAAAACAGAGCATGCTTCTTGCGTTAAAACAGACTTTGAGTCATGGACGAGAACACTTTTCTGAATTTCCCTATAGAATCTGAGTTAAACTCCATGCTCTTTGTCTTGCTACAAGCAAGAGTTCATTTCCCGTAAACCCTGTTATTTTTCGGCTCTAATGAATTTACACAGTTCACGAAACCAATACGATTTTCATTATTAACTAAAGAGCATCTATGTAAGAGATGATGTGGTTTGTATCAGTTTCATAAGCAGAGTTGAACTTGATATGGTCCCTATGAGTAGGAAACACAGTTCTTTTTTTTTTTGGACATGCTCATGTTCCTTGCTGTATTGCCGATGGTGGAAAGAATAGCATGGTATTTGCGTTAAAACAGAGTGTGTTTCATGGATGAGAACACTGGTCTCAATTTCCCTTCACAAATGGAGTTAAACCAAATGCTCTGTGTCTTCCCACAAGCAAGAGTTCATTTTTGGTAAAAGCAGTGAATTTTCGGCTCAAATGAATTTACACAGTTCACAAACCCAACGCGTTTATCACTATTAACTAAAGATCATCTATGTAAGAGGTGTTGTGGTTTGTATCAGTTTCATAAGCAGAGTTAAACTAGGTATGGTCTGATTGAGTCAGAAACACAGTTCTTTTTTTCTAGCCATGCTCATATTTCTTGCTGTATTGCAGAAGCTGGAAAAAAGAGCATGCTTCTTGCGTTAAAACAGACTGTGTTTCATGGATGAGAACACTTTTCTGAATTTCCCTATAGAATCGGAGTTAAACTCCATGCTCTGTTTCATCCTACAAGCAAGAGTTCATTTCAGGGAAACCCAGTTATTTTTCGGCTCAAATGAATTTACACAGTTCACGAAACAAATACGATTTTCACTATTAACAAAAGAGCATCTATGTAAGAGATGATGTGGTTTTTACCAGTTTCATAAGCACATTGATCTAGATATGGTCCGTATGAGAAGGAAACAGTTCTTTTTTTCTGGACATGCTCATGTTCCTTGCTGTTTTGCAGACCCTGCAAAGAACAGCATGCTATTTGCGTTAAAACAGAGTGTGTTTCATGGATGAGAACACTGGTCTGAATTTCCCTTCACAAATGGAGTTAAACCAAATGCTCAGTGTCTTCCTACAAGCAAGAGTTCTTATTTGGTAATAGCAGTGAATTTTCGGCTCAAATGAATTTACACAGTTCACAAACCCAACGCGTTTATCACTATTAACTAAAGATCGCCTATGTAAGAGATGTTGTGGTTTGTATCAGTTTCATAAGCAGAGTTAAACTAGGTATGGTCCGATTGAGTCAGAAATACAGTTCTTTTTTTCTAGCCATGCTCATGTTTCTTGCTGTATTGCAGAAGCTGGAAAAAAGAGAATGCTTCTTGCGTTAAAGCAGACTGTGTTTCATGGATGAGAACACTTTTCTGAATTTCCCCATAGAAACAGAGTTAAACCCCATGCTCTGTGTCTTCCTACAAGCAAGAGTTCATTTCCCGTAAACCCTGTTATTTTTCGGCTCTAATGAATTTACACAGTTCACGAAACCAATACGATTTTCACTATTAACTAAAGAGCGTCTATGTAAGAGATGTTGTGGTTTGTATCAGTTTCATAAGCAGAGTTAAACTAGGTATGGTCCGACTGAGTCAGAATCACAGTTATTTTTTTCTAGCCATGCTCATGTTTCTTGCTGTATTGCAGAAGCTTGAAAAAAGAGCATGCTTCTTGAGTTAAAGCATACTGTGTTTCATGGATGAGAACACTTTTCTGAATTTCCCTATAGAATCGGAGTTAAACTCCAAGCTCTGTGTCTTCCTACAAGCAAGAGTTCATTTCCCGTAAACCCTGTTAATTTTCGGCTCAAATGAATTTACACAGTTCATGAAACCAATACGATTTTCATTATTAACTAAAGAGCATCTATGTAAGAGATGATGTGGTTTGTATCAGTTTCATAAGCAGAGTAGAACTTGATATGGTCCCTATGAGTAGGAAACACAGTTCTTTTTTTTTTTGGACATGCTCATGTTCCTTGCTGTATTGCCGATGGTGGAAAGAATAGCATGGTATTTGCGTTAAAACAGAGTGTGTTTCATGGATGAGAACACTGGTCTCAATTTCCCTTCACAAATGGAGTTAAACCAAATGCTCTGTGTCTTCCCACAAGCAAGAGTTCATTTTTGGTAAAAGCAGTGAATTTTCGGCTCAAATGAATTTACACAGTTCACAAACCCAACGCGTTTATCACTATTAACTAAAGATCATCTATGTAAGAGATGTTGTGGTTTGTATCAGTTTCATAAGCAGAGTTAAACTAGGTATGGTCTGATTGAGTCAGAAACACAGTTCTTTTTTTCTAGCCATGCTCATATTTCTTGCTGTATTGCAGAAGCTGGAAAAAAGAGCATGCTTCTTGCGTTAAAACAGACTGTGTTTCATGGATGAGAACACTTTTCTGAATTTCCCTATAGAATCGGAGTTAAACTCCATGCTCTGTTTCATCCTACAAGCAAGAGTTCATTTCAGGGAAACCCAGTTATTTTTCGGCTCAAATGAATTTACACAGTTCACGAAACAAATACGATTTTCACTATTAACAAAAGAGCATCTATGTAAGAGATGATGTGGTTTTTATCAGTTTCATAAGCACATTGATCTAGATATGGTCCGTATGAGAAGGAAACAGTTCTTTTTTTCTGGACATGCTCATGTTCCTTGCTGTTTTGCAGACCCTGCAAAGAACAGCATGCTATTTGCGTTAAAACAGAGTGTGTTTCATGGATGAGAACACTGGTCTGAATTTCCCTTCACAAATGGAGTTAAACCAAATGCTCAGTGTCTTCCTACAAGCAAGAGTTCTTATTTGGTAATAGCAGTGAATTTTCGGCTCAAATGAATTTACACAGTTCACAAACCCAACGCGTTTATCACTATTAACTAAAGATCGTCTATGTAAGAGATGTTGTGGTTTGTATCAGTTTCATAAGCAGAGTTAAACTAGGTATGGTCCGATTGAGTCAGAAATACAGTTCTTTTTTTCTAGCCATGCTCATGTTTCTTGCTGTATTGCAGAAGCTGGAAAAAAGAGAATGCTTCTTGCGTTAAAGCAGACTGTGTTTCATGGATGAGAACACTTTTCTGAATTTCCCTATAGAATTGGAGTTAAACTCCAAGCTCTGTGTCTTCCTACAAGCAAGAGTTCATTTCCCGTAAACCCTGTTAATTTTCGGCTCAAATGAATTTACACAGTTCTCGAAACCAATACGATTTTCACTATTAACTAAAGAGCATCTATGTAAGAGATGATGTGGTTTGTATCAGTATCATAAGCAGATTGAACTAGATATGGTCCGTATGAGAAGGAAACACAGTTCTTTTTTTCTGGACATGCTCATGTTCCTTGCTGTTTTGCAGACGCTGTAAAGAAGAGCATGCTATTTGCGTTAAAACAGAGTGTGTTTCATGGATTAGAACACTGGTCTGAATTTCCCTTCACAAATGGAGTTAAACCAAATGCTCTTTGTCTTCCTACAAGCAAGAGTTCATTATTGGTAAAAGCAGTGAATTTTTGGCTCAAATGAATTTATACAGTTCCCAAACCCAACGCGTTTATCACTATTAACTAAAGAGCGTCTATGTAAGAGATGTTGTGGTTTGTATCAGTTTCATAAGTAGAGTTAAAAGAGGTATGGTCCGATTGAGTCAGAAACACAGTACTTTTTTTCTAGCCCTGCTCATGTTTCTTTCTATATTGCAGAAGCTGGAAAAAAAGAGCATGCTTCTTGAGTTAAAGCAGACTGTGTTTCATGGATGAGAACACTTTTCTGAATTTCCCTATAGAATTGGGGTTAAACTCCATGCTCTGTGTCTTCCTACAAGCAAGAGTTCATTTCCAGTAAACCCAGTTATTTTTCAGCTCAAATGAATTTACACAGTTCACAAAACCAATATGATTTTCACTATTAACTAAGAGCATCTATGTAAGAGATGATGTGGTTTGTATCAGTTTCATAAGCAGAGTTGAACTTGATATGGTCCGTATGAGTAGGAAACACAGTTCTTTTTTCTGGACATGCTCATGTTCCTTGCTGTATTGCAGATGCTGGAAACAAGAGCATGGTATTTGCGATAAAACAGAGTGTGTTTCATGGATGAGAACACTGGTCTGAATTTCCCTTCACAAATGGAGTTAAACCAAATGCTCTGTGTCTTCCTATAAGCAAGAGTTCATTTTTGATAAAAGCAGTGATTTTTCGGCTCAAATGAATTTACACAGTTCACAATCCCAACTCGTTTATCACTATTAACTAAAGAGCGTCTATGTATGAGATGCTGTGGTTTGTATCACTTTCATAAGCAGAGTTAAACTAGGTATGGTCCGATTGAGTCAGAATCACAGTTCTTTTTTCCTAGCCATGCTCATGTTTCTTGCTGCATTGCAGAAGCTGGAAAACAGACCATGCTTCTTGCGTTAAAACAGACTGTGTTTCATGGATGAGAACACTTTTCTGAATTTCCCTATAGAATCGGAGTTAAGCGCCATGCTCTGTGTCTTCCTACAAGCAAGAGTTCATATCCCGTAAACCCAGTTATTTTTCGTCTCAAATGAATTTACACAGTTCACGAAACCAATATGATTTTCACTATTAACTAAACAGCATCTATGTAAGAGATGATGTGGTTTGTATCAGTATCATAAGCAGATTGAACTAGATATGGTCCGTATGAGAAGGAAACACAGTTCTTTTTTTCTGGACATGCTCATGTTCCTTGCTGTTTTGCAGACCCTGGAAAGAAGAGCATACTATTTGCGTTAAAACAGAGTGTGTTTCATGGATGAGAACACTGGTCTGAATTTCCCTTCACAAATGGAGTTAAACCAAATGCTCTGTGTCTTCCTACAAGCAAGAGTTCATTTTTGGTAAAAGCAGTGAATTTTCGGCTCAAATGAATTTACACAGTTCACAAACCCAACGCGTTTATCACTATTAACTAAAGATCATCTATGTAAGAGATGTTGTGGTTTGTATCAGTTTCATAAGCAGAGTTAAACTAGGTATGGTCTCATTGAGTCAGAAACACAGTTCTTTTTTTCTAGCCATGCTCATATTTCTTAGTGTATTGCAGAAGCTAGAAAAAAGAGCATGCTTCTTGCGTTAAAAGAGACTGTGTTTCATGGATGAGAACACTTTTCTGAATTTCCGTATAGAATCGGAGTTAACCTCCATGCTCTGTTTCATCCTACAAGCAAGAGTTCATTTCCGGAAAACCCAGTTATTTTTCGGCTCAAATGAATTTACACAGTTCACGAAACCAATACGATTTTCACTATTAACTAAAGAGCGTCTATGTAAGAGATGTTGTGGTTTGTATCAGTTTCATAAGCAGAGTTAAACTAGGTATGGTCCGACTGAGTCAGAATCACAGTTATTTTTTTCTAGCCATGCTCATGTTTCTTGCTGTATTGCAGAAGCTGGAAAAAAGAGCATGCTTCTTGAGTTAAAGCATACTGTGTTTCATGGATGAGAACACTTTTCTGAATTTCCCTATAGAATCGGAGTTAAACTCCATGCTCTGTGTCTTCCTACAAGCAAGAGTTCATTTCCCGTAAACCCTGTTAATTTTCGGCTCAAATGAATGTACACAGTTCTCGAAACCAATACGATTTTCACTATTAACTAAAGAGCATCTATGTAAGAGATGATGTGGTTTGTATCAGTATCATAAGCAGATTGAACTAGATATGGTCCGTATGAGAAGGAAACACAGTTCTTTTTTTCTGGACATGCTCATGTTCCTTGCTGTTTTGCAGACGCTGGAAAGAAGAGCATGCTATTTGCGTTAAAACAGAGTGTGTTTCATGGATTAGAACACTGGTCTGAATTTCCCTTCACAAATGGAGTTAAACCAAATGCTCTTTGTCTTCCTACAAGCAAGAGTTCATTTTTGGTAAAAGCAGTGAATTTTTGGCTCAAATGAATTTATACAGTTCCCAAACCCAACGCGTTTATCACTATTAACTAAAGAGCGTCTATGTAAGAGATGTTGTGGTTTGTATCAGTTTCATAAGTAGAGTTAAAAGAGGTATGGTCCGATTGAGTCAGAAACACAGTACTTTTTTTCTAGCCATGCTCATGTTTCTTTCCGTATTGCAGAAGCTGGAAAAAAAGAGCATGCTTCTTGAGTTAAAGCAGACTGTGTTTCATGGATGAGAACACTTTTCTGAATTTCCCTATAGAATTGGGGTTAAACTCCATGCTCTGTGTCTTCCTACAAGCAAGAGTTCATTTCCAGTAAACCCAGTTATTTTTCAGCTCAAATGAATTTACACAGTTCACGAAACCAATATGATTTTCACTATTAACTAAGAGCATCTATGTAAGAGATGATGTGGTTTGTATCAGTTTCATAAGCAGAGTTGAACTTGATATGGTCCGTATGAGTAGGAAACACAGTTCTTTTTTTCTGGACATGCTCATGTTCCTTGCTGTATTGCAGATGCTGGAAACAAGAGCATGGTATTTGCGTTAAAACAGAGTGTGTTTCATGGATGAGAACACTGGTCTGAATTTCCCTTCACAAATGGAGTTAAACCAAATGCTCTGTGTCTTCCTATAAGCAAGAGTTCATTTTTGATAAAAGCAGTGATTTTTCGGCTCAAATGAATTTACACAGTTCACAAACCCAACTCGTTTATCACTATTAACTAAAGAGCGTCTATGTATGAGATGCTGTTGTTTGTATCACTTTCATAAGCAGAGTTAAACTAGGTATGGTCCGATTGAGTCAGAATCACAGTTCTTTTTTCCTAGCCATGCTCATGTTTCTTGCTGCATTGCAGAAGCTGGAAAACAGACCATGCTTCTTGCGTTAAAACAGACTGTGTTTCATGGATAAGAGCACTTTTCTGAATTTCCGTATAGAATCGGAGTTAAACTCCATGCTCTGTGTCTTCCTACAAGCAAGAATTCATATCCCGTAAACCCAGTTATTTTTCGGCTCAAATGAATTTACACAGTTCTCGAAACCAATACGATTTTCACTATTAACTAAAGAGCATCTATGTAAGAGATGATGTGGTTTGTATCAGTTTCATAAGCAGATTGAATTAGATATGGTCCATATGAGAAGGAAATAGTTCTTTTTTTTCTGGACATGCTCATGTTACTTGCTGTTTTGCACACGCTGGAAAGAAGAGCATGCTATTTGCGTTAAAACAGAGTGTGTTTCATGGATGAGAACACTGGTCTGAATTTCCCTATAGAATCGGAGTTAATCTCCATGCTCCGTGTCTTCCTACAAGCAAGAGTTCATATCCCGTAAACCCAGTTATTTTTCGCCTCAAATGAATTTACACAGTTCACGAAACCAATACGATTTTCACTATTAACTAAAGAGCATCCATGTAAGAGATGATGTGGTTTGTATCAGTTTCATAAGCAGAGTTGAACTAGATATGGTCCGTATGAATAGGAAACACATTTCTTTTTTTCTAGCCATGCTCATATTTCTTGCTGAATTGCAGAATCTGGCAAACAGAGCATGCTTCTTGCGTTAAAACAGACTTTGAGTCATGGACGAGAACACTTTTCTGAATTTCCCTATAGAATCTGAGTTAAACTCCATGCTCTTTGTCTTGCTACAAGCAAGAGTTCATTTCCCGTAAACCCTGTTATTTTTCGGCTCTAATGAATTTACACAGTTCACGAAACCAATACGATTTTCATTATTAACTAAAGAGCATCTATGTAAGAGATGATGTGGTTTGTATCAGTTTCATAAGCAGAGTTGAACTTGATATGGTCCCTATGAGTAGGAAACACAGTTCTTTTTTTTTTTGGACATGCTCATGTTCCTTGCTGTATTGCCGATGGTGGAAAGAATAGCATGGTATTTGCGTTAAAACAGAGTGTGTTTCATGGATGAGAACACTGGTCAAAATTTCCATTCACAAATGGAGTTAAACCAAATGCTCTGTGTCTTCCCACAAGCAAGAGTTCATTTTTGGTAAAAGCAGTGAATTTTCGGCTCAAATGAATTTACACAGTTCACAAACCCAACGCGTTTATCACTATTAACTAAAGATCATCTATGTAAGAGATGTTGTGGTTTGTATCAGTTTCATAAGCAGAGTTAAAAGAGGTATGGTCCGATTGAGTCAGAAACACAGTACTTTTTTTCTAGCCCTGCTCATGTTTCTTTCTGTATTGCAGAAGCTGGAAAAAAGAGCATGCTTCTTGAGTTAAAGCAGACTGTGTTTCATGGATGAGAACACTTTTCTGAATTTCCCTATAGAATTGGGGTTAAACTCCATGCTCTGTGTCTTCCTACAAGCAAGAGTTCATTTCCAGTAAACCCAGTTATTTTTCAGCTCAAATGAATTTACACAGTTCACAAAACCAATATGATTTTCACTATTAACTAAGAGCATCTATGTAAGAGATGATGTGGTTTGTATCAGTTTCATAAGCAGAGTTGAACTTGATATGGTCCGTATGAGTAGGAAACACAGTTCTTTTTTCTGGACATGCTCATGTTCCTTGCTGTATTGCAGATGCTGGAAACAAGAGCATGGTATTTGCGATAAAACAGAGTGTGTTTCATGGATGAGAACACTGGTCTGAATTTCCCTTCACAAATGGAGTTAAACCAAATGCTCTGTGTCTTCCTATAAGCAAGAGTTCATTTTTGATAAAAGCAGTGATTTTTCGGCTCAAATGAATTTACACAGTTCACAATCCCAACTCGTTTATCACTATTAACTAAAGAGCGTCTATGTATGAGATGCTGTGGTTTGTATCACTTTCATAAGCAGAGTTAAACTAGGTATGGTCCGATTGAGTCAGAATCACAGTTCTTTTTTCCTAGCCATGCTCATGTTTCTTGCTGCATTGCAGAAGCTGGAAAACAGACCATGCTTCTTGCGTTAAAACAGACTGTGTTTCATGGATGAGAGCACTTTTCTGAATTTCCGTATAGAATCGGAGTTAAACTCCATGCTCTGTGTCTTCCTACAAGCAAGAATTCATATCCCGTAAACCCAGTTATTTTTCGGCTCAAATGAATTTACACAGTTCTCGAAACCAATACGATTTTCACTATTAACTAAAGAGCATCTATGTAAGAGATGATGTGGTTTGTATCAGTTTCATAAGCAGATTGAATTAGATATGGTCCATATGAGAAGGAAATAGTTCTTTTTTTTCTGGACATGCTCATGTTACTTGCTGTTTTGCACACGCTGGAAAGAAGAGCATGCTATTTGCGTTAAAACAGAGTGTGTTTCATGGATGAGAACACTGGTCTGAATTTCCCTATAGAATCGGAGTTAATCTCCATGCTCCGTGTCTTCCTACAAGCAAGAGTTCATATCCCGTAAACCCAGTTATTTTTCGCCTCAAATGAATTTACACAGTTCACGAAACCAATACGATTTTCACTATTAACTAAAGAGCATCCATGTAAGAGATGATGTGGTTTGTATCAGTTTCATAAGCAGAGTTGAACTAGATATGGTCCGTATGAATAGGAAACACATATCTTTTTTTCTAGCCATGCTCATATTTCTTGCTGAATTGCAGAATCTGGAAAACAGAGCATGCTTCTTGCGTTAAAACAGACTTTGAGTCATGGACGAGAACACTTTTCTGAATTTCCCTATAGAATCTGAGTTAAACTCCATGCTCTTTGTCTTGCTACAAGCAAGAGTTCATTTCCCGTAAACCCTGTTATTTTTCGGCTCTAATGAATTTACACAGTTCACGAAACCAATACGATTTTCATTATTAACTAAAGAGCATCTATGTAAGAGATGATGTGGTTTGTATCAGTTTCATAAGCAGAGTTGAACTTGATATGGTCCCTATGAGTAGGAAACACAGTTCTTTTTTTTTTTGGACATGCTCATGTTCCTTGCTGTATTGCCGATGGTGGAAAGAATAGCATGGTATTTGCGTTAAAACAGAGTGTGTTTCATGGATGAGAACACTGGTCAAAATTTCCATTCACAAATGGAGTTAAACCAAATGCTCTGTGTCTTCCCACAAGCAAGAGTTCATTTTTGGTAAAAGCAGTGAATTTTCGGCTCAAATGAATTTACACAGTTCACAAACCCAACGCGTTTATCACTATTAACTAAAGATCATCTATGTAAGAGATGTTGTGGTTTGTATCAGTTTCATAAGCAGAGTTAAAAGAGGTATGGTCCGATTGAGTCAGAAACACAGTACTTTTTTTCTAGCCCTGCTCATGTTTCTTTCTGTATTGCAGAAGCTGGAAAAAAGAGCATGCTTCTTGAGTTAAAGCAGACTGTGTTTCATGGATGAGAACACTTTTCTGAATTTCCCTATAGAATTGGGGTTAAACTCCATGCTCTGTGTCTTCCTACAAGCAAGAGTTCATTTCCAGTAAACCCAGTTATTTTTCAGCTCAAATGAATTTACACAGTTCACAAAACCAATATGATTTTCACTATTAACTAAGAGCATCTATGTAAGAGATGATGTGGTTTGTATCAGTTTCATAAGCAGAGTTGAACTTGATATGGTCCGTATGAGTAGGAAACACAGTTCTTTTTTCTGGACATGCTCATGTTCCTTGCTGTATTGCAGATGCTGGAAACAAGAGCATGGTATTTGCGATAAAACAGAGTGTGTTTCATGGATGAGAACACTGGTCTGAATTTCCCTTCACAAATGGAGTTAAACCAAATGCTCTGTGTCTTCCTATAAGCAAGAGTTCATTTTTGATAAAAGCAGTGATTTTTCGGCTCAAATGAATTTACACAGTTCACAATCCCAACTCGTTTATCACTATTAACTAAAGAGCGTCTATGTATGAGATGCTGTGGTTTGTATCACTTTCATAAGCAGAGTTAAACTAGGTATGGTCCGATTGAGTCAGAATCACAGTTCTTTTTTCCTAGCCATGCTCATGTTTCTTGCTGCATTGCAGAAGCTGGAAAACAGACCATGCTTCTTGCGTTAAAACAGACTGTGTTTCATGGATGAGAACACTTTTCTGAATTTCCCTATAGAATCGGAGTTAAGCGCCATGCTCTGTGTCTTCCTACAAGCAAGAGTTCATATCCCGTAAACCCAGTTATTTTTCGCCTCAAATGAATTTACACAGTTCACGAAACCAATACGATTTTCACTATTAACTAAAGAGCATCCATGTAAGAGATGATGTGGTTTGTATCAGTTTCATAAGCAGAGTTGAACTAGATATGGTCCGTATGAATAGGAAACACATTTCTTTTTTTCTAGCCATGCTCATATTTCTTGCTGAATTGCAGAATCTGGAAAACAGAGCATGCTTCTTGCGTTAAAACAGACTTTGAGTCATGGACGAGAACACTTTTCTGAATTTCCCTATAGAATCTGAGTTAAACTCCATGCTCTTTGTCTTGCTACAAGCAAGAGTTCATTTCCCGTAAACCCTGTTATTTTTCGGCTCTAATGAATTTACACAGTTCACGAAACCAATACGATTTTCATTATTAACTAAAGAGCATCTATGTAAGAGATGATGTGGTTTGTATCAGTTTCATAAGCAGAGTTGAACTTGATATGGTCCCTATGAGTAGGAAACACAGTTCTTTTTTTTTTTGGACATGCTCATGTTCCTTGCTGTATTGCCGATGGTGGAAAGAATAGCATGGTATTTGCGTTAAAACAGAGTGTGTTTCATGGATGAGAACACTGGTCTGAATTTCCCTTCACAAATGGAGTTAAACCAAATGCTCTGTGTCTTCCTACAAGCAAGAGTTCATTTTTGGTAAAAGCAGTGAATTTTCGGCTCAAATGAATTTACACAGTTCACAAACCCAACTCGTTTATCACTATTAACTAAAGATCATCTATGTAAGAGATGTTGTGGTTTGTATCAGTTTCATAAGCAGAGTTAAACTAGGTATGGTCTCATTGAGTCAGAAACACAGTTCTTTTTTTCTAGCCATGCTCATATTTCTTAGTGTATTGCAGAAGCTGGAAAAAAGAGCATGCTTCTTGCGTTAAAAGAGACTGTGTTTCATGGATGAGAACACTTTTCTGAATTTCCGTATAGAATCGGAGTTAACCTCCATGCTCTGTTTCATCCTACAAGCAAGAGTTCATTTCCGGAAAACCCAGTTATTTTTCGGCTCAAATGAATTTACACAGTTCACGAAACCAATACGATTTTCACTATTAACTAAAGAGCGTCTATGTAAGAGATGTTGTGGTTTGTATCAGTTTCATAAGCAGAGTTAAACTAGGTATGGTCCGACTGAGTCAGAATCACAGTTATTTTTTTCTAGCCATGCTCATGTTTCTTGCTGTATTGCAGAAGCTGGAAAAAAGAGCATGCTTCTTGAGTTAAAGCATACTGTGTTTCATGGATGAGAACACTTTTCTGAATTTCCCTATAGAATCGGAGTTAAACTCCATGCTCTGTGTCTTCCTACAAGCAAGAGTTCATTTCCCGTAAACCCTGTTAATTTTCGGCTCAAATGAATGTACACAGTTCTCGAAACCAATACGATTTTCACTATTAACTAAAGAGCATCTATGTAAGAGATGATGTGGTTTGTATCAGTATCATAAGCAGATTGAACTAGATATGGTCCGTATGAGAAGGAAACACAGTTCTTTTTTTCTGGACATGCTCATGTTCCTTGCTGTTTTGCAGACGCTGGAAAGAAGAGCATGCTATTTGCGTTAAAACAGAGTGTGTTTCATGGATGAGAACACTGGTCTGAATTTCCCTTCACAAATGGAGTTAAACCAAATGCTCTTTGTCTTCCTACAAGCAAGAGTTCATTTTTGGTAAAAGCAGTGAATTTTTGGCTCAAATGAATTTATACAGTTCCCAAACCCAACGCGTTTATCACTATTAACTAAAGAGCGTCTATGTAAGAGATGTTGTGGTTTGTATCAGTTTCATAAGTAGAGTTAAAAGAGGTATGGTCCGATTGAGTCAGAAACACAGTACTTTTTTTCTAGCCATGCTCATGTTTCTTTCCGTATTGCAGAAGCTGGAAAAAAAGAGCATGCTTCTTGAGTTAAAGCAGACTGTGTTTCATGGATGAGAACACTTTTCTGAATTTCCCTATAGAATTGGGGTTAAACTCCATGCTCTGTGTCTTCCTACAAGCAAGAGTTCATTTCCAGTAAACCCAGTTATTTTTCAGCTCAAATGAATTTACACAGTTCACGAAACCAATATGATTTTCACTATTAACTAAGAGCATCTATGTAAGAGATGATGTGGTTTGTATCAGTTTCATAAGCAGAGTTGAACTTGATATGGTCCGTATGAGTAGGAAACACAGTTCTTTTTTTCTGGACATGCTCATGTTCCTTGCTGTATTGCAGATGCTGGAAACAAGAGCATGGTATTTGCGTTAAAACAGAGTGTGTTTCATGGATGAGAACACTGGTCTGAATTTCCCTTCACAAATGGAGTTAAACCAAATGCTCTGTGTCTTCCTATAAGCAAGAGTTCATTTTTGATAAAAGCAGTGATTTTTCGGCTCAAATGAATTTACACAGTTCACAAACCCAACTCGTTTATCACTATTAACTAAAGAGCGTCTATGTATGAGATGCTGTTGTTTGTATCACTTTCATAAGCAGAGTTAAACTAGGTATGGTCCGATTGAGTCAGAATCACAGTTCTTTTTTCCTAGCCATGCTCATGTTTCTTGCTGCATTGCAGAAGCTGGAAAACAGACCATGCTTCTTGCGTTAAAACAGACTGTGTTTCATGGATGAGAGCACTTTTCTGAATTTCCATATAGAATCGGAGTTAAACTCCATGCTCTGTGTCTTCCTACAAGCAAGAATTCATATCCCGTAAACCCAGTTATTTTTCGGCTCAAATGAATTTACACAGTTCTCGAAACCAATACGATTTTCACTATTAACTAAAGAGCATCTATGTAAGAGATGATGTGGTTTGTATCAGTTTCATAAGCAGATTGAATTAGATATGGTCCATATGAGAAGGAAATAGTTCTTTTTTTCTGGACATGCTCATGTTACTTACTGTTTTGCACACGCTGGAAAGAAGAGCATGCTATTTGCGTTAAAACAGAGTGTGTTTCATGGATGAGAACACTGGTCTGAATTTCCCTATAGAATCGGAGTTAATCTCCATGCTCCGTGTCTTCCTACAAGCAAGAGTTCATATCCCGTAAACCCAGTTATTTTTCGCCTCAAATGAATTTACACAGTTCACGAAACCAATACGATTTTCACTATTAACTAAAGAGCATCCATGTAAGAGATGATGTGGTTTGTATCAGTTTCATAAGCAGAGTTGAACTAGATATGGTCCGTATGAATAGGAAACACATTTCTTTTTTTCTAGCCATGCTCATATTTCTTGCTGAATTGCAGAATCTGGAAAACAGAGCATGCTTCTTGCGTTAAAACAGACTTTGAGTCATGGACGAGAACACTTTTCTGAATTTCCCCATAGAATCTGAGTTAAACTCCATGCTCTTTGTCTTGCTACAAGCAAGAGTTCATTTCCCGTAAACCCTGTTATTTTTCGGCTCTAATGAATTTACACAGTTCACGAAACCAATACGATTTTCATTATTAACTAAAGAGCATCTATGTAAGAGATGATGTGGTTTGTATCAGTTTCATAAGCAGAGTTGAACTTGATATGGTCCCTATGAGTAGGAAACACAGTTCTTTTTTTTTTTGGACATGCTCATGTTCCTTGCTGTATTGCCGATGGTGGAAAGAATAGCATGGTATTTGCGTTAAAACAGAGTGTGTTTCATGGATGAGAACACTGGTCTCAATTTCCCTTCACAAATGGAGTTAAACCAAATGCTCTGTGTCTTCCCACAAGCAAGAGTACATTTTTGGTAAAAGCAGTGAATTTTCGGCTCAAATGAATTTACACAGTTCACAAACCCAACGCGTTTATCACTATTAACTAAAGATCATCTATGTAAGAGATGTTGTGGTTTGTATCAGTTTCATAAGCAGAGTTAAACTAGGTATGGTCTGATTGAGTCAGAAACACAGTTCTTTTTTTCTAGCCATGCTCATATTTCTTGCTGTATTGCAGAAGCTGGAAAAAAGAGCATGCTTCTTGCGTTAAAACAGACTGTGTTTCATGGATGAGAACACTTTTCTGAATTTCCCTAGAGAATCGGAGTTAAACTCCATGCTTTGTTTCATCCTACAAGCAAGAGTTCATTTCAGGGAAACCCAGTTACTTTTCGGCTCAAATGAATTTACACAGTTCACGAAACAAATACGATTTTCACTATTAACAAAAGAGCATCTATGTAAGAGATGATGTGGTTTTTACCAGTTTCATAAGCACATTGATCTAGATATGGTCCGTATGAGAAGGAAACAGTTCTTTTTTTCTGGACATGCTCATGTTCCTTGCTGTTTTGCAGACCCTGCAAAGAACAGCATGCTATTTGCGTTAAAACAGAGTGTGTTTCATGGATGAGAACACTGGTCTGAATTTCCCTTCACAAATGGAGTTAAACCAAATGCTCAGTGTCTTCCTACAAGCAAGAGTTCTTATTTGGTAATAGCAGTGAATTTTCGGCTCAAATGAATTTACACAGTTCACAAACCCAACGCGTTTATCACTATTAACTAAAGATCGTCTATGTAAGAGATGTTGTGGTTTGTATCAGTTTCATAAGCAGAGTTAAACTAGGTATGGTCCGATTGAGTCAGAAATACAGTTCTTTTTTTCTAGCCATGCTCATGTTTCTTGCTGTATTGCAGAAGCTGGAAAAAAGAGAATGCTTCTTGCGTTAAAGCAGACTGTGTTTCATGGATGAGAACACTTTTCTGAATTTCCCCATAGAAACAGAGTTAAACCCCATGCTCTGTGTCTTCCTACAAGCAAGAGTTCATTTCCCGTAAACCCTGTTATTTTTCGGCTCTAATGAATTTACACAGTTCACGAAACCAATACGATTTTCACTATTAACTAAAGAGCGTCTATGTAAGAGATGTTGTGGTTTGTATCAGTTTCATAAGCAGAGTTAAACTAGGTATGGTCCGACTGAGTCAGAATCACAGTTATTTTTTTCTAGCCATGCTCATGTTTCTTGCTGTATTGCAGAAGCTGGAAAAAAGAGCATGCTTCTTGAGTTAAAGCATACTGTGTTTCATGGATGAGAACACTTTTCTGAATTTCCCTATAGAATCGGAGTTAAACTCCAAGCTCTGTGTCTTCCTACAAGCAAGAGTTCATTTCCCGTAAACCCTGTTAATTTTCGGCTCAAATGAATTTACACAGTTCACGAAACCAATACGATTTTCATTATTAACTAAAGAGCATCTATGTAAGAGATGATGTGGTTTGTATCAGTTTCATAAGCAGAGTAGAACTTGATATGGTCCCTATGAGTAGGAAACACAGTTCTTTTTTTTTTTGGACATGCTCATGTTCCTTGCTGTATTGCCGATGGTGGAAAGAATAGCATGGTATTTGCGTTAAAACAGAGTGTGTTTCATGGATGAGAACACTGGTCTCAATTTCCCTTCACAAATGGAGTTAAACCAAATGCTCTGTGTCTTCCCACAAGCAAGAGTTCATTTTTGGTAAAAGCAGTGAATTTTCGGCTCAAATGAATTTACACAGTTCACAAACCCAACGCGTTTATCACTATTAACTAAAGATCATCTATGTAAGAGATGTTGTGGTTTGTATCAGTTTCATAAGCAGAGTTAAACTAGGTATGGTCTGATTGAGTCAGAAACACAGTTCTTTTTTTCTAGCCATGCTCATATTTCTTGCTGTATTGCAGAAGCTGGAAAAAAGAGCATGCTTCTTGCGTTAAAACAGACTGTGTTTCATGGATGAGAACACTTTTCTGAATTTCCCTATAGAATCGGAGTTAAACTCCATGCTCTGTTTCATCCTACAAGCAAGAGTTCATTTCAGGGAAACCCAGTTATTTTTCGGCTCAAATGAATTTACACAGTTCACGAAACAAATACGATTTTCACTATTAACAAAAGAGCATCTATGTAAGAGATGATGTGGTTTTTATCAGTTTCATAAGCACATTGATCTAGATATGGTCCGTATGAGAAGGAAACAGTTCTTTTTTTCTGGACATGCTCATGTTCCTTGCTGTTTTGCAGACCCTGCAAAGAACAGCATGCTATTTGCGTTAAAACAGAGTGTGTTTCATGGATGAGAACACTGGTCTGAATTTCCCTTCACAAATGGAGTTAAACCAAATGCTCAGTGTCTTCCTACAAGCAAGAGTTCTTATTTGGTAATAGCAGTGAATTTTCGGCTCAAATGAATTTACACAGTTCACAAACCCAACGCGTTTATCACTATTAACTAAAGATCGTCTATGTAAGAGATGTTGTGGTTTGTATCAGTTTCATAAGCAGAGTTAAACTAGGTATGGTCCGATTGAGTCAGAAATACAGTTCTTTTTTTCTAGCCATGCTCATGTTTCTTGCTGTATTGCAGAAGCTGGAAAAAAGAGAATGCTTCTTGCGTTAAAGCAGACTGTGTTTCATGGATGAGAACACTTTTCTGAATTTCCCCATAGAATCAGAGTTAAACCCCATGCTCTGTGTCTTCCTACAAGCAAGAGTTCATTTCCCGTAAACCCTGTTATTTTTCGGCTCTAATGAATTTACACAGTTCACGAAACCAATACGATTTTCACTATTAACTAAAGAGCGTCTATGTAAGAGATGTTGTGGTTTGTATCAGTTTCATAAGCAGAGTTAAACTAGGTATGGTCCGACTGAGTCAGAATCACAGTTATTTTTTTCTAGCCATGCTCATGTTTCTTGCTGTATTGCAGAAGCTGGAAAAAAGAGCATGCTTCTTGAGTTAAAGCATACTGTGTTTCATGGATGAGAACACTTTTCTGAATTTCCCTATAGAATCGGAGTTAAACTCCAAGCTCTGTGTCTTCCTACAAGCAAGAGTTCATTTCCCGTAAACCCTGTTAATTTTCGGCTCAAATGAATTTACACAGTTCTCGAAACCAATACGATTTTCACTATTAACTAAAGAGCATCTATGTAAGAGATGATGTGGTTTGTATCAGTATCATAAGCAGATTGAACTAGATATGGTCCGTATGAGAAGGAAACACAGTTCTTTTTTTCTGGACATGCTCATGTTCCTTGCTGTTTTGCAGACGCTGTAAAGAAGAGCATGCTATTTGCGTTAAAACAGAGTGTGTTTCATGGATTAGAACACTGGTCTGAATTTCCCTTCACAAATGGAGTTAAACCAAATGCTCTTTGTCTTCCTACAAGCAAGAGTTCATTATTGGTAAAAGCAGTGAATTTTTGGCTCAAATGAATTTATACAGTTCCCAAACCCAACGCGTTTATCACTATTAACTAAAGAGCGTCTATGTAAGAGATGTTGTGGTTTGTATCAGTTTCATAAGTAGAGTTAAAAGAGGTATGGTCCGATTGAGTCAGAAACACAGTACTTTTTTTCTAGCCCTGCTCATGTTTCTTTCTATATTGCAGAAGCTGGAAAAAAAGAGCATGCTTCTTGAGTTAAAGCAGACTGTGTTTCATGGATGAGAACACTTTTCTGAATTTCCCTATAGAATTGGGGTTAAACTCCATGCTCTGTGTCTTCCTACAAGCAAGAGTTCATTTCCAGTAAACCCAGTTATTTTTCAGCTCAAATGAATTTACACAGTTCACAAAACCAATATGATTTTCACTATTAACTAAGAGCATCTATGTAAGAGATGATGTGGTTTGTATCAGTTTCATAAGCAGAGTTGAACTTGATATGGTCCGTATGAGTAGGAAACACAGTTCTTTTTTCTGGACATGCTCATGTTCCTTGCTGTACTGCAGATGCTGGAAACAAGAGCATGGTATTTGCGATAAAACAGAGTGTGTTTCATGGATGAGAACACTGGTCTGAATTTCCCTTCACAAATGGAGTTAAACCAAATGCTCTGTGTCTTCCTATAAGCAAGAGTTCATTTTTGATAAAAGCAGTGATTTTTCGGCTCAAATGAATTTACACAGTTCACAATCCCAACTCGTTTATCACTATTAACTAAAGAGCGTCTATGTATGAGATGCTGTGGTTTGTATCACTTTCATAAGCAGAGTTAAACTAGGTATGGTCCGATTGAGTCAGAATCACAGTTCTTTTTTCCTAGCCATTCTCATGTTTCTTGCTGCATTGCAGAAGCTGGAAAACAGACCATTCTTCTTGCGTTAAAACAGACTGTGTTTCATGGATGAGAACACTTTTCTGAATTTCCCTATAGAATCGGAGTTAAGCGCCATGCTCTGTGTCTTCCTACAAGCAAGAGTTCATATCCCGTAAACCCAGTTATTTTTCGTCTCAAATGAATTTACACAGTTCACGAAACCAATATGATTTTCACTATTAACTAAACAGCATCTATGTAAGAGATGATGTGGTTTGTATCAGTATCATAAGCAGATTGAACTAGATATGGTCCGTATGAGAAGGAAACACAGTTCTTTTTTTCTGGACATGCTCATATTCCTTGCTGTTTTGCAGACCCTGGAAAGAAGAGCATACTATTTGCGTTAAAACAGAGTGTGTTTCATGGATGAGAACACTGGTCTGAATTTCCCTTCACAAATGGAGTTAAACCAAATGCTCTGTGTCTTCCTACAAGCAAGAGTTCATTTTTGGTAAAAGCAGTGAATTTTCGGCTCAAATGAATTTACACAGTTCACAAACCCAACGCGTTTATCACTATTAACTAAAGATCATCTATGTAAGAGATGTTGTGGTTTGTATCAGTTTCATAAGCAGAGTTAAACTAGGTATGGTCTCATTGAGTCAGAAACACAGTTCTTTTTTTCTAGCCATGCTCATATTTCTTAGTGTATTGCAGAAGCTGGAAAAAAGAGCATGCTTCTTGCGTTAAAAGAGACTGTGTTTCATGGATGAGAACACTTTTCTGAATTTCCGTATAGAATCGGAGTTAACCTCCATGCTCTGTTTCATCCTACAAGCAAGAGTTCATTTCCGGAAAACCCAGTTATTTTTCGGCTCAAATGAATTTACACAGTTCACGAAACCAATACGATTTTCACTATTAACTAAAGAGCGTCTATGTAAGAGATGTTGTGGTTTGTATCAGTTTCATAAGCAGAGTTAAACTAGGTATGGTCCGACTGAGTCAGAATCACAGTTATTTTTTTCTAGCCATGCTCATGTTTCTTGCTGTATTGCAGAAGCTGGAAAAAAGAGCATGCTTCTTGAGTTAAAGCATACTGTGTTTCATGGATGAGAACACTTTTCTGAATTTCCCTATAGAATCGGAGTTAAACTCCATGCTCTGTGTCGTCCTACAAGCAAGAGTTCATTTCCCGTAAACCCTGTTAATTTTCGGCTCAAATGAATGTACACAGTTCTCGAAACCAATACGATTTTCACTATTAACTAAAGAGCATCTATGTAAGAGATGATGTGGTTTGTATCAGTATCATAAGCAGATTGAACTAGATATGGTCCGTATGAGAAGGAAACACAGTTCTTTTTTTCTGGACATGCTCATGTTCCTTGCTGTTTTGCAGACGCTGGAAAGAAGAGCATGCTATTTGCGTTAAAACAGAGTGTGTTTCATGGATGAGAACACTGGTCTGAATTTCCCTTCACAAATGGAATTAAACCAAATGCTCTGTGTCTTCCTACAAGCAAGAGTTCATTTTTGGTAAAAGCAGTGAATTTTCGGCTCAAATGAATTTACACAGTTCACAAACCCAACGCGTTTATCACTATTAACTAAAGAGCTTCTATGTAAGAGATGTTGTGGTTTGTATCAGTTTCATAAGCAGAGTTAAACTAGGTATGGTCCGACTGAGTCAGAAACAGAGTTATTTTTTTCTAGCCATGCTCATGTATCTTGCTGTATTGCAGAAGCTGGAAAAAAGAGCATGCTTCTTGAGTTAAAGCATACTGTGTTTCACGGATGAGAACACTTTTCTGAATTTCCCTATAGAATCGGAGTTAAACTCCAAGCTCTGTGTCTTCCTACAAGCAAGAGTTCATTTCCCGTAAACCCTGTTAATTTTCGGCTCAAATGAATTTACACAGTTCACGAAACCAATACGATTTTCACTATTAACTAAAGAGCATCTATGTAAGAGATGATGTGGTTTGTATCAGTATCATCAGCAGATTGAACTAGATATGGTCCATATGAGAAGGAAACACAGTTCTTTTTTTCTGGACATGCTCATGTTCCTTGCTGTTTTGCAGACGCTGGAAAGAAGAGCATGCAATTTGTGTTAAAACAGAGTGTGTTTCATGGATGAGAACACTGGTCTGTATTTCCCTTCACAAATGGAGTTAAACCAAATGCTCTGTGTCTTCCTACAAGCAAGAGTTCGTTTTTGATAAAAGCAGTGAATTTTCGGCTCAAATGAATTTATACAGTTCCCAAACCCAACGCGTTTATCACTATTAACTAAAGAGCGTCTATGTAAGAGATGTTGTGGTTTGTATCAGTTTCATAAGCAGAGTTAAACTAGGTATGGTCCGATTGAGTCAGAAACACAGTACTTTTTTTCTAGCCCTGCTCATGTTTCTTTCCGTATTGCAGAAGCTCGAAAAAAAGCGCATGCTTCTTGAGTTAAAGCAGACTGTGTTTAATGGATGAGAACACTTTTCTGTATTCCCCTATAGAATCGTAGCTAAACTCCATGCTCTGTGTCTTCCTACAAGTAAGAGTTCATATCTCATAAACCCAGTTATTTTTCAGCTCAAATGAATTTACACAGTTCACGAAACCAATACGATTTTCACTATTAACTAAAGAGCATCTATGTAAGAGATGATGTGGTTTGTATCAGTATCATAAGCAGATTGAACTAGATATGGTCCGTATGAGAAGGAAACACAGTTCTTTTTTTCTGGACATGCTCATGTTCCTTGCTGTTTTGCAGACGCTGGAAAGAAGAGCATGCAATTTGTGTTAAAACAGAGTGTGTTTCATGGATGAGAACACTGGTCTGTATTTCCCTTCACAAATGGAGTTAAACCAAATGCTCTGTGTCTTCCTACAAGCAAGAGTTCGTTTTTGATAAAAGCAGTGAATTTTTGGCTCAAATGAAATTACACAGTTCACAAACCCAACGCATTTATCACTATTAACTAAAGAGCGTCTATGTAAGAGATGTTGTGGTTTGTATCAGTTTCATAAGCGGATTTAAACTAGGTATGGTCCGACTGAGTCAGAAACACACTTATTTTTTTCTTGCCATGCTCATGTTTCTTGCTGTATTGTAGAAGCTGGAAAAAAGAGCATGCTTCTTGAGTTAAAGCATAGTGTGTTTCATGGATGAGAACACTTTTCTGAATTTCCCTATAGAATCGGAGTTAAACTCCATGCTCTGTGTCTTCCTACAAGCAAGAGTTCATTTCCCGTATACCCTGTTATTTTTCGGCTCAAATGTATTTACACAGTTCACGAAATCAATACGATTTTCACTATTAACTAAAGATCATCTATGTAAGAGATGATGTGGTTTGTATCAGTTTCATAAGCACATTGAACTAGATATGGTCCGTATGAGAAGGAAACACAGTTCTTTTTTTCTGGACATGCTCATGTTCCTTGCTGTTTTGCAGAGGCTGGAAAGAAGAGCATGCTATTTGCGTTAAAACAGAGTGTGTTTCATGGATGAGAACACTGGTCTGAATTTCCCTTCCCAATGGAGTTAAACCAAATGCTCTGTGTCTTCCTTCAAGCAAGAGTTCATTTTTGATAAAAGCAGTGATTTTTCGGCTCAAATGAATTTACACAGTTCACAAACCCAACTCGTTTATCACTATTAACTAAAGAGCATCTATGTAAGAGATGTTGTGGTTTGTATCAGTTTCATAAGCAGATGGAATTAGATATGGTCCATATGAGAAGGAAATAGTTCTTTTTTTCTGGACATGCTCATGTTACTTGCTGTTTTGCACACGCTGGAAAGAAGAGCATGCTATTTGCGTTAAAACAGAGTGTGTTTCATGGATGAGAACACTGGTCTGAATTTCCCTATAGAATCGGAGTTAATCTCCATGCTCTGTGTCTTCCTACAAGCAAGAGTTCATATCCCGTAAACCCAGTTATTTTTCGCCTCAAATGAATTTACACAGTTCACGAAACCAATACGATTTTCACTATTAACTAAAGAGCATCCATGTAAGAGATGATGTGGTTTGTATCAGTTTCATAAGCAGAGTTGAACTAGATATGGTCCGTATGAATAGGAAACACATTTCATTTTTTCTAGCCATGCTCATATTTCTTGCTATATTGCAGAATCTGGAAAACAGAGCATGCTTCTTGCGTTAAAACAGACTTTGAGTCATGGACGAGAACACTTTTCTGAATTTCCCTATAGAATCTGAGTTAAACTCCATGCTCTTTGTCTTGCTACAAGCAAGAGTTCATTTCCCGTAAACCCTGTTATTTTTCGGCTCTAATGAATTTACACAGTTCACGAAACCAATACGATTTTCAGTATTAACTAAAGAGCATCTATGTAAGAGATGATGTGGTTTGTATCAGTTTCATAAGCAGAGTTAAACTAGGTATGGTCTGATTGAGTCAGAAACACAGTTCTTTTTTTCTAGCCATGCTCATATTTCTTGCTGTATTGCAGAAGCTGGAAAAAAGAGCATGCTTCTTGCGTTAAAACAGACTGTGTTTCATGGATGAGAACACTTTTCTGAATTTCCCTATAGAATCGGAGTTAAACTCCATGCTCTGTTTTATCCTACAAGCAAGAGTTCATTTCAGGGAAACCCAGTTATTTTTCGGCTCAAATGTATTTACACAGTTCACGAAAACAATACGATTTTCACTATTAACTAAAGAGCATCTATGTAAGAGATGATGTGGTTTGTATCAGTTTCATAAGCAGATTGAAATAGATATGGTCCGTATGAGAAGGAAACACAGTTCTTTTTTTCTGGACATGCTCATGTTCCTTGCTGTTTTGCAGAGGCTGGAAAGAAGAGCATGCTATTTGCATTAAAAACAGAGTGTGTTTCATGGATTAGAACACTGGTCTGAATTTCCCTTCACAAATGGAGTTAAACCAAATGCTCTTTGTCTTCCTACAAGCAAGAGTTCATTTTTGGTAAAAGCAGTGAATTTTTGGCTCAAATGAATTTATACAGTTCCCAAACCCAACGCGTTTAACACTATTAACTAAAGAGCGTCTATGTAAGAGATGTTGTGGTTTGTATTTAGTTTCATAAGCGGAGTTAAACTAGGTATGGTCCGACTGAGTCAGAAACACAGTTCTTTTTTTCTAGCCATGCTCATGTTTCTTGCTGTATTGCAGAAGCTGGAAAAAAGAGCATGCTTCTTGAGTTAAAGCATACTGTGTTTCATGGATGAGAACACTTTTCTGAATTTCCCTATAGAATCGGAGTTAAACTCCAAGCTCTGTGTCTTCCTACAAGCAAGAGTTCATTTCCCGTAAACCCTGTTAATTTTCGGCTCAAATGAATTTACACAGTTCTCGAAACCAATACGATTTTCACTATTAACTAAAGAGCATCTATGTAAGAGATGATGTGGTTTGTATCAGTATCATCAGCAGATTGAACTAGATATGGTCCATATGAGAAGGAAACACAGTTCTTTTTTTCTGGACATGCTCATGTTCCTTGCTGTTTTGCAGACGCTGGAAAGAAGAGCATGCAATTTGTGTTAAAACAGAGTGTGTTTCATGGATGAGAACACTGGTATGTATTTCCCTTCACAAATGGAGTTAAACCAAATGCTCTGTGTCTTCCTACAAGCAAGAGTTCTTTTTTGATAAAAGCAGTGAATTTTCGGCTCAAATGAAATTACACAGTTCACAAACCCAACGCATTTATCACTATTAACTAAAGAGCGTCTATGTAAGAGATGTTGTGGTTTGTATCAGTTTCAGAAGCGGATTTAAACTAGGTATGGTCCGACTAAGTCAGAAACACAGTTATTTTTTTCTCGCCATGCTCATGTTTCTTGCTGTATTGCAGAAGCTGGAAAAAAGAGCATGCTTCTTGAGTTAAAGCATACTGTGTTTCATGGATGAGAACACTTTTCTGAATTTCCCTATAGAATCGGAGTTAAACTCCATGCTCTGTGTCTTCCTACAAGCAAGAGTTCATTTCCCGTATACCCTGTTATTTTTCGGCTCAAATGTATTTACACAGTTCACGAAAACAATACGATTTTCACTATTAACTAAAGATCATCTATGTAAGAGATGATGTGGTTTGTATCAGTTTCATAAGCACATTGAACTAGATATGGTCCGTATGAGAAGGAAACACAGTTCTTTTTTTCTGGACATGCTCATGTTCCTTGCTGTTTTGCAGAGGCTGGAAAGAAGAGCATGCTATTTGCGTTAAAACAGAGTGTGTTTCATGGATGAGAACACTGGTCTGAATTTCCCTTCACAAATGGAGTTAAACCAAATGCTCTGTGTCTTCCTTCAAGCAAGAGTTCATTTTTGATAAAAGCAGTGATTTTTCGGCTCAAATGAATTTACACAGTTCACAAACCCAACTCGTTTATCACTATTAACTAAAGAGCGTCTTTGTATGAGATGCTGTGGTTTGTATCACTTTCATAAGCAGAGTTAAACTAGGTATGGTCCGATTGAGTCAGAATCACAGTTCTTTTTTCCTAGCCATGCTCATGTTTCTTGCTGCATTGCAGTAGCTGGAAAACAGTCCATGCTTCTTGCGTTAAAACAGACTGTGTTTCATGGATGAGAACACTTTTCTGATTTTCCCTATAGAATCGGAGTTAAACGCCATGCTCTGTGTCTTCCTACAAGCAAGAGTTCATATCCTGTAAACCCAGTTATTTTTCGTCTCAAATGAATTTACACAGTTCACGAAACCAATATGATTTTCACTATTAACTAAACAGCATCTATGTAAGATATGATGTGGTTTGTATCAGTATCATAAGCAGATTGAACAAGATATGGTCAGTATGAGAAGGAAACAAAGTTCTTTTTTTCTGGACATGCTCATGTTTCTTGCTGTTTTGCAGACCCTGGAAAGAAGAGCATGCTATTTGCGTTAAAACAGAGTGTGTTTCATGGATGAGAACACTGGTCTGAATTTCCCTATAGAATCGGAGTTAATCTCCATGCTCTGTGTCTTCCTACAAGCAAGAGTTCATATCCCGTAAACCCAGTTATTTTTTGCCTCAAATGAATTTACACAGTTCACGAAACCAATACGATTTTCACTATTAACTAAAGAGCATCCATGTAAGAGATGATGTGGTTTGTATCAGTTTCATAAGCAGAGTTGAACTAGATATGGTCCGTATGAATAGGAAACACATTTCATTTTTTCTAGCCATGCTCATATTTCTTGCTGTATTGCAGAATCTGGAAAACAGAGCATGCTTCTTGCGTTAAAACAGACTTTGAGTCATGGACGAGTACACTTTTCTGAATTTCCCTATAGAATCTGAGTTAAACTCCATGCTCTTTGTCTTGCTACAAGCAAGAGTTCATTTCCCGTAAACCCTGTTATTTTTCGGCTCTAATGAATTTACACAGTTCACGAAACCAATACGATTTTCATTATTAACTAAAGAGCATCTATGTAAGAGATGATGTGGTTTGTATCAGTTTCATAAGCAGAGTTAAACTAGGTATGGTCTGATTGAGTCAGAAACACAGTTCTTTTTTTCTAGCCATGCTCATATTTCTTGCTGTATTGCAGAAGCTGGAAAAAAGAGCATGCTTCTTGCGTTAAAACAGACTGTGTTTCATGGATGAGAACACTTTTCTGAATTTCCCTATAGAATCGGAGTTAAACTCCATGCTCTGTTTCATCCTACAAGCAAGAGTTCATTTCAGGGAAACCCAGTTATTTTTCGGCTCAAATGAATTTACACAGTTCACGAAACAAATACGATTTTCACTATTAACAAAAGAGCATCTATGTAAGAGATGATGTGGTTTTTATCAGTTTCATAAGCAGATTGATCTAGATATGGTCCGTATGAGAAGGAAACAGTTCTTTTTTTCTGGACATGCTCATGTTCCTTGCTGTTTTGCAGACCCTGGAAAGAAGAGCATACTATTTGCGTTAAAACAGAGTGTGTTTCATGGATGAGAACACTGGTCTGAATTTCCCTTCACAAATGGAGTTAAACCAAATGCTCTGTGTCTTCCTACAAGCAAGAGTTCATTTTTGATGAAAGCAGTGAATTTTCGGAACAAATGAATTTACACTGTTAACAAACCCAACGCGTTTATCACTATTAACTAAAGAGCGTCTATGTAAGAGATGTTGTGGTTTGTATCAGTTTCATAAGCAGAGTTAAACTAGGTATGGTCCGATTGAGTCAGAAACACAGTTCTTTTTTTCTAGCCATGCTCATGTTTCTTGCTGTATTGCAGAAGCTCGAAAACAGAGCATGCTTCTTGCGTTAAAACAGACTTTGAGTCATGGATGAGAACACTTTTCTGAATTTCCCTATAGAATCGGAGTTAAACTCCATGCTCTGTGTCTTGCTACAAGCAAGAGTTCATTTCCCGTAAACCCTGTTATTTTTCGGCTCTAATGAATTTACACAGTTCACGAAACCAATACGATTTTCATTATTAACTAAAGAGCATCTATGTAAGAGATGATGTGGTTTGTATCAGTTTCATAAGCAGAGTTGAACTTGATATGGTCCGTATGAGTAGGAAACACAGTTCTTTTTTTCTGGACATGCTTATGTTTCTTGCTTTATTGCAGATGGTGGAAAGAAAAGCATGGTATTTGCGTTAAAACAGAGTGTGTTTTATGGATGAGAACACTGGTCTGAATTTCCCTTCACAAATGGAGTTAAACCAAATGCTCTGTGTCTTCCTACAAGCAAGAGTTCATTTTTGGTAAAAGCAGTGAATTTTCGGCTCAAATGAATTTACACAGTTCACAAACCCAACACGTTTATCACTATTAACTAAAGATCATCTATGTAAGAGATGTTGTGGTTTGTATCAGTTTCATAAGCAGAGTTAAACTAGGTATGGTCTCATTGAGTCAGAAACACAGTTCTTTTTTTCTAGCCATGCTCATATTTCTTGGTGTATTGCAGAAGCTGGAAAAAAGAGCATGCTTCTTGCGTTAAAAGAGACTGTGTTTCATGGATGAGAACACTTTTCTGAATTTCCGTATAGAATCGGAGTTAAACTCCATGCTCTGTTTCATCCTACAAGCAAGAGTTCATTTCCGGAAAACACAGTTATTTTTCGGCTCAAATGAATTTACACAGTTCACGAAACCAATACGATTTTCACTACTAACAAAAGAGCATCTATGTAAGAGATGATGTGGTTTTTATCAGTTTCATAAGCTGATTGAACTAGATATGGTCCGCATGAGAAGGAAACAGTTATTTTTTTCTGGACATGCTCATGTTCCTTGCTGTTTTGCACACGCTGGAAAGAAGAGCATGCTATTTGCGTTAAAACAGAGTGTGTTTCATGGATGAGAACACTGTTCTGAATTTTCCTATAGAATCGGAGTTAAACTCCATGCTCTGTGTCTTGCTACAAGCAAGAGTTCATTTCCCGTAAACCTGTTATTTTTCGGCTCAAATGAATTTACACAGTTCACGAAACCAATACGATTTTCACTATTAACTAAAGAGCATCTATGTAAGAGATGATGTGGTTTGTATCAGTTTCATAAGCAGAGTTGAACTAGATATGGTCCGTATGATTAGGAAACACAGTTCTTTTTTTCTAGCCATGCTCATATTTCTTGCTGTATTGCAGAAGCTGGAAAACAGAGCATGCTTCTTGCGTTAAAACAGACTTTGAGTCATGGATGAGAACATTTTTCTGAATTTCCCTATAGAATCGGAGTTAAACTCCATGCTCTGTGTCTTGCTACAAGCAAGAGTTCATTTCCCATAAACCCTGTTATTTTTCGGCTCAAATGAATTTACACAGTTCACGAAACCAATACGATTTTCACTATTAACTAAAGAGCATCTATGTAAGAGATGATGTGGTTTGTATCTGTATCATAAGCAGATTGAACTAGATATGGTCCGTATGAGAAGGAAACACAGTTCTTTTTTTCTTGACATGCTCATGTTTCTTGCTGTTTTGCAGACCCTGCAAAGAAGAGCATGCTATTTGCGTTAAAACAGAGTGTGTTTCATGGATGAGAACACTGGTCTGAATTTCCCTTCACAAATGAAGTTATACCAAATGCTCTGTGTCTTCCTACAAGCAAGAGTTCATTTTTGATGAAAGCAGTGAATTTTCGGCTCAAATGAATTTACACAGTTCACGAAACCAATACGATTTTCACTATTAACTAAAGAGCGTCTATGTAAGAGATGATGTGGTTTGTATCAGTTTCATAAGCAGAGTTGAACTAGATATGGTCTGTATGAATAGGAAACACAGTTCTTTTTTTCTAGCCATGCTCATATTTCTTGCTATATTGCAGAAGCTGGAAAACAGAGCATGCTTCTTGCGTTAAAACAGACTTTGAGTCATGGATGAGAACACTTTTCTGAATTTCCCTATAAAATCGGAGTTAAACTCCATGCTCTGTGTCTTGCTACAAGCAAGAGTTCATTTCCCGTAAACCCTGTTATTTTTCGGCTCTAATGAATTTACACAGTTCACGAAACCAATATGATTTTCATTATTAACTAAAGAGCATCTATGTAAGAGATGATGTGGTTTGTATCAGTTTCATAAGCAGAGTTGAACTTGTTATGGTCCGTATAAGTAGGAAACACAGTTCTTTTTTTCTGGACATGCTCATGTTCCTTGCTTTATTGCAGATGGTAGAAAGAAGAGCATGGTATTTGCGTTAAAACAGAGTGTGTTTCATGGATGAGAACACTGGTCTGAATTTCCCTTCACAAATGGAGTTAAACCAAATGCTCTGTGTCTTCCTACAAGCAAGAGTTCATTTTTGGTAAAAGCAGTGAATTTTCGGCTCAAATGAATTTACACAGTTCACAAACCCAACGCGTTTATCACTATTAAAAAAAGATCATCTATTTAAGAGATGTTGTGGTTTGTATCAGTTTCATAAGCAGAGTTAAACTAGGTATGGTCTCATTGAGTCAGAAACACAGTTCTTTTTTTCTAGCCATGCTCATATTTCTTGCTGTATTGCAGAAGCTGGAAAACAGAGCATGCTTCTTGCGTTAAAAGAGACTGTGTTTCATGGATGAGAACACTTTTCTGAATTTCCCTATAGAATCGGATTTAAACCCCATGCTCTGTGTCTTCCTACAAGCAAGAGTTCATTTCCAGTAAACCCAGTTATTTTTCAGCTCAAATGAATTTACACAGTTCACGAAACCAATACGATTTTCACTATTAACTAAAGTGCATCTATGTAAGAGATGATGTAGTTTGTATCAGTTTCATAAGCAGAGTTGAACTAGATATGGTCCATATGAGTAGGAAACACAGTTCTTTTTTTCTAGCCATGCTCATGTTCCTTGCTGTATTGCAGACGCTGGAAAGAAGAGCATGCTTTTTGCGTTAAAACAGAGTGTGTTTCATGGATGAGAACACTGGTCTCAATTTCCCTTCACAAATATAGTTAAAGCAAATGCTCTGTGTCTTCCTACAAGCAAGAGTTCATATTTGGTAAAAGCAGTGACTTTTCGGCTCAAATGAAGTTACACAGTTCACAAACCCAACACGTTTTTCACTATTTACTAAAGAGCATCTATGTAAGAGATGTTGTGGTTTGTATCAGTTTTTTAAGCAGAGTTAAACTAGGTATGGTCCGATTGAGTCAGAAACACAGTTCTTTTTTACTAGCCATGCTCATGTTTCTTGCTGTATTGCAGAAGCTGGAAAACAGAGCATGCTTCTTGCGTTAAAACAGACTGTGTTTCATGGATGAGAACACTTTTCTGAATTTCCCTATAGAATCGGAGTTAAACCCCATGCTCTGTGTCTTCCTACAAGCAAGAGTTCATATCCCGTAAACCCAGTTATTTTTCAGCTCAAATGAATTTACCCAGTTCACGAAACCAATACAATTTTCACTATTAACTAAGGAGCATCTATGTAAGAGATGATGTAGTTTGTATCAGTTTCATAAACAGAATTGAACTAGATATGGTCCATATGAGTAGGAAACACAGTTCTTTTTTTCTGGACATGCTCATGTTCCTTGCTGTATTGCAGTCGCTGGAAAGAAGAGCATGCTATTTGCGTTAAAACAGAGTGTGTTTCATGGATGAGATCACTGGTCTGAATTTCTCTTCACAAAATGGAGTTAAACCAAATGCTCTGTGTCTTCCTACAAGCAAGAGTTCATTTTTGGTAAAAGCAGTGAATTTTCGGCTCAAATGAATTTACACAGTTCACAAACCCAACGCATTTATCAGTATTAACTAAAGAGCGTCTATGTAAGAGATGCTGTGGTTTGTATCAGTTTCATAAGCAGAATTAAACTAGGTATGGTCTGATTGAGTCAGAAACACAGTTATTTTTTTCTAGCCATGCTCATGTTCCTTGCTGTATTGCAGACGCTGGAAAGAAGAGCATGCTATTTGCGTTAAAACAGAGTGTGTTTCATGGATGAGAACACTGGTCTGAATTTCCCTTCACAAATGGAGTTAAACCAAATGCTCTGTGTCTTCCTACAAGCAAGAGTTCATTTTTGGTAAAAGCAGTGAATTTTCGGCTCAAATGAAGTTACACAGTTCACAAATCCAACACGTTTTTCACTATTAACTAAAGAGCATCTATGTAAGAGATGTTGTGGTTTGTATCAGTTTTTTAAGCAGAGTTAAACTAGGTATGGTCTGATTGAGTCAGAAACACAGTTCTTTTTTTCTAGCCATGCTCATATTTCTTGCTGTATTGCAGAAGCTGGAAAACAGAGCACGCTTCTTGCGTTAGAACAGAGTGTGTTTCATGGATGAGAACACAGGTCTGAATTTCCCTTCAGAAAGTGAGTTAAACCAAAGGCTCTGTGTCTTCCTACAAGCAACAGTTCATTTCCTGTAAACCCAGTTATTTTTCGGCTCCAATGACATTACACAGTTCACGAAACCAATACGATTTTCACTATTAAATAAAGAGCATCTATGTAAGAGATGATGTGGTTTGCATCAGTTTCATAAGCAGAGTTGAACTAGATATGTTCCGTATGAGTAGGAAACACAGTTCTTTTTTTCTGGGCATGCTCATGTTCCTTGCTGTATTGCAGACGCTGGAAATGAGAGCATGCTATTTGCATTAAAACAGAGTGTGTTTCATGGATGAGAACACTGGTCTGAAATTCCCTTCAGAAATGGAGATAAACCAAAAGCTCTGTGTCTTCTTACAAGCAAGAGTATATTTTTGGTAAGAGCAGTGAATTTTCGGTCAAATGAATTTACACAGTTCACGAAAACAACACGATTTTCACTATTAACTAAAGAGCGTGTATGTAAGCGAAGCTGTGGTTTATATCAGTTTCATAAGCGAAGTTGAACTAGATATGGTCAGTATGAGTCGGAAACACAGTTCTTTTTTTCTGGCTATGCTCATGTTTCTTGCTGTTTTGCAGATGCTGGAATGAAGAGGATGCTTCTTGCTTTAAAAAAGACTGTGTTTCATGGAGCAGAACACTCTGCTGAATTTCCATTTAGAATCGGAGTTAAACTCCATGCTCTGTGTCGTCCTACAAGCAAGAGTTCATTTCTGGTAAACACAGTGAATTTTCGGTGCCAAATGAATTTACACAGTTCACGAAACCAACACAATTTTCTCTATTAACTAAAGAGCATCTATGTAAGAGATGCTGTGGTTTGTATCAGTTTCATAAGCAGAGTTGAATGAGATATGATCCCTATGAGTAGGAAACACAGTTCTCTTTTTCTGGCCATGCTTATGTTTCTTGCTGTATTGCAGAGGCTGGAAAGAAAAGCATGCTTCTTGCATTAAAACAGACTGTGTTTCTTTGAGGAGAACAGTCTTCTGAATTTCCTTTTAGAATCGGAGTTTGACGCCATGCTCTGTCATCCTACAAGCAAGAGGTAATTTCCGGGAAACCCAGTTATTTTTCGGCTCAAATGAATTTACACAGTTCAAGAATCCATCACGATTTTCACTATTAACTAAAGAGCATCTATGTAAGACATGCTGTGGTGTGTATCAGTTTCATACGAAGAGTTGAAATAGATATGGTCCATATGAGTAGGAGACACAGTTCTTTTTTTCTGGGCATGCTCATGTTCCTTGCTGTATTGCAAAGCTGGAAAGAAGAGCATGCTTCTAGAGTTAGAACAGAGTGTGTTTCATGGATGAGAACACAGGTCTGAATTTCCCGGAAGAAAGTGAGTTAAACCAAATGCTCTGTGTCTTCCTACAAGCAAGATTTCATTTTTGGTAAAAGCAGTGAATTTTCGGCTCAAATGAATTTACACAGTTCACAAACCCAACGCTTTTATCACTATTAACTAAAGAGCGTCTATGTAAGAGATGCTGTGGTTTGTATCAGTTTCATAAGCAGAATTAAACTAGGTATGGTCTGATTGAGTCAGAAACACAGTTATTTTTTTCTAGCCATGCTCATGTTCCTTGCTGTATTGCAGACGCTGGAAAGAAGAGCATGCTATTTGCGTTAAAACAGAGTGTGTTTCATGGATGAGAACACTGGTCTGAATTTCCCTTCACAAATGGAGTTAAAGCAAATGCTCTGTGTCTTCCTACAAGCAAGAGTTCATTTTTGGTAAAAGCAGTGAATTTTCGGCTCAAATGAAGTTACACAGTTCACAAACCCAACACGTTTTTCACTATTAACTAAAGAGCATCTATGTAAGAGATGTTGTGGTTTGTATCAGTTTTTTAGGCAGAGTTAAACTAGGTATGGTCCGATTGAGTCAGAAACACAGTTCTTTTTTTCTAGCCATGCTCATATTTCTTGCTGTATTGCAGAAGCTGGAAAACAGAGCATGCTTCTTGCGTTAAAACGGAGTGTGTTTCATGGATGAGAACACTCTTCTGAATTTCCCTTCAGAAATGGAGTTAAACTCCATGCTCTGTGTCAACCTACAAGCAAGAGGTAATTTCCGGGAAACCCAGTTATTTTTCGGCTCAAATGAATTTACACAGTTCACGAAACCATTACGATTTTCACTATTAACTAAAGAGCATCTATGTAACAGATGATGTTTTTTGTATCAGTTTCATAAGCAGAGTTGACCTAGATATGTTCCATCTGAGTAGGAGACACAGTTCTTTTTTTCTGGGCATGCTCATGTTCCTTACTGTATTGCAAAGCTGGAAAGAAGAGCATGCTTCTTGAGTTAGAACAGAGTGTGTTTCATGGATGAGAACACAGGTCTGAATTTCCCTTCAGAAAGTGAGTTAAACCAAAGGCTCTGTGTCTTCCTACAAGCAAGAGTTCATTTCCTGTAAACCCAGTTATTTTTCGGCTCCAATGACATTACACAGTTCACGAAACCAATTCGATTTTCACTATTAAATAAAGAGCATCTATGTAAGAGATGATGTGGTTTGCATCAGTTTCATAAGCAGAGTTGAACTAGATATGTTCCGTATGAGTAGGAAACACAGTTCTTTTTTTCTGGGCATGCTCATGTTCCTTGCTGTATTGCAGACGCTGGAAAGAAGAGCATGCTATTTGCGTTAAAACAGAGTGTGTTTCATGGATGAGAACACTGGTCTGAATTTCCCTTCACAAATATAGTTAAAGCAAATGCTCTGTGTCTTCCTACAAGCAAGAGTATATTTTTGGTAAGAGCAGTGAATTTTCGGCCAAATGAATTTACACAGTTCACGAAAACAACACGATTTTCACTATTAACTAAAGAGCGTGTATGTAAGCGATGCTGTGGTTTATATCAGTTTCATAAGCGAAGTTGAACTAGATATGGTCAGTATGAGTCGGAAACACAGTTCTTTTTTTCTGGCTATGCTCATGTTTCTTGCTGTTTTGCAGATGCTGGAATGAAGAGGATGCTTCTTGCTTTAAAACAGACTGTGTTTCATGGAGCAGAACACTCTGCTGAATTTCCATTTAGAATCGGAGTTAAACTCCATGCTCTGTGTCGTCCTACAAGCAAGAGTTCATTTCTGGTAAACACAGTGAATTTTCGGTGCCAAATGAATTTACACAGTTCACGAAACCAACACAATTTTCTCTATTAACTAAAGAGCATCTATGTAAGAGATGCTGTGGTTTGTATCAGTTTCATAAGCAGAGTTGAATGAGATATGATCCCAATGAGTAGGAAACACAGTTCTCTTTTTCTGGCCATGCTTATGTTCCTTGCTGTATTGCAGAGGCTGGAAAGAAGAGCATGCTTCTTGCATTAAAACAGACTGTGTTTCTTTGAGGAGAACAGTCTTCTGAATTTCCTTTTAGAATCGGCATTTGACGCCATGCTCTGTCATCCTACAAGCAAGAGATAATTTCCGGGAAACCCAGTTATTTTTCGGCTCAAATGAATTTACACAGTTCAAGAATCCTTCACGATTTTCACTATTAACTAAAGAGCATCTATGTAAGACATGCTGTGGTGTGTATCTGTTTCATACGAAGAGTTGAAATAGATATGGTCCATATGAGTAGGAGACACAGTTCTTTTTTTCTGGGCATGCTCATGTTCCTTGCTGTATTGCAAAGCTGGAAAGAAGAGCATGCTTCTGGCGTTAGAACAGTGTGTGTTTCATGGATGAGAACACAGGTCTGAATTTCCCGTAAGAAAGTGAGTTAAACCAAAGGCTCTGTGTCTTCCTACAAACAAGAGTTCATTTCCTGTAAACCCAGTTATTTTTGGGCTCAAATGATTTTACAGAGTTCACGAAACCAATACGATTTTCACTATTATATAAAGAGCATCTATTTAAGAGATGATGTGGTTTGCATCAGTTTCATAAGCAGAGTTGAACTAGATATGTTCCATATGAGTAGGAAACACAGTTCTTTTTTTCTGGACATTCTCATGTTACTGGCTCTATAGCAGACACTGGAAAGCAGAGCATGCTTCTTCCGTTAAAATGGAATGTGTTTCATGGATGAGAACACTCTTCTGAATTTCCCTTCAGAAATGGAGTTAAACTCCATGCTCTGTGTCGTCCTACAAGCAAGAGTTCATTTCCGGTAAACCCCGTTATTTTTCGGCTCAAATGAATTTACACAGTTCACGAAACCAACACGATTTACACGATTAACTAAAGAGCATCTATGTAACAGATGATGGGGTTTGTATCATTTTCATAAGCAGAGTGGAACTAGATATGGCCCGTATGAGTAGGAAACACAGTTCTTTTTTTCTGTGCATGCTCATGTTCCTTGCTCTATTGCAGATGCTGGAAAGAAGAGCATGCTTTTTCCGTTAAAACGGAGTGTGTTTCATGGATGAGAACACTGCTCTGAATTTCCCTTCAGAAACTGAGTTTAACCAAAGGATCT
Source organism: Onychomys arenicola (assembly GCA_949786405.1). Taxonomy (NCBI): domain Eukaryota; kingdom Metazoa; phylum Chordata; class Mammalia; order Rodentia; family Cricetidae; genus Onychomys; species Onychomys arenicola. The sequence continues at coordinate 1,382,952 of CATKUM010000019.1, read as the reverse complement.
GTGTCTTCCTACAAGCAAGAGATCATTTCCAGTAAACCCAGTTGTTTTTCGGCTCAAATGAATTTACACAGTTCACGAAACCAATACTATTTTCACTATTAACTAAAGAGCGTCTATGAAAGAGATGATGTGGTTTGTGTCATTTTCATAAGTAGTGTTAAGTAGATATGGTCCTTATGAGTAGGACACCCAGTTACTTTTTTCTGGACATTCTCATGTTCCTTGCTGTACTGAAGACACTGGAAAAAAGAGCATGCTTTTTCCGTTAAAACGGAGTGTGTTTCATGGATGAGAACACTGCTCTGAATTTCCCTATAGAATCGGAGTTAAGCTCCATGCTCTGTGTCTTCCTACAAGCAAGAGTTCATATCCCGTAAACCCAGTTATTTTTCAGCTCAAATGAATTTACCCAGTTCACGAAACCAATACAATTTTCACTATTAACTAAAGAGCATCTATGTAAGAGATGATGTAGTTTGTATCAGTTTCATAAACAGAGTTGAACTAGATATGGTCCATATGAGTAGGAAACACAGTTCTTTTTTTCTGGACATGCTCATGTTCCTTGCTGTATTGCAGTCGCTGGAAAGAAGAGCATGCTATTTGCGTTAAAACAGAGTGTGTTTCATGGATGAGAACACTGGTCTGAATTTCCCTTCACAAAATGGAGTTAAACCAAATGCTCTGTGTCTTCCTACAAGCAAGAGTTCATTTTTTGGTAAAAGCAGTGAATTTTCGGCTCAAATGAATTTACACTGTTCACAAACCCAACGCTTTTATCACTATTAACTAAAGAGCGTCTATGTAAGAGATGCTGTGGTTTGTATCAGTTTCATAAGCAGAATTAAACTAGGTATGGTCTGATTGAGTCAGAAACACAGTTCTTTTTTTCTATCCATGCTCATGTTTCTTGCTGTATTGCAGAAGCTGGAAAACAGAGCATGCTTCTTGCGTTAAAACGGAGTGTGTTTCATGGATGAGAACACTCTTCTGAATTTCCCTTCAGAAATGGAGTTAAACTCCATGCTCTGTGTCAACCTACAAGCAAGAGGTAATTTCCGGGAAACCCAGTTATTTTTCGGCTCAAATGAATTTACACAGTTCACGAAACCATTACGATTTTCACTATTAACTAAAGAGCATCTATGTAACAGATGATGTTTTTTGTATCAGTTTCATAAGCAGAGTTGACCTAGATATGGTCTATATGAGTAGGAAACACAGTTCTTTCTTCTGGGCATGCTCATGTTCCTTGCTGTATTGCAGACGCTGAAAAGAAGAGCATGCTTCTTTGGTTAAAACGGAGTGTGTTTCATGGATGAGAACACTGGTCTGAATTTCCCTTCAGAAACTGAGTTTTACCAAAGGCTCTGTGTCTTCCTACAAGCAAGAGTTCATTTCCTGTAAACCCAGTTATTTTTCAGCTCAAATGAATTTACACAGTTCACGAAACCAATACAATTTTCACTATTACCTAAAGAGCATGTATGTAAGAGATGATGTGGTTTGTATCAATTTCATAAGCAGAGTTGAACTAGATTGGGTCGGTATGAGTAGGAAACACAGTTCTTTTATTCTGGCCAAGCTCATGTTTCTTGCTGTATTGAAGATGCTGGAAAGAAGAGCATGCTTCTTGCATTAAAACAGACTGTGTTTCTTTGAGGAGAACACTCTTCTGAATTTCCCTTTAGAATCGGAGTTTAACGCCATGCTCTGTGTCTTTCTACAAGCAAGAGTTCATTTCTGGTAAAAGCAGTTAATTTTCAGCAAAATGAATTTACACTGTTCATGAAACCAACACGATTTTCACTATTAACTAAAGAGCGTCTAGGTAAGAGATGCTGTGGTTTATATCAGTTTCATAAACAGAGTTGAACTAGATATGGTCCGTATGAGTTGGAAATAGAGTTCTTTTTTTCTGGACATTCTCATGTTCCTTGCTGTATTGCAGACGCTGGAAAGAAGAGCATGCTATTTGCGTTAAAACAGACTTTGTTTCATGGATGAGAACACTCTTCTGAATTTCTCTTCAGAAATAGAGTTAAACTCCATGCTCTGTGTCATCTTACAAGCAAGAGGTAATTTCCGGGAAACCCAGTTATTTTTTGGCTCAAATGATTTTACACAGTTCATGAAACCAGCATGATTTTCACTATTATCTAAAGAGCATCTATGTAAGAGATGATGTGGTGTGTATCAGTTTCATGAGAAGAGTTGAAATAGATATGGTCCATATGAGTAGGAGACACAGTTCTTTTTTTCTGGGCATGCTCATGTTCCTTGCTGTATTGCAAAGCTGGAAAGAAGAGCATGCTTCTTGAGTTAGAACAGAGTGTGTTTCATGGATGAGAACACAGGTCTGAATTTCCCATCAGAAAGTGAGTTAAACCAAAGGCTCTGTGTCTTCCTACAAGCAAGAGTTCATTTCCTGTAAACCCAGTTAATTTTCAGCTCCAATGACATTACACAGTTCACGAAACCAATACGATTTTCACTATTAAATAAAGAGCTTCTATGTAAGAGATGATGTGGTTTGCATCAGTTTCATAAGCAGAGTTGAACTAGATATGTTCCGTATGAGTAGGAAACACAGTTATTTTTTTCTGGGCATGCTCATGTTCCTTGCTGTGTTGCAGACGCTGGAAATGAGAGCATGCTATTTGCGTTAAAACAGAGTGTGTTTCATGGATGAGAACACTGGTCTGAAATTCCCTTCAGAAATGGAGATAAACCAAATGCTCTGTGTCTTCCTACAAGCAAGAGTACATTTTTGGTAAGAGCAGTGAATTTTCGGCCAAGTGAATTTACACAGTTCACGAAACCAACACGATTTTCACTATTAACTAAAGAGCATCTATGTAAGAGATGTTGTGGTTTGTATCAGTTTTTTAGGCAGAGTTAAACTAGGTATGGTCCGATTGAGTCAGAAACACAGTTCTTTTTTTCTAGCCATGCTCATATTTCTTGCTGTATTGCAGAAGCTGGAAAACAGAGCATGCTTCTTGCGTTAAAACGGAGTGTGTTTCATGGATGAGAACACTCTTCTGAATTTCCCTTCAGAAATGGAGTTAAACTCCATGCTCTGTGTCAACCTACAAGCAAGAGGTAATTTCCGGGAAACCCAGTTATTTTTCGGCTCAAATGAATTTACACAGTTCACGAAACCATTACGATTTTCACTATTAACTAAAGAGCATCTATGTAACAGATGATGTTTTTTGTATCAGTTTCATAAGCAGAGTTGACCTAGATATGTTCCATCTGAGTAGGAGACACAGTTCTTTTTTTCTGGGCATGCTCATGTTCCTTACTGTATTGCAAAGCTGGAAAGAAGAGCATGCTTCTTGAGTTAGAACAGAGTGTGTTTCATGGATGAGAACACAGGTCTGAATTTCCCTTCAGAAAGTGAGTTAAACCAAAGGCTCTGTGTCTTCCTACAAGCAAGAGTTCATTTCCTGTAAACCCAGTTATTTTTCGGCTCCAATGACATTACACAGTTCACGAAACCAATTCGATTTTCACTATTAAATAAAGAGCATCTATGTAAGAGATGATGTGGTTTGCATCAGTTTCATAAGCAGAGTTGAACTAGATATGTTCCGTATGAGTAGGAAACACAGTTCTTTTTTTCTGGGCATGCTCATGTTCCTTGCTGTATTGCAGACGCTGGAAAGAAGAGCATGCTATTTGCGTTAAAACAGAGTGTGTTTCATGGATGAGAACACTGGTCTGAATTTCCCTTCACAAATATAGTTAAAGCAAATGCTCTGTGTCTTCCTACAAGCAAGAGTATATTTTTGGTAAGAGCAGTGAATTTTCGGCCAAATGAATTTACACAGTTCACGAAAACAACACGATTTTCACTATTAACTAAAGAGCGTGTATGTAAGCGATGCTGTGGTTTATATCAGTTTCATAAGCGAAGTTGAACTAGATATGGTCAGTATGAGTCGGAAACACAGTTCTTTTTTTCTGGCTATGCTCATGTTTCTTGCTGTTTTGCAGATGCTGGAATGAAGAGGATGCTTCTTGCTTTAAAACAGACTGTGTTTCATGGAGCAGAACACTCTGCTGAATTTCCATTTAGAATCGGAGTTAAACTCCATGCTCTGTGTCGTCCTACAAGCAAGAGTTCATTTCTGGTAAACACAGTGAATTTTCGGTGCCAAATGAATTTACACAGTTCACGAAACCAACACAATTTTCTCTATTAACTAAAGAGCATCTATGTAAGAGATGCTGTGGTTTGTATCAGTTTCATAAGCAGAGTTGAATGAGATATGATCCCAATGAGTAGGAAACACAGTTCTCTTTTTCTGGCCATGCTTATGTTCCTTGCTGTATTGCAGAGGCTGGAAAGAAGAGCATGCTTCTTGCATTAAAACAGACTGTGTTTCTTTGAGGAGAACAGTCTTCTGAATTTCCTTTTAGAATCGGCATTTGACGCCATGCTCTGTCATCCTACAAGCAAGAGATAATTTCCGGGAAACCCAGTTATTTTTCGGCTCAAATGAATTTACACAGTTCAAGAATCCTTCACGATTTTCACTATTAACTAAAGAGCATCTATGTAAGACATGCTGTGGTGTGTATCTGTTTCATACGAAGAGTTGAAATAGATATGGTCCATATGAGTAGGAGACACAGTTCTTTTTTTCTGGGCATGCTCATGTTCCTTGCTGTATTGCAAAGCTGGAAAGAAGAGCATGCTTCTGGCGTTAGAACAGTGTGTGTTTCATGGATGAGAACACAGGTCTGAATTTCCCGTAAGAAAGTGAGTTAAACCAAAGGCTCTGTGTCTTCCTACAAACAAGAGTTCATTTCCTGTAAACCCAGTTATTTTTGGGCTCAAATGATTTTACAGAGTTCACGAAACCAATACGATTTTCACTATTATATAAAGAGCATCTATTTAAGAGATGATGTGGTTTGCATCAGTTTCATAAGCAGAGTTGAACTAGATATGTTCCATATGAGTAGGAAACACAGTTCTTTTTTTCTGGACATTCTCATGTTACTGGCTCTATAGCAGACACTGGAAAGCAGAGCATGCTTCTTCCGTTAAAATGGAATGTGTTTCATGGATGAGAACACTCTTCTGAATTTCCCTTCAGAAATGGAGTTAAACTCCATGCTCTGTGTCGTCCTACAAGCAAGAGTTCATTTCCGGTAAACCCCGTTATTTTTCGGCTCAAATGAATTTACACAGTTCACGAAACCAACACGATTTACACGATTAACTAAAGAGCATCTATGTAACAGATGATGGGGTTTGTATCATTTTCATAAGCAGAGTGGAACTAGATATGGCCCGTATGAGTAGGAAACACAGTTCTTTTTTTCTGTGCATGCTCATGTTCCTTGCTCTATTGCAGATGCTGGAAAGAAGAGCATGCTTTTTCCGTTAAAACGGAGTGTGTTTCATGGATGAGAACACTGCTCTGAATTTCCCTTCAGAAACTGAGTTTAACCAAAGGATCTGTGTCTTCCTACAAGCAAGAGATCATTTCCAGTAAACCCAGTTGTTTTTCGGCTCAAATGAATTTACACAGTTCACGAAACCAATACTATTTTCACTATTAACTAAAGAGCGTCTATGAAAGAGATGATGTGGTTTGTGTCATTTTCATAAGTAGTGTTAAGTAGATATGGTCCTTATGAGTAGGACACCCAGTTACTTTTTTCTGGACATTCTCATGTTCCTTGCTGTACTGAAGACACTGGAAAAAAGAGCATGCTTTTTCCGTTAAAACGGAGTGTGTTTCATGGATGAGAACACTGCTCTGAATTTCCCTATAGAATCGGAGTTAAGCTCCATGCTCTGTGTCTTCCTACAAGCAAGAGTTCATATCCCGTAAACCCAGTTATTTTTCAGCTCAAATGAATTTACCCAGTTCACGAAACCAATACAATTTTCACTATTAACTAAAGAGCATCTATGTAAGAGATGATGTAGTTTGTATCAGTTTCATAAACAGAGTTGAACTAGATATGGTCCATATGAGTAGGAAACACAGTTCTTTTTTTCTGGACATGCTCATGTTCCTTGCTGTATTGCAGTCGCTGGAAAGAAGAGCATGCTATTTGCGTTAAAACAGAGTGTGTTTCATGGATGAGAACACTGGTCTGAATTTCCCTTCACAAAATGGAGTTAAACCAAATGCTCTGTGTCTTCCTACAAGCAAGAGTTCATTTTTTGGTAAAAGCAGTGTATTTTCGGCTCAAATGAATTTACACTGTTCACAAACCCAACGCTTTTATCACTATTAACTAAAGAGCGTCTATGTAAGAGATGCTGTGGTTTGTATCAGTTTCATAAGCAGAATTAAACTAGGTATGGTCTGATTGAGTCAGAAACACAGTTCTTTTTTTCTATCCATGCTCATGTTTCTTGCTGTATTGCAGAAGCTGGAAAACAGAGCATGCTTCTTGCGTTAAAACGGAGTGTGTTTCATGGATGAGAACACTCTTCTGAATTTCCCTTCAGAAATGGAGTTAAACTCCATGCTCTGTGTCAACCTACAAGCAAGAGGTAATTTCCGGGAAACCCAGTTATTTTTCGGCTCAAATGAATTTACACAGTTCACGAAACCATTACGATTTTCACTATTAACTAAAGAGCATCTATGTAACAGATGATGTTTTTTGTATCAGTTTCATAAGCAGAGTTGACCTAGATATGGTCTATATGAGTAGGAAACACAGTTCTTTCTTCTGGGCATGCTCATGTTCCTTGCTGTATTGCAGACGCTGAAAAGAAGAGCATGCTTCTTTGGTTAAAACGGAGTGTGTTTCATGGATGAGAACACTGGTCTGAATTTCCCTTCAGAAACTGAGTTTTACCAAAGGCTCTGTGTCTTCCTACAAGCAAGAGTTCATTTCCTGTAAACCCAGTTATTTTTCAGCTCAAATGAATTTACACAGTTCACGAAACCAATACAATTTTCACTATTACCTAAAGAGCATGTATGTAAGAGATGATGTGGTTTGTATCAATTTCATAAGCAGAGTTGAACTAGATTGGGTCGGTATGAGTAGGAAACACAGTTCTTTTATTCTGGCCAAGCTCATGTTTCTTGCTGTATTGAAGATGCTGGAAAGAAGAGCATGCTTCTTGCATTAAAACAGACTGTGTTTCTTTGAGGAGAACACTCTTCTGAATTTCCCTTTAGAATCGGAGTTTAACGCCATGCTCTGTGTCTTTCTACAAGCAAGAGTTCATTTCTGGTAAAAGCAGTTAATTTTCAGCAAAATGAATTTACACTGTTCATGAAACCAACACGATTTTCACTATTAACTAAAGAGCGTCTAGGTAAGAGATGCTGTGGTTTATATCAGTTTCATAAACAGAGTTGAACTAGATATGGTCCGTATGAGTTGGAAATAGAGTTCTTTTTTTCTGGACATTCTCATGTTCCTTGCTGTATTGCAGACGCTGGAAAGAAGAGCATGCTATTTGCGTTAAAACAGACTTTGTTTCATGGATGAGAACACTCTTCTGAATTTCTCTTCAGAAATAGAGTTAAACTCCATGCTCTGTGTCATCTTACAAGCAAGAGGTAATTTCCGGGAAACCCAGTTATTTTTTGGCTCAAATGATTTTACACAGTTCATGAAACCAGCATGATTTTCACTATTATCTAAAGAGCATCTATGTAAGAGATGATGTGGTGTGTATCAGTTTCATGAGAAGAGTTGAAATAGATATGGTCCATGTGAGTAGGAGACACAGTTCTTTTTTTCTGGGCATGCTCATGTTCCTTGCTGTATTGCAAAGCTGGAAAGAAGAGCATGCTTCTTGAGTTAGAACAGAGTGTGTTTCATGGATGAGAACACAGGTCTGAATTTCCCATCAGAAAGTGAGTTAAACCAAAGGCTCTGTGTCTTCCTACAAGCAAGAGTTCATTTCCTGTAAACCCAGTTAATTTTCAGCTCCAATGACATTACACAGTTCACGAAACCAATACGATTTTCACTATTAAATAAAGAGCTTCTATGTAAGAGATGATGTGGTTTGCATCAGTTTCATAAGCAGAGTTGAACTAGATATGTTCCGTATGAGTAGGAAACACAGTTATTTTTTTCTGGGCATGCTCATGTTCCTTGCTGTGTTGCAGACGCTGGAAATGAGAGCATGCTATTTGCGTTAAAACAGAGTGTGTTTCATGGATGAGAACACTGGTCTGAAATTCCCTTCAGAAATGGAGATAAACCAAATGCTCTGTGTCTTCCTACAAGCAAGAGTACATTTTTGGTAAGAGCAGTGAATTTTCGGCCAAGTGAATTTACACAGTTCACGAAACCAACACGATTTTCACTATTAACTAAAGAGCGTCTATATAAGCGATGCTGTGGTTTATATCAGTTTCATAAGCAGAGTTGAACTAGATATGGTCTGTATGAGTCGGAAACACAATTCTTTTTTTCTGGCCATGCTCATGTTTCTTGCCGTTTTGCAGATGCTGGAATGAAGAGGATGCTTCTTGCGTTAAACCAGAATGTGTTTCATGGAGGAGAACACTCTGCTGAAATTCCATTTAGAATCGGAGTTAAACTCCATGCTCTGTGTCATCCTACAAGCAAGAGTTCATTTCTGGTAAACGCAGTGAATTTTCGGTGCCAAATGAATTTACACAGTTCACGAAACTAATATAATTTTCTCTATTAACTAAAGAGCATCTATGTAAGAGATGCTGTGGTTTGTGTCAGTTTCATAAGCAGAGTTGAACGAGATATGGTTCCTATGAGTAGGAAACACAGTTCTCTTTTTCTAGCCATGCTCATGTTTCTTGTTGTATTGCAGATGCTGGAAAGAAGAGCATACTTCTTGCATTAAAACAGACTGTTTTTACTTGAGGAGAAAACTCTTCAGAATTTCCCTTTAGAATCAGAGTTTAACGCCATGCTCTGTGTCTTCCTACAAGCAAGAGTTCATTTCTGGTAAACGCAGTTTATTTTCGGTGCCAAATGAATTTACACAGTTCACGAAACCAACACGATTTTCTCTATTAACTAAAGAGCATCTATGTAAGAGATGCTGTGGTTTGTGTCAGTTTCATAAGCAGAGTTGAACTAGATATGGTCCGTATGAGTAGGAAACAGAGTTATTTTTTTCTGGACATTCTCATGTTACTTGTTGTATTGCAGACGCTTGAAAGAAGAGCATGATTCTTCCTTTAAAACGGATTGTGTTTCATGGATGAGAACACTCTTCTGAATTTCCCTTCAGAACTGGAGTTCAACTCCATGCTCTGTGTCTTCCTATTAGCAAGAGTTTATTTCTGGTAAACCCCGTTATTTTTCGGTTCAAATGAATTTACACAGTTCAAGAAACCAACACGATTTACACGATTAACTAAAGAGCATCTATGTAAGAGATGTTGTGGTTTGTGTCAGTTTCATAAGAAGAGTTGAAATAGATATGGTCCATATGAGTAGGAGACACAGTTCTTTTTTTCTGGGCATGCTCATGTTCCTTGCTGTATTGCAGACGCTGGAAATGAGAGCATGCTATTTGCGTTAAAACAGAGTGTGTTTCATGGATGAGAACACTGGTCTGAAATTCCCTTCAGAAATGGAGTTAAACCAAATGCTCTGTGTCTTCCTACAAGCAAGAGTACATTTTTGGTAAGAGCAGTGATTTTTCGGCCAAATGAATTTACACAGTTCACGAAACCAACACGATTTTCACTATTAACTAAAGAGTGTCTATATAAGCGATGCTGTAGTTTATATCAGATTCATAAGCAGAGTTGTACTAGATATGGTCTGTATGAGTCGGAAACACAGTTCTTTTTTTCTGGCCATGCTCATGTTTCTTGCTGTTTTGCAGATGCTGTAATGAAGAGGATGCTTCTTGCATTAAAACAGACTGTGTTTCATGGAGGGGAACACTCTGCTGAATTTCCATTTAGAATCGGAGTTAAACTCCATGATCTGTGTCGTCCTAAAAGCAAGAGCTCATTTCTGATAAACGCAGTGAATTTTCGGTGCCAAATGAATTTACACAGTTCACGAAACCAACACAATTTTCTCTATTAACTAAAGAGCATCTATGTAAGAGATGCTGTGGTTTGTATCAGTTTCATAAGCAGTGTTGAACTAGATATGGTTCCTATGAGTAGGAAACAAAGTTCTTTTTTTCTGGACATTCTCATGTTACTTGCTGTATAGCAGACGCTGTAAAGAAGAGCATGCTTCTTTCGTTAAAACAGACTGTGTTTCATGGATGAGAACACTCTTCTGAATTTCCCTTCAGAAATGGAGTTAAACTCCATGCTCTGTGTCGTCCTACAAGCAAGAATTCATTTCCGGTAAACCCCTTTATTTTTCGCCGCTAATGAATTTACACAGTTTACGAAACCAACACGATATACAGGATTAACTAAAGAGCATCTATGTAACAGATGATGGGGTTTGTATCAGTTTCATAAGCAGAGTGGAACTAGATATGGCCCGTATGAGTAGGAAACACAGTAATTTTTTTCTGGGCATGCTCATTTTCCTTGCTCTATTGCAGAAGCTGGAATGAAGAGGATACTTCTTGCGTTAAAACAGACTGTGTTTCATGGAGGAAAACACTCTTCTGAATTTCCATTTAGAATCCAAGTTAAACTCCATGCTCTGTGACGTCCTACAAGCAAGAGTTCATTTCTGGCAAAAGCAGTGAATTTTCGGTGCCATATGAATTTACACAGTTCACGAAACCAACACATTTTCTCTATTAACTAAATAGCATCTATGTAAGTGATGCTGTGGTTTGTATCAGCTTCATAAGCAGGGTTCAACGAGTTATGGTCCTTATGAGTAGGAAACACAGTTCTCTTTTTCTGGCCATGCTCATGTTTCTTGCTGTATTTCAGATGCTGGAAAGAAGAGCATGCTTCTTCTGTTAAAAGGGAGTGTGTTTCATGGATGAGAACACTCTTCTGAATTACCCTTCAGAAATGGAGTTAAACAAAATGCTCTGTGTCTTCCTACAAGCAAGAGTTCATTTTTGGTAAAAGCAGTGAATTTTCGGCTCAAATGAATTTACACAGTTCACAAACCCAACGCGTTTATCTCTATTAACTAAAGAGCGTCTATGTAAGAGATGCTGTGGTTTGTATCAGTTTCATAAGCAGAGTTGAAATAGATATGGTCCGTTTGAATCAGAAACACAGTTCTTTTTTCCTGCCATGCTCATGTTTCTTGCTGTATTGCAGATGCTTGAAAGAAGAGCATGCTTCTTGCATTGAAAGAGACTGTGTTTCATGGATGAGTTCACTCTTCTGAATTTCCATTTAGAATCGGAGTTAAACTCCATGCTCTATGTCGTCCTACAAGCAAGAGTTCCTTTCTGGTAAACCCAGTTTTTTTTCGGCAACAAATGCATTTACACAGATCACGACACCAATACGAATTTCACTATTAACTAAAGAACTTCTATGTAAGAGATGATGTGGTTGGTATCAGTTTCATAAGCAGAGTTGAACTAGATATGGTCCGTATGAGTAGGACACACAGTTCTTTTTTTGGCGACATGCTCATGTTCCTTGATATATTGCAGATGCTGGAAAGAAGAGCATGCTATTTGCATTAAAACAGAGTGTGTTTCATGGATGAGAACACTGGTCTCAATTTCCCTTCAGAAATGGAGTTAAACCAAATGCTCTGTGTCTTCCTACAAGCAAGAGTTCATTTTTGGTAAATGCAGTGAATTTTCGGCTCAAATGAATTTACACAGTTCACAAACCCAACACGTTTATCACTATTAACTAAAGAGCGTCTATGTAAGAGATGATGTGGTTTGTATCAGTTTCATAAGCAGAGTTGAACTAGATATGGTCCGTATGAGTAGGAAACACAGTTTTTTTTTCTGGACATGCTCATGTAACTTGCTGTATTACAGACGCTGGAAAGAAGAGCATGCTATTTGCGTTAAAACTGAGTGTGTTTCATGGATGAGAACACTGGTCTGAATTTCCCTTCAAAAATGTAGTTAAACCAAATGCTCTGTGTCTTCCTACAAGCAAGAGTTCATTTTTGGTACAAGCAGTGAATTTTCCCCTCAAATGAATTTACACAGTTCACAAACCCAACACGTTTAGCTCTATTAACTAAAGAGCGTCTATGTAAGAGATGTTGTGGTTTGTATCAGTTTCATAAGCAGAGTTAAACTAGGTATGGTCTGATTGAGTCAGAAGCACAGTTCTTTTTTCTAGCCATGCTCATGTTTCTTGCTGTATTGCAGAAGCTTTTAAAAGAGCATGCTTCTTGCCTTAAAACAGACTGTGTTTCATGGATGAGAACACTTTTCTGAATTTCGCTATAGAATCAGAGTTAAACTCAATGCTCTGTGTCTTCCTACAAGCAAGAGTTCATTTCCCGTAAACCATTAATTTTTCGGCTCAAATGAATTTACACAGTTCACGAAACCAATACAATTTTCACTATTAACTAAAGAGCATCTATGTAAGAGATGATGTGGTTTCTATCTGTTTCATAAGCAGAGATGAACTAGATATGGTCCGTATGAGTAGGAAACACAGTTCTTTTTTTGGGGACATGCTCATGTTCCTTGCTGTATTGCAGATGCTAGAAAGAAGGGCATGCTATTTGCGTTAAAACAGAGTGTGTTTCATGGATGAGAACACTGGTCTGAATTTCCTTTCAGGAATGGAGTTAAACCAAATGATCTGTGTCTTCCTACAAGCAAGAGTTCATTTCTGGTAAAGGCATTGAATTTTCGGCGCCAAATTAATTTACACAGTTCACAAAAACAACTCGTTTTTCACTATTAACTAAAGAGCATCTACGTAAGAGATGATGTGGTTTGTATCAGTTTCATAAGCAGAGTTGAACTAGATATGGTCCGTATGAGTAGGAAACACACTTCTTTTTTTCTGGCCATGCTCATGTTTCTTGCTGTATTGCAGATTTTTGAAAGAAGAGCATGCTTCTTGCGTTAAAACAGACTGTGTTTCAAGGATCAGATCACTCTTCTGAATTTCCATTTAGAATCGGAGTTAAACTCCATGCTCTATGTCGTCCTACAAGCAAGAGTTCATTTCCGGTAATCCCAGTAATTTTTCGGCTCAAATGAATTTACACAGTTCACGAAAACAACACGATATTCACTATTAAGTAAAGAGCATCTATGTAAGAGATGATGTGGTTTGTATCAGTCTCATAAGCAGAGTTGAACTAGATATGGTCCGTATGAGTAGGAAACACAGTTAATTTTTTCTGGACATGCTCTTGTTCCTTGCTATATTGCAGACGCTGGAAAGAAGAGCATGCTATTTGCTTTAAAATGGAGTGTGTTTCATGGATGAGAACACTCTTCTGTATTTCCCTTCAGAAATGGAGTTAAACTCCATGCTCTGTGTCGTCCTACAAGCAAGAGTTCATTTCTGGTAAAAGCAGTGAATTTTCAGCCAAATGAATTTACACAATTCACGAAACCAACACGATTTTCACTATTAACAAAAGAGCGTCTAGGTAAGAGATGCTGTGGTTTGTATCAGTTTCATAAGCAGTGTTGAACTAGATATGGTCCGTATGAGTAGGAAACAGAGTTCTTTTTTCTGGACATTCTCATGTTCCTTGCTGTATTGCAGCCGCTGGAAAGATGCTATTGGCGTTTAAACAGAGTGTGTTTCATGGATAAGAACACGCTCCTGAATTTCCCTTCAGAAATGGAGTTAAACTCCATGATCTGTGTCATCCTACAAGCAAGAGTTCATTTCCGGTAAAACCAGCTTTTTTTTCGACTCAAATGAATTTACACAGTTCACAAAACCAATACGATTTTCACTATTAACTTAAGAGCGTCTATTAAGAGATGATGTGGTTTGTATCAGTTTCATAAGCAGTGTTGAACTAGATATGGTCCGTATTTGTAGGAAACACAGTTATTTTTTTCTGGACATTCTCACTTTCCTTGCTGTATTGCAGACGCTGGAAAGAAGAGCATGCTATTGGCGTTAAAACAGAGTGTGTTTCATGGATGAGAACACTCTTCTGAATTTCCCTTCAGAAATGGTGTTAAACTCCATGCTCTGTGTCGTCCTACAAGCAAGAGTTTATTTCTGGTAAACCCAGTTATTTTTCAGCTCAAATGAATTTACACAGTTCACGAAACCAATACGATTTTCACTTTTAACTGAACACCATCTATGTAAGACACGATGTGGTTTGTATCAGCTTCATAAGCAGTGTTGAACTAGATAAGGTCCGGATGAGTAGAAAACACAGTTCTTTTTTTTTGCGCATGCTCATGTTCTTTGTTGTAGTGCAGACGCTGGAAAGAAGAGCATGCTTCTTGCATTAAAACAGAGTGTGTTTCATGGATGAGAACACTCTTCTGAATTTCCCTTCAGAAATGGAATCAAACTCCATGCTCTGTGTCATCCTACAAGCAAGAGTTCAATTCCGGAAAAACCCAGTTATTTTTCGGCTCAAATGAATTTACTCAGTTCACGAAACCAACACGATTTACACTATTAACTAAAGAGCATCTATGTAAAAGATGATGTGGTTTGTATCAGCTTCATGAGCAGAGTTGAACTAGATATGGTCCGTATGACTAGGAAACACAGTTTTTTTTTTTTTCATGCCATGCTCAAGTTTCTTACTGTATTGCAGACTCTGCAAAGAAGAGCATCCTTCTTGCGTTAAAACAGACTGTGTTTCATGGATGAGAATACTGGTCTAAATTTCCTTCAGATGTGGAGTTAACCAAATGCTCTGTGTCTTCCTACAAGCAAGAGTTCATTTCTGGTAAACACAGTGAATTTTGAGCTAAAATGAATTTACACAGTTCACAAACCCAACATGTTTTTCACTATTAACTAAAGAACATATATATAAGTGATGCTGTGGATTGTATCAATTTCCTAAGCAGATATGAACTAGATATGGTCCGTATGAGTAGGAAATACAGTTCTTTTTTTCTGGCCATGCTCATGTTTCTTGCTGTATTGCTGTGCTGGAAAGAAGAGCATGCTTCTTGCGTTAAAACAGACTGTGTTTCATGGATGAGATCACTCTTCTGAATTTCCACTTAGAATCGGAGTTAAACTCCATGCTCTATGTCGTCCTACAAGCAAGAATTCATTTACGGTAAACCCAGTTATTTTTCGGCTCAAATGAATTTACACAGTTCACGAAACCAACACGATTTACACTATTAACGAAAGAGCATCTATGTAAGAGATGATGTGGTTTTTATCAGTTTCATAAGCAGAGTTGAACTAGATATTGTCCTATGAGAAGGAAACACATTTCTTTTTTTCTGGCCATGCTCATGTTTCTTGCTGTATTGCAGATGCTGGAAAGAAGAGCATGCTTCTTCTGTTAAAACGGAGTGTGTTTCATGGATGAGAACACTGGTATGAATTTCCCTTCAGAAACTGAGTTTAACCAATGTATCTGTGTCTTCCTAAAAGCAAGAGTTCATTTCCGGTAAACCCAGTTATTTTTCGGCTCAAATGAATTTACACAGTTCACGAAAACAATACGATTTTCACTAATAACAAAAGAGCATCTATGTGAGATATGATGTGGTTTGTATCAGTTTCATAAGCAGAGTTGAACTAGATATGGTCCGTATGAGTATGAAACACAGTTGTTTTTTTCTGGACATGCTCATGTTCCTTGCTGTATTGCGGACTCTGCAAAGAAGAACATGCTTCTTGCGGTTAAACGGAGTGTGTTTCAGGGATGATAACACTATTCTGAATTTCCCTTTAGAAATGGAGTTGAACTCCTTGCTCTGTGTCATCCTACAAGCAAGAGTTCATTTCAGGTAAACCCAGTTATTTTTCGGCTCAAATGAATTTACTCAGTTCACGAAACCAACATGATTTACACTATTAACTAAAGAGCATCTATGTAAAAGATGATGTGGTTTGTATCAGTTTCATGAGCAGAGTTGAACTAGATATGGTCCGTATGAATAGGAAACACAGTTCTTTTTTTTTGCGCATGCTCATGTGCTTTGCTGTATTACAGACGCTGGAAAGAAGAGCATGCTTCTTGCGTTAAAACAGAGTGTGTTTCATGGATGACAACACTGGTCTGAATTTCCCTTCCAAAACAGAAGTAAACCAAAGGCTCTGTGTCTTCCTACAAGCAAGAGTTCATTTCTGGTAAAGGGAGTGAATTTTCGGCTCAAATGTTTTTACACAGTTCACAAACCCAACACGTTTTTCACTATTAACTAATGAGCATCTATGTAAGAGATGCTGTGGTTTGTATCAGTTCCATAAGCAGAGTTGAACTAGATATGGTCCGTATGAATAGGAAACACAGTTCTTTTTTTCTGAACATGCTCATGTTCCTTGCTGCATTGCAGACTCTGCAAAGAAGAGCATGCTTCTTGCATTAAGACAGACTGTGTATCATGGATGAGAACACTGCTCTGAATTTCCCTTCAGAAGTGGAGTTAAACCAAATGCTCTGTGTCTTCCTAAAGCAAGAGTTCATTTCTGGTAAACACAGTGAATTTTCGGCTAAAATGAATTTACACAGTTCACAAACCCAACATGTTTTTCACTAGTAACTAAAGAGCATCTATGTAAGTGATTCTGTGGTTTGTATCAATTTCATGAGCAGATATGAACTAGATATGGTCCGTATGAGGAGGAAATACAGTTCTTTTTTGTGGCCATGCTCATGTTTCTTGCTGTATTGCAGACGCTGGAAAGAGCATGCTTCGTGCGTTGAAACAGACTGTGTTTCATGGATGAGATCACTCTTCTGAATTTCCATTTATAATCAGAGTTAAACTCCATGCTCTATGTCATCCTACAAGCAAGAGTTATTTTTTGGTAAAAGCAGTGAATTTTCGGCTCCAATGAATTTAAACAGTTCACAAACCCAACACTTTTATCACTATTAACTAAAGAGCGTCTATGTAAGAGATGCTGTGGTTTGTATCAGTTTCATAAGGAGAGTTGAACTACATATGGTCCGTATGAGTAAGAAACACAGTTCTTTTTTTCTGGAGATGCTCATGTTCCTTGCTGTATTGCAGACTCTGCAAAGAAGAGCATGCTTCTTCTGTTAAAACAGACTGTGTTTCATGGATGAGAACACTGGTCTGAATTTCCCTTCAGAAGTGGAGTTAAACCAAATGATCTGTGTTTTCCTACAAGCAAGAGTTCATTTCTGGTAAAGACAGTGAATTTTCGGCTCAAATGAATTTACACAGTTCACAAACCCAACACGTTTTTCACTATTAACTAAAGAGCATCTATGTAAGGGATGCTGTGGTTTGTAACAGTTTCATCAGGAGAGTTGAACTAAATATGGTCTGTATGAGTAGGAAACACAGTTCTTTTTTTCTGGGCATGCTCATATTCCTTGCTGTATTGCAGACACTGAAAAGAAGAGCATGCTTCTTCCGTTAAAACAGAGTGTGTTTCATGGATGAGAACACCGGTCTGAATTTTCCTTCAGAAACTGAGTTTAACCAAAGTATCTGTGTCTTCCTCCAAGCAATAGTTCATTTCCGGTAAACCCATTTATTTTGTGGCTCAAATGAATTTACACAGTTCACGAAACCAATACGATTTTCACTATTAACAAAAGAGCATCTATGTAAGTGCTGCTGTGGTTTGTATCAATTTCATGAGCAGAGTTGAACTAGATATGGTCCGTATGAGTATGAAACACAGTTGTTTTTTTCTGGACATGCTCATGTTCCTTGCTGTATTGCGGACTCTGCAAAGAAGAACATGCTTCTTGCGGTTAAACGGAGTGTGTTTCAGGGATGATAACACTATTCTGTATTTCCCTTTAGAAATGGAGTTGAACTCCTTGCTCTGTGTCATCCTACAAGCAAGAGTTCATTTCAGGTAAACCCAGTTATTTTTCGGCTCAAATGAATTTACTCAGTTCACGAAACCAACATGATTTACACTATTAACTAAAGAGCATCTATGTAAAAGATGATGTGGTTTGTATCAGTTTCATGAGCAGAGTTGAACTAGATATGGTCCGTATGAATAGGAAACACAGTTCTTTTTTTTGCGCATGCTCATGTGCTTTGCTGTATTACAGACGCTGGAAAGAAGAGCATGCTTCTTGCGTTAAAACAGAGTGTGTTTCATGGATGACAACACTGGTCTGAATTTCCCTTCCAAAACAGAAGTAAACCAAAGGCTCTGTGTCTTCCTACAAGCAAGAGTTCATTTCTGGTAAAGGGAGTGAATTTTCGGCTCAAATGTTTTTACACAGTTCACAAACCCAACACGTTTTTCACTATTAACTAATGAGCATCTATGTAAGAGATGCTGTGGTTTGTATCAGTTCCATAAGCAGAGTTGAACTAGATATGGTCCGTATGAATAGGAAACACAGTTCTTTTTTTCTGAACATGCTCATGTTCCTTGCTGCATTGCAGACTCTGCAAAGAAGAGCATGCTTCTTGCATTAAGACAGACTGTGTATCATGGATGAGAACACTGCTCTGAATTTCCCTTCAGAAGTGGAGTTAAACCAAATGCTCTGTGTCTTCCTAAAGCAAGAGTTCATTTCTGGTAAACACAGTGAATTTTCGGCTAAAATGAATTTACACAGTTCACAAACCCAACATGTTTTTCACTAGTAACTAAAGAGCATCTATGTAAGTGATTCTGTGGTTTGTATCAATTTCATGAGCAGATATGAACTAGATATGGTCCATATGAGGAGGAAATACAGTTCTTTTTTGTGGCCATGCTCATGTTTCTTGCTGTATTGCAGACGCTGGAAAGAGCATGCTTCGTGCGTTGAAACAGACTGTGTTTCATGGATGAGATCACTCTTCTGAATTTCCATTTATAATCAGAGTTAAACTCCATGCTCTATGTCATCCTACAAGCAAGAGTTATTTTTTGGTAAAAGCAGTGAATTTTCGGCTCCAATGAATTTAAACAGTTCACAAACCCAACACTTTTATCACTATTAACTAAAGAGCGTCTATGTAAGAGATGCTGTGGTTTGTATCAGTTTCATAAGGAGAGTTGAACTACATATGGTCCGTATGAGTAAGAAACACAGTTCTTTTTTTCTGGAGATGCTCATGTTCCTTGCTGTATTGCAGACTCTGCAAAGAAGAGCATGCTTCTTCTGTTAAAACAGACTGTGTTTCATGGATGAGAACACTGGTCTGAATTTCCCTTCAGAAGTGGAGTTAAACCAAATGATCTGTGTTTTCCTACAAGCAAGAGTTCATTTCTGGTAAAGACAGTGAATTTTCGGCTCAAATGAATTTACACAGTTCACAAACCCAACACGTTTTTCACTATTAACTAAAGAGCATCTATGTAAGGGATGCTGTGGTTTGTAACAGTTTCATCAGGAGAGTTGAACTAAATATGGTCCGTATGAGTAGGAAACACAGTTCTTTTTTTCTGGGCATGCTCATGTTCCTTGCTGTATTGCAGACACTGAAAAGAAGAGCATGCTTCTTCCGTTAAAACAGAGTGTGTTTCATGGATGAGAACACCGGTCTGAATTTTCCTTCAGAACCTGAGTTTAACCAAAGTATCTGTGTCTTCCTCCAAGCAATAGTTCATTTCCGGTAAACCCATTTATTTTGTGGCTCAAATGAATTTACACAGTTCACGAAACCAATACGATTTTCACTATTAACAAAAGAGCATCTATGTAAGTGCTGCTGTGGTTTGTATCAATTTCATGAGCAGAGTTGAACTAGATATGGTCCGTATGAGTATGAAACACAGTTGTTTTTTTCTGGACATGCTCATGTTCCTTGCTGTATTGCGGACTCTGCAAAGAAGAACATGCTTCTTGCGGTTAAACGGAGTGTGTTTCAGGGATGATAACACTATTCTGTATTTCCCTTTAGAAATGGAGTTGAACTCCTTGCTCTGTGTCATCCTACAAGCAAGAGTTCATTTCAGGTAAACCCAGTTATTTTTCGGCTCAAATGAATTTACTCAGTTCATGAAACCAACATGATTTACACTATTAACTAAAGAGCATCTATGTAAAAGATGATGTGGTTTGTATCAGTTTCATGAGCAGAGTTGAACTAGATATGGTCCGTATGAATAGGAAACACAGTTCTTTTTTTTTGCGCATGCTCATGTGCTTTGCTGTATTACAGACGCTGGAAAGAAGAGCATGCTTCTTGCGTTAAAACAGAGTGTGTTTCATGGATGACAACACTGGTCTGAATTTCCCTTCCAAAACAGAAGTAAACCAAAGGCTCTGTGTCTTCCTACAAGCAAGAGTTCATTTCTGGTAAAGGGAGTGAATTTTCGGCTCAAATGTTTTTACACAGTTCACAAACCCAACACGTTTTTCACTATTAACTAATGAGCATCTATGTAAGAGATGCTGTGGTTTGTATCAGTTCCATAAGCAGAGTTGAACTAGATATGGTCCGTATGAATAGGAAACACAGTTCTTTTTTTCTGAACATGCTCATGTTCCTTGCTGCATTGCAGACTCTGCAAAGAAGAGCATGCTTCTTGCATTAAGACAGACTGTGTATCATGGATGAAAACACTGCTCTGAATTTCCCTTCAGAAGTGGAGTTAAACCAAATGCTCTGTGTCTTCCTAAAGCAAGAGTTCATTTCTGGTAAACACAGTGAATTTTCGGCTAAAATGAATTTACACAGTTCACAAACCCAACATGTTTTTCACTAGTAACTAAAGAGCATCTATGTAAGTGATTCTGTGGTTTGTATCAATTTCATGAGCAGATATGAACTAGATATGGTCCGTATGAGGAGGAAATACAGTTCTTTTTTGTGGCCATGCTCATGTTTCTTGCTGTATTGCAGACGCTGGAAAGAGCATGCTTCGTGCGTTGAAACAGACTGTGTTTCATGGATGAGATCACTCTTCTGAATTTCCATTTATAATCAGAGTTAAACTCCATGCTCTATGTCATCCTACAAGCAAGAGTTATTTTTTGGTAAAAGCAGTGAATTTTCGGCTCCAATGAATTTAAACAGTTCACAAACCCAACACTTTTATCACTATTAACTAAAGAGCGTCTATGTAAGAGATGCTGTGGTTTGTATCAGTTTCATAAGGAGAGTTGAACTACATATGGTCCGTATGAGTAAGAAACACAGTTCTTTTTTTCTGGAGATGCTCATGTTCCTTGCTGTATTGCAGACTCTGCAAAGAAGAGCATGCTTCTTCTGTTAAAACAGACTGTGTTTCATGGATGAGAACACTGGTCTGAATTTCCCTTCAGAAGTGGAGTTAAACCAAATGATCTGTGTTTTCCTACAAGCAAGAGTTCATTTCTGGTAAAGACAGTGAATTTTCGGCTCAAATGAATTTACACAGTTCACAAACCCAACACGTTTTTCACTATTAACTAAAGAGCATCTATGTAAGGGATGCTGTGGTTTGTAACAGTTTCATCAGGAGAGTTGAACTAAATATGGTCCGTATGAGTAGGAAACACAGTTCTTTTTTTCTGGGCATGCTCATGTTCCTTGCTGTATTGCAGACACTGAAAAGAAGAGCATGCTTCTTCCGTTAAAACAGAGTGTGTTTCATGGATGAGAACACCGGTCTGAATTTTCCTTCAGAACCTGAGTTTAACCAAAGTATCTGTGTCTTCCTCCAAGCAATAGTTCATTTCCGGTAAACCCATTTATTTTGTGGCTCAAATGAATTTACACAGTTCACGAAACCAATACGATTTTCACTATTAACAAAAGAGCATCTATGTAAGTGCTGCTGTGGTTTGTATCAATTTCATGAGCAGAGTTGAACTAGATATGGTCCGTATGAGTATGAAACACAGTTGTTTTTTTCTGGACATGCTCATGTTCCTTGCTGTATTGCGGACTCTGCAAAGAAGAACATGCTTCTTGCGGTTAAACGGAGTGTGTTTCAGGGATGATAACACTATTCTGTATTTCCCTTTAGAAATGGAGTTGAACTCCTTGCTCTGTGTCATCCTACAAGCAAGAGTTCATTTCAGGTAAACCCAGTTATTTTTCGGCTCAAATGAATTTACTCAGTTCACGAAACCAACATGATTTACACTATTAACTAAAGAGCATCTATGTAAAAGATGATGTGGTTTGTATCAGTTTCATGAGCAGAGTTGAACTAGATATGGTCCGTATGAATAGGAAACACAGTTCTTTTTTTTTGCGCATGCTCATGTGCTTTGCTGTATTACAGACGCTGGAAAGAAGAGCATGCTTCTTGCGTTAAAACAGAGTGTGTTTCATGGATGACAACACTGGTCTGAATTTCCCTTCCAAAACAGAAGTAAACCAAAGGCTCTGTGTCTTCCTACAAGCAAGAGTTCATTTCTGGTAAAGGGAGTGAATTTTCGGCTCAAATGTTTTTACACAGTTCACAAACCCAACACGTTTTTCACTATTAACTAATGAGCATCTATGTAAGAGATGCTGTGGTTTGTATCAGTTCCATAAGCAGAGTTGAACTAGATATGGTCCGTATGAATAGGAAACACAGTTCTTTTTTTCTGAACATGCTCATGTTCCTTGCTGCATTGCAGACTCTGCAAAGAAGAGCATGCTTCTTGCATTAAGACAGACTGTGTATCATGGATGAGAACACTGCTCTGAATTTCCCTTCAGAAGTGGAGTTAAACCAAATGCTCTGTGTCTTCCTAAAGCAAGAGTTCATTTCTGGTAAACACAGTGAATTTTCGGCTAAAATGAATTTACACAGTTCACAAACCCAACATGTTTTTCACTAGTAACTAAAGAGCATCTATGTAAGTGATTCTGTGGTTTGTATCAATTTCATGAGCAGATATGAACTAGATATGGTCCGTATGAGGAGGAAATACAGTTCTTTTTTGTGGCCATGCTCATGTTTCTTGCTGTATTGCAGACGCTGGAAAGAGCATGCTTCGTGCGTTGAAACAGACTGTGTTTCATGGATGAGATCACTCTTCTGAATTTCCATTTATAATCAGAGTTAAACTCCATGCTCTATGTCATCCTACAAGCAAGAGTTATTTTTTGGTAAAAGCAGTGAATTTTCGGCTCCAATGAATTTAAACAGTTCACAAACCCAACACTTTTATCACTATTAACTAAAGAGCGTCTATGTAAGAGATGCTGTGGTTTGTATCAGTTTCATAAGGAGAGTTGAACTACATATGGTCCGTATGAGTAAGAAACACAGTTCTTTTTTTCTGGAGATGCTCATGTTCCTTGCTGTATTGCAGACTCTGCAAAGAAGAGCATGCTTCTTCTGTTAAAACAGACTGTGTTTCATGGATGAGAACACTGGTCTGAATTTCCCTTCAGAAGTGGAGTTAAACCAAATGATCTGTGTTTTCCTACAAGCAAGAGTTCATTTCTGGTAAAGACAGTGAATTTTCGGCTCAAATGAATTTACACAGTTCACAAACCCAACACGTTTTTCACTATTAACTAAAGAGCATCTATGTAAGGGATGCTGTGGTTTGTAACAGTTTCATCAGGAGAGTTGAACTAAATATGGTCCGTATGAGTAGGAAACACAGTTCTTTTTTTCTGGGCATGCTCATGTTCCTTGCTGTATTGCAGACACTGAAAAGAAGAGCATGCTTCTTCCGTTAAAACAGAGTGTGTTTCATGGATGAGAACACCGGTCTGAATTTTCCTTCAGAACCTGAGTTTAACCAAAGTATCTGTGTCTTCCTCCAAGCAATAGTTCATTTCCGGTAAACCCATTTATTTTGTGGCTCAAATGAATTTACACAGTTCACGAAACCAATACGATTTTCACTATTAACAAAAGAGCATCTATGTAAGTGCTGCTGTGGTTTGTATCAATTTCATGAGCAGAGTTGAACTAGATATGGTCCGTATGAGTATGAAACACAGTTGTTTTTTTCTGGACATGCTCATGTTCCTTGCTGTATTGCGGACTCTGCAAAGAAGAACATGCTTCTTGCGGTTAAACGGAGTGTGTTTCAGGGATGATAACACTATTCTGTATTTCCCTTTAGAAATGGAGTTGAACTCCTTGCTCTGTGTCATCCTACAAGCAAGAGTTCATTTCAGGTAAACCCAGTTATTTTTCGGCTCAAATGAATTTACTCAGTTCACGAAACCAACATGATTTACACTATTAACTAAAGAGCATCTATGTAAAAGATGATGTGGTTTGTATCAGTTTCATGAGCAGAGTTGAACTAGATATGGTCCGTATGAATAGGAAACACAGTTCTTTTTTTTTGCGCATGCTCATGTGCTTTGCTGTATTACAGACGCTGGAAAGAAGAGCATGCTTCTTGCGTTAAAACAGAGTGTGTTTCATGGATGACAACACTGGTCTGAATTTCCCTTCCAAAACAGAAGTAAACCAAAGGCTCTGTGTCTTCCTACAAGCAAGAGTTCATTTCTGGTAAAGGGAGTGAATTTTCGGCTCAAATGTTTTTACACAGTTCACAAACCCAACACGTTTTTCACTATTAACTAATGAGCATCTATGTAAGAGATGCTGTGGTTTGTATCAGTTCCATAAGCAGAGTTGAACTAGATATGGTCCGTATGAATAGGAAACACAGTTCTTTTTTTCTGAACATGCTCATGTTCCTTGCTGCATTGCAGACTCTGCAAAGAAGAGCATGCTTCTTGCATTAAGACAGACTGTGTATCATGGATGAAAACACTGCTCTGAATTTCCCTTCAGAAGTGGAGTTAAACCAAATGCTCTGTGTCTTCCTAAAGCAAGAGTTCATTTCTGGTAAACACAGTGAATTTTCGGCTAAAATGAATTTACACAGTTCACAAACCCAACATGTTTTTCACTAGTAACTAAAGAGCATCTATGTAAGTGATTCTGTGGTTTGTATCAATTTCATGAGCAGATATGAACTAGATATGGTCCGTATGAGGAGGAAATACAGTTCTTTTTTGTGGCCATGCTCATGTTTCTTGCTGTATTGCAGACGCTGGAAAGAGCATGCTTCGTGCGTTGAAACAGACTGTGTTTCATGGATGAGATCACTCTTCTGAATTTCCATTTATAATCAGAGTTAAACTCCATGCTCTATGTCATCCTACAAGCAAGAGTTATTTTTTGGTAAAAGCAGTGAATTTTCGGCTCCAATGAATTTAAACAGTTCACAAACCCAACACTTTTATCACTATTAACTAAAGAGCGTCTATGTAAGAGATGCTGTGGTTTGTATCAGTTTCATAAGGAGAGTTGAACTACATATGGTCCGTATGAGTAAGAAACACAGTTCTTTTTTTCTGGAGATGCTCATGTTCCTTGCTGTATTGCAGACTCTGCAAAGAAGAGCATGCTTCTTCTGTTAAAACAGACTGTGTTTCATGGATGAGAACACTGGTCTGAATTTCCCTTCAGAAGTGGAGTTAAACCAAATGATCTGTGTTTTCCTACAAGCAAGAGTTCATTTCTGGTAAAGACAGTGAATTTTCGGCTCAAATGAATTTACACAGTTCACAAACCCAACACGTTTTTCACTATTAACTAAAGAGCATCTATGTAAGGGATGCTGTGGTTTGTAACAGTTTCATCAGGAGAGTTGAACTAAATATGGTCCGTATGAGTAGGAAACACAGTTCTTTTTTTCTGGGCATGCTCATGTTCCTTGCTGTATTGCAGACACTGAAAAGAAGAGCATGCTTCTTCCGTTAAAACAGAGTGTGTTTCATGGATGAGAACACCGGTCTGAATTTTCCTTCAGAACCTGAGTTTAACCAAAGTATCTGTGTCTTCCTCCAAGCAATAGTTCATTTCCGGTAAACCCATTTATTTTGTGGCTCAAATGAATTTACACAGTTCACGAAACCAATACGATTTTCACTATTAACTAAAGAGCATCTATGTAAGTGCTGCTGTGGTATGTATCAATTTCATGAGCAGATATGAACTAGATATGGTCCCTATGAGTAGGAAATACAGTTCTTTTTTTCTGGCCATGCACATGTTTCTTGCTGTATTGTAGACGCTGGAAAGAGCATGCTTCATGCGTTAAAACTGACTGTGTTTCATGGATGAGATCACTCTTCTGAATTTCCATTTATAGTCAGAGTTAAACTCCATGCTCTATGTCATCCTAAATGCAAGAGTTATTTTTTGGTAAAAGCAGTGAATTTTCGGCTCCAATGAATTTACACAGTTCACAATCCCAACATGTTTTTCACTATTAATTAAAGAGCATCTATGTAAGTGATGCTGTGGTTTGTATCAATTTCCTAAGCAGATATGAACTAGATATGGTCCGTATGAGTAGGAAATACAGTTCTTTTTTTCTGGCCATGCTCATGTTTCTTGCTGTATTGCTGATGCTGGAAAGAAGAGCATGCTTCTTGCGTTAAAACAGACTGTGTTTCATGGATGAGATCACTCTTCTGAATTTCCAATTAGAATCGGAGTTAAACTCCATGCTCTATGTCGCCCTACAAGCAAGAGTTCATTTCCGGTAAACCCAGTTATTTTTCGGCTCAAATGAATTTACACAGTTCACGAAACCAACACGATTTACACTATTAACTAAAGAGCATCTATGTAACAGATGATGTGGTTTGTATCGGTTTCATAAGCAGATTGGAACTTCATATGGTCCGTATGAGTAGGAAACACAGTTCTTTTTTTCTGGGCATGCTCATGTTCCTTGCTGTATTGCAGACGCTGAAAAGAAGAGTATGCTTCTTCTGTTAAAACGGAGTGTGTTTCATGAATGAGAACACTGGTATGAATTTCCCTTCAAAAACTGAGTTTAACCAAAGGATCTGTGTCTTCCTAAAAGCAAGAGTTCATTCCCGGTAAACCCCGTTATTTTTCGGCTCAAATGAATTTACACAGTTCACGAAACCAATACGATTATCACTAATAACAAAAGAGCATCTATGTAAGATATGATGTGGTTTGTATCAGTTTCATAAGCAGAGTTGAACTAGATATGGTCCGTATGAGTAGGAAACACAGTTGTTTTTTTCTGGACATGCTCATGTTCCTTGCTGTATTGCAGACTCTGCAAAAAAGAGCATGCTTCTTGCGTTAACACAGACTGTGTTTGATGGATGAGATCACTCTTCTGAATTTCCAATTAGAATCAGATTAAACTCCCTGATCTATGTTGTCCTACAAGCAAGAGTTAATTTCCGTGAAACCCAGTTATTTTTCTTCTCAAATGAATTTACACAGTTCACGAAACCAACACGATTTACACTATTAACTAAACTGCATCTATGTAACAGATGATGTGGTTTGTATCGGTTTCATAAGCAGAGTGGAACTTGATATGGTCCGTATGAGTAGGAAACACAGTTCTTTTTTTCAGGGCTTTCTCATGTTCCTTGCTGTATTGCAGAGGCTGAAAAGAAGAGCATGCTCATTCTGTTAAAACGGAGTGTGTTTCATGGATGAGAACACTGGTATGAATTTCCCTTCAGAAACTGAGTTTAACCAAATGATCTGTGTGTTCCTACAAGCAAGAGTTCATTTCCTGTAAACCCAGTTATTTTTCGGCTCAAATGAATTTACACAGTTCACGAAACCAATACGATTTTCACTAATAACAAAAGAGCATCTATGTAATATATGATGTGGTTTGTATCCGTTTCATAAGCAGAGTTGAACTACATATGGTCCGTATGAGTAAGAAACAAAGTTGTTTTTTTCTGGACATGTTCATGTTCCTTGCTCTATTGCAGACGCTGGAAAGAAGAGCATGCTATTTGCGTTAAAACAGAGTGTGTTTCATGGATGAGAACACTGGTCTGAATTTCCCTTCACAAATGGAGATAAACCAAATGCTCTGTGTCTTCCTACAAGCAAGAGTTCATTTTTGGTAAAAGCAGTGAATTTTCGGCTCAAATGAATTTACACAGTTCACAAAACCAACACGTTTTTCACTATTAACTAAGGAGCATCTATGTGAGAGATGCAGTGGTTTGTATCAGTTTCATAAGCAGAGTTGAACTAAATATGGTCCGAATGAGTAGGAAACACAGTCCTTTTTTTCTGGACATGCTCATGTTTCTTGCTGTATTGCAGACACTGGAAAGAAGAGCATGCTTCTTGCGTTAAAGCAGACTGTGTTTCACGGATGAGATCACTCTTTTGAATTTCCATTTAGAATCAGAGTTCAACTCCATGCTCTATGTCGTCCTACAAGCAAGAGTTAAATTTTGGTAAAAGCAGTGAATTTTCGGCTCCAAAGAATTTATATAGTTCATGAACCCAACACGTTTATCACTATTAAATAAAGAGCGTCTATGTAAGAGATGATGTTGTTTGTAACAGTTTCATAAGCATAGTTGAACTAGATATGGTCCGTATGAGTAGGAAATACAGTTCTTTTTTTCTGGCCATGCTCATGTTTCTTGCTGTTTTGCTGATGCTGGAAAGAAGAGCATGCTTCTTGCAGTAAAACAGACTGTGTTTCATGGATGAGATCACTCTTCTGAATTTCCATTTAGAATCGGAGTTAAACTCCATGCTCTCTGTCATCCTACAAGCAAGAGTTCATTTCCGATAAACCCAGTTATTTTTCGGCTCAAATGAATTTACACAGTTCACGAAACCAACACGATTTACACTATTAACTAAAGAGCATCTATGTAACAGATGATGTGGTTTGTATCGGTTTCATAAGCAGAGTGGAACTTGTTATGGTCCGTATGAGTAGGAAACACAGTTCTTTTTTTCTGGGCATGCTCATGATCCTTGCTGTATTGCAGACGCTGAAAAGAAGAGCATGCTTCTTCTGTTAAAACGGAGTGTGTTTCATGGATGAGAACACTGGTATGAATTTCCCTTCAGAAACAGAGTTTAACCAAATGATCTGTGTCTTCCTACAAGCAAGAGTTCATTTCGGGTAAACACAGTGAATTTTCAGCTAAAATGAATTTACACAGTTCACAAACCCAACACGTTTTTCACTATTAACTAAAGAGTATCTATGTAAGAGATGTTGTGGTTTGTATCAGTTTCATAAGCAGAGTTGAACTAGATATGGTCCGTATGATTAGGAGACACAATTCTTTTTTTTCTGCGCATGCTCATTTTCCTTGCTGTATTGCAGACGCTGAAAAGAATAGCATGCTTCTTCCATTACAACGTAGTATGTTTCATGGATGAGTACACTGGTCTCAATTTCCCTTCAGAAACTTAGTTTAACCAAAGGATCTGTGTCTTCTTCCAAGCAAGAGTTCATTTCCGGTAAACACAGCTATTTTTTGGCTCAAATGAATTTACACAGTTCACGAAACCAATATGATTTTCACTATTAACTAAAGAGCATCTATGTAAGAGATGATGTGGTTTGTATCAGTTTCATAAGCAGAGTTGAACTAGATATGGTCCGTATGAGTAGGAAACACAGTTGTTTTTTTCTCGACATGTTCATGTTCCTTGCTGTATTGCAGAAGTTGGAAAGAAGAGCTAGCTTCTTGCGTTAACACAGACTGTGTTTCATGGATGAGAACACTGCTCTGAATTTCCCTTCAGAAGTGGAGTTAAACCAAATGCTCTGTGTCTTCCTACAAGCAAGAGTTCATTTTTGGTAAACACAGTGAATTTTCAGCTAAAATGAATTTACACAGTTCACAAACCCAACATGTTTTTCACTATTAACTAAAGAGCATCTATGTAAGTGATGCTGTGGTTTGTATCAATTTCCTAAGCAGATATGAACTAGATATGGTCCGTATGAGTAGGAAATACAGTTCTTTTTTTCTGGCCATGCTCATGTTTCTTGCTGTATTGCTGATGCTGGAAAGAAGCATGCTTCTTGCGTTAAAACGGACTGTGTTTCATGGATGAGATCACTCTTCTGAATTTCCACTTAGAATCGGAGTTAAACTCCATCCTCTATGTCATCCTACAAGCAAGAGTTCATTTCCGGTAAACCCAGTTATTTTTCGGCTCAAATGAATTTACACAGTTCACGAAACCAACACGATTTACACTATTAACTAAAGAGCATCTATGTAAGAGATGATGTGGTTTGTATCGGTTTCATAAGCAGAGTGGAACTTGTTATGGTCCGTATGAGTAGGAAACACAGTTCTTTTTTTCTGGGCATGCTCATGTTCCTTGCTGTATTGCAGACGCTGAAAAGAAGAGCATGCTTCTTCTGTTAAAACGGAGTGTGTTTCATGGATGAGAACACTGGTATGAATTTCCCTTCAGAAACTGAGTTTAACCAACGTATCTGTGTCTTCCTACAAGCAAGAGTTCATTTCCAGTAAACCCAGTTATTTTTCAGCTCAAATGAATTTACACAGTTCACGAAACCAATACGATTTTCACTATTAACTAAAGAGCATCTATGTAAGTGATGCTGTGGTTTGTATCAATTTCCAAAGCAGATATGAACTAGATATGGTCCGTATGAGTAGGAAATACAGTTCTTTTTTTCTGGCCATGCTCATGTTTCTTGCTGTATTGCTGATGCTGGAAAGAAGAGCATGCTTCTTGCGTTAAAACAGACTGTGTTTCATGGATGAGATCACTGTTCTGAATTTCCATTTAGAATCGGAGTTAAACTCCATGCTCTATGTCATCCTACAAGCAAGAGTTCATTTCCCGTAAACCCAGTTATTTTTCGGCTCAAATGAATTTACACAGTTCATGAGACCAACACGATTTACACTGTTAACTAAAGAGCATCTATGTAACAGATGATGTGGTTTGTATCGGTTTCATAAGCAGAGTTGATCTAGATATGGTCCGTATGAGTACGAAAATCAGTTTTTTTTTTTTCTGGACATGCTCATTTTCCTTGCTGTATTGCAGAAGTTGGAAAGAAGAGCATGCTTCTTGCGTTAACACAGACTGTGTTTCATGGATGAGAACACTGCTCTGAATTTCCCTTCCGAAGTGGAGTTAAACCAAATGATCTGTGTCTTCCTACAAGCAAGAGTTCATTTTTGGTAAACACAGTGAATTTTCGGCTAAAATGAATTTACACAGTTCACAAACCCAACATGTTTTTCACTATTAACTAAAGAGCATCTATGTAAGTGATGCTGTGGTTTGTATCAATTTCCTAAGCAGATATGAACTAGATATGGTCCGTATGAATAGGAAACACAGTTCTTTTTTTCTGGGCATGCTCATTTTCCTTGCTGTATTGCAGACCCTGAAAAGAATAGCATGCTTCTTGCGTTAAAACGTAGGATGTTTCATGGATGAGTACACTGGTCTTAATTTCCCTTCAGAAACTGAGTTTAACCAAAGGATCTGTGCCTTCCTCCAAGCAAGAGTTCATTTCCGGTAAACCCAGTAATTTTTTTACTCAAATGAATTTACACAGTTCACGAAACCAACACGATTTACACTATTAACTAAAGAGCATCTATGTAACAGATGATGTGGTTTGTATCAGTTTCATAAGCAGTGTTGAACTAGATATGGTCCGTATGAGTAGGAAAAAAGTTCTTTTTTTCTGGGCATGCTCATGTTCCTTGCTGTGTTGCAGACGCTGAAAAGAAGAGCATGCTTCTTCTGTTAAAACGGAGTGTGTTTCATGGATGAGAACACTGGTATGAATTTCCCTTCAGAAACTGAGTTTAACCAAATGATCTGTGTCTTCCTACAAGCAAGAGTTCATTTCCGGTAAACCCAGGTATTTTTCGGCTCAAATGAATTTACACAGTTCACGAAACCAACACGATTTACACTATTAACTAAAGAGCATCTATGTAACAGATGATGTGGTTTGTATCAGTTTCATAAGCAGAGTGGAACTTGATATGGTCCGTATGAGTAGGAAACAGAGTTCTTTTTTTCTGGAAATGCTCATGTTCCTTGCTGTATAGCAGACTCTGCAAAGAAGAGCATGCTTCTTGCGTTAAAACAGACTGTGTTTCATAGATGAGAACACTGCTCTGAATTTACCTTCAGAAGTGGAGATAAACCAAATGATCTGTGTTTTCCCACAAGCAAGAGTACATTTCGGGTAAACACAGTGAATTTTCGGCTAAAATGAATTTACACAGTTCACAAACCCAACACGTTTTTCACTATTAACTAAAGAGTATCTATGTAAGAGATTCTGTGGTTTGTATCAGTTTCGTAAGCAGAGTTGAACTAGATATGGACCATATGAGTAGGAGACACAATTCTTTTTTTCTGGGCATGCTCATTTTCCTTGCTGTATTGGAGACGCTGAAAAGAATAGCATGCTTCTTCCGTTAAAACGTAGTATGTTTCATGGATGAGTACACTGGTCTGAATTTCCCTTCAGAAACTGAGTTTAACCAAAGTTCTGTGCCTTCCTCCAGCAAGAGTTCATTTCCGGTAAAACCAGTTATTTTTTTGCTCAAATGAATTTACACAGTTCACGAAACCAATATGATTTTCACTATTAACTAAAGAGCATCTATGTAAGAGATGATGTGGTTTGTATCAGTTTCATAAGCAGAGTTGAACTAGATATGGTCCGTATGAGTAGGAAACCCAGTTGTTTTTTTCTGGACATGCTCATGTTCCTTGCTGTATTGCAGACGCTGGAAAGAAGAGCATGCTTCTTGCGTTAACACAGACTGTGTTTCATGGATGAGAACACTGCTTGAATTTCCCTTCAGAAGTGGAGTTAAACCAAATGCTCTCTGTCTTCCTACAAGCAAGAGTTCATTTCGGGTAAACACAGTGAATTTTCAGCTAAAATGAATTTACACAGTTCACAAACCCAACACGTTTTTCACTATTAACTAAAGAGTATCTATGTAAGAGATGTTGTGGTTTGTATCAGTTTCATAAGCAGAGTTGAACTAGATATGGTCCGTATGATTAGGAGACACAATTCTTTTTTTTCTGTGCATGCTCATTTTCCTTGCTGTATTGCAGACGCTGAAAAGAATAGCATGCTTCTTCCATTAAAACGTAGTATGTTTCATGGATGAGTACACTGGTCTCAATTTCCCTTCAGAAACTTAGTTTAACCAAAGGATCTGTGTCTTCTTCCAAGCAAGAGTTCATTTCCGGTAAACACAGCTATTTTTTGGCTCAAATGAATTTACACAGTTCACGAAACCAATATGATTTTCACTATTAACTAAAGAGCATCTATGTAAGAGATGATGTGGTTTGTATCAGTTTCATAAGCAGAGTTGAACTAGATATGGTCCGTATGAGTAGGAAACACAGTTGTTTTTTTCTCGACATGTTCATGTTCCTTGCTGTATTGCAGAAGTTGGAAAGAAGCGCTAGCTTCTTGCGTTAACACAGACTGTGTTTCATGGATGAGAACACTGCTCTGAATTTCCCTTCAGAAGTGGAGTTAAACCAAATGCTCTGTGTCTTCCTACAAGCAAGAGTTCATTTTTGGTAAACACAGTGAATTTTCAGCTAAAATGAATTTACACAGTTCACAAACCCAACATGTTTTTCACTATTAACTAAAGAGCATCTATGTAAGTGATGCTGTGGTTTGTATCAATTTCCTAAGCAGATATGAACTAGATATGGTCCGTATGAGTAGGAAATACAGTTCTTTTTTTCTGGCCATGCTCATGTTTCTTGCTGTATTGCTGATGCTGGAAAGAAGCATGCTTCTTGCGTTAAAACGGACTGTGTTTCATGGATGAGATCACTCTTCTGAATTTCCACTTAGAATCGGAGTTAAACTCCATCCTCTATGTCATCCTACAAGCAAGAGTTCATTTCCGGTAAACCCAGTTATTTTTCGGCTCAAATGAATTTACACAGTTCACGAAACCAACACGATTTACACTATTAACTAAAGAGCATCTATGTAAGAGATGATGTGGTTTGTATCGGTTTCATAAGCAGAGTAGAACTTGATATGGTCCGTATGAGTAGGAAACACAGTTCTTTTTTTCAGGGCATGCTCATGTTCCTTGCTGTATTGCAGACGCTGAAAAGAAGAGCATGCTTCTTCTGTTAAAACGGAGTGTGTTTCATGGATGAGAACACTGGTATGAATTTCCCTTCAGAAACTGAGTTTAACCAAATGATCTGTGTCTTCCTACAAGCAAGAGTTCATTTCCGGTAAACCCAGGTATTTTTCGGCTCAAATGAATTTACACAGTTCACGAAACCAACACGATTTACACTATTAACTAAAGAGCATCTATGTAACAGATGATGTGGTTTGTATCGGTTTCATAAGCAGAGTGGAACTTGATATGGTCCGTATGAGTAGGAAACAGAGTTCTTTTTTTCTGGAAATGCTCATGTTCCTTGCTGTATAGCAGACTCTGCAAAGAAGAGCATGCTTCTTGCGTTAAAACAGACTGTGTTTCATAGATGAGAACCCTGCTCTGAATTTACCTTCAGAAGTGGAGATAAACCAAATGATCTGTGTTTTCCCACAAGCAAGAGTACATTTCGGGTAAACACAGTGAATTTTCGGCTAAAATGAATTTACACAGTTCACAAACCCAACACGTTTTTCACTATTAACTAAAGAGTATCTATGTAAGAGATTCTGTGGTTTGTATCAGTTTCGTAAGCAGAGTTGAACTAGATATGGACCATATGAGTAGGAGACACAATTCTTTTTTTCTGGGCATGCTCATTTTCCTTGCTGTATTGGAGACGCTGAAAAGAATAGCATGCTTCTTCCGTTAAAACGTAGTATGTTTCATGGATGAGTACACTGGTCTGAATTTCCCTTCAGAAACTGAGTTTAACCAAAGTTCTGTGCCTTCCTCCAGCAAGAGTTCATTTCCGGTAAAACCAGTTATTTTTTTGCTCAAATGAATTTACACAGTTCACGAAACCAATATGATTTTCACTATTAACTAAAGAGCATCTATGTAAGAGATGATGTGGTTTGTATCAGTTTCATAAGCAGAGTTGAACTAGATATGGTCCGTATGAGTAGGAAACCCAGTTGTTTTTTTCTGGACATGCTCATGTTCCTTGCTGTATTGCAGACGCTGGAAAGAAGAGCATGCTTCTTGCGTTAACACAGACTGTGTTTCATGGATGAGAACACTGCTTGAATTTCCCTTCAGAAGTGGAGTTAAACCAAATGCTCTCTGTCTTCCTACAAGCAAGAGTTCATTTCGGGTAAACACAGTGAATTTTCAGCTAAAATGAATTTACACAGTTCACAAACCCAACACGTTTTTCACTATTAACTAAAGAGTATCTATGTAAGAGATGTTGTGGTTTTTAACAGTTTCATAAGCAGAGTTGAACTAGATATTTTCCGTATGATTAGGAGACACAATTCTTTTTTTTTTCTGTGCATGCTCATTTTCCTTGCTGTATTGCAGACGCTGAAAAGAATAGCATGCTTCTTCCATTAAAACGTAGTATGTTTCATGGATGAGTACACTGGTCTCAATTTCCCTTCAGAAACTTAGTTTAACCAAAGGATCTGTGTCTTCTTCCAAGCAAGAGTTCATTTCCGGTAAACACAGCTATTTTTTGGCTCAAATGAATTTACACAGTTCACAAAACCAATATGATTTTCACTATTAACTAAAGAGCATCTATGTAAGAGATGATGTGGTTTGTATCAGTTTCATAAGCAGAGTTGAACTAGATATGGTCCGTATGAGTAGGAAACACAGTTGTTTTTTTCTCGACATGTTCATGTTCCTTGCTGTATTGCAGAAGTTGGAAAGAAGCGCTAGCTTCTTGCGTTAACACAGACTGTGTTTCATGGATGAGAACACTGCTCTGAATTTCCCTTCAGAAGTGGAGTTAAACCAAATGCTCTGTGTCTTCCTACAAGCAAGAGTTCATTTTTGGTAAACACAGTGAATTTTCAGCTAAAATGAATTTACACAGTTCACAAACCCAACATGTTTTTCACTATTAACTAAAGAGCATCTATGTAAGTGATGCTGTGGTTTGTATCAATTTCCTAAGCAGATATGAACTAGATATGGTCCGTATGAGTAGGAAATACAGTTCTTTTTTTCTGGCCATGCTCATGTTTCTTGCTGTATTGCTGATGCTGGAAAGAAGCATGCATCTTGCGTTAAAACGGACTGTGTTTCATGGATGAGATCACTCTTCTGAATTTCCACTTAGAATCGGAGTTAAACTCCATCCTCTATGTCATCCTACAAGCAAGAGTTCATTTCCGGTAAACCCAGTTATTTTTCGGCTCAAATGAATTTACACAGTTCACGAAACCAACACGATTTACACTATTAACTAAAGAGCATCTATGTAAGAGATGATGTGGTTTGTATCGGTTTCATAAGCAGAGTAGAACTTGATATGGTCCATATGAGTAGGAAACACAGTTCTTTTTTTCAGGGCATGCTCATGTTCCTTGCTGTATTGCAGACGCTGAAAAGAAGAGCATGCTTCTTCTGTTAAAACGGAGTGTGTTTCATGGATGAGAACACTGGTATGAATTTCCCTTCAGAAACTGAGTTTAACCAACGTATCTGTGTCTTCCTACAAGCAAGAGTTCATTTCCAGTAAACCCAGTTATTTTTCAGCTCAAATGAATTTACACAGTTCACGAAACCAATACGATTTTCACTATTAACTAAAGAGCATCTATGTAAGTGATGCTGTGGTTTGTATCAATTTCCAAAGCAGATATGAACTAGATATGGTCCGTATGAGTAGGAAATACAGTTCTTTTTTTCTGGCCATGCTCATGTTTCTTGCTGTATTGCTGATGCTGGAAAGAAGAGCATGCTTCTTGCGTTAAAACAGACTGTGTTTCATGGATGAGATCACTGTTCTGAATTTCCATTTAGAATCGGAGTTAAACTCCATGCTCTATGTCATCCTACAAGCAAGAGTTCATTTCCCATAAACCCAGTTATTTTTCGGCTCAAATGAATTTACACAGTTCACGAGACCAACACGATTTACACTGTTAACTAAAGAGCATCTATGTAACAGATGATGTGGTTTGTATCGGTTTCATAAGCAGAGTTGATCTAGATATGGTCCGTATGAGTACGAAAATCAGTTTTTTTTTTTCTGGACATGCTCATTTTCCTTGCTGTATTGCAGAAATTGGAAAGAAGAGCATGCTTCTTGCGTTAACACAGAATGTGTTTCATGGATGAGAACACTGCTCTGAATTTCCCTTCCGAAGTGGAGTTAAACCAAATGATCTGTGTCTTCCTACAAGCAAGAGTTCATTTTTGGTAAACACAGTGAATTTTCGGCTAAAATGAATTTACACAGTTCACAAACCCAACATGTTTTTCACTATTAACTAAAGAGCATCTATGTAAGTGATGCTGTGGTTTGTATCAATTTCCTAAGCAGATATGAACTAGATATGGTCCGTATGAATAGGAAACACAGTTCTTTTTTTCTGGGCATGCTCATTTTCCTTGCTGTATTGCAGACGCTGAAAAGAATAGCATGCTTCTTCTGTTAAAACGGAGTGTGTTTCATGGATGAGAACACTGGTATGAATTTCCCTTCAGAAACTGAGTTTAACCAAATGATCTGTGTCTTCCTACAAGCAAGAGTTCATTTCCGGTAAACCCAGGTATTTTTCGGCTCAAATGAATTTACACAGTTCACGAAACCAACACGATTTACACTATTAACTAAAGAGCATCTATGTAACAGATGATGTGGTTTGTATCGGTTTCATAAGCAGAGTGGAACTTGATATGGTCCGTATGAGTAGGAAACAGAGTTCTTTTTTTCTGGAAATGCTCATGTTCCTTGCTGTATAGCAGACTCTGCAAAGAAGAGCATGCTTCTTGCGTTAAAACAGACTGTGATTCATAGATGAGAACACTGCTCTGAATTTCCCTTCAGAAGTGGAGATAAACCAAATGATCTGTGTTTTCCCACAAGCAAGAGTACATTTCGGGTAAACACAGTGAATTTTCGGCTAAAATGAATTTACACAGTTCACAAACCCAACACGTTTTTCACTATTAACTAAAGAGTATCTATGTAAGAGATTCTGTGGTTTGTATCAGTTTCGTAAGCAGAGTTGAACTAGATATGGACCATATGAGTAGGAGACACAATTCTTTTTTTCTGGGCATGCTCATTTTCCTTGCTGTATTGCAGACGCTGAAAAGAATAGCATGCTTCTTCCATTAAAACGTAGTATGTTTCATGGATGAGTACACTGGTCTCAATTTCCCTTCAGAAACTTAGTTTAACCAAAGGATCTGTGTCTTCTTCCAAGCAAGAGTTCATTTCGGTAAACACAGCTATTTTTTGGCTCAAATGAATTTACACAGTTCACGAAACCAATATGATTTTCACTATTAACTAAAGAGCATCTATGTAAGAATTGATGTGGTTTGTATCAGTTTCATAAGCAGAGTTGAACTAGATATGGTCCGTATGAGTAGGAAACACAGTTGTTTTTTTCTCGACATGTTCATGTTCCATGCTGTATTGCAGAAGTTGGAAAGAAGAGCTCGCTTCTTGCGTTAACACAGACTGTGTTTCATGGATGAGAACACTGCTCTGAATTTCCCTTCAGAAGTGGAGTTAAACCAAATGCTCTGTGTCTTCCTACAAGCAAGAGTTCATTTTTGGTAAACACAGTGAATTTTCAGCTAAAATGAATTTACACAGTTCACAAACCCAACATGTTTTTCACTATTAACTAAAGAGCATCTATGTAAGTGATGCTGTGGTTTGTATCGGTTTCATAAGCAGAGTAGAACTTGATATGGTCCGTATGAGTAGGAAAAACAGTTGTTTTTTTCTGGACATGCTCATGTTCCTTGCTGTATTGCTGATGCTGGAAAGAAGCATGCTTCTTGCGTTAAAACGGACTGTGTTTCATGGATGAGATCACTCTTCTGAATTTCCACTTAGAATCGGAGTTAAACTCCATCCTCTATGTCATCCTACAAGCAAGAGTTCATTTCCGGTAAACCCAGTTATTTTTCGGCTCAAATGAATTTACACAGTTCACGAAACCAATATGATTTTCACTAAAGAGCATCTATGTAAGAGATGATGTGGTTTGTATCAGTGTCATAAGCAGTGTTGAACTAGATATGGTCCTTATGAGTAGGAAACACAGTTCTATTTTTCTGGCCATGCTCATGTTTCTTGCTTTATTGCAGACGCTGGAAAGAAGAGCATGCTTCTTCCGTTAAAACGGAGTGTGTTTCATGGATGCTAACACTTTTCTGAATTTCCCTTCAGAAATGGAGTTAAACCAAATGCTCTGTGTCATCCTACAAGCAAGAGTTCATATCCGGGAAACCCAGTTATTTTTTGGCTCAAATGAATTTACACAGTTCACGAAACCAACACGATTTACAGTACTAACTAAAGAGCGTCTATGTAACATATGATGTGGTTTGTATCAGTTTCATAAGCAGAGTTGACCTAGATATGGTCCGTATGAGTAAGAAACACTGTTCTTTTTTTCTGGGAATGCTCATGTTCCTTGCTGTTTTGCAGACGCTGAAAAGAAGAGCATGCTTCTTCCATTAAAACGGAGTGTGTTTCATGGATGAGAACACTGGTCTGAATTTCCCTTCAGAAACTGAGTTTAACCAAAGGATCTGTGTCTTCCTACAAGCAAGAGTTCATTTCCGGTAAACCCAGGTATTTTTCGGCTCAAATGAATTTACACAGTTCACGAAACCAATACGATTTTCACTATTAACTAAAGAGCATCTATGTAAGAGATGATGTGGTTTGTTTCAGTTTCATAAGCAGTGTTGAACTAGATATGGTCCGTATGAGTCGGAAACACAGT
The DNA here is from genome assembly GCA_949786405.1 of Onychomys arenicola. NCBI lineage: Eukaryota > Metazoa > Chordata > Mammalia > Rodentia > Cricetidae > Onychomys > Onychomys arenicola. The sequence continues at coordinate 1,343,376 of CATKUM010000019.1, read as the reverse complement.
TCTTTTTTCTGGCCATACTCATGTTTCTTGCTGTATTGCATATGCTGGAATGAAGAGGATGCTTCTTGCGTTAAAACAGACTGTGTTTCATTGATGAGATCACTCTTCTGAATTTCCCTTCAGAAATGGAGTTAACGCAATGCGCTGTGTTTTCCTACAAGGAAGAGTTCATTTCTGTTAAAGGCAGTGAACTTTCAGAAAAAATGAATTTACACAGTTCACAAACCCAACACGTTTTTCACTATTATCTAAAGAGCATCTATGTAAGAGATGATGTGGTTTGTATCAATTTCATAAGCACAGTTGAACTAGATATGGTTCGTATGAGTAGGAAACACAGTTCCTTTTTTCTGTCCATGCTTATGTTTCTTGCTTTATTGCAGATGCTGGAAAGAACAGCATGCATCTTGCATTAAAACAGACTGTGTTTCATAGAGGAGAACACTCTTCTGAATTCCCATTTAGAATCAGAGTTAAACTCCATGCTCTGTGTCGTCCTACAAGCAAGAGTTCATTCCTGTAAACGCAGTGAATTTTCGGCGCCAAATGAATTTACACAGTTCACGAAACCAACAAAATTTTCACTATTAACTAAAGAGCATCTATGTAAGAGATGCTGTGGTTTGTATCAGTTTCATAAGCAGAGTTGAACGAGATATTTTCCCTATGAGTAGGAAACTCAGTTCTCATTTTCTGGCCATGCTCATGTTTCTTGCTGTATTGCAGATGCTGGAAAGAAGAGCATGCTTCTTGCATTAAAAGAGACTGTATTTCTTTGATGAGAACACTCTTCTGAATTTCCATTTAGAATCGGAGTTTAACGCCATGCTCTGTGTCTTCCTACAATCAAGATTTCATTTCCGGTAAACCCAGTAAGTTTTCGCCTCAAATGAATTTACACAGTTCACGAAACCAACACGATTTACAGTACTAACTAAAGAGCGTCTATGTAACATATGATGTGGTTTGTATCAGTTTCATAAGCAGAGTTGACCTAGATATGGTCCGTATGAGTAAGAAACACAGTTCTTTTTTTCTGGGAATGCTCATGTTCCTTGCTGTTTTGCAGACGCTGAAAAGAAGAGCATGCTTCTTCCATTAAAACGGAGTGTGTTTCATGGATGAGAACACTGGTCTGAATTTCCCTTCAGAAACTGAGTTTAACCAAAGGATCTGTGTCTTCCTACAAGCAAGAGTTCATTTCCGGTAAACCCAGGTATTTTTCGGCTCAAATGAATTTACACAGTTCACGAAACCAATACGATTTTCACTATTAACTAAAGAGCATCTATGTAAGAGATGATGTGGTTTGTTTCAGTTTCATAAGCAGTGTTGAACTAGATATGGTCCGTATGAGTCGGAAACACAGTTCTTTTTTCTGGCCATACTCATGTTTCTTGCTGTATTGCATATGCTGGAATGAAGAGGATGCTTCTTGCGTTAAAACAGACTGTGTTTCATTGATGAGATCACTCTTCTGAATTTCCCTTTAGAAATGGAGTTAACGCAATGCGCTGTGTTTTCCTACAAGGAAGAGTTCATTTCTGTTAAAGGCAGTGAACTTTCAGATCAAATGAATTTACACAGTTCACAAACCCAACACGTTTTTCACTATTATCTAAAGAGCATCTATGTAAGAGATGATGTGGTTTGTATCAATTTCATAAGCACAGTTGAACTAGATATGGTTCATAGTAGGAAACACAGTTCCTTTTTTCTGTCCATGCTTATGTTTCTTGCTTTATTGCAGATGCTGGAAATAACAGCATGCATCTTGCATTAAAACAGACTGTGTTTCATAGAGAAGAACACTCTTCTGAATTCCCATTTAGAATCAGAGTTAAACTCCATGCTCTGTGTCGTCCTACAAGCAAGAGTTCATTCCTGTAAACGCAGTGAATTTTCGGCGCCAAATGAATTTACACAGTTCACGAAACCAACAAAATTTTCACTATTAACTAAAGAGCATCTATGTAAGAGATGCTGTGGTTTGTATCAGTTTCATAAGCAGAGTTGAACGAGATATTTTCCCTATGAGTAGGAAACACAGTTCTCATTTTCTGGCCATGCTCATGTTTCTTGCTGTATTGCAGATGCTGGAAAGAAGAGCATGCTTCTTGCATTAAAAGAGACTGTATTTCTTTGATGAGAACACTCTTCTGAATTTCCCTTTAGAATCGGAGTTTAACGCCATGCTCTGTGTCTTCCTACAATCAAGATTTCATTTCCGGTAAACCCAGTAATTTTTCGCCTCAAATGAATTTATACAGTTCACGAAACCAACACGATTTTCACTATTAAATAAAGAGCATCTATGTAAGAGATGATGTGGTTTTTTTCAGGTTCATAAGCAGTGTTGAACTAGATATGGTCTGAATGAGTAGGAAACACATTTCCTTTTTACTGGACATTCCCCTGTTCCTTGCTCTATTGCAGACGCTGGAAAGAAGAGCATGCTTCTTCCATTAAAACGGAGTGTGTTTCATGGATGAGAACACTAGTCTGAATTTCCCTTCAGAAACTGAGTTTAACCAAAGGATCTGTGTCTTCCTACAAGCAAGAGTTGATTTCCGGAAACCACGTTATTTTTCGTCTCAAATGAATTTACATAGTTCAGGAAACCAATATGATTTTCACTATTAACTAAAGAGCATCTATGTAAGAGATGCTGTGGTTTGTATCAGTTTCATAAGCAGAGTTGAACGAGATATTTTCCCTATGAGTAGGAAACACAGTTCTCTTTTTCTGGCCATGCTCATGTTTCTTGCTGTATTGCAAATGCTGGAAAAGAAGAGCATGCTTCTTGCATTAAAAGAGACTGTATTTCTTTGATGAGAACACTCTTCTGAATTTCCCTATAGAATCGGAGTTTAACGCCATGCTCTGTGTCTTCCTACAATCAAGATTTCATTTCCGGTATACCCAGTAATTTTTCGCCTCAAATGAATTTATACAGTTCACGAAACCAACACGATTTTCACTATTAAATAAAGAGCATCTATGTAAGAGATGATGTGGTTTTTATCAGGTTCATAAGCAGTGTTGAACTAGATATGGTCTGAATGAGTAGGAAACACATTTCCTTTTTACTGGACATTCTCCTGTTCCTTGCTCTATTGCAGACGCTGGAAAGAAGAGCATGCTTCTTCCATTAAAACGGAGTGTGTTTCATGGATGAGAACACTAGTCTGAATTTCCCTTCAGAAACTGAGTTTAACCAAAGGATCTGTGTCTTCCTACAAGCAAGAGTTGATTTCCGGAAACCACGTTATTTTTCGTCTCAAATGAATTTACATAGTTCAGGAAACCAATATGATTTTCACTATTAACTAAAGAGCATCTATGTAAGAGATGCTGTGGTTTGTATCAGTTTCATAAGCAGAGTTGAACGAGATATTTTCCCTATGAGTAGGAAACACAGTTCTCTTTTTCTGGCCATGCTCATGTTTCTTGCTGTATTGCAAATGCTGGAAAAGAAGAGCATGCTTCTTGCATTAAAAGAGACTGTATTTCTTTGATGAGAACACTCTTCTGAATTTCCCTATAGAATCGGAGTTTAACGCCATGCTCTGTGTCTTCCTACAATCAAGATTTCATTTCCGGTAAACCCAGTAATTTTTCGCCTCAAATGAATTTATACAGTTCACGAAACCAACACGATTTTCACTATTAACTAAAGAGCATCTATGTAAGAGATGATGTGGTTTTTATCAGGTTCATAAGCAGTGTTGAACTAGATATGGTCTGAATACGTAGGAAAGACAGTTCTTTTTTTCTGGTCATGCTCATGTTTCTTGCTTTATTGCAGATGCTGGAAAGGAGAGCATGCTATTTGCGTTAAAACAGACTGTGTTTCATGGATGAGAACACTCTTCTTAATATCCCTTCAGAAATGGAGTTAAACTCCATGCTCTGTGTCTTCCTACAAGCAAGAGTTCATTTCCGGTACACCCAGTTATTTTTTGGCTAAAATGAATTTACACAGTTCACGAAACAAACACGTTTTTCACTATTACATAAAGAGCATATATGTAAGAGATAATGGGGTTTGTATTAGTTTCATAAGCAGAGTGGAACTAGATATGATCCGTATGAGTAGGAAACACAGTTCTTTGTTTTTGGTAATGCTCATGTTCCTTACTCTATTGCATACGCTGGAAAGGAGAGCACGTCTGCCGTTAAAACGGAGTGTGTTTCATGGATGAGAACACTGGTCTGAACTTCCCTTCAGAAACTGAGTTTAACCAAAGAATCTGTGTCTTCCTACAAGCAGGAGTTCATTTCCGGTAAACACAGTTATTTTTTGGCTCTAATGAATATACACAGTTCACGAATCCAATATGATTTTCACTATTAAATAATGAGCATCTCGGTAAGAGATGATGTGGTTTGTATCAATTTCATAAGCACAGTTAAACTAGATATGGTTCGCATGAGTAGGAAACACAGTTCCTTTATTCTGGCCATGCTCATGTTTCTTGCTTTATTGCAGATGCTGGAAAGAACAGCATGCATCTTGCATTAAAACAGACTCTGTTTCATAGAGGAGAACACTCTTCTAAATTCCCATTAGGAATCAGAGTTAAACTCCATGCTCTGTGTCTTCCTACAAGCAAGAGTTCATTCCTGTAAATGCAGGGAATTTTCGGCGCCAAATGAATTTACAAAGTTCACTTAACCAACAAAATTTTAATTATTAAATAAAGGGCATCTATGTAAGAGATGCTGTGGTTTGAATCAGTTTCATAAGCAGAGTTGGACGAGATATTTTCCCTATGAGTAGGAAACACAGTTCTCTTTTTCTGGCCATGCTCATGTTTCTTGCTGTATTGCAGACCCTGGAAAGAAGAGCATACGTCTGCCGTTAAAACGGAGTGTGATTCATGGATGAGAACACTGGTCTGAACTTCCCTTCAGAAACTGAGTTTAACCAAAGAATCTGTATCTTCCTACATGCAAGAGTTAATTTCCGATAAACCCAGTTCTTTTTCGGCTCAAATGAATTTACACAGTTCACGAAACCAACACGTTTTTCACTATTAACTAAAGAGCATATATGTAAGAGATGATGGGGTTTGTATCAGTTTCATAAGCAGAGTGGAAGTAGATATGATCCATATGAGTAGGAAACACAGTTCTTTTTTTCTGGGCATGCTCATGTTCCTTGCTCTATTGCAAACCCTGGAAGAAGAGCATGCTTCTTCCGTTAAAACGGAGTTTGTTTCATGGATGAGAACACTGGTCTGAATTTCCCTACAGAAACTGAGTTTAACCAAAGGATCTGTGTCTTCCTACAAGCAAGAGTTCATTTCCGGTAAACCCAGTTATTTTTGGGCTCAAATGAATTTACACAGTTCAAGAAACCAATACGATTTTCTCTATTAACTAAAGAGCATCTAGGTAAAAGATGATGTGGTTTTTATCAGTTTCATAAGCAGTGTTGAACTAGATATGGTCTGAATGAGTAGGAAACACAGTTCCTTTTTAATGGACACTCTCATGTTCCTTGGTGTATTGCAGACGCTGGAAAGAAGAGCATGCTTCTTGCATTAAAACAGACTCTGTTTTTTCGATGAGAACACTCTTCTGAATTTCCCTTCAGAAATGGAGTTAAACTCCATGCTCTGTGTCATCCCACAATCAAGGGTTCATATCTGGGAAACCCAGTTATTTTTGGGCTCAAATGAATTTACACAGTTCACGAAACCAACACGATTTACACTATTAATAAAGAGCATCTATGTAACAGATGATGTGGTTTGTATCAGTTTCATAAGCAGAGTTGACCTAGATATGGTCCGTATGAGTAGGAAACACAGTTCTTTTTTACTGTGCATGCTCATGTTCCTTGCTGTATTGCAGACAATGAAAAGAAGAGCATGCTATTTGCATTAAAACAGAGTGTGTTTCATGGATGAGGACACTCTTCTGAATTTCCTTTCAGGAATGGAGTTAAACTCCATGCTCTGTGTCCTCCTACAAACAAGAGTTCATTTCGGGGAAACCCAGTTATTTTTCGGCACAAATGAATTTTCACAGTTCACGAAACCAATACGATTTTCACTATTAACTAAAGAGCATATATGTAACAGATGATGTGGTTTGTATCAGTTTCATAAGCAGAGTTGAACTAGATATGGTCCATATGATTAGGAAACACAGTTCTTTTTTTCTGGCCATGCTCATGTTTCTTGCAGTATTGCAGATGCTGTAAAGAAGAGCATGCTTCTTGCGTTAAAACAGACTGTGTATCATGGATGAGAACACTCTTCTGAATTTCCCTATAGAATCAGAGTTAATCTCCATGCTCTGTGTCTTCCTACAAGCAATAGTTCATTTCCGGGAAACCCAGTTATTTTTCGGCTAAAATGAATTTACACAGTTCACGAAACCAATACGATTTTCACTATTAACTAAAGAGCATCTATGTAAGAGATGATGTGGTTTGTATCAGTTTCATAAGCAGAGTTGAACTAGATATGGTCCTTATGAGTAAGAAACACAGTTCTTTTATTCCGGCCATGCTTATGTTTCTTGCTGTATTGCAGATACTGGAAAGAAGAGCATGCTATTTGCGTTAAAACAGAGTGTGTTTCATGGATGAGAACACTGGTCTGAATTTCTCTTCAGAAATGGAGCTAAAGCAAATGTGCTGTGTTTTCCTACAACCAAGAGTTCATTTCTGGTAACTGCAGTGATTTTTCGGCTCAAATGAATTTAACAGTTCAACATCACAACACGTTTTTCACTATTAACTAAAGAACATCTGTATAAGAGATGCTGTGGTTTGTATTAGTTGCATAAGCAGAGTTGAACTAGATATGGGCCGTATGAGTAGGAAACACAGTTCTTTTTTTCTGGCCATGCTCATGTTTCTTGCTGTATTGCACATGCTGAGAAGAAGAGCATGGTTCTTGCGTTAAAAGAGACTGTGTTTCATGGATGAGAACACTGTTCTAAATTTCCATTTAGAATCGGATTTAAACTCCATGCTCTGTGTCGTCCTACAAGCAAGAGTTCATTTCTTGTAAACACAGTGAATTTTTGGCGCCAAATGAATTTACACAGTTCACAAAACCAACACAATTTTCACTATTAACTAAAGAGCATCTATGTAAGAGTTGCTGTGGTTTGTAACAGTTTCATAAGCAGTGTTGAACAAGATATGGTCTGTATGAGTAGGAAACACAGTTCTTTTTTTCTGTGCATGCTCATGTTCTTTGCTGTATTACAGCTTCTGAAAAGAAGAGCATGCTTCTTCCCGTAAAACGTAGTGTGCTTCATGGATGAGAACACTGGTCTGAATTTCCCTTCAGAAACTGTGTTTAACCAAAGGATCTGTGTCTCCCTACAAGCAAGAGTTCATTTCCGGTAAACCCAGTTATTTTTCGGCTCAAATGAATTTACACAGATCACAAAACAAATACGGTTTTAACTATTAACAAAAGAGCATCTATGTAAGAGATGATGTGGTTTGTATCAGTTTCATAAGCAGTGTTGAACTAGATATGGTCCGTATGAGTAGGAAACGCAGTTCTTTTTTTCTAGACATTCTCATGTTCCTTGCTGTTTTGCAGACGCTGGAAAGAAGAGCATGCTATTTGCGTTTAAAGGTAGTGTGTTTCATGGATGAGAACACTGTTCTGAATTTCCGTTCAGAAATGGAATTAAACTCCATGCTCTGTTTCATCCTACAAGCAAGAGTTCATTTCCCTGAAACCCAGGTATTTGTCGGCTCAAATGAATTTACACAGTTCACGAAACCAATATGATTATCACTATTAATTAACTAAAGGGTATCTCTGTAAGAGATGATGTGGTTTGTATCAGATTCATAAGCAGAGTGGAACTAGATATGGTCCGTATGAGTATGAAACACAGTTCTTTTTCTCTGGGTATGCTCATGTTCCATGCTGTATTGCAGATGCTGGAAAGAAGAGCATGCTATTTGCATTAAAAGAGAGTATGTTTCATGGATGAGAACACTCTTCTGAATTTCCGTTCAGAAATGGAATTAAACTCCATGCTCTGTTTCATCCTACTAGCAACAGTTCATTTCCGGGAAACCCAGGTATTTTTCGGCTCAAATGAATTTACACAGCTCACGAAACCAATACGATTTTCACTATTAACTAAAGAGCATCTCTGTAAGAGATGATGTGGATTGTATCAGTTTCATAAGAAGAGTGGAACTAGATATGGTCCGTATGAGTAGGAAACACAGGTCTTTTTCTCTGGGTATGCTCAGGTTCCATGCTGTATTGCAGACCCTGGAAAGAAGAGCATGCTATTTGCGTTAAAGGGAGGGTGTTTCATGGATGAGAACACTCTTCTGAATTTCCGTTCAGAAATGGAATTAAACTCCCTGCTCTGTGTCATCCTACAAGCAAGAGTTCATTTCCGGGAAACCCAGTTATTTTTCGCCTCAAATGAATTTTCACAGTTCATGAAACCAACACGATTTACACTATTAACTAAAGAGCATCTATGTAACAGATAATGTGGTTTGTATCAGTTTCATAAGCAGAGTGGAACTTGATATGGTCCGTATGAGTAGGAAACACAGTTCTTTTTTTCTGTGCATGCTCATGTTCTTTGCTGTATTACAGACTCTGAAAAGAAGAGCATGCTTCTTCCATTAAAACGTAGTGTGTTTCATGGATGAGAACACTGGTCTGAATTTCCCTTCAGAAACTGAGTTTAACCAAAGGATCTGTGTCTCCCTACAAGCAAGAGTTCATTTCCGGTAAACCCAGTTATTTTTCGGCTCAAATGAATTTACACAGATCACAAACCAATAAGGTTTTAACTGTTAACAAAAGAGCATCTATGTAAGAGATGATGTGGTTTGTATCAGTTTCATAAGCAGTGTTGAACTAGATATGGTTCGTATGAGTAGGAAACGCAGTTCTTTTTTTCTAGACATTCTCATGTTCCTTGCTGTATTGCAGACGCTGGAAAGAAGAGCATGCTATTTGCGTTAAAAGAGAGTGAGTTTCATGGATGAGAACACTCTTCTGAATTTCCGTTCAGAAATGGAATTAAACTCCATGCTCTGTTTCATCCTACAAGCAACAGTTCATTTCCGGGAAAACCAGGTATTTTTCGGCTCAAATGAATTTACACAGTTCAGAAAACGAAAACGATTTTCACTATTAACTAAAGAGCATCTATGTAAGAGATGCTGTGGTTTGTATCAATTTCCTAAGCAGATATGAACTAGATATGGTCCGTATGAGTAGGAATTACAGTTCTTTTTTTCTGGCCATGCTCATGTTTCTTGCTGTATTGCTGATGCTGGAAAGAAGCATGCTTCTTGCGTTAAAACAGACTGTGTTTCATGGATGAGATCACTCTTCTCAATTTCCACTTAGAATCGGAGTTAAACTCCATGCTCTGTGTCATCCTACAAGCAAGAGTTCATTTCCGGTAAACCCAGGTATTTTTTGGCTCAGATGAATTTACACAATTCACGAAACCAACACGATTTACACTATTAACTAAAGAGCATCTACATAAAAGATGATGTGGTTTGTATCAGTTTCATAAGCAGAGTTGAACTAGATATGGTCCGAATGAATAGGAAACACAGTTCTTTTTTTTGCGCATGCTCATGTTCTTCGCTGTATTGCAGACTCTGGAAAGAAGAGCATGCTTCTTGCGTTAAAGCAGACTGCGTTTCATGGATGAGATCACTCTTCTGAATTTCCATTTAGAATCAGAGTTAAACTCCATGCTCTATGTCATCCTACAAGCAAGAGTTAATTTTTGGTAAAAGCAGTGAATTTTCGGCTCCAATGAATTTACACAGTTCACAAACCCAACACATTTATCACTGTTAAATAAAGAGCGTCTATGTAAGAGTTGCTGTGGTTTGTATCAGTTTCATAAGAAGAGTTGAACTAGGTATGGTCCGTATGAGTAGGAAACCCAGTTCTTTTTTTCTGGACATGCTCATGTTCCTTGCTGTATTGCAGACACTGCAAAGAAGAGCATGCTTGTTGCGTTAAAACAGACTGTGTTTCATGGATGAGAACACTGGTCTGAATTTCCCTTCAGAAGTAGAGTTAAACCAAATGCTCTGTGTCTTCCTATAAGCAAGAGTTCATTTTTGATAAAAGCAGTGATTTTTCGGCTCAAATGAATTTACACAGTTCACAAACCCAACTCGTTTATCACTATTAACTAAAGAGCGTCTATGTATGAGATGCTGTGGTTTGTATCACTTTCATAAGCAGAGTTAAACTAGGTATGGTCCGATTGAGTCAGAATCACAGTTCTTTTTTCCTAGCCATGCTCATGTTTCTTGCTGCATTGCAGAAGCTGGAAAACAGACCATGCTTCTTGCGTTAAAACAGACTGTGTTTCATGGATGAGAGCACTTTTCTGAATTTCCGTATAGAATCGGAGTTAAACTCCATGCTCTGTGTCTTCCTACAAGCAAGAATTCATATCCTGTAAATCCAGTTATTTTTCGGCTCAAATGAATTTACACAGTTCACGAAACCAACATGATTTATACTATTAACTAAAGAGCATCTATGTAAAAGATGATGTGGTTTTTTCGGTTTCATAGGCATTGTTGAACTTGATATTATCCGTATGAATAGGAAACACAGTTCTTTTTTTTTGGAAATGCTCATGTTTCTTGCTGTATTGCAGACGCTGGAAAGAAGAGCATGCTTCCCGCGTTAAAACGTAGTATGTTTCATGGATGAGTACACTGGTCTGAATTTCCCTACAGAAACTGAGTTTAACAAAAGGATCTGTGTCTTCCACCAAGCAAGACTTCATTTCCGGTGAACCCAGTTATTTTTTGGATCAAATAAATTTACACAGTTCACGAAACCAATACGATTATCACTAATAACAAAAGAGCATCTATGTAAGATATGATGTGTTTTGTATCAGTTTTATAAGCAGAGTTGAACTAGATATGGTCGTATGAGTAGGAAAAACACTTGTTTTTTTCTGGACATGCTCATGTTCCTTGCTGTATTGCAGAAGTTGGAAAGAAGAGCATGATTCTTGCGTTAAAACAGACTGTGTTTCATGGATGAGAACACTGCTCTGAATTTCCCCTCAGAAGTGGAGTTAAACCAAATGCTCTGTGTCTTCCTACAAGCAAGAGTTCATTTTTGGTAAACACAGTGAATTTTCAGCTAAAATGAATTTACACAGTTCACAAACCCAACATGTTTTTCACTATTAACTAAAGAGCATCTATGTAACTGATGCTGTGGTTTGTATCAATTTCCTAAGCAGATATGAACTAGATATGATCCGTATGAGTAGGAAATACAGTTCTTTTTTTCTGGCCATGCTCATGTTTCTTGCTGTATTGCTGATGCTGGAAAGAAGCATGCTTCTTGCGTTAAAACAGACTGTGTTTCATGGATGAGATCACTCTTCTGAATTTCCACTTATAATCGGAGTTAAACTCCATGCTCTATGTCATCCTACAAGCAAGAGTTCATTTCCGGTAAACCCAGTTATTTTTCGGCTCAAATGAATTTACACAGTACACGAAACCAACACGATTTACACTATTAACTAAAGAGCATCTATGTAACAGATGATGTGGTTTGTATCGTTTCATAAGCAGAGTAGAACTTGATATGGTCCGTATGAGTAGGAAACACAGTTCTTTTTTTCTTTCAGGGCATGCTCATGTTCCTTGCTGTATTGCAGACGCTGAAAAGAAGAGCATGCTTCTTCTGTTAAAACGGAGTGTGTTTCATGGATGAGAACACTGGTATGAATTTCCCTTCAGAAAGAGAGTTTAACCAAAGTAGCTGTGTCTTCGTACAAGCAAGAGTTCATTTCCGGTAAACCCAGGTATTTTTCGGCTCAAATGAATTTACACAGTTCACAAAACCAATACGATTTTCATTAATAACAAAAGAGCATCTATGTAAGATATGATGTGGTTTGTATCAGTTTCATAAGCAGAGTTGAACTAGATATGGTCCGTATGAGTAGGAAACACAGTTGTTTTTTTTTTGGAAATGCTCATGTTCCTTGCTGTATTGCAGACTCTGCAAAGAAGAGCATGCTTCTTGCGTTAAAACAGACTGTGTTAAATAGATGAGAACACTGCTCTGAATTTCCCTTCAGAAGTGGAGTTAAACCAAATGATCTGTGTTTTCCTACAAGCAAGAGTTCATTTCTGGTAAACACAGTGAATTTTCGGCTAAAATGAATTTATACAGTTCACAAACCCAACGCGTTTTTCACTATTAACTAAAGAGTATCTATGGAAGAGATGCTGTGTTTTGTATCAGTTTCATAAGCAGAGTTGAACTAGATATGGTCCGTATGAGTAGGAGACACAGTTCTTTTTACCTTTGCATGCTCATTTTCCTTGCTGTACTGCAGACGCTGAAAAGAATAGCATGCTTCTTCCGTTAAAACGGAGTGTGTTTCATGGATGAGATCACTGGTATGAATTTCCCTTCAGAAACTGAGTTTAATCAAAGCATCTGTGTCTTCCTACAAGCAAGAGATCATTTCCAGTAATCCCAGTTATTTTTCAGCTCAAATGAATTTACACAGTTCACGAAACCAATACGATTTTCACTAATAAAAAAAGAGCATCTATGTAAGATATGATGTGGTTTGTATCAGTTTCATAAGCAGAGTTGAACTAGATATGGTCCGGATGAGTAGGAAAAACACTTGTTTTTTTCTGGACATGCTCATGTTCCTTGCTGTATTGCAGACTCTGCAAAGAAGAGCATGCTTCTTGCGTTAACACAGACTGTGTTTCATGGATGAGAACACTGCTCTGAATTTCTCTTCAGAAGTGGAGTTAAACCAAATGCTCTGTGTCTTCCTACCAGCAAGAGTTCATTTTTGGAAAACACAGTGAATTTTTGGCTAAAATGAATTTACAAAGTTCACAAACCCAACATGTTTTTCACTATTAACTAAAGAGCATCTATGTAAGTGATGCTGTGGTTTGTATCAATTTCCTAAGCAGATATGAACTAGATATGGTCCGTATGAGTAGGGAAAACAGTTCTTTTTCTCTGGCCATGCTCATGTTTCTTGCTGTATTGCTGATTCTGCAAAGAAGAGCATGCTTCTTGCGTTAACACAGACTGTGTTTCATGGATGAGAACACTCTTCTGAATTTCCCTTCAGAAGTGGAGTTAAACCAAATGCTCTGTGTCTTCCTACAAGCAAGAGTTCATTTTTGGTAAACACAGTGAATTTTCGGCTAAAATGAATTTACACAGTTCACAAACCCAACATGTTTTTCACTATTAACTAAAGAGCATCTATGTAAGGGATGCTGTGGTTTGTATCAATTTCCTAAGCAGATATGAACTAGATATGGTCCGTATGAGTAGGAAATACAGTTCTTTTTTTCTGGCAATGCTCATGTTTCTTGCTGTATTGCTGATGCTGGAAAGAAGACCATGCTTCTTGCGTTAAAACAGACTGTGTTTCATGGATGAGATCACTCTTCTGAATTTTCACTTAGAATCGGAGTTAAACTCCATGCTGTATGTCATCCTACAAGCAAGAGTTCAATTCTGGTAAACCCAGTTATTTTTCGGCTCAAATGAATTTACACAGTACACGAAACCAACACGATTTACACTATTAACTAAAGAGCATCTTTGTAACAGATGAGGTGGTTTGTATCGGTTTCATAAGCAGAGTGGAACTAGATATGGTCCGTATGAGTAGGAAACACAGTTCTTTTTTTCTGGGCATGCTCATGTTCCTTGCTGCATTGCAGACGCTGAAAAGAAGAGCATGCTTCTTCTGTTAAAACGGAGTGTGTTTCATGGATGAGAACACTGGTATGAATTTCCTTCAGAAACTGAGTTTAACCAAATGATCTGTGTCTTCCTACAAGCAAGAGTTCATTTCCTGTAAACCCAGTTATTTTTCGGCTCAAATGAATTTACAGAGTTCACAAAACCAATACGATTTTTATTAATAACAAAAGAGCATCTATGTAAGATATGATGTGGTTTGTATCAGTTTCATAAGCAGAGTTGAACTAGATATGGTCCATATGAGTAGGAAACACAGTTCTTTTTTTCAGGAAATGCTCATATTCCTTGCTGAATTGCAGACTCTGCAAAGAAGAGCATGCTTCTTGCGTTAAAACAGACTGTGTTTCATTGATGAGAACACTGCTCTGAATTTCCCTTCAGAAGTGGAGTTAAACCAAATGATCTGTGTTTTCCTACAAGCAAGAGTTCATTTCTGGAAAACACAGTGAATTTTCGGCTAAAATGAATTTACACAGTTCACAAACCCAACACGTTTTTCACTATTAACTAAAGACTATCTATGTAAGAGATGCTGTGTTTTATATCAGTTTCATAAGCAGAGTTGAACTAGATATGGTCCGTATGAATAGGAACCACAGTTCTTTTTTTCTAGGCATGCTGATTTTCCTTGCTGTATTGCAGACGCTGAAAAGAATAGCATGCTTCTTCCGTTAAAACGTAGTATTTTTCATGGATGAGTACACTGGTCTGAATTTCCCTTCAGAAACTGAGTTTAACCAAAGGATCTTTGTCTTCCTCCATGCAAGAGTTCATTTCCGGTAAACCCAGTTATTTTTTGGCTCAAATGAATTTACACAGTTCACGAAACCAATATGATTTTCACTAAAGAGCATCTATGTAAGAGATGATGTGGTTTGTATCAGTTTCATAAGCATTGTTGAAGTAGATATGGTCTGTATGAGTAGGAAACACAGTTCTTTTTTTTGCGCATGCTCATGTTCTTTGCTGTATTGCAGACGCTGGAAAGAAGAGCATTCTTTTTGCGTTAAAACAGAGTGTGTTTCATGGATGACAACACTGGTCTGATTTTCCCTTCAAAAACAGAAGTGAACCAAAGGCTCTGTGTCTTCTTACAAGCAAGAGTTCATTTCTGGTAAAGGGAGTGAATTTTCGGCTCAAAGGTTTTTACACAGTTCACAAACCCAACACGTTTTACACTATTAACTAATGAGCATCTATGTAAGTGATGCTGTGGTTTGTATCAGTTTCATAAGCAGAGTTTTAAGTAGGTATGGTCCGTATGAGTAGGAAACCCAGTTCTTTTTTTCTGGCCATGCTCATGTTCCTTGCTGTATTGCAGACACTGCAAAGAAGACCATACTTGTTGCGTTAAAACAGACTGTGTTTCATGGATGAGAACACTGGTCTGAATTTCCCTTCAGAAGTATAGTTAAACCAAATGCTGTCTGTCTTCCTACCAGCAAGAGTTCATTTCTGGTAAACACAGTGAATTTTCGGCTAAAATGATTTTACACAGTTCACAAACCCAACATGTTTTTCACTATTAACTAAAGAGCATCTATGTAAGAGATGCTGTGGTTTGTATCAGTTTCATAAGCAGAGTTGAACGAGTTATGGGTCGTATGAGTAGGAAACACAGTTCTCTTTTTCTGGCAATTTTCATGTTTCTTGCTGTGTTGCAGATGCTGGAAAGAAGACCATGCTTCTTGCATTAAAACAGACAGTGTTTCTTTGATGAGAACACTCTTCTGAATTTCCCTTTAGAATTGGAGTTAAACTCCATGCTCGGTGTCTTCCTACAAGCAAGAGTTCATTTCTGGTAAACCCAGTAATTTTTCAGCTTTAATGAATTTACAGAGTTCATGAAACCAATACGATTTTCAATATTAACTAAAGAGCATCTATGTAAGAGATGATGTGGTTTGTATCAGTGTCATAAGCAGTGTTGAACTAGATATGGTCCTTATGAGTAGGAAAACAGTTCTATTTTTCTGGCCATGCTCATGTTTCTTGCTTTATTGCAGACGCTGGAAAGAAGAGCATGCTTCTTCCGTTAAAACGGAGTGTGTTTCATGGATGAGAACACTTTTCTGAATTTCCCTTCAGAAATGGAGTTAAACTCCATGCTCTGTGTCTACCTACAAGCAAGAGTTCATATCCGGGAAACCCAGTTATTTTTTGGCTCAAATGAATTTACACAGTTCACGAAACCAACACGATTTACAGTACTAACTAAAGAGCGTCTATGTAACATATGATGTGGTTTGTATCAGTTTCATAAGCAGAGTTGACCTAGATATGGTCCGTATGAGTAAGAAACACAGTTCTTTTTTTCTGGGAATGCTCATGTTCCTTGCTGTTTTGCAGACGCTGAAAAGAAGAGCATGCTTCTTCCATTAAAACGGAGTGTGTTTCATGGATGAGAACACTGGTCTGAATTTCCCTTCAGAAACTGAGTTTAACCAAAGGATCTGTGTCTTCCTACAAGCAAGTGTTCATTTCCGGTAAACCCAGGTATTTTTCGGCTCAAATGAATTTACACAGTTCACGAAACCAATACGATTTTCACTATTAACTAAAGAGCATCTATGTAAGAGATGATGTGGTTTGTTTCAGTTTCATAAGCAGTGTTGAACTAGATATGGTCCGTATGAGTCGGAAACACAGTTCTTTTTTCTGGCCATACTCATGTTTCTTGCTGTATTGCATATGCTGGAATGAAGAGGATGCTTCTTGCGTTAAAACAGACTGTGTTTCATTGATGAGATCACTCTTCTGAATTTCCCTTCAGAAATGGAGTTAACGCAATGCGCTGTGTTTTCCTACAAGGAAGAGTTCATTTCTGTTAAAGGCAGTGAACTTTCAGATCAAATGAATTTACACAGTTCACAAACCCAACACGTTTTTCACTATTATCTAAAGAGCATCTATGTAAGAGAGGATGTGGTTTGTATCAATTTCATAAGCACAGTTGAACTAGATATGGTTCGTATGAGTAGGAAACACAGTTCCTTTTTTCTGTCCATGCTTATGTTTCTTGCTTTATTGCAGATGCTGGAAAGAACAGCATGCATCTTGCATTAAAACAGACTGTGTTTCATAGAGGAGAACACTCTTCTGAATTCCCATTTAGAATCAGAGTTAAACTCCATGCTCTGTGTCGTCCTACAAGCAAGAGTTCATTCCTGTAAACGCAGTGAATTTTCGGCGCCAAATGAATTTACACAGTTCACGAAACCAACAAAATTTTCACTATTAACTAAAGAGCATCTATGTAAGAGATGCTGTGGTTTGTATCAGTTTCATAAGCAGAGTTGAACGAGATATTTTCCCTATGAGTAGGAAACTCAGTTCTCATTTTCTGGCCATGCTCATGTTTCTTGCTGTATTGCAGATGCTGGAAAGAAGAGCATGCTTCTTGCATTAAAAGAGACTGTATTTCTTTGATGAGAACACTCTTCTGAATTTCCATTTAGAATCGGAGTTTAACGCCATGCTCTGTGTCTTCCTACAATCAAGATTTCATTTCCGGTAAACCCAGTAAGTTTTCGCCTCAAATGAATTTATACAGTTCACGAAACCAACACGATTTTCACTATTAAATAAAGAGCATCTATGTAAGTGATGATGTGGTTTTTATCAGGTTCATAAGCAGTGTTGAACTAGATATGGTCTGAATGAGTAGGAAACACATTTCCTTTTTACTGGACATTCTCCTGTTCCTTGCTCTATTGCAGACGCTGGAAAGAAGAGCATGCTTCTTCCATTAAAACGGAGTGTGTTTCATGGATGAGAACACTAGTCTGAATTTCCCTTCAGAAACTGAGTTTAACCAAAGGATCTGTGTCTTCCTACAAGCAAGAGTTGATTTCCGGAAACCACGTTATTTTTCGTCTCAAATGAATTTACATAGTTCAGGAAACCAATATGATTTTCACTATTAACTAAAGAGCATCTATGTAAGAGATGCTGTGGTTTGTATCAGTTTCATAAGCAGAGTTGAACGAGATATTTTCCCTATGAGTAGGAAACACAGTTCTCTTTTTCTGGCCATGCTCATGTTTCTTGCTGTATTGCAAATGCTGGAAAAGAAGAGCATGCTTCTTGCATTAAAAGAGACTGTATTTCTTTGATGAGAACACTCTTCTGAATTTCCCTATAGAATCGGAGTTTAACGCCATGCTCTGTGTCTTCCTACAATCAAGATTTCATTTCCGGTAAACCCAGTAATTTTTCGCCTCAAATGAATTTATACAGTTCACGAAACCAACACGATTTTCACTATTAACTAAAGAGCATCTATGTAAGAGATGATGTGGTTTTTATCAGGTTCATAAGCAGTGTTGAACTAGATATGGTCTGAATGAGTAGGAAACACATTTCCTTTTTACTGGACATTCTCCTGTTCCTTGCTCTATTGCAGACGCTGGAAAGAAGAGCATGCTTCTTCCATTAAAACGGAGTGTGTTTCATGGATGAGAACACTAGTCTGAATTTCCCTTCAGAAACTGAGTTTAACCAAAGGATCTGTGTCTTCCTACAAGCAAGAGTTGATTTCCGGAAACCACGTTATTTTTCGGCTCAAATGAATTTACATAGTTCAGGAAACCAATATGATTTTCACTATTAACTAAAGAGCATCTATGTAAGAGTTGATGTGGTTTGTTTCAGTTTCATAAGCAGTGTTGAACTAGATATGGTCTGAATGCGTAGGAAAGACAGTTCTTTTTTTCTGGTCATGCTCATGTTTCTTGCTTTATTGCAGATGC
Source organism: Onychomys arenicola (assembly GCA_949786405.1). NCBI lineage: Eukaryota > Metazoa > Chordata > Mammalia > Rodentia > Cricetidae > Onychomys > Onychomys arenicola. The sequence continues at coordinate 1,324,832 of CATKUM010000019.1, read as the reverse complement.
TGGAAAGGAGAGCATGCTATTTGCGTTAAAACAGACTGTGTTTCATGGATGAGAACACTCTTCTTAATATCCCTTCAGAAATGGAGTTAAACTCCATGCTCTGTGTCTTCCTACAAGCAAGAGTTCATTTCCGGTACAACCAGTTATTTTTTGGCTAAAATGAATTTACACAGTTCACGAAACAAACACGTTTTTCACTATTACATAAAGAGCATATATGTAAGAGATAATGGGGTTTGTATTAGTTTCATAAGCAGAGTGGAACTAGATATGATCCATATGAGTAGGAAACACAGTTCTTTGTTTTTGGTAATGCTCATGTTCCCTACTCTATTGCATACGCTGGAAAGGAGAGCACGTCTGCCGTTAAAACGGAGTGTGTTTCATGGATGAGAACACTGGTCTGAACTTCCCTTCAGAAACTGAGTTTAACCAAAGAATCTGTGTCTTCCTACAAGCAGGAGTTCATTTCCAGTAAACACAGTTATTTTTTGGCTCTAATGAATATACACAGTTCACGAATCCAATATGATTTTCACTATTAACTAAAGAGCATCTCGGTAAGAGATGATGTGGTTTGTATCCATTTCATAAGCACAGTTAAACTAGATATGGTTCGCATGAGTAGGAAACACAGTTCCTTTATTCTGGCCATGCTCATGTTTCTTGCTTTATTGCAGATGCTGGAAAGAACAGCATGCATCTTGCATTAAAACAGACTCTGTTTCATAGAGGAGAACACTCTTCTAAATTCCCATTAGGAATCAGAGTTAAACTCCATGCTCTGTGTCTTCCTACAAGCAAGAGTTCATTCCTGTAAATGCAGTGAATTTTCGGCGCCAAATGAATTTACAAAGTTCACTTAACCAACAAAATTTTAATTATTAAATAAGGGCATCTATGTAAGAGATGCTGTGGTTTGAATCAGTTTCATAAGCAGAGTTGGACGAGATATTTTCCCTATGAGTAGGAAACACAGTTCTCTTTTTCTGGCCATGCTCATGTTTCTTGCTGTATTGCAGACGCTGGAAAGAAGAGCATGCGTCTGCCGTTAAAACGGAGTGTGATTCATGGATGAGAACACTGGTCTGAACTTCCCTTCAGAAACTGAGTTTAACCAAAGAATCTGTATCTTCCTACATGCAAGAGTTAATTTCCGATAAACCCAGTTCTTTTTCGGCTCAAATGAATTTACACAGTTCATGAAACCAACACGATTTACAATATTAACTAAAGAGCATCTATGTACGAGTTGCTGTGGTTTGTAACAGTTTCATAAGCAGTGTTGAACTAGATATGGTCTTAATGAGTAGGAAACACAGTTCCTTTTTAATGGACACTCTCATGTTCCTTGGTGTATTGCAGACGCTGGAAAGAAGAGCATGCGTCTGCCGTTAAAACGGAGTGTGATTCATGGATGAGAACACTGGTCTGAACTTCCCTTCAGAAACTGAGTTTAACCAAAGGATCTGTGTCTCCCTACAAGCAAGAATTCATTTCCGGTAAACCCAGTTATTTTTCGGCTCAAATGAATTTACACAGATCACAAAACCAATACGGTTTTAACTATTAACAAAAGAGCATCTATGTAAGAGATGATGTGGTTTGTATCAGTTTCATAAGCAGTGTTGAACTAGATATGGTCCGTATGAGTAGGAAACGCAGTTCTTTTTTTCTAGACATTCTCATGTTCCTTGCTGTATTGCAGACGCTGGAAAGAAGAGCACGCATCTGCCGTTAAAACGTAGTGTGTTTCATGGATGAGAACACTGGTCTGAATTTCCCTTCAGAAACAGAGTTTAACTAAAGATCTGTGTCTCCCTACAAGCAAGTGTTCATTTCCGGTAAAGGTCAGGGTTTTTTGGGCAGAAATGAAATTACAAAGTTCACAAACCCATCACGTTTTTCACTATTAACTAAAGAGCATCTATGTAAGACATGCTTTGGTTTGTATCAGTTTCGTAAGCAGAGTTGAAATAGATATGGTCCGTATGAGTAGGAAACACAGTTCTTTTTTTCTGGGCATGCTCTTGTTCCTGCTGTATTGCAGATGCTGGAAAGAAGAGCATGCTTCTTCCGATAAAATGGAGTGTGTTTCATTGATGACAACACTGGTCTGAATTTCCCTTCAGAAACTGAGTTTAACCAAAGGATCTGTGTCTCCCTTCATGCAACAGTTCATTTCCGGTAAACCCAGTTATTTTGCGGCTCAAATGAATTTACACAGATCACAAAACCAATACGGTTTTAACTATTAACAAAAGAGCATCTATGTAAGAGATGATGTGGTTTGTATCAGTTTCATAAGCAGTGTTGAACTAGATATGGTCCGTATGAGTAGGAAACGCAGTTCTTTTTTTCTAGACATTCTCATGTTCCTTGCTGTATTGCAGACGCTGGAAAGAAGAGCATGCTATTTGCGTTAAAAGGGAGTGTGTTTCATGGATGAGAACACTCTTCTGAATTTCCGTTCAGAAATGGAAATAAACTCCATGCTCTGTTTCATCCTACAAGCAACAGTTCACTTCTGGGAAACCCAGGTATTTTACGGCTCAAATGAATTTACACAGTTCACGAAACCAATACAATTTTCACTATTAACTAAAGAGCATCTCTGTGAGAAATGATGTGGATTGTATCAGTTTCATAAGAAGAGTGGAACTAGATATGGTCCGTATGAGTAGGAAACACAGTTCTTTTTCTCTGGGTATGCTCATGTCCCAAGCTGTATTACAGATGCTGGAAAGAAGAGCATGCTATTTGCCTTAAAACGTAGTGTGTTTCATGGATGAGAACACTGGTCTGAATTTCCCTTCAGAAACTGAGTTTAACCAAAGATTCTGTGTCTTCCTACAAGCAAGAGTTCATTTCCGGTAAACCCAGTTATTTTTCGGCTAAAATGAATTTACACAGTTCATGAAACCAACACGATTTTCACTATTACCTAAAGAGCATCTATGTAAGAGATGATGTGGTTTGTATCAGTTTCATAAGCAGAGTTGAACTAGATATGGTCCGTATGAGTAGGAAACACAGTTCTTTTTTTCTGGGCATGCTCATGTTCCTTGCTGTATTTCAGACGCTGGAAAGAAGAGCATGCTTCTTCCGTTAAAATGGAGTGTGTTTCATGGATTAGAACACTGGTCTGAATATCCGTTCAGAAACTGACTTTCACCAAAGGATCTTTGTCTCCCTTCAAGCAACAGTTCATTTCCGGTAAACCCAGTTATTTTCCGGCTCAAATGAATTTACACAGATCACAAAACCAATACGGTTTTAACTATTAACAAAAGAGCATCTATGTAAGAGATCATGTGGTTTGTATCAGTTTCATAAGCAGTGTTGAACTAGATATGGTTCGTATGAGTAGGAAACGCAGTTCTTTTTTTCTAGACATTCTCATGTTCCTTGCTGTATTGCAGACGCTGGAAAGAAGAGCATGCTATTTGCGTTAAAAGAGAGTGAGTTTCATGGATGAGAACACTCTTCTGAATTTCCGTTCAGAAATGGAATTAAACTCCATGCTCTGTTTCATCCTACAAGCAACAGTTCATTTCCGGGAAAACCACGTATTTTTCGGCTCAAATGAATTTACACAGTTCACAAAACCAATACGATTTTCACTATTAACTAAAGAGTATCTCTGTAAGAAATGATGTGGATTGTATCAGTTTCATAAGAAGAGTGGAACTGGATATGGTCCGTATGAGTAGGAAACACAGTTCTTTTTCTCTGGGTATGCTCATGTTCCATGCTGTATTGCAGACCCTGGAAAGAAGAGCATGCTATTTGCGTTAAAAGAGTGTGTGTTTCATGGATGAGAACACTCTTCTGAATTTCCGTTCAGAAATGGAATTAAACTCCATGCTCTGTGTCATCCTACAAGCAAGAGTTCATTTCCGGGAAACCCAGTTATTTTTCGCCTAAAATGAATTTACACAGTTCACGAAACCAATACGATTTTCACTATTAACTAAAGAGCATATATGTAACAGATGATGTGGTTTGTATCAGTTTCATAAGCAGAGTTGAACTAGATATGGTCCATATGATTAGGAAACACAGTTCTTTTTTTCTGGCCATGCTCATGTTTCTTGCAGTATTGCAGATGCTGTAAAGAAGAGCATGCTTCTTGCGTAAAAACAGACTGTGTATCATGGATGAGAACACTCTTCTGAATTTCCCTATAGAATCGGAGTTAATCTCCATGCTCTGTGTCTTCCTACAAGCAATAGTTCATTTCCGGGAAACCCAGTTATTTTTCGGCTAAAATGAATTTACACAGTTCACGAAACCAATACGATTTTCACTATTAACTAAAGAGCATCTATGTAAGAGATGATGTGGTTTGTATCAGTTTCATAAGCAGAGTTGAACTAGATATGGTCCTTATGAGTAAGAAACACAGTTCTTTTATTCCGGCCATGCTCATGTTTCTTGCTGTATTGCAGATACTGGAAAGAAGAGCATGCTATTTGCGTTAAAACAGAGTGTGTTTCATGGATGAGAACACTGGTCTGAATTTCCCTTCAGAAATGGAGCTAAAGCAAATGTGCTGTGTTTTCCTACAACCAAGAGTTCATTTCTGGTAACTGCAGTGATTTTTCGGCTCAAATGAATTTAACAGTTCAAAAACACAACATGTTTTTCACTATTAACTAAAGAACATCTGTATAAGAGATGCTGTGGTTTGTATTAGTTGCATAAGCAGAGTTGAACTAGATATGGGCCGTATGAGTAGGAAACACAGTTCTTTTTTTCTGGCCATGCTCATGTTTCTTGCTGTATTGCACATGCTGAGAAGAAGAGCATGGTTCTTGCGTTAAAACAGACTGTGTTTCATGGATGAGAACACTGTTCTAAATTTCCATTTAGAATCGGATTTAAACTCCATGCTCTGTGTCGTCCTACAAGCAAGAGTTCATTTCTTGTACACACAGTGAATTTTTGGCGCCAAATGAATTTACACAGTTCACAAAACCAACACAATTTTCACTATTAACTAAAGAGCATCTATGTAAGAGTTGCTGTGGTTTGTAACAGTTTCATAAGCAGTGTTGAACAAGATATGGTCCGTATGAATAGGAAACACAGTTCTTTTTTTCTGTGCATGCTCATGTTCTTTGCTTTATTACAGCTTCTGAAAAGAAGAGCATGCTTCTTCCCGTAAAACGTAGTGTGTTTCATGGATGAGAACACTGGTCTGAATTTCCCTTCAGAAACTGAGTTTAACCAAAGGATCTGTGTCTCCCTACAAGCAAGAGTTCATTTCCGGTAAACCCAGTTATTTTTCGGCTCAAATGAATTTACACAGATCACAAAACCAATACGGTTTTAACTATTAACAAAAGAGCATCTATGTAAGAGATGATGTGGTTTGTATCAGTTTCATAAGCAGTGTTGAACTAGATATGTCCGTATGAGTAGGAAACGCAGTCCGTTTTTTCTAGACATTCTCATGTTCCTTGCTGTATTGCAGACGCTGGAAAGAAGAGCATGCTATTTGCGTTAAAAGGTAGTGTGTTTCATGGATGAGAACACTCTTCTGAATTTCCGTTCATAAATGGAATTAAACTCCATGCTCTGTTTCATCCTACATGCAACAGTTCATTTCCAGAAAACCCAGGTATTTTTCGGCTCAAATGAATTTACACAGTTCACGAAACCAACACGATTTTCACTCTTACCTAAAGAGCATCTATGTAAGAGATGTTGTGGTTTGTATCAGTTTCATAAGCAGAGTTGAACTAGATATGTTCCATATGAGTAGGAAACACAGTTCTTTTTTTCGGGGCATGCTCATGTTCCATGCTGTATTGCAGACGCTGAAAAGAAGAGCATGCTTCTTCCGTTAAAAGGAGTGTGTTTCATGGATGAGAACACTGGTATGGATATCCCTTCAGAAACTGAGTTTAACCAAAGGATCTGTGTCTCCCTACAAGCAAGAGTTCATTTCCGGTAAACCCAGTTATTTTTCGGCTCAAATGAATTTACACAGTTCACAAAACCAATACGCTTTTAACTATTAACAAAAGAGCATCTATGTAAGAGATGATGTGGTTTGTATCAGTTTCATAAGCAATGTTGAACTAGATATGGTCCGTATGAGTAGGAAACGCAGTTCTTTTTTTGTAGACATTCTCATGTTCCTTGCTGTATTGCAGACGGTGGAAAGAAGAGCATGCTATTTGCGTTAAAACGTAGTGTGTTTCATGGATGAGAACACTGGTCTGAATTTCCCTTCAGAAACTGAGTTTAACCAAAGGCTCTGTGTCTTCCTACAAGCAAGAGTTCTTTTCTGGTAAACCCAGTTATTTTTCGGCTAAAATGAATTTACACAGTTCACGAAACCAACACGATTTTCACTATTAACTAAAGAGCATCTATGTAAGAGATGATGTGGTTTGTATCAGTTTCATAAGCGGAGTTGAAATAGATATGGTCCGTATGAGTGGAAACACAGTTTTTTTTTCTGGGCATGCTCATGTTCCATGCTGTATTACAGACGCTGGAAAGAAGAGCATGCTATTTGCGTTAAAAGAGAGTGTGTTTCATGGATGAGAACACTCTTCTGAATTTCCGTTGAGAAATGGAATTAAACTCCATGCTCTGTTTCATCCTACAAGCAACAGTTCATTTCCGGGAAAACCAGGTATTTTTCGGCTCAAATGAATTTACACAGTTCACGAAACCAATACGAATTTCACTATTAACTAAAGAGCATCTCTGTAAGAAATGATGTGGATTGTATCAGTTTCATAAGAAGAGTGGAACTAGATATGGTCCGTATGAGTATGAAACACAGTTCTTTTTCTCTGGGTATGCTCATGTTCCATGCTGTATTGCAGACCCTGGAAAGAAGAGCATGCTATTTGCGTTAAAAGAGTGTGTGTTTCATGGATGAGAACACTCTTCTGAATTTCCATTCAGAAATGGAATTAAACTCCATGCTCTGTGTCATCCTACAAGCAAGAGTTCATTTCCGGGAAACCCAGTTATTTTTCGCCTCAAATGAATTTTCACAGTTCATGAAACCAACACCATTTACACTATTAACTAAAGAGCATCTATGTAACAGATAATGTGGTTTGTATCAGTTTCATAAGCAGAGTTGACCTAGATATGGTCCGTATGAGTAGGAAACACAGTTCTTTTTTTATGTGCATGCTCATGTTCCTTGCTGTATTGCATATGCTGAAAAGAAGAGCATGCTTCTTCCGTTATAACGTCGTGTATTTCATGGATAAGAACACTGATCTGAATTTCCCTTCAGAAACTGAGTTTAACCAAAGGATCTGTGTCTCCCTACAAGCAAGAGTTCGTTTCCGGTAAACCCAGTTATTTTTCGGCTCAAATGAATTTACACAGATCACAAAACCAATACGGTTTTAACTATTAACAAAAGAGCATCTATGTAAGAGATGATGTGGTTTGTATCAGTTTCATAAGCAGTGTTGAACTAGATATAGTCCGTATGAGTAGGAAACGCAGTTCTTTTTTTGTAGACATTCTCATGTTCCTTGCTGTATTTCAGACGCTGGAAAGAAGAGCATGCTATTTGCGTTAAAAGGTAGTGTGTTTCATGGATGAGAACACTCTTCTGAATTTCCATTCATAAATGGAATTAAACTCCGTGCTCTGTTTCATGCTACAAGCAACACTTCATTTCCGGGAAACCCAGGTAATTTTCGGCTCAAATGAATTTACACAGTTCACGAAACCAATACGATTTTCACTATTAACTAAACGGCATCTCTGTAAAAGATGATGTGGTTTGTATCAGTTTCATAAGCATAGTGGAACTAGATATGGTCCGTATGAGTAGCAAACACAGTTCTTTTATTCTTTGTATGCTCATGTTCCTTGCTGTATTGCAGACTCTGAAAAGAAGAACTTGCTTCTTCCGTTAAAAGGGAGTGTTTTTCATGGATGAGAACACTGGTATGAATATCCCTTCAGAAACTGAGTTTAACCAAAGTATCTGTGTCTCCCTACAAGCAAGAGTTCATTTCTGGTAAACCTAGTTATTTTTCTGCTCAAATGAATTTACACAGTTCACAAAACAAATACGCTTTTAACTATTAACAAAAGAGCATCTATGTAAGAGATGATGTGGTTTGTATCAGTTTCATAACCAGTGTTGAACTAGATATGGTCCGTATGAGTAGGAAACGCAGTTCTTTTTTTGTAGACATTCTCATGTTCCTTGCTGTATTGCAGACAGTGGAAAGAAGAGCATGCTATATGCGTTAAAACGTAGTGTCTTTCATGGATGAGAACACTGGTCTGAATTTCCCTTCAGAAACTGAGTTTTCCAAAGGCTCTGTGTCTTCCTACAAGCAAGTGTTCATTTCCGGTAAAGGTCAGGGTTTTTTGGGCAGAAATGAAATTACAAAGTTCACAAACCCATCACGTTTTTCACTATTAACTAAAGAGCATCTATGTAAGAGATGATGTGGTTTGTATCAGTTTCATAAGCAGAGTTGAAATAGATATGGTCCGTATGAGTAGGAAACACAGTTCTTTTTTTCTGGGCATGCTCATGTTCCTTGCTGTATTGCAGATGCTGGAAAGAAGAGCATGCTTCTTCCGTTAAAATGGAGTGTGTTTCATTGATGAGAACACTGGTCTGAATTTCCCTTCAGAAACTGAGTTTAACCAAAGGATCTGTGTCTCCCTTCATGCAACAGTTCATTTCCGGTAAACCCAGTTATTTTGCGGCTCAAATGAATTTACACAGATCACAAAACCAATACGGTTTTAACTATTAACAAAAGAGCATCTATGTAAGAGATGATGTGGTTTGTATCAGTTTCATAAGCAGTGTTGAACTAGATATGGTCCGTATGAGTAGGAAACGCAGTTCTTTTTTTCTAGACATTCTCATGTTCCTTGCTGTATTGCAGACGCTGGAAAGAAGAGCATGCTATTTGCGTTAAAAGAGAGTGTGTTTCATGGATGAGAACACTCTTCTGAATTTCCGTTCAGAAATGGAAATAAACTCCATGCTCTGTTTCATCCTACAAGCAAGAGTTCATTTCAAGTAAACCCAGGTATTTTTCGGCTCAAATGAATTTACACAGTTCACGAAACCAATACGATTTTCACTATTAACTAAAGAGCATCTCTGTGAGAAATGATGTGGTTTGTATCAGTTTCATAAGAAGAGTGGAACTAGATATGGTCCGTATGAGTAGGAAACACAGTACTTTTTCTCTGGTATGCTCATGTTCCATGCTGTATTGCAGACCCTGGAAAGAAGAGCATGCTATTTGCGTTAAAACGTAGTGTGTTTCATGGATGAGAACACTGGTCTGAATTTCCCTTCAGAAACTGAGTTTAACCAAAGGATCTGTGTCTCCCTACAAGCAAGAGTTCATTTCCGGTAAACCCAGTTATTTTTCGGCTCAAATGAATTTTCACAGTTCACGAAACCAACACGGTTTTAACTATTAACAAAAGAGAATCTATGTAAGAGTTGATGTGGTTTGTATCAGTTTCATAAGCAGTGTTGAACTAGATGTGGTCCATATGAGTAGGAAATGCAGTTCTTTTTTTCTAGACATTCTCATGTCCCTGCTGTATTGCAGACGCTGGAAAGAAGAGCATGCTATTTGCGTTAAAAGAGAGTGTGTTTCATGGATGAGAACACTCTTGTGAATTTCCGTTCAGAAATGGAATTAAACTCCATGCTCTGTTTCATCCTACAAGCAACAGTTCATTTCCGGGAAAACCAGGTATTTTTCAGCTCAAATGAATTTACACAGTTCACGAAAGCAATACGATTTTCACTATTAACTAAAGAGCATCTCTGTAAGAAATGATGTGGATTGTATCAGTTTCATAAGAAGAGTGGAACTAGATATGGTCCGTATGAGTAGGAAACACAGTTCTTTTTCTCTGGGTATGCTCATGTTCCATGCTGTATTGCAGACACTGGAAAGAAGAGCATGCTATTTGCGTTAAAACGTAGTTTGTTTCATGGATGAGAACACTGATCTGAATTTCCCTTCAGAAACTGAGTTTAACCAAAGGCTCTGTGTCTTCCTACAAGCAAGAGTTCATTTCCGGTAAACCCAGTTATTTTACGACTAAAATGAATTTACACAGTTCACGAAACCAACACGATTTTCACTATTAAATATAGAGCATCTATGTAAGAGATGATGTGGTTTGTATCAGTTTCATAAGCTGAGTTGAACTATATATGGTCCGTATGAGTAGGAAACACAGTTCTTTTTGTCTGTGCATGCTCATGTTCGTTGCTGTATTGCAGACGCTGAATAGAAGAGCATGCATCTTCCATTAAAACGTAGTTTGTTTCATGGATGAGAACACTGGTCTGAATTTCCCTTCAGAAACTGAGTTTAACCAAAGGCTCTGTGTCTCCCTTCAAGCAACAGTTCATTTCCGGTAAACCCAGTTATTTTCCGGCTCAAATGAATTTACACAGATCACAAAACCAATACGGTTTTAACTATTAACAAAAGAGCATCTATGTAAGAGATGATGTGGTTTGTATCAGTTTCATAAGCAGTGTTGAACTAGATATGGTCCGTATGAGTAGGAAACGCAGTCCTTTTTTTCTAGACATTCTCATGTCCATGCTGTATTGCAGACCATGGAAAGAAGAGCATGCTATTTGCGTTATAAGGGAGTGTGTTTCATGGATGAGAACACTCTTCTGAATTTCCGTTCAGAAATGGAATTAAACTCCATGCCCTGTGTCATCCTACAAGCAAGAGTTCATTTCCGGGAAACCCAGTTATTTTTCGCCTCAAATGAATTTTCACAGTTCATGAAACCAACACGATTTACACTATTAACTAAAGAGCATCTATGTAACAGATAATGTGGTTTGTATCAGTTTCATAAGCAGAGTTGACCTAGATATGGTCCGTATGAGTAGGAAACACAGTTCTTTTTTTCTGTGCATGCTCAAGTTCTTTGATGTATTACAGACTCTGAAAAGAAGAGCATGCTTCTTCCGTTAAAATGTCGTGTGTTTCATGGATGAGAACACTGGTCTGAATTTCCCTTCAGAAACTGAGTTTAACCAAAGGATCTGTGTCTCCCTACAAGCAAGAGTTCGTTTCCGGTAAACCCAGTTATTTTTCGGCTCAAATGAATTTACACAGATCACAAAACCAATACGGTTTTAACTATTAACAAAAGAGCATCTATGTAAGAGATGATGTGGTTTGTATCAGTTTCGTAAGCAGTGTTGAACTAGATATGGTCCGTATGAGTAGGAAACGCAGTTCTTTTTTTCTAGACATTCTCATGTTCCTTGCTGTATTTCGGACGCTGGAAAGAAGAGCATGCTATTTGCGTTAAAAGGTAGTGTGTTTCATGGATGAGAACACTCTTCTCAATTTCCATTCATAAATGGAATTAAACTCCGTGCTCTGTTTCATGCTACAAGCAACAGTTCATTTCCGGGAAACCCAGGTAATTTTCGGCTCAAATGAATTTACACAGTTCACGAAACCAATACGATTTCACTATTAACTAAACGGCATCTCTGTAAGAAATGATGTGGATTGTGTCAGTTTCATAAGAAGAGTGGAACTAGATATGGTCCGTATGAGTAGGAAACACAGTTCTTTTTCTCTGGGTATGCTCATGTTCCATGCTGTATTGCAGACACTGGAAAGAAGAGCATGCTATTTGCGTTAAAACGTAGTCTGTTTCATGGATGAGAACACTGATCTGAATTTCCCTTCAGAAACTGAGTTTAACCAAAGGCTCTGTGTCTACCTACAAGCAAGAGTTCATTTCCGGTAAACCCAGTTATTTTTCGACTAAAATGAATTTACACAGTTCACGAAACCAACACGATTTTCACTATTAATTAAAGAGCATCTATGTAAGAGATGATGTGGTTTGTATCAGTTTCATAAGCTGAGTTGAACTATATATGGTCCGTATGAGTAGGAAACACAGTTCTTTTTGTCTGTGCATGCTCATGTTCGTTGCTGTATTGCAGACGCTGAATAGAAGATCATGCATCTTCCATTAAAACGTAGTTTGTTTCATGGATGAGAACACTGGTCTGAATTTCCCTTCAGAAACTGAGTTTAACCAAAGGCTCTGTGTCTTCCTACAAGCAAGTGTTCATTTCCGGTAAAGGTCAGGGTTTTTTGGGCAGAAATGAAATTACAAAGTTCACAAACCCATCACGTTTTTCACTATTAACTAAAGAGCATCTATGTAAGACATGCTGTGGTTTGTATCAGTTTCATAAGCAGAGTTGAAATAGATATGGTCCGTATGAGTAGGAAACACAGTTCTTTTTTTCTGGGCATGCTCATGTTCCTTGCTGTATTGCAGATGCTGGAAAGAAGAGCATGCTTCTTCCGTTAAAATGGAGTGTGTTTCATTGATGAGAACACTGGTCTGAATTTCCCTTCAGAAACTGAGTTTAACCAAAGGATCTGTGTCTCCCTTCATGCAACAGTTCATTTCCGGTAAACCCAGTTATTTTGCGGCTCAAATGAATTTACACAGATCACAAAACCAATACGGTTTTAACTATTAACAAAAGAGCATCTATGTAAGAGATGATGTGGTTTGTATCAGTTTCATAAGCAGTGTTGAACTAGATATGGTCCGTATGAGTAGGAAACGCAGTTCTTTTTTTCTAGACATTCTCATGTTCCTTGCTGTATTGCAGACGCTGGAAAGAAGAGCATGCTATTTGCGTTAAAAGAGAGTGTGTTTCATGGATGAGAACACTCTTCTGAATTTCCGTTCAGAAATGGAAATAAACTCCATGCTCTGTTTCATCCTACAAGCAATAGTTCATTTCTGGGAAACCCAGGTATTTTACGGCTCAAATGAATTTACACAGTTCACGAAACCAATACGATTTTCACTATTAACTAAAGAGGATCTCTGTGAGAAATGATGTGGATTGTATCAGTTTCATAAGAAGAGTGGAACTAGATATGGTCCGTATGAGTAGGAAACACAGTTCTTTTTCTCTGGTATGCTCATGTTCCATGCTGTATTGCAGACCCTGGAAAGAAGATCATGCTATTTGCTTTAAAAGGGTGTGTGTTTCATGGATGAGAACACTCTTCTGAATTTCTATTCAGAAATGGAATTAAACTCCATGCTCTGTGTCATCCTATAAGCAAGAGTTCATTTCCGGGAAACCCAGTTATTTTTCGCCTAAAATGAATTTTCACAGTTCATGAAACCAACACGATTTACACTATTAACTAAAGAGCATCTATGTAACAGATAATGTGGTTTGTATCAGTTTCATAAGCAGAGTTGACCTAGATATGGTCCGTATGAGTAGGAAACACAGTTCTTTTTTTCTGTGCATGCTCATGTTCTTTGATGTATTACAGACTCTGAAAAGAAGAGCATGCTTCTTCCGTTAAAACGTAGTGTGTTTCATGGATGAGAACACTGGTCTGAATTTCCCTTCAGAAACTGAGTTTAACCAAAGGATCTGTGTATCCCTACAAGCAAGAGTTCATTTCCGGTAAACCCAGGTATTTTTCGGCTCAAATGAATTTACACAGTTCACGAAACCAATACGCTTTTAACTATTAACAAAAGAGCATCTATGTAAGAGATGATGTGGTTTGTATCAGTTTCGTAAGCAGTGTTGAACTAGATATGGTCCGTATGAGTAGGAAATGCAGTCCTTTTTTTCTAGACATTCGCATGTTCCTTGCTGTATTGCAGACGCTGGAAAGAAGAGCATGCTATTGCGTTAAAAGGGAGTGTGTTTCATGGATGAGAACACTCTTCTGAATTTCCGTTCAGAAATGGAATTAAACTCCATGCTCTGTTTCATCCTACAAGCAACAGTTCATTTCCGGGAAACCCAGGTATTTTTCGGCTCAAATGATTTTACACAGTTGACAAAACCAATACGATTTTCACTATTAACTAAAGAGCATCTCGGTAAGAGATGATGTGGTTTGTATCAGTTTCATAAGCAGAGTGGAACGAGATATGATCCGTATGAGTAGGAAACACAGTTCTTTTTCTCTGGGTATGCTCATGTTCCATGCTATATTGCAGACTCTGGAAAGAAGAGCATGCTATTTGCGTTAAAACGTAGTGTGTTTCATGGATGAGAACACTGGTCTGAATTTCCCTTCAGAAACTGAGTTTAACCAAAGGGTCTGTGTTTTCCTACAAGCAAGAGTTCATTTCCGGTAAACCCAGTTATTTTTTGGCTAAAATGAATTTACACAGTTCACGAAACCAACACGATTTTCACTATTACCTAAAGAGCATCTATGTAAGAGATGATGTGGTTTGTATCAGTTTCATAAGCAGAGTTGAAATAGATATGGTCCGTATGAGTAGGAAACACAGTTCTTTTTTTCTGTGCATGCTCATGTTCTTTGATGTATTACAGACTCTGAAAAGAACAGCAGGCTTCTTCCGTTAAAATGTAGTGTGTTTCATGGATGAGAACACTGGTCTGAATTTCCCTTCAGAAACTGAGTTTAACCAAAGGCTCTGTGTCTCCCTACAAGCAAGAGTTCATTTACGGTAAACCCAGGTATTTTTCGGCTCAAATGAATTTACACAGTTCACGAAACCAATACGGTTTTAACTATTAACAAAAGAGCATCTATGTAAGAGATGATGTGGTTTGTATCAGTTTCATAAGCAGTGTTGAACTAGATATGGTCCGTATGAGTAGGAAACGCAGTCCTTTTTTTCTAGACATTCTCATGTCCATGCTGTATTGCAGACCCTGGAAAGAAGAGCATGCTATTTGCGTTATAAGGGAGTGTGTTTCATGGATGAGAACACTCTTCTGAATTTCCGTTCAGAAATGGAATTAAACTCCATGCCCTGTGTCATCCTACAAGCAAGAGTTCATTTCCGGGAAACCCAGTTATTTTTCGCCTCAAATGAATTTTCACAGTTCATGAAACCAACACGATTTACACTATTAACTAAAGAGCATCTATGTAACAGATAATGTGGTTTGTATCAGTTTCATAAGCAGAGTTGACCTAGATATGGTCCGTATGAGTAGGAAACACAGTTCTTTTTTTCTGTGCATGCTCAAGTTCTTTGATGTATTACAGACTCTGAAAAGAAGAGCATGCTTCTTCCGTTAAAATGTCGTGTGTTTCATGGATGAGAACACTGGTCTGAATTTCCCTTCAGAAACTGAGTTTAACCAAAGGATCTGTGTCTCCCTACAAGCAAGAGTTCATTTCCGGTAAACCCAGTTATTTTTCGGCTCAAATGAATTTACACAGATCACAAAACCAATACGGTTTTAACTATTAACAAAAGAGCATCTATGTAAGAGATGATGTGGTTTGTATCAGTTTCGTAAGCAGTGTTGAACTAGATATGGTCCGTATGAGTAGGAAACGCAGTTCTTTTTTTCTAGACATTCTCATGTTCCTTGCTGTATTTCGGACGCTGGAAAGAAGAGCATGCTATTTGCGTTAAAAGGTAGTGTGTTTCATGGATGAGAACACTCTTCTCAATTTCCATTCATAAATGGAATTAAACTCCGTGCTCTGTTTCATGCTACAAGCAACAGTTCATTTCCGGGAAACCCAGGTAATTTTCGGCTCAAATGAATTTACACAGTTCACGAAACCAATACGATTTCACTATTAACTAAACGGCATCTCTGTAAGAAATGATGTGGATTGTGTCAGTTTCATAAGAAGAGTGGAACTAGATATGGTCCGTATGAGTAGGAAACACAGTTCTTTTTCTCTGGGTATGCTCATGTTCCATGCTGTATTGCAGACACTGGAAAGAAGAGCATGCTATTTGCGTTAAAACGTAGTCTGTTTCATGGATGAGAACACTGATCTGAATTTCCCTTCAGAAACTGAGTTTAACCAAAGGCTCTGTGTCTACCTACAAGCAAGAGTTCATTTCCGGTAAACCCAGTTATTTTTCGACTAAAATGAATTTACACAGTTCACGAAACCAACACGATTTTCACTATTAATTAAAGAGCATCTATGTAAGAGATGATGTGGTTTGTATCAGTTTCATAAGCTGAGTTGAACTATATATGGTCCGTATGAGTAGGAAACACAGTTCTTTTTGTCTGTGCATGCTCATGTTCGTTGCTGTATTGCAGACGCTGAATAGAAGATCATGCATCTTCCATTAAAACGTAGTTTGTTTCATGGATGAGAACACTGGTCTGAATTTCCCTTCAGAAACTGAGTTTAACCAAAGGCTCTGTGTCTTCCTACAAGCAAGTGTTCATTTCCGGTAAAGGTCAGGGTTTTTTGGGCAGAAATGAAATTACAAAGTTCACAAACCCATCACGTTTTTCACTATTAACTAAAGAGCATCTATGTAAGACATGCTGTGGTTTGTATCAGTTTCATAAGCAGAGTTGAAATAGATATGGTCCGTATGAGTAGGAAACACAGTTCTTTTTTTCTGGGCATGCGCATGTTCCTTGCTGTATTGCAGATGCTGGAAAGAAGAGCATGCTTCTTCCGTTAAAATGGAGTGTGTTTCATTGATGAGAACACTGGTCTGAATTTCCCTTCAGAAACTGAGTTTAACCAAAGGATCTGTGTCTCCCTTCATGCAACAGTTCATTTCCGGTAAACCCAGTTATTTTGCGGCTCAAATGAATTTACACAGATCACAAAACCAATACGGTTTTAACTATTAACAAAAGAGCATCTATGTAAGAGATGATGTGGTTTGTATCAGTTTCATAAGCAGTGTTGAACTAGATATGGTCCGTATGAGTAGGAAACGCAGTTCTTTTTTTCTAGACATTCTCATGTTCCTTGCTGTATTGCAGACGCTGGAAAGAAGAGCATGCTATTTGCGTTAAAAGAGAGTGTGTTTCATGGATGAGAACACTCTTCTGAATTTCCGTTCAGAAATGGAAATAAACTCCATGCTCTGTTTCATCCTACAAGCAACAGTTCATTTCTGGGAAACCCAGGTATTTTACGGCTCAAATGAATTTACACAGTTCACGAAACCAATACGATTTTCACTATTAACTAAAGAGCATCTCTGTGAGAAATGATGTGGATTGTATCAGTTTCATAAGAAGAGTGGAACTAGATTGGTCCGTATGAGTAGGAAACACAGTTCTTTTTCTCTGGTATGCTCATGTTCCATGCTGTATTGCAGACCCTGGAAAGAAGATCATGCTATTTGCTTTAAAAGGGTGTGTGTTTCATGGATGAGAACACTCTTCTGAATTTCTATTCAGAAATGGAATTAAACTCCATGCTCTGTGTCATCCTATAAGCAAGAGTTCATTTCCGGGAAACCCAGTTATTTTTCGCCTAAAATGAATTTTCACAGTTCATGAAACCAACACGATTTACACTATTAACTAAAGAGCATCTATGTAACAGATAATGTGGTTTGTATCAGTTTCATAAGCAGAGTTGACCTAGATATGGTCCGTATGAGTAGGAAACACAGTTCTTTTTTTCTGTGCATGCTCATGTTCTTTGATGTATTACAGACTCTGAAAAGAAGAGCATGCTTCTTCCGTTAAAACGTAGTGTGTTTCATGGATGAGAACACTGGTCTGAATTTCCCTTCAGAAACTGAGTTTAACCAAAGGATCTGTGTATCCCTACAAGCAAGAGTTCATTTCCGGTAAACCCAGGTATTTTTCGGCTCAAATGAATTTACACAGTTCACGAAACCAATACGCTTTTAACTATTAACAAAAGAGCATCTATGTAAGAGATGATGTGGTTTGTATCAGTTTCGTAAGCAGTGTTGAACTAGATATGGTCCGTATGAGTAGGAAATGCAGTCCTTTTTTTCTAGACATTCGCATGTTCCTTGCTGTATTGCAGACGCTGGAAAGAAGAGCATGCTATTGCGTTAAAAGGGAGTGTGTTTCATGGATGAGAACACTCTTCTGAATTTCCGTTCAGAAATGGAATTAAACTCCATGCTCTGTTTCATCCTACAAGCAACAGTTCATTTCCGGGAAACCCAGGTATTTTTCGGCTCAAATGATTTTACACAGTTGACAAAACCAATACGATTTTCACTATTAACTAAAGAGCATCTCGGTAAGAGATGATGTGGTTTGTATCAGTTTCATAAGCAGAGTGGAACGAGATATGATCCGTATGAGTAGGAAACACAGTTCTTTTTCTCTGGGTATGCTCATGTTCCATGCTATATTGCAGACTCTGGAAAGAAGAGCATGCTATTTGCGTTAAAACGTAGTGTGTTTCATGGATGAGAACACTGGTCTGAATTTCCCTTCAGAAACTGAGTTTAACCAAAGGGTCTGTGTTTTCCTACAAGCAAGAGTTCATTTCCGGTAAACCCAGTTATTTTTTGGCTAAAATGAATTTACACAGTTCACGAAACCAACACGATTTTCACTATTACCTAAAGAGCATCTATGTAAGAGATGATGTGGTTTGTATCAGTTTCATAAGCAGAGTTGAAATAGATATGGTCCGTATGAGTAGGAAACACAGTTCTTTTTTTCTGTGCATGCTCATGTTCTTTGATGTATTACAGACTCTGAAAAGAACAGCAGGCTTCTTCCGTTAAAATGTAGTGTGTTTCATGGATGAGAACACTGGTCTGAATTTCCCTTCAGAAACTGAGTTTAACCAAAGGCTCTGTGTCTCCCTACAAGCAAGAGTTCATTTACGGTAAACCCAGGTATTTTTCGGCTCAAATGAATTTACACAGTTCACGAAACCAATACGGTTTTAACTATTAACAAAAGAGCATCTATGTAAGAGATGATGTGGTTTGTATCAGTTTCATAAGCAGTGTTGAACTAGATATGGTCCGTATGAGTAGGAAACGCAGTCCTTTTTTTCTAGACATTCTCATGTCCATGCTGTATTGCAGACCCTGGAAAGAAGAGCATGCTATTTGCGTTATAAGGGAGTGTGTTTCATGGATGAGAACACTCTTCTGAATTTCCGTTCAGAAATGGAATTAAACTCCATGCCCTGTGTCATCCTACAAGCAAGAGTTCATTTCCGGGAAACCCAGTTATTTTTCGCCTCAAATGAATTTTCACAGTTCATGAAACCAACACGATTTACACTATTAACTAAAGAGCATCTATGTAACAGATAATGTGGTTTGTATCAGTTTCATAAGCAGAGTTGACCTAGATATGGTCCGTATGAGTAGGAAACACAGTTCTTTTTTTCTGTGCATGCTCAAGTTCTTTGATGTATTACAGACTCTGAAAAGAAGAGCATGCTTCTTCCGTTAAAATGTCGTGTGTTTCATGGATGAGAACACTGGTCTGAATTTCCCTTCAGAAACTGAGTTTAACCAAAGGCTCTGTGTCTCCCTACAAGCAAGAGTTCATTTACGGTAAACCCAGGTATTTTTCGGCTCAAATGAATTTACACAGTTCACGAAACCAATACGGTTTTAACTATTAACAAAAGAGCATCTATGTAAGAGATGATGTGGTTTGTATCAGTTTCATAAGCAGTGTTGAACTAGATATGGTCCGTATGAGTAGGAAACGCAGTCCTTTTTTTCTAGACATTCTCATGTCCATGCTGTATTGCAGACCCTGGAAAGAAGAGCATGCTATTTGCGTTATAAGGGAGTGTGTTTCATGGATGAGAACACTCTTCTGAATTTCCGTTCAGAAATGGAATTAAACTCCATGCCCTGTGTCATCCTACAAGCAAGAGTTCATTTCCGGGAAACCCAGTTATTTTTCGCCTCAAATGAATTTTCACAGTTCATGAAACCAACACGATTTACACTATTAACTAAAGAGCATCTATGTAACAGATAATGTGGTTTGTATCAGTTTCATAAGCAGAGTTGACCTAGATATGGTCCGTATGAGTAGGAAACACAGTTCTTTTTTTCTGTGCATGCTCAAGTTCTTTGATGTATTACAGACTCTGAAAAGAAGAGCATGCTTCTTCCGTTAAAATGTCGTGTGTTTCATGGATGAGAACACTGGTCTGAATTTCCCTTCAGAAACTGAGTTTAACCAAAGGATCTGTGTCTCCCTACAAGCAAGAGTTCATTTCCGGTAAACCCAGTTATTTTTCGGCTCAAATGAATTTACACAGATCACAAAACCAATACGGTTTTAACTATTAACAAAAGAGCATCTATGTAAGAGATGATGTGGTTTGTATCAGTTTCGTAAGCAGTGTTGAACTAGATATGGTCCGTATGAGTAGGAAACGCAGTTCTTTTTTTCTAGACATTCTCATGTTCCTTGCTGTATTTCGGACGCTGGAAAGAAGAGCATGCTATTTGCGTTAAAAGGTAGTGTGTTTCATGGATGAGAACACTCTTCTCAATTTCCATTCATAAATGGAATTAAACTCCGTGCTCTGTTTCATGCTACAAGCAACAGTTCATTTCCGGGAAACCCAGGTAATTTTCGGCTCAAATGAATTTACACAGTTCACGAAACCAATACGATTTCACTATTAACTAAACGGCATCTCTGTAAGAAATGATGTGGATTGTGTCAGTTTCATAAGAAGAGTGGAACTAGATATGGTCCGTATGAGTAGGAAACACAGTTCTTTTTCTCTGGGTATGCTCATGTTCCATGCTGTATTGCAGACACTGGAAAGAAGAGCATGCTATTTGCGTTAAAACGTAGTCTGTTTCATGGATGAGAACACTGATCTGAATTTCCCTTCAGAAACTGAGTTTAACCAAAGGCTCTGTGTCTACCTACAAGCAAGAGTTCATTTCCGGTAAACCCAGTTATTTTTCGACTAAAATGAATTTACACAGTTCACGAAACCAACACGATTTTCACTATTAATTAAAGAGCATCTATGTAAGAGATGATGTGGTTTGTATCAGTTTCATAAGCTGAGTTGAACTATATATGGTCCGTATGAGTAGGAAACACAGTTCTTTTTGTCTGTGCATGCTCATGTTCGTTGCTGTATTGCAGACGCTGAATAGAAGATCATGCATCTTCCATTAAAACGTAGTTTGTTTCATGGATGAGAACACTGGTCTGAATTTCCCTTCAGAAACTGAGTTTAACCAAAGGCTCTGTGTCTTCCTACAAGCAAGTGTTCATTTCCGGTAAAGGTCAGGGTTTTTTGGGCAGAAATGAAATTACAAAGTTCACAAACCCATCACGTTTTTCACTATTAACTAAAGAGCATCTATGTAAGACATGCTGTGGTTTGTATCAGTTTCATAAGCAGAGTTGAAATAGATATGGTCCGTATGAGTAGGAAACACAGTTCTTTTTTTCTGGGCATGCGCATGTTCCTTGCTGTATTGCAGATGCTGGAAAGAAGAGCATGCTTCTTCCGTTAAAATGGAGTGTGTTTCATTGATGAGAACACTGGTCTGAATTTCCCTTCAGAAACTGAGTTTAACCAAAGGATCTGTGTCTCCCTTCATGCAACAGTTCATTTCCGGTAAACCCAGTTATTTTGCGGCTCAAATGAATTTACACAGATCACAAAACCAATACGGTTTTAACTATTAACAAAAGAGCATCTATGTAAGAGATGATGTGGTTTGTATCAGTTTCATAAGCAGTGTTGAACTAGATATGGTCCGTATGAGTAGGAAACGCAGTTCTTTTTTTCTAGACATTCTCATGTTCCTTGCTGTATTGCAGACGCTGGAAAGAAGAGCATGCTATTTGCGTTAAAAGAGAGTGTGTTTCATGGATGAGAACACTCTTCTGAATTTCCGTTCAGAAATGGAAATAAACTCCATGCTCTGTTTCATCCTACAAGCAACAGTTCATTTCTGGGAAACCCAGGTATTTTACGGCTCAAATGAATTTACACAGTTCACGAAACCAATACGATTTTCACTATTAACTAAAGAGCATCTCTGTGAGAAATGATGTGGATTGTATCAGTTTCATAAGAAGAGTGGAACTAGATTGGTCCGTATGAGTAGGAAACACAGTTCTTTTTCTCTGGTATGCTCATGTTCCATGCTGTATTGCAGACCCTGGAAAGAAGATCATGCTATTTGCTTTAAAAGGGTGTGTGTTTCATGGATGAGAACACTCTTCTGAATTTCTATTCAGAAATGGAATTAAACTCCATGCTCTGTGTCATCCTATAAGCAAGAGTTCATTTCCGGGAAACCCAGTTATTTTTCGCCTAAAATGAATTTTCACAGTTCATGAAACCAACACGATTTACACTATTAACTAAAGAGCATCTATGTAACAGATAATGTGGTTTGTATCAGTTTCATAAGCAGAGTTGACCTAGATATGGTCCGTATGAGTAGGAAACACAGTTCTTTTTTTCTGTGCATGCTCATGTTCTTTGATGTATTACAGACTCTGAAAAGAAGAGCATGCTTCTTCCGTTAAAACGTAGTGTGTTTCATGGATGAGAACACTGGTCTGAATTTCCCTTCAGAAACTGAGTTTAACCAAAGGATCTGTGTATCCCTACAAGCAAGAGTTCATTTCCGGTAAACCCAGGTATTTTTCGGCTCAAATGAATTTACACAGTTCACGAAACCAATACGCTTTTAACTATTAACAAAAGAGCATCTATGTAAGAGATGATGTGGTTTGTATCAGTTTCGTAAGCAGTGTTGAACTAGATATGGTCCGTATGAGTAGGAAATGCAGTCCTTTTTTTCTAGACATTCGCATGTTCCTTGCTGTATTGCAGACGCTGGAAAGAAGAGCATGCTATTGCGTTAAAAGGGAGTGTGTTTCATGGATGAGAACACTCTTCTGAATTTCCGTTCAGAAATGGAATTAAACTCCATGCTCTGTTTCATCCTACAAGCAACAGTTCATTTCCGGGAAACCCAGGTATTTTTCGGCTCAAATGATTTTACACAGTTGACAAAACCAATACGATTTTCACTATTAACTAAAGAGCATCTCGGTAAGAGATGATGTGGTTTGTATCAGTTTCATAAGCAGAGTGGAACGAGATATGATCCGTATGAGTAGGAAACACAGTTCTTTTTCTCTGGGTATGCTCATGTTCCATGCTATATTGCAGACTCTGGAAAGAAGAGCATGCTATTTGCGTTAAAACGTAGTGTGTTTCATGGATGAGAACACTGGTCTGAATTTCCCTTCAGAAACTGAGTTTAACCAAAGGGTCTGTGTTTTCCTACAAGCAAGAGTTCATTTCCGGTAAACCCAGTTATTTTTTGGCTAAAATGAATTTACACAGTTCACGAAACCAACACGATTTTCACTATTACCTAAAGAGCATCTATGTAAGAGATGATGTGGTTTGTATCAGTTTCATAAGCAGAGTTGAAATAGATATGGTCCGTATGAGTAGGAAACACAGTTCTTTTTTTCTGTGCATGCTCATGTTCTTTGATGTATTACAGACTCTGAAAAGAACAGCAGGCTTCTTCCGTTAAAATGTAGTGTGTTTCATGGATGAGAACACTGGTCTGAATTTCCCTTCAGAAACTGAGTTTAACCAAAGGCTCTGTGTCTCCCTACAAGCAAGAGTTCATTTACGGTAAACCCAGGTATTTTTCGGCTCAAATGAATTTACACAGTTCACGAAACCAATACGGTTTTAACTATTAACAAAAGAGCATCTATGTAAGAGATGATGTGGTTTGTATCAGTTTCATAAGCAGTGTTGAACTAGATATGGTCCGTATGAGTAGGAAACGCAGTCCTTTTTTTCTAGACATTCTCATGTCCATGCTGTATTGCAGACCCTGGAAAGAAGAGCATGCTATTTGCGTTATAAGGGAGTGTGTTTCATGGATGAGAACACTCTTCTGAATTTCCGTTCAGAAATGGAATTAAACTCCATGCCCTGTGTCATCCTACAAGCAAGAGTTCATTTCCGGGAAACCCAGTTATTTTTCGCCTCAAATGAATTTTCACAGTTCATGAAACCAACACGATTTACACTATTAACTAAAGAGCATCTATGTAACAGATAATGTGGTTTGTATCAGTTTCATAAGCAGAGTTGACCTAGATATGGTCCGTATGAGTAGGAAACACAGTTCTTTTTTTCTGTGCATGCTCAAGTTCTTTGATGTATTACAGACTCTGAAAAGAAGAGCATGCTTCTTCCGTTAAAATGTCGTGTGTTTCATGGATGAGAACACTGGTCTGAATTTCCCTTCAGAAACTGAGTTTAACCAAAGGATCTGTGTCTCCCTACAAGCAAGAGTTCATTTCCGGTAAACCCAGTTATTTTTCGGCTCAAATGAATTTACACAGATCACAAAACCAATACGGTTTTAACTATTAACAAAAGAGCATCTATGTAAGAGATGATGTGGTTTGTATCAGTTTCGTAAGCAGTGTTGAACTAGATATGGTCCGTATGAGTAGGAAACGCAGTTCTTTTTTTCTAGACATTCTCATGTTCCTTGCTGTATTTTGGACGCTGGAAAGAAGAGCATGCTATTTGCGTTAAAAGGTAGTGTGTTTCATGGATGAGAACACTCTTCTCAATTTCCATTCATAAATGGAATTAAACTCCGTGCTCTGTTTCATGCTACAAGCAACAGTTCATTTCCGGGAAACCCAGGTAATTTTCGGCTCAAATGAATTTACACAGTTCACGAAACCAATACGATTTCACTATTAACTAAACGGCATCTCTGTAAGAAATGATGTGGATTGTGTCAGTTTCATAAGAAGAGTGGAACTAGATATGGTCCGTATGAGTAGGAAACACAGTTCTTTTTCTCTGGGTATGCTCATGTTCCATGCTGTATTGCAGACACTGGAAAGAAGAGCATGCTATTTGCGTTAAAACGTAGTCTGTTTCATGGATGAGAACACTGATCTGAATTTCCCTTCAGAAACTGAGTTTAACCAAAGGCTCTGTGTCTACCTACAAGCAAGAGTTCATTTCCGGTAAACCCAGTTATTTTTCGACTAAAATGAATTTACACAGTTCACGAAACCAACACGATTTTCACTATTAATTAAAGAGCATCTATGTAAGAGATGATGTGGTTTGTATCAGTTTCATAAGCTGAGTTGAACTATATATGGTCCGTATGAGTAGGAAACACAGTTCTTTTTGTCTGTGCATGCTCATGTTCGTTGCTGTATTGCAGACGCTGAATAGAAGATCATGCATCTTCCATTAAAACGTAGTTTGTTTCATGGATGAGAACACTGGTCTGAATTTCCCTTCAGAAACTGAGTTTAACCAAAGGCTCTGTGTCTTCCTACAAGCAAGTGTTCATTTCCGGTAAAGGTCAGGGTTTTTTGGGCAGAAATGAAATTACAAAGTTCACAAACCCATCACGTTTTTCACTATTAACTAAAGAGCATCTATGTAAGACATGCTGTGGTTTGTATCAGTTTCATAAGCAGAGTTGAAATAGATATGGTCCGTATGAGTAGGAAACACAGTTCTTTTTTTCTGGGCATGCGCATGTTCCTTGCTGTATTGCAGATGCTGGAAAGAAGAGCATGCTTCTTCCGTTAAAATGGAGTGTGTTTCATTGATGAGAACACTGGTCTGAATTTCCCTTCAGAAACTGAGTTTAACCAAAGGATCTGTGTCTCCCTTCATGCAACAGTTCATTTCCGGTAAACCCAGTTATTTTGCGGCTCAAATGAATTTACACAGATCACAAAACCAATACGGTTTTAACTATTAACAAAAGAGCATCTATGTAAGAGATGATGTGGTTTGTATCAGTTTCATAAGCAGTGTTGAACTAGATATGGTCCGTATGAGTAGGAAACGCAGTTCTTTTTTTCTAGACATTCTCATGTTCCTTGCTGTATTGCAGACGCTGGAAAGAAGAGCATGCTATTTGCGTTAAAAGAGAGTGTGTTTCATGGATGAGAACACTCTTCTGAATTTCCGTTCAGAAATGGAAATAAACTCCATGCTCTGTTTCATCCTACAAGCAACAGTTCATTTCTGGGAAACCCAGGTATTTTACGGCTCAAATGAATTTACACAGTTCACGAAACCAATACGATTTTCACTATTAACTAAAGAGCATCTCTGTGAGAAATGATGTGGATTGTATCAGTTTCATAAGAAGAGTGGAACTAGATTGGTCCGTATGAGTAGGAAACACAGTTCTTTTTCTCTGGTATGCTCATGTTCCATGCTGTATTGCAGACCCTGGAAAGAAGATCATGCTATTTGCTTTAAAAGGGTGTGTGTTTCATGGATGAGAACACTCTTCTGAATTTCTATTCAGAAATGGAATTAAACTCCATGCTCTGTGTCATCCTATAAGCAAGAGTTCATTTCCGGGAAACCCAGTTATTTTTCGCCTAAAATGAATTTTCACAGTTCATGAAACCAACACGATTTACACTATTAACTAAAGAGCATCTATGTAACAGATAATGTGGTTTGTATCAGTTTCATAAGCAGAGTTGACCTAGATATGGTCCGTATGAGTAGGAAACACAGTTCTTTTTTTCTGTGCATGCTCATGTTCTTTGATGTATTACAGACTCTGAAAAGAAGAGCATGCTTCTTCCGTTAAAACGTAGTGTGTTTCATGGATGAGAACACTGGTCTGAATTTCCCTTCAGAAACTGAGTTTAACCAAAGGATCTGTGTATCCCTACAAGCAAGAGTTCATTTCCGGTAAACCCAGGTATTTTTCGGCTCAAATGAATTTACACAGTTCACGAAACCAATACGCTTTTAACTATTAACAAAAGAGCATCTATGTAAGAGATGATGTGGTTTGTATCAGTTTCGTAAGCAGTGTTGAACTAGATATGGTCCGTATGAGTAGGAAATGCAGTCCTTTTTTTCTAGACATTCGCATGTTCCTTGCTGTATTGCAGACGCTGGAAAGAAGAGCATGCTATTGCGTTAAAAGGGAGTGTGTTTCATGGATGAGAACACTCTTCTGAATTTCCGTTCAGAAATGGAATTAAACTCCATGCTCTGTTTCATCCTACAAGCAACAGTTCATTTCCGGGAAACCCAGGTATTTTTCGGCTCAAATGATTTTACACAGTTGACAAAACCAATACGATTTTCACTATTAACTAAAGAGCATCTCGGTAAGAGATGATGTGGTTTGTATCAGTTTCATAAGCAGAGTGGAACGAGATATGATCCGTATGAGTAGGAAACACAGTTCTTTTTCTCTGGGTATGCTCATATTCCATGCTATATTGCAGACTCTGGAAAGAAGAGCATGCTATTTGCGTTAAAACGTAGTGTGTTTCATGGATGAGAACACTGGTCTGAATTTCCCTTCAGAAACTGAGTTTAACCAAAGGTTCTGTGTTTTCCTACAAGCAAGAGTTCATTTCCGGTAAACCCAGTTATTTTTTGGCTAAAATGAATTTACACAGTTCACGAAACCAACACGATTTTCACTATTACCTAAAGAGCATCTATGTAAGAGATGATGTGGTTTGTATCAGTTTCATAAGCAGAGTTGAAATACATATGGTCCGTATGAGTAGGAAACACAGTTCTTTTTTTCTGTGCATGCTCATGTTCTTTGATGTATTACAGACTCTGAAAAGAACAGCAGGCTTCTTCCGTTAAAATGTAGTGTGTTTCATGGATGAGAACACTGGTCTGAATTTCCCTTCAGAAACTGAGTTTAACCAAAGGATCTGTGTATCCCTACAAGCAAGAGTTCATTTACGGTAAACCCAGGTATTTTTCGGCTCAAATGAATTTACACAGTTCACGAAACCAATACGCTTTTAACTATTAACAAAAGAGCATCTATGTAAGAGATGATGTGGTTTGTATCAGTTTCATAAGCAGTGTTGAACTAGATATGGTCCGTATGAGTAGGAAATGCAGTCCTTTTTTTCTAGACATTCTCATGTTCCATGCTGTATTGCAGACCCTGGAAAGAAGAGCATGCTATTTGCGTTATAAGGGAGTGTGTTTCATGGATGAGAACACTCTTCTGAATTTCCGTTCAGAAATGGAATTAAACTCCATGCCCTGTGTCATCCTACAAGCAAGAGTTCATTTCCGGGAAACCCAGTTATTTTTCGCCTCAAATGAATTTTCACAGTTCATGAAACCAACACGATTTACACTATTAACTAAAGAGCATCTATGTAACAGATAATGTGGTTTGTATCAGTTTCATAAGCAGAGTTGACCTAGATATGGTCCGTATGAGTAGGAAACACAGTTCTTTTTTTCTGTGCATGCTCAAGTTCTTTGATGTATTACAGACTCTGAAAAGAAGAGCATGCTTCTTCCGTTAAAATGTCGTGTGTTTCATGGATGAGAACACTTGTCTGAATTTCCCTTCAGAAACTGAGTTTAACCAAAGGATCTGTGTCTCCCTACAAGCAAGAGTTCGTTTCCGGTAAACCCAGTTATTTTTCGGCTCAAATGAATTTACACAGATCACAAAACCAATACGGTTTTAACTATTAACAAAAGAGCATCTATGTAAGAGATGATGTGGTTTGTATCAGTTTCGTAAGCAGTGTTGAACTAGATATGGTCCGTATGAGTAGGAAACGCAGTTCTTTTTTTCTAGACATTCTCATGTTCCTTGCTGTATTTCGGACGCTGGAAAGAAGAGCATGCTATTTGCGTTAAAAGGTAGTGTGTTTCATGGATGAGAACACTCTTCTCAATTTCCATTCATAAATGGAATTAAACTCCGTGCTCTGTTTCATGCTACAAGCAACAGTTCATTTCCGGGAAACCCAGGTAATTTTCGGCTCAAATGAATTTAAACAGTTCACGAAACCAATACGATTTCACTATTAACTAAACGGCATCTCTGTAAGAAATGATGTGGATTGTATCAGTTTCATAAGAAGAGTGGAACTAGATATGGTCCGTATGAGTAGGAAACACAGTTCTTTTTCTCTGGGTATGCTCATGTTCCATGCTGTATTGCAGACACTGGAAAGAAGAGCATGCTATTTGCGTTAAAACGTAGTGTGTTTCATGGATGAGAACACTGATCTGAATTTCCCTTCAGAAACTGAGTTTAACCAAAGGCTCTGTGTCTACCTACAAGCAAGAGTTCATTTCCGGTAAACCCAGTTATTTTTCGACTAAAATGAATTTACACAGTTCACGAAACCAACACGATTTTCACTATTAATTAAAGAGCATCTATGTAAGAGATGATGTGGTTTGTATCAGTTTCATAAGCTGAGTTGAACTATATATGGTCCGTATGAGTAGGAAACACAGTTCTTTTTGTCTGTGCATGCTCATGTTCGTTGCTGTATTGCAGACGCTGAATAGAAGATCATGCATCTTCCATTAAAACGTAGTTTGTTTCATGGATGAGAACACTGGTCTGAATTTCCCTTCAGAAACTGAGTTTAACCAAAGGCTCTGTGTCTTCCTACAAGCAAGTGTTCATTTCCGGTAAAGGTCAGGGTTTTTTGGGCAGAAATGAAATTACAAAGTTCACAAACCCATCACGTTTTTCACTATTAACTAAAGAGCATCTATGTAAGACATGCTGTGGTTTGTATCAGTTTCATAAGCAGAGTTGAAATAGATATGGTCCGTATGAGTAGGAAACACAGTTCTTTTTTTCTGGGCATGCTCATGTTCCTTGCTGTATTGCAGATGCTGGAAAGAAGAGCATGCTTCTTCCGTTAAAATGGAGTGTGTTTCATTGATGAGAACACTGGTCTGAATTTCCCTTCAGAAACTGAGTTTAACCAAAGGATCTGTGTCTCCCTTCATGCAACAGTTCATTTCCGGTAAACCCAGTTATTTTGCGGCTCAAATGAATTTACACAGATCACAAAACCAATACGGTTTTAACTATTAACAAAAGAGCATCTATGTAAGAGATGATGTGGTTTGTATCAGTTTCATAAGCAGTGTTGAACTAGATATGGTCCGTATGAGTAGGAAACGCAGTTCTTTTTTTCTAGACATTCTCATGTTCCTTGCTGTATTGCAGACGCTGGAAAGAAGAGCATGCTATTTGCGTTAAAAGAGAGTGTGTTTCATGGATGAGAACACTCTTCTGAATTTCCGTTCAGAAATGGAAATAAACTCCATGCTCTGTTTCATCCTAGAAGCAACAGTTCATTTCTGGGAAACCCAGGTATTTTACGGCTTAAATGAATTTACACAGTTCACGAAACCAATACGATTTTCACTATTAAATAAAGAGCATCTCTGTGAGAAATGATGTGGATTGTATCAGTTTCATAAGAAGAGTGGAACTAGATATGGTCCGTATGAGTAGGAAACACAGTTCTTTTTCTCTGGTATGCTCATGTTCCATGCTGTATTGCAGACCCTGGAAAGAAGAGCATGCTATTTGCGTTAAAACGTAGTGTGTTTCATGGATGAGAACACTGGTCTGAATTTTCCTTCCGAAACTGAGTTTAACCAAAGGCTCTGTGTCTTCCTACAAGCAAGAGTTCATTTCCGGTAAACCCAGGTATTTTTCGGCTCAAATGAATTTACACAGTTCACGAAACCAATACGATTTTCACTATTAACTAAAGAGCATCTCTGTAAGAGATGATGTGGATTGTATCAGTTTCATAAGAAGAGTGGAAATAGATATGGTCCGTATGAAGGAAACACAGTTCTTTTTCTCTGGGTATGCTCATGTTCCATGCTGTATTGCAGACCATGGAAAGAAGAGCATGCTATTTGCGTTAAAACGTAGTGTGTTTCTTGGATGAGAACACTGGTCTGAATTTCCCTTCCGAAACTGAATTTAAGCAACGGATTTGTGTCTCCCTACAAGCAAGAGTTCATTTCCAGTAAACCCAGTTATTTTTTGGTCAAATGAATTTACACAGTTCATGAAACCAATACAATTTTCACTATTAATTAAAGAGCATCTATGTAAGAGATGATGTGTTTTGTATCACTTTCATAAGCAGAGTTGAAATAGATATGGTCCGTATGAGTAGGAAACACAGTTCTTTTTTTCTGGGCATGCTCATGTTCCTTACTGTATTGCAGACGCTGGAAAGAAGAGCATACTTGTTCCGTTAAAATGGAGTGTGTTTCATGGATGAGAACACTGGTCTGAATTTCCCTTCAGAAACTGAGTTTAACCAAAGGATCTGTGTCTCCCTACAAGCAAGAGTTCGTTTCCGGTAAACCCAGTTATTTTTCGGCTCAAATGAATTTACACAGATCACAAAACCAATACGGTTTTAACTATTAACAAAAGAGCATCTATGTAAGAGATGATGTGGTTTGTATCAGTTTCGTAAGCAGTGTTGAACTAGATATGGTCCGTATGAGTAGGAAACGCAGTTCTTTTTTTCTAGACATTCTCATGTTCCTTGCTGTATTTCGGACGCTGGAAAGAAGAGCATGCTATTTGCGTTAAAATGTAGTGTGTTTCATGGATGAGAACACTCTTCTCAATTTCCATTCATAAATGGAATTAAACTCCGTGCTCTGTTTCATGCTACAAGCAACAGTTCATTTCCGGGAAACCCAGGTAATTTTCGGCTCAAATGAATTTACACAGTTCACGAAACCAATACGATTTCACTATTAACTAAACGGCATCTCTGTAAGAAATGATGTGGATTGTGTCAGTTTCATAAGAAGAGTGGAACTAGATATGGTCCGTATGAGTAGGAAACACAGTTCTTTTTCTCTGGGTATGCTCATGTTCCATGCTGTATTGCAGACACTGGAAAGAAGAGCATGCTATTTGCGTTAAAACGTAGTCTGTTTCATGGATGAGAACACTGATCTGAATTTCCCTTCAGAAACTGAGTTTAACCAAAGGCTCTGTGTCTACCTACAAGCAAGAGTTCATTTCCGGTAAACCCAGTTATTTTTCGACTAAAATGAATTTACACAGTTCACGAAACCAACACGATTTTCACTATTAATTAAAGAGCATCTATGTAAGAGATGATGTGGTTTGTATCAGTTTCATAAGCTGAGTTGAACTATATATGGTCCGTATGAGTAGGAAACACAGTTCTTTTTGTCTGTGCATGCTCATGTTCGTTGCTGTATTGCAGACGCTGAATAGAAGATCATGCATCTTCCATTAAAACGTAGTTTGTTTCATGGATGAGAACACTGGTCTGAATTTCCCTTCAGAAACTGAGTTTAACCAAAGGCTCTGTGTCTTCCTACAAGCAAGTGTTCATTTCCGGTAAAGGTCAGGGTTTTTTGGGCAGAAATGAAATTACAAAGTTCACAAACCCATCACGTTTTTCACTATTAACTAAAGAGCATCTATGTAAGACATGCTGTGGTTTGTATCAGTTTCATAAGCAGAGTTGAAATAGATATGGTCCGTATGAGTAGGAAACACAGTTCTTTTTTTCTGGGCATGCTCATGTTCCTTGCTGTATTGCAGATGCTGGAAAGAAGAGCATGCTTCTTCCGTTAAAATGGAGTGTGTTTCATTGATGAGAACACTGGTCTGAATTTCCCTTCAGAAACTGAGTTTAACCAAAGGATCTGTGTCTCCCTTCATGCAACAGTTCATTTCCGGTAAACCCAGTTATTTTGCGGCTCAAATGAATTTACACAGATCACAAAACCAATACGGTTTTAACTATTAACAAAAGAGCATCTATGTAAGAGATGATGTGGTTTGTATCAGTTTCATAAGCAGTGTTGAACTAGATATGGTCCGTATGAGTAGGAAACGCAGTTCTTTTTTTCTAGACATTCTCATGTTCCTTGCTGTATTGCAGACGCTGGAAAGAAGAGCATGCTATTTGCGTTAAAAGAGAGTGTGTTTCATGGATGAGAACACTCTTCTGAATTTCCGTTCAGAAATGGAAATAAACTCCATGCTCTGTTTCATCCTAGAAGCAACAGTTCATTTCTGGGAAACCCAGGTATTTTACGGCTCAAATGAATTTACACAGTTCACGAAACCAATACGATTTTCACTATTAACTAAAGAGCATCTCTGTGAGAAATGATGTGGATTGTATCAGTTTCATAAGAAGAGTGGAACTAGATATGGTCCGTATGAGTAGGAAACACAGTTCTTTTTCTCTGGTATGCTCATGTTCCATGCTGTATTGCAGACCCTGGAAAGAAGATCATGCTATTTGCTTTAAAAGGGTGTGTGTTTCATGGATGAGAACACTCTTCTGAATTTCTATTCAGAAATGGAATTAAACTCCATGCTCTGTGTCATCCTATAAGCAAGAGTTCATTTCCGGGAAACCCAGTTATTTTTCGCCTAAAATGAATTTTCACAGTTCATGAAACCAACACGATTTACACTATTAACTAAAGAGCATCTATGTAACAGATAATGTGGTTTGTATCAGTTTCATAAGCAGAGTTGACCTAGATATGGTCCGTATGAGTAGGAAACACAGTTCTTTTTTTCTGTGCATGCTCATGTTCTTTGATGTATTACAGACTCTGAAAAGAAGAGCATGCTTCTTCCGTTAAAACGTAGTGTGTTTCATGGATGAGAACACTGGTCTGAATTTCCCTTCAGAAACTGAGTTTAACCAAAGGATCTGTGTATCCCTACAAGCAAGAGTTCATTTCCGGTAAACCCAGGTATTTTTCGGCTCAAATGAATTTACACAGTTCACGAAACCAATACGCTTTTAACTATTAACAAAAGAGCATCTATGTAAGAGATGATGTGGTTTGTATCAGTTTCATAAGCAGTGTTGAACTAGATATGGTCCGTATGAGTAGGAAACGCAGTTCTTTTTTTGTAGACATTCTCATGTTCCTTGCTGTATTGCAGACGGTGGAAAGAAGAGCATGCTATTTGCGTTAAAACGTAGTGTGTTTCATGGATGAGAACACTGGTCTGAATTTCCCTTCAGAAACTGAGTTTAACCAAAGGCTCTGTGTCTTCCTACAAGCAAGAGTTCATTTCCGGTAAACCCAGTTATTTTTCGGCTAAAATGAATTTACAAAGTGCACGAAAACCAACACGATTTACACTATTACCTAAAGAGCATCTATGTAAGAGATGATGTGGTTTGTATCAGTTTCATAAGCAGTGTTGAACTAGATATGGTCCGTATGAGTAGGAAACACAGTTCTTTTTTCTGGGCATGCTCATGGTCCATGCTGTATTGCAGACGCTGGAAAGAAGAGCATGCTTGTTCCGTTAAAATCGAGTGTGTTTCATGGATGAGAACACTGGTCTGAATTTCCCTTCAGAAACTGAGTTTAACCAAAGGATCTGTGTCTCCCTACAAGCAAGAGTTCATTTCAGGTAAACCCAGTTATTTTTCGGCTCAAATGAATTTACACAGATCACAAAACCAATACGGTTTTGACTATTAACAAAAGAGCATCTATGTAAGAGATAATGTGGTTTGTATCAGTTTCATAAGCAATGTTGAACTAGATATGGTCCGTATGAGTAGGAAACGCAGTTCTTTTTTTCTAGACATTCTCATATTCCTTGCTGTATTGCAGACGCTGAAAAGAAGAGCATGCTTTTTGCGTTAAAAGGGAGTGTGTTTCATGGATGAGAACACTCTGCTGAATTTCTGTTCAGAAATGGAATTAAACTCCATGCTCCGTTTCATCCTACAAGCAACAGTTCATTTCCGGGAAACCCAGGTATTTTTTGGCTCAAATGAATTTACACAGTTCACGAAACCAATACGATTTTCACTATTAACTAAAGAGCACCTCTGTAAGAGATGATGTGGATTGTATCAGTTTCATAAGAAGAGTGGAACTAGATATGGTCCGTATGAAGGAAACACAGTTCTTTTTCTCTGGGTATGCTCATGTTCCACGCTGTATTGCAGACCCTGGAAGAAGAGCATGCTATTTGCGTTAAAACGTAGTGTGTTTCTTGGATGAGAACACTGGTCTGAATTTCCCTTCCGAAACTTAATTTCAGCAACGGATCTGTGTCTCCCTACAAGCAAGAGTTCATTTCCAGTAAACCCAGTTAATTTTTGGTCAAATGAATTTACACAGTTCATGAAACCAATACAATTTTCACTATTAATTAAAGAGCATCTATGTAGGAGATGATGTGTTTTGTATCAGTTTCATAAGCAGAGTTGAAATAGATATGGTCCGTATGAGTAGGAAACACAGTTCTTTTTTTCTGGGCATGCTCATGTTCCTTACTGTATTGCAGACGCTGGAAAGAAGAGCATGCTTCTTCCGTTAAAATGGAATGTGTTTCATGGATGAGAACACTGGTCTGAATTTCCCTTCAGAAACTGAGTTTAACCAAAGGATCTGTTTCTCCCTTCAAGCAACAGTTCATTTCGGGTAAACCCAATTATTTTCCGGCTCAAATGAATTTACACAGATCACAAAACCAATACGGTTTTAACTATTAACAAAAGAGCATCTATGTAAGAGATGATGTGGTTTGTATCAGTTTCACAAGAAGAGTGGAACTAGATATGGTCCTTATGAGTAGGAAACACAGTTCTTTTTCTCTGGTATGCTCATGTTCCATGCTGTATTGCAGACCCTGGAAAGAAGAGCATGCTATTTGCGTTAAAACGTAGTGTGTTTCATGGATGAGAACACTGGTCTGAATTTTCCTTCCGAAACTGAGTTTAACCAAAGGCTCTGTGTCTTCCTACAAGCAAGAGTTCATTTCTGGTAAAGGCAGTGAATTTTCGACTCAAATTAATTTACACAGTTCACAAACCCAACACGTTTTTCACTATTAACTAATGAGCATCTATGTAAGAGATGCTGTTGTTTGTATCAGTTTCATAAGCAGAGTTGACCTAGATATGGTCCGTTTGAGTAGGAAATACAGTTCTTTTTTTCTGGGCATGCTCATGTTCCTTGCTGTATTGCAGACGCTGAAAAGAAGAGCATTCTTCTTCCGTGAAAACGTAGTGTGTTTCAAGGATGAGAACACTGGTCTGAATTTCCCTTCAAAAACAGAAGTAAACCAAAGGCTTTGTGTCTTCCTACAAGCAAGAGTACATTTCTGGTAAACGCAGTGAATTTTCGGCGCAAATGAATTTACACAGTTCACAAAACCAACATGTTTTTCACTATTAACTACAGAGCATCTATGTAAGAGATTCTATGGTTTGTATCCGTTTCATAAGCAGAGTTGAACTAAATATGTTCCGTATGAGTAGGAAACACAGTTCTTTTTTTCTTGTCATGCACATGTTTCTTGCTGTATTGCAGATGCTGGAAAGAAGAGCATGCTTCTTGGTTAAAACAGACTGTGTTTCATGGATGAGATCACTCTTCTGAATTTCCATTTAGAATCGGAGTTAAACTCCATGCTCTATGTTGTCCTACAAGCATGAATTCATTTCTGGTAAACGCAGTGAATTTTCGGTGCCAAATGAATTCACACAGTTCATGATACCAACACGATTTTCACTATTAACTAAAGAGCATCTATGTAAGAGATGCTGTTGTTTGTATAAGTTTCATAAGCAGAGTTGAACTAGATATGGTCTGTATGAGTAGGAAACACAGTTCTTTTTTCTGGGCATGCTCATGTTCCTTGCTTTACTGGAGACGCCGAAAAAAAGAGCATGCTTCTTCCGTTAAAATTAGTGTGTTTCATGGATGAGAACACTGGTTTGAATTTCCCTTCCGAAACTGAGTTTAACCATAGGATCTGTGTATTCCTCCAAGCAAGAGTTCATTTCCGGTACACCCAGTTATTTTTCGCCTCAAATGAATTTACACAGTTCACGAAAACCAATATGATTTTCACTATTAACTAAAGACCATCTATGTAAGAGATGATGTGTTTTGTATCAGTTTCATAAGCAGTGTTGAACTAGATATGGTCCATATGAGTAGGAAACACAGTTCTTTTTTTCTGGACATTCTCATGTTCCTTGGTGTACTGCAGACGCTGGAAAGAAGAGCATGCAATTGGCGTTAAAACAGAGTGTGTTACATGGATGACAACACTGGTCTGAATTTCCCTTCAAAAACAGAAGTTAACCAAAGGCTTTGTTTCTTCCTACAAGCAAGAGTTCATTCCTGGTACAAGCAGTGAATTTTCGGCTCAAATGAATTTACACAGTTCACAAACCCAACAAGTTTTTCACTATTAACTAAAGAGCATCAATGTAACAGATGATGTTGTTTGTATCAGTTTCATAAGCAGAGTTGACCTAGATATGATCCGTATGAGTAGGAAACACAGTTCTTTTTTTCTGGACATGCTCATGTTACTTGCTGTATTGCAGATGCTGGAAAGAAGAGCATGCTTCTTGGTTAAAGCAGACTGTGTTTCATGGATGAGATCACTCTTGAATTTCCATTTAGAAGCGGAGTTAAACTCCATGCTCTATGTCGTCCTACAAGCAAGAGTTCATTTTTGGTAAACGCAGTGAATTTTCTGCTCAAATGAATTTACACAGTTCACGAAAACAACACAATTTTCACTATTAACTAAAGAGCATCTATGTAAGAGATGATGTGGTTTGTATCAATTTCATAAGCAGAGTGGAACTAGATATGGTCCGTATGAGTAGGAAACACAGTTCTTTTTTTCTGGACATGCACATGTTCCTTGCTGTATTGCAGACTCTGGAAAGAAGAGCATTCTTCTTGCGTTAAAACAGATGTGTTTCATGGATGATAACACTGGTCTGAATTCCCTTCAGAAGTGGAGTTAAACCTAATGCTCTGTGTCTTCCTACAAGCAAGAGTTCATTTTTGGTAAACGAAGTGACTTTTCAGCTCCAATGAATTTACACAGTTCACAAACCCAACAGTTTATCACTATTAACTAAAGAGCATCTATGTAAGAGATGCTTTGGTTTGTATCTGTTTCATA
The DNA here is from genome assembly GCA_949786405.1 of Onychomys arenicola. NCBI lineage: Eukaryota > Metazoa > Chordata > Mammalia > Rodentia > Cricetidae > Onychomys > Onychomys arenicola. The sequence continues at coordinate 1,287,236 of CATKUM010000019.1, read as the reverse complement.
AGCAGAGTTGAACTAGGTATGGGCCGTTTGTGTCAGAAACACAGTTCTCTTTTTCTGGACATGCTCATGTTCCTTGCTGTATTGCAGACTCTGAAAAGAAGAGCATTTTTCTTGCGTTAAAACAGACTGTGTTTCATGGATGTGAATACTCTTCTGAATTTCCCTTCAGAATTGGAGTTAAACCAAATGCTCTGTGTCTTTCTACAAGCAAGAGTTCATTTCTGGTAAACCCAGTTATTTTTCGGCTCAAATGAATTTACACAGTTCATGAAACCAATACGATTTTCACTATTAACTAAAGAGCATCTATGTAAGAGATGATGTGGTTTGTATCAGTTTCATAAGCAGAGTTGAACTAGATATGGTGCGTATGAGTAGAAAACACAGTTCTTCTTCTCTGGACATGCTCATGTACCTTGCTGTATTGCAGACGCTGGAAAGAAGAGCTTGATATTTGCATTAAAACAGTGTATGTTTCATGGATGAGAACACTCTTCTGAATTTCCCTTCAGAAATTAGTTGAACCAAATGCTCTGTGTATTCCTACAAACAAGAGTTCATTTCTGGTAAAGGCAGTGAATTTTCGGCTCATGTGAATTTACACAGTTCACAAACCCAACACGTTTTTCACTATTAACTAAAGAGCATCTATGTAACTGATGCTGTGGTTTGTATCAGTTTCATAAGCAGAATTGAACTAGATATGGTCCGTATGAGTACGAAACACAGTTATTTTTTTCTGGCCATTCTCATGTTTCTTGCTGTATTGCAGATGCTGGAAAGAAGAGCATGCTTCTTGGGTTAAAACAGACTGTGTTTCATGGATGAGAACACTTTTCTGAATTTCCCTATAGAATCGGAGGAAAACTTCATGCTCTGTGTCTTCCTACAATCAAGAGTTCATTTCCCGTAAACCCAGTTATTTTGTGGCTCAAATGAATTTACACAGTTCACGAAACCAATACGATTTTCACTATTAACTAAAGAGCATCTATGTAAGAGATGATGTGTTTTGTATCAGTTTCATAAGCAGAGTTGAACTAGATATGGTCAGTATGAGTAGGAAACACAGTTCTTTTTTTCTGGACATGCTCATGTTCCTTGCTGTATTACAGACTCTGCAAAGAAGAGCTTGCTATTTGCAATAAAACAGAGTGTGTTTCATGGATGAGAACACTGGTCTGAATTTCCCTTCAGAAGTGGAGTTAAACCTAATGCTCTGTGTCTTCCTACGAGCAAGAGTTCATTTTTGGTAAAAGCAGTGAATTTACGGCTCCAATGAATTTACACAGTTCACAAACCCAAAACGTTTATCAGTATTAACTAAAGAGCGTCTATGTAAGAGATGCTGTGGTTTGTATCAGTTTCATAAGCAGATTTGAACTAGGTATGGGCTGTTTGAGTCAGAAACACCGTTCTTTTTTTCTGGACATGCTCATGTTCCTTTCTGTATTGCAGACTCTGGAAAGAAGAGCATGCTTCTTGCGTTAAAACAGACTGTGTTTCATGGATGTGAATACTCTTCTGAATTTCCCTTCCGAATTGGACTTAACCCAAATGCTCTGTGTCTTCATACAAGCAAGATTTCTTTTCTGGTAAAGGCAGTGAATTTTCAGCTCATATGAATTTACACAGTTCACAAACAAAACACGTATTTCACTATTAACTAAAGAGGATCTCTGCAAGTAAGCCTGTGGTTTGTATCAGTTTCATAAGTAGAATGGAACTAGATATGGTCCGTATGAGTTGGAAACACAGTTCTTTTTTTATGGCCATGCCCATGTTCATGCTGTATTGCAGATGCTTGAAAGAAGAGTATGCTTCTTGGGTTAAAACAGACTGTGTTTCATGGATGAGATCACTGTTCTGAATTTCCATTTAGAATCGGAGTTAAACTCCATGCTCTATGTCGTCCTACCAGCAAGAGTTCATTTCTGGTAAACCCAGTTATTTTTTGGCTCAAATGAATTTACACAGTTCACGAACCCAATATGATTTTCACTATTAACTAAAGAGCATCTATGTAACAGATGATGTGGTTTGTATCCGTTTCATAAGCAGAATTGAACTAGATATTGTCCGGATGAGTAGGAAACACAGTTCTTTTTTTGGCGACATGCTCATGTTCCTTGCTGTATTGCAGAAGCTGGAAATCAGAGCATGCTATTTGCGTTATAACAGAGTGTGTTTCATGGATGAGAACACTGGTCTGAATTTCCCTTCAGAAATTGAGATAACCAAATGCTCTGTGTCTTCCTACAAGCAAGAGTTCATTTTTGGTAAAACCAGTGAATTTTCGGCTCAAATGAATTTACACAGTTCACAAACCCAACGCGTTTATCTCTATTAACTAAAGAGCATCTATTTAAGAGATGCAGTGGTTTGTATCAGTTCCATAAGCAGAGTTGAACTAGATATAATCCGTATGAATAGGAAACACAGTTCTTCTTTTCTGGCCATGATCATGTTTCCTGCTGTATTGCAGATGCTGGAAAGAAGAGCATGCTTCTTGCGTTAAATCAGACTGTGTTTCATGGATGAGAACACTTTTCTGAATTTCCATTTAGAATCAGAGTTCAACGCCAAGCTCTGTGTCTTCCTAGAAGCAAGAGTACATTTCCGGTAAACCCATTTATTTTTGGGCTCAAATGAATTTACACAGTTCACGAAACCAGTACGATTTTCACTATTAACTAAAGAGCATCTATGTAAGAGATGATGTTGTTTGTATCAGTTTCATAAGCAGAGTGGAACTAGATATGGTCCGTATGAGTTGGAAACACAGTTCTTTTTTTCTGGACATGCACATGTTCCTTGCTGTATTGCAGACTCTGGAAAGAAGAGCATTCTTCTTGCGTTAAAACAGATGTGTTTCATGGATGATAACACTGGTCTGAATTCCCTTCAGAAGTGGAGTTAAACCTAATGCTCTGTGTCTTCCTACAAGCAAGAGTTCATTTTTGGTAAACGAAGTGACTTTTCAGCTCCAATGAATTTACACAGTTCACAAACCCAACAGTTTATCACTATTAACTAAAGAGCATCTATGTAAGAGATGCTTTGGTTTGTATCTGTTTCATAAGCAGAGTTGAACTAGGTATGGGCCGTTTGTGTCAGAAACACAGTTCTCTTTTTCTGGACATGCTCATGTTCCTTGCTGTATTGCAGACTCTGAAAAGAAGAGCATTTTTCTTGCGTTAAAACAGACTGTGTTTCATGGATGTGAATACTCTTCTGAATTTCCCTTCAGAATTGGAGTTAAACCAAATGCTCTGTGTCTTTCTACAAGCAAGAGTTCATTTCTGGTAAACCCAGTTATTTTTCGGCTCAAATGAATTTACACAGTTCATGAAACCAATACGATTTTCACTATTAACTAAAGAGCATCTATGTAAGAGATGATGTGGTTTGTATCAGTTTCATAAGCAGAGTTGAACTAGATATGGTGCGTATGAGTAGAAAACACAGTTCTTCTTCTCTGGACATGCTCATGTACCTTGCTGTATTGCAGACGCTGGAAAGAAGAGCTTGATATTTGCATTAAAACAGTGTATGTTTCATGGATGAGAACACTCTTCTGAATTTCCCTTCAGAAATTAGTTGAACCAAATGCTCTGTGTATTCCTACAAACAAGAGTTCATTTCTGGTAAAGGCAGTGAATTTTCGGCTCATGTGAATTTACACAGTTCACAAACCCAACACGTTTTTCACTATTAACTAAAGAGCATCTATGTAACTGATGCTGTGGTTTGTATCAGTTTCATAAGCAGAATTGAACTAGATATGGTCCGTATGAGTACGAAACACAGTTATTTTTTTCTGGCCATTCTCATGTTTCTTGCTGTATTGCAGATGCTGGAAAGAAGAGCATGCTTCTTGGGTTAAAACAGACTGTGTTTCATGGATGAGAACACTTTTCTGAATTTCCCTATAGAATCGGAGGAAAACTTCATGCTCTGTGTCTTCCTACAATCAAGAGTTCATTTCCCGTAAACCCAGTTATTTTGTGGCTCAAATGAATTTACACAGTTCACGAAACCAATACGATTTTCACTATTAACTAAAGAGCATCTATGTAAGAGATGATGTGTTTTGTATCAGTTTCATAAGCAGAGTTGAACTAGATATGGTCAGTATGAGTAGGAAACACAGTTCTTTTTTTCTGGACATGCTCATGTTCCTTGCTGTATTACAGACTCTGCAAAGAAGAGCTTGCTATTTGCAATAAAACAGAGTGTGTTTCATGGATGAGAACACTGGTCTGAATTTCCCTTCAGAAGTGGAGTTAAACCTAATGCTCTGTGTCTTCCTACGAGCAAGAGTTCATTTTTGGTAAAAGCAGTGAATTTACGGCTCCAATGAATTTACACAGTTCACAAACCCAAAACGTTTATCAGTATTAACTAAAGAGCGTCTATGTAAGAGATGCTGTGGTTTGTATCAGTTTCATAAGCAGATTTGAACTAGGTATGGGCTGTTTGAGTCAGAAACACCGTTCTTTTTTTCTGGACATGCTCATGTTCCTTTCTGTATTGCAGACTCTGGAAAGAAGAGCATGCTTCTTGCGTTAAAACAGACTGTGTTTCATGGATGTGAATACTCTTCTGAATTTCCCTTCCGAATTGGACTTAACCCAAATGCTCTGTGTCTTCATACAAGCAAGATTTCTTTTCTGGTAAAGGCAGTGAATTTTCAGCTCATATGAATTTACACAGTTCACAAACAAAACACGTATTTCACTATTAACTAAAGAGGATCTCTGCAAGTGAGCCTGTGGTTTGTATCAGTTTCATAAGTAGAATGGAACTAGATATGGTCCGTATGAGTTGGAAACACAGTTCTTTTTTTATGGCCATGCCCATGTTCATGCTGTATTGCAGATGCTTGAAAGAAGAGTATGCTTCTTGGGTTAAAACAGACTGTGTTTCATGGATGAGATCACTGTTCTGAATTTCCATTTAGAATCGGAGTTAAACTCCATGCTCTATGTCGTCCTACCAGCAAGAGTTCATTTCTGGTAAACCCAGTTATTTTTTGGCTCAAATGAATTTACACAGTTCACGAACCCAATATGATTTTCACTATTAACTAAAGAGCATCTATGTAACAGATGATGTGGTTTGTATCCGTTTCATAAGCAGAATTGAACTAGATATTGTCCGGATGAGTAGGAAACACAGTTCTTTTTTTGGCGACATGCTCATGTTCCTTGCTGTATTGCAGAAGCTGGAAATCAGAGCATGCTATTTGCGTTATAACAGAGTGTGTTTCATGGATGAGAACACTGGTCTGAATTTCCCTTCAGAAATTGAGATAACCAAATGCTCTGTGTCTTCCTACAAGCAAGAGTTCATTTTTGGTAAAACCAGTGAATTTTCGGCTCAAATGAATTTACACAGTTCACAAACCCAACGCGTTTATCTCTATTAACTAAAGAGCATCTATTTAAGAGATGCAGTGGTTTGTATCAGTTCCATAAGCAGAGTTGAACTAGATATAATCCGTATGAATAGGAAACACAGTTCTTCTTTTCTGGCCATGATCATGTTTCCTGCTGTATTGCAGATGCTGGAAAGAAGAGCATGCTTCTTGCGTTAAATCAGACTGTGTTTCATGGATGAGAACACTTTTCTGAATTTCCATTTAGAATCAGAGTTTAACGCCAAGCTCTGTGTCTTCCTAGAAGCAAGAGTACATTTCCGGTAAACCCATTTATTTTTGGGCTCAAATGAATTTACACAGTTCACGAAACCAGTACGATTTTCACTATTAACTAAAGAGCATCTATGTAAGAGATGATGTTGTTTGTATCAGTTTCATAAGCAGAGTGGAACTAGATATGGTCCGTATGAGTTGGAAACAGTTCTTTTTTTCTGGGCATGCTCATGTTCCTTGCTGTATTGCAGAAGCTGAAAAGAAGAGCATGCTTCTTGTGTTAAAACAGAGTGTGTGTCATAGATGAGAACACTGGTGTGAATTTCCCATTAGAAACAGAAGTAAACCAAAGGCTCGGTGTCTTCCTACAAGCAAGAGTTCATTTCTGGTAAAAGAAAGTGAATTTTTGGCTCAAATGAATATACACAGTTCACAAACCCAACACGTTTTTCACTATTAACTAAAGAGCATCTATGTAAGATATGCTGTGGTTTGTATCAGTTTCATAAGCACAGTTGAACTAGATATGGTCCCTATGAGTAGGAAACACAGTTATTTTTTTCTTGCCATGCTCCTGTTTCTTGCTGTATTGCAGAGCCTGGAATGAAGAGCATGCTTCTTGCGTTAAAACAGACTGTGTTTCAGGGATTTGAACACTCTTCTGAATTTCCATTTAGAATCGGAGTTAAACTCCATGCTCTATGTCGTCCTACAAGCAAGAGTTCATTTTTGGTAAAAGCAGTGAATTTTCGCCTCCAATGAATTTACACAGTTCACAAACCCAACACGTTTATCACTATTAACTACAGAGCTTCTATGTAAGAGATTCTGTGGTTTGTATCAGTTTCATAAGCAGAGTTGAACTAGGTATGGTCCGTGTGATTCAGAAACACAGTTTTTTTTTTCTGGGCATTCTCATGTTTCTTGCTGTATTGCAGAAGCTGAAAAAAAGAGCATGCTTCTTGTGTTAAAACAGACTGTGTTTCATGGATGAGATCACTCTTCTGAATTTCCATTTAGAATCAGAGTTAAACTCCATGCTCTATGTCGTCCTACAAGCAAGAGTTCATTTCTGGTAAACCCAGTTGTTTTTCGGCTCAAATGAATTTACACAGTTCAAGAAACCAACACAATTTTCACTATTAACTAAAGAGCATCTATGTAAGAGATGATGTGGTTTGTATCAGTTCCATAAGTAGAGTTGTACTAGATATGGTCCGTATGAGTAGGAAACACAGTTCTTTTTTTCTGGACATTCTCATGTTCCTTGCTGTATTGCAGATGCTGGAAAGAAGAGCATGCTTCTAGCGTTAAAACAGACTGTGTTTCATGGATGAGAACACTCTTCTCAATTTCCCTTCAGAAATGGAGTTAAACTCCATGCTCGGTAATCCTACAAGCAAGAGTTCATTTCCGGTAAACCCAGTTATTTTTTGGCTCAAATGAATTTACACAGTTCACGAAACCAACACGATTTACACTATTAACTAAAGACCATCTATGTAAAAGATGATGTGGTTTGTATCAGTTTCATAAGCAGAGTTAAACAAGATATGGTACGTATGAATAGGAAACACAGTTCATTTTTTTTGCCCATGCTCATGTTCTTTGCTGTATAGCAGATGCTGGTAAGAAGAGCATGCTTCTTGCGTTAAAACAGTGTGTGTTTCATGGATGAGAACATCTTCTACATTTCCCTTCAGAAATGGTGTTAAACTCCATGCTCTGTGTCGTCCTACAAGCAAGAGTTCAATTCCGGTAAACCCAGGTATTTTTCGGCTCAAATGAATTTACACAGTTCACGAAAACAACACGATTTTCAGTAATAACTAAAGAGCATCTATGTAAGAGATGCTGTTGTTTGTATCAGTTTCATAAGCAGAGTTGAACGAGATATGGTCGGTATGAGTAGGAAACACAGTTCTTTTTTTGGAAATGCTCATGTTCCTTCCTGTATTGCAGACGCTGAAGAGAAGAGCATGCTTCTTCCGTTAAAATTCGTGTGTTTCATAGATGAGAACAGTGGTGTGAATACCCATTCAGAAACTGAAGTAAAGCAAAGGCTCGGTGTCTTCCTATAAGCAAGAGTTCATTTCTGGTAAACCCAGTTATTTTTCGGCTCAAATGAATTTACACAGTTCATGAAACCAATACGATTTTCACTATTAACTAAAGAGCATCTATGTAAGAGATGATGTGGTTTGTATCAGTTTCATAAGCAGCGTTGAACTAGATATGGTGTGTATGAGTAGGAAACACAGTTCTTCTTTTCTGGACATGCTCATGTACCTTGCTGTATTGCAGACGCTGGAAAGAAGAGCATGATATTTGCGTTAAAACAGAGTGTGTTTCATTGATGAGAACACTGGTCTTAATTTCCCTTCAGAAATGGAGTTAAACCTAATGCTCTGTGTCTTCCTACAAGCAAGAGTTCATTTTTGGTAAAAGCAGTGAATTTTCGGCTCCAATGAATTTACACAGCTCACAATTCCAACACGTTTATTACTATTAACTAAAGAGCGTCTATGTAAGAGATGCTGTGGTTTGTATCAGTTTCATAAGCAGAGTTGAAATAGATATGGTCCGTATGAGTAGGAAACACAGTTCTTTTTTTCTTGCCATGCTCATGTTTCTTGCTGCATTGCAGATGCTGGAAAGAAGAGCATGCTTCTTGTTTAAAACAGACTGTGTTTCATGGATGAGATCACTCTTCTGAATTTCCCCTCAGAAATTGAGTTAAACCAAAAGATCTGTGATTTCCTACAAGCAAGAGTTCATTTCTGGTGCAGGCAGTGAATGTTCGGCTCAAATGAATTTACACAGTTCACAAACCCAACACGTTTTTAACAATTAACTAAAGAGCATCTATGTAAGAGATGCTGTGGTTTGTATAAGTTTCATAAGCAGAGTTGAACTAGATATGGTCCGTATGAGTAGGAAACACAGTTCTTTTTTCTGGGCATGCTCATGTTCCTTGCTGTACTGCAGACGCTGAAAAAAGGAGCATGCTTCTTCCATTAAAATTAGTGTGTTTCATGGATGAGAACACTGGTCTGAATTTCCCTTCCGAAACTGAGTTTAACCATAGGATCTGTGTATTCCTCCAAGCAAGAGTTCATTTCCGGTAAACCCAGTTATTTTTCGCCTCAAATGAATTTGCACAGTTCACGAAACCAATATGATTTTCACTATTAACTAAAGATCATCTATGTAAGGGATGATGTGATTTGTATCAGTTTCATAAGCAGTGTTGAACTAGATATGGTCCGTATGAGTAGGAAACACAGTTCTTTTTTTCTGGGCATGCTCATGTTCCTTGCTGTATTGCATATGCTGAAAAGAAGAGAATGCTTCTTCCGTTAAAACGTAGTGTGTTTCATGGATGAGAACACTGGTCTGAATTTCCCTTCAGAAACTGAGTTTAACCAAAGGAAATGTGTCTTCCTACAAGCAAGAGTTCATTTCTGGTACAAGCAGTGAATTTTCGACTCAAATGAATTTACACAGTTCAAGAAACCAATACGATTTTCATTAATAACAAAAGAGCATCTATGTAAGAGATGATGTGGTTTGTATCAGTTTCATAAGCAGAGTTGAACTAGATATGGTGCGTATGAATAGGAAACACAGTTCTTTTTTTCTTGCCATGCTCATGTTTCTTGCTGTATTGCAGATGTTGGAAAGAAGAGCATGCCTCTTGGTTAAAACAGACTGTGTTTCATGGATGAGATCACTCTTGAATTTCCATTTAGAAGTGGAGTTAAACTCCATGCTCTATGTCGTCCTACAAGCAAGTGTTCATTTCTGGTAAACGCAGTGAATTTTCAGTGCCAAATGAATTTACACAGTTCTCGAAAACAACACAATTTTCACTATTAACTAAAGAGCATCTTTGTAAGACATGCTGTGGTTTCTATCAGTTTCATAAGCAGAGTTTAACGAGATATGGTTTGTATGAGTTGGATACACGGTTTTTTTTTCTGGCCGTGCTCATGTTTCTTGCTGTATTGCAGATGCTGGAAAGAAGAGCATGCTTCTTGCGTTAAAACAGACTGTGTTTCATTGATGAGAACACTTTTCTGAATTTCCCCTCAGCAACTGAGTTTAATGCCATGATCTGTGTCTTCCTACAAGCAAGAGTTCATTTCCGGTAAACCCAGTTATTTTTCGGATCAAATGAATTTACACAGTTCACGAAACCAATACGATTTTCACTATTAACTAAAGAGCATCTATGTAAGAGATTATGTGGTTTGTATCAGTTTCATATGCAGTGTTGAACTAGATATGGTCCGTATGAGTAGGAAACACAGTTCTTTTTTTCTGGACATTCTCATGTTCCTTGCTGTATTGCAGATGCTGGAAAGAAGAGCATGCTTCTAGCGTTAAAACAGACTGTGTTTCATGGATGAGAACACTCTTCTCAATTTCCCTTCAGAAATGGAGTTAAACTCCATGCTCGGTAATCCTACAAGCAAGAGTTCATTTCCGGTAAACCCAGTTATTTTTTGGCTCAAATGAATTTACACAGTTCACGAAACCAACACGATTTACACTATTAACTAAAGACCATCTATGTAAAAGATGATGTGGTTTGTATCAGTTTCATAAGCAGAGTTAAACAAGATATGGTACGTATGAATAGGAAACACAGTTCATTTTTTTTGCCCATGCTCATGTTCTTTGCTGTATAGCAGATGCTGGTAAGAAGAGCATGCTTCTTGCGTTAAAACAGTGTGTGTTTCATGGATGAGAACATCTTCTACATTTCCCTTCAGAAATGGTGTTAAACTCCATGCTCTGTGTCGTCCTACAAGCAAGAGTTCAATTCCGGTAAACCCAGGTATTTTTCGGCTCAAATGAATTTACACAGTTCACGAAAACAACACGATTTTCAGTAATAACTAAAGAGCATCTATGTAAGAGATGCTGTTGTTTGTATCAGTTTCATAAGCAGAGTTGAACGAGATATGGTCGGTATGAGTAGGAAACACAGTTCTTTTTTTGGAAATGCTCATGTTCCTTCCTGTATTGCAGACGCTGAAGAGAAGAGCATGCTTCTTCCGTTAAAATTCGTGTGTTTCATAGATGAGAACAGTGGTGTGAATACCCCTTCAGAAACTGAAGTAAAGCAAAGGCTCGGTGTCTTCCTATAAGCAAGAGTTCATTTCTGGTAAACCCAGTTATTTTTCGGCTCAAATGAATTTACACAGTTCATGAAACCAATACGATTTTCACTATTAACTAAAGAGCATCTATGTAAGAGATGATGTGGTTTGTATCAGTTTCATAAGCAGCGTTGAACTAGATATGGTGTGTATGAGTAGGAAACACAGTTCTTCTTTTCTGGACATGCTCATGTACCTTGCTGTATTGCAGACGCTGGAAAGAAGAGCATGATATTTGCGTCAAAACAGTGTGTGTTTCATGGATGAGAACACTCTTCTGAATTTCCCTTCAGAAATTAGTTAAATCAAATGCTCTGTGTCTTCCTACAAGCAAGAGTTCATTTCTGGTAAAGGCAGTGAATTTTCGGCTCATGTGAATTTACACAGTTCACAAACCCAACACGTTTTTCACTATTAACTAAAGAGCATCTATGTAAGTGATGCTGTGGTTGTATCAGTTTCATAAGCAGAATTGAACTAGATATGGTCCGTATGAGTAGGAAACACAGTTCTTTTTTTCTGGCCATGCTCATGTATCTTGCTGTATTGCAGATGCTGGAAACAAGAGCATGCTTCTTGGGTTAAAACAGACTGTGTTTCATGGATGAGAACACTTTTCTGAATTTCCCTATAGAATCGGCGGAAATCTTCATGCTCTGTGTCTTCCTACAATCAAGAGTTCATTTCCCGTAAACCCAGTTATTTTGTGGATCAAATGAATTTACACAGTTCACGAAACCAATACGATTTTCACTATTAACTAAAGAGCATCTATGTAAGAGATGATGTGTTTTGTATCAGTTTCATAAGCAGAGTTGAACTAGATATGGTCAGTATGAGTAGGAAACACAGTTCTTTTTTCTGGACATGCTCATGTTCCTTGCTGTATTGCAGACTCTGCAAAGAAGAGCATGCTATTTGCGATAAAATAGATTGTGTTACATGGATGAGAACACAGGTCTGAATTTTCCTTCAGAAATGGAATTAAACCAAATGCTCTGTGTCTTCCTACAAGTAAGAGTTTATTTTTGGTAAAAGCAGTGAATTTTTGGCTCCAATGAATTTACAAAGTTCACAACCCCAACACGTTTATCACTATTAACTACAGAGCTTCTATGTAAGAGATTCTGTGGTTTGTATCAGTTTCATAAGCAGAGTTGAACTAGGTATGGTCCGTGTGATTCAGAAACACAGTTTTTTTTCTGGCCATTCTCATGTTTCTTGCTGTATTGCAGAAGCTGAAAAAAAGAGCATGCTTCTTGTGTTAAAACAGACTGTGTTTCATGGATGAGATCACTCTTCTGAATTTCCATTTAGAATCAGAGTTAAACTCCATGCTCTATGTCGTCCTACAAGCAAGAGTTCATTTCTGGTAAACCCAGTTGTTTTTCGGCTCAAATGAATTTACACAGTTCAAGAAACCAACACGATTTTCACTATTAACTAAAGAGCATCTATGTAAGAGATGATGTGGTTTGTATCAGTTCCATAAGTAGAGTTGTACTAGATATGGTCTGTATGAGTAGGAAACACAGTTCTTTTTTTCTGGACATGCTCATGTTCCTTGCTGTATTGCAGACTGTGGAAAGAAGAGCATGATATTTCCGTTAAAACAGAGTGTGTTTCATTGATGAGAACACTGGTCTTAATTTCCCTTCAGAAATGGAGTTAAACCTAATGCTCTGTGTCTTCCTACAAGCAAGAGTTCATTTTTGGTAAAAGCAGTGAATTTTCGGCTCCAATGAATTTACTCAGCTCACAATTCCAACACGTTTATCACTATTAACTAAAGAGCGTCTATGTAAGAGATGCTGTGGTTTGTATCAGTTTCATAAGCAGAGTTGAAATAGATATGGTCCGTATGAGTAGGAAACACAGTTCTTTTTTTCTTGCCATGCTCATGTTTCTTGCTGCATTGCAGATGGTGGAAAGAAGAGCATGCTTCTTGTTTAAAACAGACTGTGTTTCATGGATGAGATCACTCTTCTGAATTTCCCCTCAGAAATTGAGTTAAACCAAAAGATCTGTGCTTTCCTACAAGCAAGAGTTCATTTCTGGTGCAGGCAGTGAATGTTCGGCTCAAATGAATTTACACAGTTCACAAACCCAACACGTTTTTAACAATTAACTAAAGAGCATCTATGTAAGAGATGCTGTGGTTTGTATAAGTTTCATAAGCAGAGTTGAACTAGATATGGTCCGTATGAGTAGGAAACACAGTTCTTTTTTCTGGGCATGCTCATGTTCCTTGCTGTACTGCAGATGCTGAAAAAAAGAGCATGCTTCTTCCATTAAAATTAGTGTGTTTCATGGATGAGAACACTGGTCTGAATTTCCCTTCCGAAACTGAGTTTAACCATAGGATCTGTGTATTCCTCCAAGCAAGAGTTCATTTCCGGTAAACCCAGTTATTTTTCGCCTCAAATGAATTTGCACAGTTCACGAAACCAATATGATTTTCACTATTAACTAAAGATCATCTATGTAAGGGATGATGTGATTTGTATCAGTTTCATAAGCAGTGTTGAACTAGATATGGTCCGTAGGAGTAGGAAACACAGTTCTTTTTTTCTGGGCATGCTCATGTTCCTTGCTGTATTGCATATGCTGAAAAGAAGAAAATGAGTCCTCCGTTAAAACGTAGTGTGTTTCATGGATGAGAACACTGGTCTGAATTTCCCTTCAGAAACTGAGTTTAACCAAAGGAAATGTGTCTTCCTACAAGCAAGAGTTCATTTCTGGTACAAGCAGTGAATTTTCGACTCAAATGAATTTACACAGTTCAAGAAACCAACACAATTTTCACTATTAACTAAAGAGCATCTATGTAAGAGATGATGTGGTTTGTATCAGTTCCATAAGTAGAGTTGTACTAGATATGGTCCGTATGAGTAGGAAACACAGTTCTTTTTTTCTGGACATTCTCATGTTCCTTGCTGTATTGCAGATGCTGGAAAGAAGAGCATGCTTCTAGCGTTAAAACAGACTGTGTTTCATGGATGAGAACACTCTTCTCAATTTCCCTTCAGAAATGGAGTTAAACTCCATGCTCGGTAATCCTACAAGCAAGAGTTCATTTCCGGTAAACCCAGTTATTTTTTGGCTCAAATGAATTTACACAGTTCACGAAACCAACACGATTTACACTATTAACTAAAGACCATCTATGTAAAAGATGATGTGGTTTGTATCAGTTTCATAAGCAGAGTTAAACAAGATATGGTACGTATGAATAGGAAACACAGTTCATTTTTTTTGCCCATGCTCATGTTCTTTGCTGTATAGCAGATGCTGGTAAGAAGAGCATGCTTCTTGCGTTAAAACAGACTGTGTTTCATTGATGAGAACACTTTTGTGAATTTCCCCTCAGCAACTGAGTTTAATGCCATGATCTGTGTCTTCCTACAAGCAAGAGTTCATTTCCGGAAAACCCAGTTATTTTTCGGATCAAATGAATTTACACAGTTCACGAAACCAATACGATTTTCACTATTAACTAAAGAGCATCTATGTAAGAGATTATGTGGTTTGTATCAGTTTCATATGCAGTGTTGAACTAGATATGGTCCGTATGAGTAGGAAACACAGTTCTTTTTTTCTGGACATTCTCATGTTCCTTGCTGTATTGCAGATGCTGGAAAGAAGAGCATGCTTCTAGCGTTAAAACAGACTGTGTTTCATGGATGAGAACACTCTTCTCAATTTCCCTTCAGAAATGGAGTTAAACTCCATGCTCGGTAATCCTACAAGCAAGAGTTCATTTCCGGTAAACCCAGTTATTTTTTGGCTCAAATGAATTTACACAGTTCACGAAACCAACACGATTTACACTATTAACTAAAGACCATCTATGTAAAAGATGATGTGGTTTGTATCAGTTTCATAAGCAGAGTTAAACAAGATATGGTACGTATGAATAGGAAACACAGTTCATTTTTTTTGCCCATGCTCATGTTCTTTGCTGTATAGCAGATGCTGGTAAGAAGAGCATGCTTCTTGCGTTAAAACAGTGTGTGTTTCATGGATGAGAACATCTTCTACATTTCCCTTCAGAAATGGTGTTAAACTCCATGCTCTGTGTCGTCCTACAAGCAAGAGTTCAATTCCGGTAAACCCAGGTATTTTTCGGCTCAAATGAATTTACACAGTTCACGAAAACAACACGATTTTCAGTAATAACTAAAGAGCATCTATGTAAGAGATGCTGTTGTTTGTATCAGTTTCATAAGCAGAGTTGAACGAGATATGGTCGGTATGAGTAGGAAACACAGTTCTTTTTTTGGAAATGCTCATGTTCCTTCCTGTATTGCAGACGCTGAAGAGAAGAGCATGCTTCTTCCGTTAAAATTCGTGTGTTTCATAGATGAGAACAGTGGTGTGAATACCCCTTCAGAAACTGAAGTAAAGCAAAGGCTCGGTGTCTTCCTATAAGCAAGAGTTCATTTCTGGTAAACCCAGTTATTTTTCGGCTCAAATGAATTTACACAGTTCATGAAACCAATACGATTTTCACTATTAACTAAAGAGCATCTATGTAAGAGATGATGTGGTTTGTATCAGTTTCATAAGCAGCGTTGAACTAGATATGGTGTGTATGAGTAGGAAACACAGTTCTTCTTTTCTGGACATGCTCATGTACCTTGCTGTATTGCAGACGCTGGAAAGAAGAGCATGATATTTGCGTCAAAACAGTGTGTGTTTCATGGATGAGAACACTCTTCTGAATTTCCCTTCAGAAATTAGTTAAATCAAATGCTCTGTGTCTTCCTACAAGCAAGAGTTCATTTCTGGTAAAGGCAGTGAATTTTCGGCTCATGTGAATTTACACAGTTCACAAACCCAACACGTTTTTCACTATTAACTAAAGAGCATCTATGTAAGTGATGCTGTGGTTGTATCAGTTTCATAAGCAGAATTGAACTAGATATGGTCCGTATGAGTAGGAAACACAGTTCTTTTTTTCTGGCCATGCTCATGTATCTTGCTGTATTGCAGATGCTGGAAACAAGAGCATGCTTCTTGGGTTAAAACAGACTGTGTTTCATGGATGAGAACACTTTTCTGAATTTCCCTATAGAATCGGCGGAAATCTTCATGCTCTGTGTCTTCCTACAATCAAGAGTTCATTTCCCGTAAACCCAGTTATTTTGTGGATCAAATGAATTTACACAGTTCACGAAACCAATACGATTTTCACTATTAACTAAAGAGCATCTATGTAAGAGATGATGTGTTTTGTATCAGTTTCATAAGCAGAGTTGAACTAGATATGGTCAGTATGAGTAGGAAACACAGTTCTTTTTTCTGGACATGCTCATGTTCCTTGCTGTATTGCAGACTCTGCAAAGAAGAGCATGCTATTTGCGATAAAATAGATTGTGTTACATGGATGAGAACACAGGTCTGAATTTTCCTTCAGAAATGGAATTAAACCAAATGCTCTGTGTCTTCCTACAAGTAAGAGTTTATTTTTGGTAAAAGCAGTGAATTTTTGGCTCCAATGAATTTACAAAGTTCACAACCCCAACACGTTTATCACTATTAACTACAGAGCTTCTATGTAAGAGATTCTGTGGTTTGTATCAGTTTCATAAGCAGAGTTGAACTAGGTATGGTCCGTGTGATTCAGAAACACAGTTTTTTTTCTGGCCATTCTCATGTTTCTTGCTGTATTGCAGAAGCTGAAAAAAAGAGCATGCTTCTTGTGTTAAAACAGACTGTGTTTCATGGATGAGATCACTCTTCTGAATTTCCATTTAGAATCAGAGTTAAACTCCATGCTCTATGTCGTCCTACAAGCAAGAGTTCATTTCTGGTAAACCCAGTTGTTTTTCGGCTCAAATGAATTTACACAGTTCAAGAAACCAACACGATTTTCACTATTAACTAAAGAGCATCTATGTAAGAGATGATGTGGTTTGTATCAGTTCCATAAGTAGAGTTGTACTAGATATGGTCTGTATGAGTAGGAAACACAGTTCTTTTTTTCTGGACATGCTCATGTTCCTTGCTGTATTGCAGACTGTGGAAAGAAGAGCATGATATTTCCGTTAAAACAGAGTGTGTTTCATTGATGAGAACACTGGTCTTAATTTCCCTTCAGAAATGGAGTTAAACCTAATGCTCTGTGTCTTCCTACAAGCAAGAGTTCATTTTTGGTAAAAGCAGTGAATTTTCGGCTCCAATGAATTTACTCAGCTCACAATTCCAACACGTTTATCACTATTAACTAAAGAGCGTCTATGTAAGAGATGCTGTGGTTTGTATCAGTTTCATAAGCAGAGTTGAAATAGATATGGTCCGTATGAGTAGGAAACACAGTTCTTTTTTTCTTGCCATGCTCATGTTTCTTGCTGCATTGCAGATGGTGGAAAGAAGAGCATGCTTCTTGTTTAAAACAGACTGTGTTTCATGGATGAGATCACTCTTCTGAATTTCCCCTCAGAAATTGAGTTAAACCAAAAGATCTGTGCTTTCCTACAAGCAAGAGTTCATTTCTGGTGCAGGCAGTGAATGTTCGGCTCAAATGAATTTACACAGTTCACAAACCCAACACGTTTTTAACAATTAACTAAAGAGCATCTATGTAAGAGATGCTGTGGTTTGTATAAGTTTCATAAGCAGAGTTGAACTAGATATGGTCCGTATGAGTAGGAAACACAGTTCTTTTTTCTGGGCATGCTCATGTTCCTTGCTGTACTGCAGATGCTGAAAAAAAGAGCATGCTTCTTCCATTAAAATTAGTGTGTTTCATGGATGAGAACACTGGTCTGAATTTCCCTTCCGAAACTGAGTTTAACCATAGGATCTGTGTATTCCTCCAAGCAAGAGTTCATTTCCGGTAAACCCAGTTATTTTTCGCCTCAAATGAATTTGCACAGTTCACGAAACCAATATGATTTTCACTATTAACTAAAGATCATCTATGTAAGGGATGATGTGATTTGTATCAGTTTCATAAGCAGTGTTGAACTAGATATGGTCCGTAGGAGTAGGAAACACAGTTCTTTTTTTCTGGGCATGCTCATGTTCCTTGCTGTATTGCATATGCTGAAAAGAAGAAAATGAGTCCTCCGTTAAAACGTAGTGTGTTTCATGGATGAGAACACTGGTCTGAATTTCCCTTCAGAAACTGAGTTTAACCAAAGGAAATGTGTCTTCCTACAAGCAAGAGTTCATTTCTGGTACAAGCAGTGAATTTTCGACTCAAATGAATTTACACAGTTCAAGAAACCAATACGATTTTCATTAATAACAAAAGAGCATCTATGTAAGAGATGATGTGGTTTGTATCAGTTTCATAAGCAGAGTTGAACTAGATATTGTGCGTATGAATAGGAAACACAGTTCTTTTTTTCTTGCCATGCTCATGTTTCTTGCTGTATTGCAGATGCTGGAAAGAAGAGCATGCCTCTTGGTTAAAACAGACTGTGTTACATGGATGAGATCACTCTTGAATTTCCATTTAGAAGTGGAGTTAAACTCCATGCTCTATGTCGTCCTACAAGCAAGTGTTCATTTCTGGTAAACGCAGTGAATTTTCGGTGCCAAATGAATTTACACAGTTCTCGAAAACAACACAATTTTCACTATTAACTAAAGAGCATCTTTGTAAGACATGCTGTGGTTTCTATCAGTTTCATAAGCAGAGTTTAACGAGATATGGTTTGTATGAGTAGGATACACAGTTTTTTTTTCTGGCCGTGCTCATGTTTCTTGCTGTATTGCAGATGCTGGAAAGAAGAGCATGCTTCTTGCGTTAAAACAGACTGTGTTTCATTGATGAGAACACTTTTGTGAATTTCCCCTCAGCAACTGAGTTTAATGCCATGATCTGTGTCTTCCTACAAGCAAGAGTTCATTTCCGGAAAACCCAGTTATTTTTCGGATCAAATGAATTTACACAGTTCACGAAACCAATACGATTTTCACTATTAACTAAAGAGCATCTATGTAAGAGATTATGTGGTTTGTATCAGTTTCATATGCAGTGTTGAACTAGATATGGTCCGTATGAGTAGGAAACACAGTTCTTTTTTTCTGGACATTCTCATGTTCCTTGCTGTATTGCAGATGCTGGAAAGAAGAGCATGCTTCTAGCGTTAAAACAGACTGTGTTTCATGGATGAGAACACTCTTCTCAATTTCCCTTCAGAAATGGAGTTAAACTCCATGCTCGGTAATCCTACAAGCAAGAGTTCATTTCCGGTAAACCCAGTTATTTTTTGGCTCAAATGAATTTACACAGTTCACGAAACCAACACGATTTACACTATTAACTAAAGACCATCTATGTAAAAGATGATGTGGTTTGTATCAGTTTCATAAGCAGAGTTAAACAAGATATGGTACGTATGAATAGGAAACACAGTTCATTTTTTTTGCCCATGCTCATGTTCTTTGCTGTATAGCAGATGCTGGTAAGAAGAGCATGCTTCTTGCGTTAAAACAGTGTGTGTTTCATGGATGAGAACATCTTCTACATTTCCCTTCAGAAATGGTGTTAAACTCCATGCTCTGTGTCGTCCTACAAGCAAGAGTTCAATTCCGGTAAACCCAGGTATTTTTCGGCTCAAATGAATTAACACAGTTCACGAAAACAACACGATTTTCAGTAATAACTAAAGAGCATCTATGTAAGAGATGCTGTTGTTTGTATCAGTTTCATAAGCAGAGTTGAACGAGATATGGTCGGTATGAGTAGGAAACACAGTTCTTTTTTTGGAAATGCTCATGTTCCTTCCTGTATTGCAGACGCTGAAGAGAAGAGCATGCTTCTTCCGTTAAAATTCGTGTGTTTCATAGATGAGAACAGTGGTGTGAATACCCATTCAGAAACTGAAGTAAAGCAAAGGCTCGGTGTCTTCCTATAAGCAAGAGTTCATTTCTGGTAAACCCAGTTATTTTTCGGCTCAAATGAATTTACACAGTTCATGAAACCAATACGATTTTCACTATTAACTAAAGAGCATCTATGTAAGAGATGATGTGGTTTGTATCAGTTTCATAAGCAGCGTTGAACTAGATATGGTGTGTATGAGTAGGAAACACAGTTCTTCTTTTCTGGACATGCTCATGTACCTTGCTGTATTGCAGACGCTGGAAAGAAGAGCATGATATTTGCGTTAAAACTGTGTGTGTTTCATGGATGAGAACACTCTTCTGAATTTCCCTTCATAAATTAGTTAAATCAAATGCTCTGTGTCTTCCTACAAGCAAGAGTTCATTTCTGGTAAAGGCAGTGAATTTTCAGCTCATGTGAATTTACACAGTTCAAAAACCCAACACGTTTTTCACTATTAACTAAAGAGCATCTATGTAAGTGATGCTGTGGTTGTATCAGTTTCATAAGCAGAATTGAACTAGATATGGTCCGTATGAGTAGGAAACACAGTTCTTTTTTTCTGGCCATGCTCATGTTTCTTGCTGTATTGCAGATGCTGGAAAAAAGAGCATGCTTCTTGGGTTAAAACAGACTGTGTTTCATGGATGAGAACACTTTTCTGAATTTCCCTATAGAATCGGCGGAAATCTTCATGCTCTGTGTCTTCCTACAATCAAGAGTTCATTTCCCGTAAACCCAGTTATTTTGTGGATCAAATGAATTTACACAGTTCACGAAACCAATACGATTTTCACTATTAACTAAAGAGCATCTATGTAAGAGATGATGTGTTTTGTATCAGTTTCATAAGCAGAGTTGAACTAGATATGGTCAGTATGAGTAGGAAACACAGTTCTTTTTTCTGGACATGCTCATGTTCCTTGCTGTATTGCAGACTCTGCAAAGAAGTGCATGCTATTTGCGATAAAACAGATTGTGTTACATGGATGAGAACACAGGTCTGAATTTTCCTTCAGAAATGGAATTAAACCAAATGCTCTGTGTCTTCCTACAAGTAAGAGTTTATTTTTGGTAAAAGCAGTGAATTTTTGGCTCCAATGAATTTACAAAGTTCACAACCCCAACACGTTTATCACTATTAACTAAAGAGCGTCTATGTAAGAGATGATGTAGTTTGTATCAGTTTCTTAAGCAGAGTTGAAATAGATATGGTCCACATGAGTAGGAAACACAGTTCTTTTTTTTCTGGACATGCTCATGTTCCTTGCTGTATTGCAGACTCTGCAAAGAAGAACATGCTATTTGCGATAAAACAGAGTGTGTTTCTTGGATGAGAACACTGGTCTTAACTTCCCTTCAGAATTGGAGTTAAACCTAATGCTCTGTGTCTTCCTACAAGCAAGAGTTCATTTTTGGTAAAAGCAGTGAATTTTTGGCTCCAATGAATTTACCCAGTTCACAAACCAAACAGTTTATCACTATTAACTAAAGAGCGTCTATGTAAGAGATGCTGTGGTTTGTATCTGTTTCATAAGCAGGGTTGAACTAGGTATGGGCCGTTTGAGTCAGAAACACAGTTCTTTTTTTCTGGACATGCTCATGTTCCTTGCTGTATTGCAGACTCTGGAAAGAAGAGCATTTTTCTTGCGTTAAAACAGACTGTGTTTCATGGATGTGAATACTCTTCTGAATTTCCCTTCAGAATTGGAGTTAAACCAAATGCTCTGTGTCTTCCTACAAGCAAGAGTTCATTTCTGGTAAACCCAGTTATTTTTCGGCTCAAATGAATTTATACAGTTCACGAAACCAATACGATTTTCACTATTAACTAAAGAGCATCTATGTAAAAGATGATGTTGTTTGTATCAGTTTCATAAGCAGAGTTAAACAAGATATGGTACATATGAATAGGAAACACAGTTCTCTTTTTTGCGCATGCTCATGTTCTTTGCTGTATTGCAGATGCTGCAAAGAAAAGCGTGCTTCTTGCGTTAAAACAGAGTGTGTTTCATGGATGAGAACATCTTCTGAATTTCTTTTCAGAAATGGTGTTAAACTCCATGCTCTGTGTCGTCCTACAAGCAAGAGTTCAATTCCGGTAAACCCAGGTATTTTTTGGCTCAAATGAATTTACACAGTTCACGAAAACAACACGATTTTCAATAATAACTAAAGATCATCTATGTAAGAGATGATGTGTTTTGTATCAGTTTCATAAGCAGAGTTGAACTAGATATGGTCAGTATGAGTAGGAAACACAGTTCGTTTTTCCTGGACATGCTCATGATCCTTGCTGTATTGCAGACTCTGCAAAGAAGAGCATGCTATTTGCGATAAAACAGAGTGTGTTCCATGGATAAGAACACTGGTCTTAATTTCCCTTCAGAAGTGGAGTTAAACCTAATGCTCTGTGTCTTCCTACAAGCAAGAGTTCATTTTTGGTAAAAGCAGTGAATTTTTGGCTCCAATGAATTTACACAGTTCACAAACCCAACACGTTTATCACTATTAACTAAAGAGCGTCTATGTAAGAGATGCTGTAGTTTGTATCAGTTTCATAAGCAGATTTGAACTAGGTATGGGCTGTTTGAGTCAGAAACACAGGTCTTTTTTTCTGGACATGCTCATGTTCCTTTCTGTATTGCAGACTCTGGAAAGAAGAGCATGCTTCTTGCGTTAAAACAAACTGTGTTTCATGGATGAGAACACTCTTCTGAATTTCCCTTCAGAACTTTAGTTGAACCAAATACTCTGTGTCTTCCTCCAAGAGAGTTCATTTCTGGTAAAGGCAGGGAATTTTCGGCTCCTATGAATTTACACAGTTCACAAACCCAACGAGTTTATCTCTATTAACTAAAGAACATCTATGTAAGAGATGCTGTGGTTTGTATCAGTTTCATAAGCAGAGTTGAACTAGATATGGTCCGTATGATTAGGAAACACAGTTCTTCTTTTCTGGCCATGCTCATGTTCCTTGCTGTATTGCAGATGCTGGAAAGAAGAGCATGATATTTGCGTTAAAACAGACTGTGTTTCATATATGAGAACACTTTTCTGAAATTCCCTATAGAATCGGAGTTAAACTCCATGCTCTATGTCGTCCTACCAGCAAGAGTTCATTTCTGATGAACCCAGTTATTTTTCGGCTCAAATGAATTTAGACAGTTCACGAAACCAATACGATTTTCACTATTAACTAAAGAACATCTATGTAAGTGATGATGTGGTTTTATCAGTTTCATAAGCAGAGTTGAAGCAGATATGTTCCGTTTGAGTCAGAAACACAGTTCTTTTTTCTGGCCATGCTCATATTTCTTGCTGTATTGCAGATGCTGGAAAGAAGAGCATGCTTCTTGCATTAAAACAAACTGTGTTTCATTGATGAGAAAAGTTTTCTGAATTTCCCTTTAGAAGCGGAGTTAAATGCCGTGCTCTGTGTCTTCCTACAAGCAAGAGTTCATTTCCGGTAATCGCAGTTATTTTTCAGTTCAAATGAATTTGCACAGTTCACGAAAGCAATATGATTTTCTCTATTAACCAAAGAGCATGTATGTAAGAGATGATGTGGTTTGTATCAGTTTCACAAGCAGAGTTGAACTAGATATGGTCCGTTTGAGTCAGAAACACAGTTCTTTTTTTCTGGCCATGCTCATGTTTCTTGCTGTATTGCAGATGCTGGAAAAAAGAGCATGCTTCTTGCGTTAAAACAGACTGTGTTTCATGGATGAGAACACTCTTCTGAATTTCCGTTCAGAAATGGAGTAAAACCAAATGCTCTGTGTCTTCCTACAAGCAAGAGTTCATTTCTGGTAAAGGCAGGGAATTTTCGGATCATATGAATTTACAAAGTTCACAACCCATCACGTTTTTCACTATTAGCTAAAGAGCATCTATGTAAGAGATGATGTGGTTTGTATCAGTTTCATAAGCAGAGTTGAACTAGATATGGTCTGTTTTAGTCAGAAACACAGTTCTTTTTTTCTGGCCATGCTCATGTTTCTTGCTGTATTGCAGATGCTGGAAAAAAGAGCATGCTTCTTGCGTTAAAAGAGACTATGTTTCATGAATGAGAACACTCTTCTGAATTTCCCTTTAGAATCGTAGTTAAACTCCAATCTTTTTGTCGTCCTACAAGCAAGAGTTCATTTCCGGTAAACCCAGTTATATTTCGGCTCAAATGAATTTACACAGTTCACGAAACCAATATGATTTTCACTATTAACTAAAGAGCATCTATGTAAGAGATGATGTGGTTTGTATGAGTTTCATAAGCACAGTTGAACTAGATATGGTCCGTATGAGTAGGAAACACAGTTCTTTTATTCTGGGCATGCTCAGGTTCCTTGCTGTTTTCCAGACGCTGAAAAGAAGAGCATGCTTCTTGCGTTAAAACACAGTGTGTTTCATGGATGAGAACACTGGTCTGACTTTCCATTCAGAAATGGAGTTAAACCACAGGCTCTGTGTCTTCCTACAAGCAAGAGTTCATTTCTGGCAAACGCAGTGAATTTGCGGCTCAAATGAATTTACACAGTTCATGAACCAAACAAGTTTTTCACTGTTAACTAAAGAGCATCTATGTAAAAGATTATGTGGTTTGTATCAGTTTCATAAGCAGAGTTGAAAAAGATATGGTCTGTATGAATAGGAAACAATATTCTTTTTTTTGGGCATGCTCATTTTCCTTGGTGTATTGCAGATGCTGGATAGTAGAGCATGCTTCTTGCGTTAAAACATAGTGTGTTTCATGGATGAGAACACTGGCCTGAATTTCCCTTCAGAAACAGAAGTAAACCTAAGGCTCTGTGTCTTCCTACAAGCAAGAGTTCATTTCTGGTAAAGGCAGTGAATTTTCGGCTCAAATAAATTTACACAGTTCACAAACCCAACACGTTTTTCACTATTAACTAAAGAGCATCTGTGTAAGAGATGCTGTGGTTTGTATCAGTTTCATAAACAGAGTTGAACTAGATGTGGTCCGTATGAGTAGGAAACACAGTTATTTTTTTCTGGCCATGCACATGTTTCTTGCTGTATTGCAGATGCTGGAAAGGAAAGGATGCTTCTTGCGTTAAAACAGACTGTGTTTCATGGATGAGAACACTCTTCTGAATTTCCCTTCAGAAATGTAGTTAAACCAAATGCTCTTTGTCTTCCTACAAGCAAGAGTTCATTTCTGGTAAAGGCAGGGAATTTTCGGATCATATGAATTTACACAGTTCAAAGCCAACACGTTTTTCACTATTAACTAAAGAGCATCTATGTAAGAGATGATATGGTTTGTATCAGTTTCATAAGCAGAGTTGAACTAGATATGGTCGTTATGAGTAGGAAACACAGTTCTTTTTTTCTGGACATACTCATGTTCCTTGGTGTATTACACACGCTGGAAAGAAGAGCATGCTATTTGCGTTAAAACAGAGTGTGTTTCATGGATGAGAACACAGGTCTGATTTTCCCTTCAGAAATGGAGTTAAAGCAAATGATCTGTGTCTTCCTACAAACAAGAGTTCATTTCAGGTAAACCCAGTTATTTTTCGGCTCAAATGAATTTGCACAGTTCACGAAACCAATACGATTTTCTCTATTAACTAAAGAGCATCTATGTAAACGATGATGTGGTTTGTATCAGTTTCATAAGCAGAGTTGAATTAGATATTGTTCGTATGAGTAGGAGATACAGTTCTTTTTTTTCTGGGCATGCTCATGTTCATTGTTGTATTGCAGAAGCTGGAACGAAGAGCATGCTTCTTGCGTTAAAACAGAGTGTGTTTTATGGATGAGAACACAGGTCTGAATTTCCCTTCAGAAATGGAGTTAAACTAAATGCTCTGTGTCTTCCTACAAGCAAGAATTCATTTCTGGTAAACGCAGTGAATTTTCGGCTCAAATGAATTTACACAGTTCACAAACCCAACAAGTTTTTCACTATTAACTAAAGAGCATCTATGTAATAGATGCTGTGGTTTGTATCAGTTTCATAAGCAGAGTTGAAGTAGGTATGGTCCGTATGAGTAGGAGACACAGTTCTTTTTTTCTGTCCATGCTCATATTCCTTGCTGTATGGCAGAAGCTGGAAAGAAGAGCTTGCTTCTTGCGTTAATACAGAGTGTGTTTCATGGATGAGAACACTGGTCTGAATTTCACTTCACAAACTGAGTTTAATCAAAGGATCTGTGTCTTCCAACAATTAGGAGTTCATTTCCAGTAAACCCAGTTATTTTTCGGCTCAAATGAATTTGCACAGTTCACGAAACCAATACGATTTTCTCTATTAACTAAAGAGCATCTATGTAAGCGATGATGTGGTTTGTATCAGTTTCATAAGCAGAGTTAAACTATTTATTGTTCGTATGAGTAGGAGATACAGTTCTTTTTTTTCTGGGCATGCTCATGTTCATTGTTGTATTTCAGAAGCTGGAATGAAGAGCATGCTTCTTGCGTTAAAACAGAGTGTGTTTTATGGATGAGAACACAGGTCTGAATTTCCCTTCAGAAATGGAGTTAAACTAAATGCTCTGTGTCTTCCTACAAGCAAGAATACATTTCTGGTAAACGCAGTGAATTTTCGGCTCAAATGAATTTACACAGTTCACAAACCCAACAAGTTTTTCACTATTAACTAAAGAGCATCTATGTAATTGATGCTGTGGTTTGTATCAGTTTCATAACCAGAGTTGAAGTAGGTATGGTCCGTATGAGTAGGAGACACAGTTCTTTTTTTCTGGCCATGCTCATATTCCTTGCTGTATGGCAGAAGCTGGAAAGAAGAGCTTGCTTCTTGCGTTAATACAGAGTGTGTTTCATGGATGAGAACACTGGTCTGAATTTCACTTCACAAACTGAGTTTAATCAAAGGATCTGTGTCTTCCAACAATTAGGAGTTCATTTCCAGTAAACCCAGTTATTTTTCGGCTAAATGAATTTACACAGTTCACACACCCAACACGTTTTTCACTATTAACTAAAGAGCGTCTGTGTAAGAGATGCTGTGGTTTGTATCAGTTTCATAAACAGAGTTGAACTAGATGTGGTCCGTATGAGTAGGAAACACAGTTATTTTTTTCTGGCCATGCACATGTTTCTTGCTGTATTGCAGATGCTGGAAAGGAAAGGATGCTTCTTGCGTTAAAACGACTGTGTTTCATGGATGAGAACACTCTTCTGAATTTCCCTTCAGAAATGGAGTTAAACCAAATGCTCTTTGTCTTCCTACAAGCAAGAGTTCATTTCTGGTAAAGGCAGGGAATTTTCGGATCATATGAATTTACACAGTTCAAAAGCCAACACGTTTTTCACTATTAACTAAAGAGCATCTATGTAAGAGATGATATGGTTTGTATCAGTTTCATAAGCAGAGTTGAACTAGATATGGTCCTTATGAGTAGGAAACACAGTTCGTTTTTTCTGGACATACTCATGTTCCTTGCTGTATTGCACACGCTGGAAAGAAGAGCATGCTATTTGCGTTAAAACAGAGTGTGTTTCATGGATGAGAACACAGGTCTGATTTTCCCTTCAGAAATGGAGTTAAACCAAATGATCTGTGTCTTCCTACAAACAAGAGTTCATTTCCGGTAATCCCAGTTATGTTTCGGCTCAAATGAATTTGCACAGTTCACGAAACCAATACGATTTTCTCTATTAACTAAAGAGCATCTATGTAAGCGATGATGTGGTTTGTATCAGTTTCATAAGCACAGTTGAACTAGATATGGTCCTTTTGAGTCAGAAACACGGTTCTTTTTTTCTGGCCATGCTCATTTTTCTTGCTGTATTGCACATGCTGGAAAAAAGTGCATGCTGCTTGCCTTAAAACAGACTGTGTTTCATGGATGAGAACACTCTTCTGAATTTCACTTCAGAAATGGAGTTAAAGCAAATGCTCTGTGTCTTCCTACAATGAAGAGTTCATTTCTGGTAAAGGCAGGGAATTTTCGGATTATATGAATTTACACAGTTCACAACCCAACACGTTTTTCACTATTAACTAAAGAGCATCTATGTAAGTGATGATGTGGTTTTATCAGTTTCATAAGCAGAGTTGAACCAGATATGGTCCGTTTGATCAGAAACACAGTTCTTTTTTCTGGCCATGCTCATATTTCTTGCTGTATTGCAGATGCTGGAAAGAAGAGCATGCTTCTTGCATTAAAACAAACTGTGTTTCATTGATGAGAAAAGTTTTCTGAATTTCCCTTTAGAAGCGGAGTTAAACGCCGTGCTCTGCCTCTTCCTACAAGCAAGAGTTCATTTCCGGTAATCGCAGTTATTTTTCAATTCAAATGAATTTGCACAGTTCACAAAACCAATACGATTTTCTCTATTAACCAAAGAGCATGTATGTAAGAGATGATGTGGTTTGTATCAGTTTCACAAGCAGAGTTGAACTAGATATGGTCCGTTTGAGTCAGAAACACAGTTCTTTTTTTCTGGCCATGCTGATGTTTCTTGCTGTATTGCAGATGCCGGAAAAAAGAGCATGCTTCTTGCGTTAAAACACACTGTGTTTCATGGATGAGAACACTCTTCTGAATTTCCATTCAGAAATGGAGTAAAACCAAATGCTCTGTGTCTTTCTACAAGCAAGAGTTCATTTCGGGTAAAGGCAGGGAATTTTCGGAACATATGAATTTACAAAGTTCACAACCCAACACGGTTTTCACTATTAGCTAAAGAGCATCTATGTAAGAGATGATGTGGTTTGTATCAGTTTCATAAGCAGAGTTGAACTAGATATGGTTCGTTTGAGTCAGAAACACAGTTCTTTTTTTCTGGCCATGCTCATGTTTCTTGCTGTATTGCAGATGCTGGAAAAAAGAGCATGCTTCTTGCGTTAAAACAGTCTATGTTTCATGAATGAGAACACTCTTCTGAATTTCCCTTTAGAATCGTAGTTAAACTCCAATCTTTTTGTCGTCCTACAAGCAAGAGTTCATTTCCGGTAAACCCAGTTATTTTTCGGCTCAAATGAATTTACACAGTTCACGAAACCAATGTGATTTCCACTATTAACTAAAGAGCATCTATGTAAAAGATTATGTGGTTTGTATCAGTTTCATAAGCAGAGTTGAACTAGATATGGTATGTATGAATAGGAAACACAATTCTTTTTTTTTGGGCATGCTCATGTTCCTTGGTGTATTGCAGATGCTGGAAAGAAGAGCATGCTTCTTGCGTTAAAACATAGT
Source organism: Onychomys arenicola (assembly GCA_949786405.1). Classification (NCBI taxonomy): domain Eukaryota; kingdom Metazoa; phylum Chordata; class Mammalia; order Rodentia; family Cricetidae; genus Onychomys; species Onychomys arenicola. Next base: position 1,258,376 of record CATKUM010000019.1, on the reverse strand, counting down.
GTGTTTCGTGGATGAGAACACTGGCCTGAATTTCCCTTCAGAAACAGCAGTAAACCTAAGGCTCTGTGTCTTCCTACAAGCAAGAGTTCATTTCTGGAAAGGCAGTGAATTTTCGGCTCAAATGAATTTACACAGTTCACAAACCCAACACGTTTTTCACTATAAACTAAAGAGCATCTGTGTAAGAGATGCTGTGGTTTGTATCAGTTTCATAAGCAGAGTTGAACTAGATATGGTCCGTATGAGTAGTTAACACAGTTCTTTTTATCTTGCCATGCTCATGTTTCTTGCTGTATTGCAGATGCTGGAAAGAAGAGCATGCTTCTTGCATTAAAACAGACTGTGTTTCATGGATGAGAACACTTTTCTGAACTTGCCTTTAGAATCGGTGTTAAACTCCATGCTCTGTTTCTTCCTACAAGCAAGAGTTCATTTCTGGTAAACACAGTTATTTTTCGGCTCAAATAAATTTACACAGTTCACGAAACCAATACGATTTTCACTATTAACTAAAGAGCATCTATGTAAGAGATGATGTGGTTTGTATCAGTTTCATAAGCAGAGTTGAACTAGATATGGTCCGTATGAGTAGGAAACACAGTTCTTTATTTTGGACATGCTCATGTTCCTTGCTGTATTGCAGACGCTGGAAAGAAGAGCATTCTATTTAGTTTAAAACAGTGTTTGTTTCATGGATGAGAACACTGGTCTGAATTTCCCTTCAGAAATGGAGTTAAACCAAATGCTCTTGGTCTTCCTACAATCAAGAGTTCATTTTTGGTAAGTCAGTGAATTTTCGGCTCAAATGAATTTACACAGTTCACAAACCCAACACTTTTATCACTATTAACTAAAGAGCCTCTATGTAAGAGATGCTGTGGTTTGTATCAGTTTCATAAGCAGAGTTGAAATAGATTGGTCCGTTTGAGTCAGAAACACAGTTCTTTTTTTTTGGCCATGCTCATATTTCTTGCTGTATTGCAGATGCTGGAAAGAAGATCATGCATCTTGCATTAAAACAAACTGTGTTTCATTGATGAGAAAACTTTTCTGAATTTCCCTTTAGAAGTGGAGTTAAACGCCATGCTCTATGTATTCCTACAAGCAAGAGTTCATTTCCTGTAAACCCAGATATTTTTCGGGTCAAATGAATTTACACAGTTCACGAAACCAATATGATTTTCTCTATTAACTAAAGAGCATCTATGTAAGCGATGATGTGGTTTGTATCAGTTTCATAAGCAAGTTGAACTAGATATGGTCCTTATGAGTAGGAAACATAGTTCTTTTTTTCTGTACATGCTCTTGTTTCTTGCTGTATTGCCAATGTCGGAAAAAAGAGCATGCTTCTTGCGTTAAAACAGACTGTGTTTCATGGATGAGAACACTCTTCTCCTTTTCCCTTCAGAAATGGAGTTAATCCAAATGCTCTGTGTCTTCCTACAAGCAAGAGTTCATTTCTGGTAAAGGCAGTCAATTTTGAGTTTCATATGAATATACACAGTTCACAACCCAACACGTTTTTCACTATTAACTAAATAACTTCTATGTAAGAGATGCTGTGGTTTGTATCAGTTTCATAAGCAGAGTTGAACTAGATATGGTCCGTATGAGTAGGTAACACAGTTCTTTTTTTTGGCCATTATCATGACTCTTTCTGTATTGCAGATGCTGGAAAGAAGAGCATGCTTCTTACCTTAAAACAGACTGTGTTTCATGGATGAGAACACTCTTCTGAATTTCCCTTTAGAATCGTAGTTAAACTCCAAGCTTTTTGTCGTCCTACAAGCAAGAGTTCATTTCCTGGTAAACCCAGTTATTTTTTGGCTCAAATGTATTTACACAGTTCACGATACCAACACGATTTTCACTATTAACTAAAGAGCATCTATGTAAGAGATGATGTGGTTTGTATGAGTTTCATAAGCAGAGTTAAACTAGATATGGTCCGTATGAGTAGGAAACACAGTTCTTTTATTCTGGGCATGCTCAGGTTCCTTGCTGTATTCCAGACGCTGAAAAGAAGAGCATGCTTCTTGTGTTAAAACACAGTGTGTTTCATGGATGAGAACACTGGTCTGACTTTCCATTCAGAAATGGAGTTAAACCACATGCTCTGTGTCTTCCTACAAGCAAGAGTTCATTTCTGGCAATCACAGGGAATTTGCGGCTCAATTGAATTTACACAGTTCATGAACCAAACAAGTTTTTCACTGTTAACTAAAGAGCATCTATGTAAAAGATTATGTGGTTTCTATCAGTTTCATAAGCAGAGTTGAACTAGATATGGTCTGTATGAATAGGAAAGGCAATTCTTTTTTTTGGGCATGCTCATGTTCCTTGGTGTATTGCAGATGCTGGAAAGAAGAGCATGCTTCTTGCCTTAAAACAGAATGTGTTTCATGGATGAGAACACTGGCCTGAATTTCCCTTCAGAAACAGAAGTAAACCTAAGGCTCGGTGTCTTCCTACAAGCAAGAGTTCATTTCTGGTAAAGGCAGTGAATTTTCGGCTCAAATGAATTTACACAGTTCACAAACCCAACACGTTTTTCACTATAAACTAAAGAGCATCTGTGTAAGAGATGCTGTGGTTTGTATCAGTTTCATAAACGGAGTTGAACTAGATATGGTCCGAGGGGTAGTTAACACAGTTCTTTTTATCTTGCCATGCTCATGTTTCTTGCTGTATTGCAGATGCTGGAAAGAAGACCATGCTTCTTGCGTTAAAACAGACTGTGTTTCATGGATGAGAACACTTTTCTGAACTTGCCTTTAGATCGGTGTTAAACTCCATGCTCTGTTTCTTCCTACAAGCAAGAGTTCATTTCCGGTAAACACAGTTATTTTTCGGCTCAAATAAATTTACACAGTTCACGAAACCAATACGATTTTCACTATTAACTAAAGAGCTTCTATGTAAGAGATGATGTGGTTTGTATCAGTTTCATAAACAGAGTGAATTATATGGTCCGTATGAGTAGGAAACACAGTTATTTTTTTCTGGCCATGCACATGTTTCTTGCTGTATTGCAGATGCTGGAAAGAAGAGCATGCTATTTGCGTTAAAACAGAGTGTGTTTCATGGATGAGAACACAGGTCTGATTTTCCCTTCAGAAATGGAGTTAAACCAAATGATCTGTGTCTTCCTAAAAGCAAGAGTTCTTTTCCGGTAAACCCAGTTATTTTTTGGCTCAAATGAAGATACACAGTTCACGAAACCAACACGATTTTCACTATTAACTAAAGAGCATCTATGTAAGAGATGATGTGGTTTGCATGAGTTTCATAAGCAGAGTTGAACTAGATATGGTCCGTATGAGTAGGAAACACAGTTCTTTTATTCTGGGCATGCTCAGGTTCCTTGCTGTATTCCAGACGCTGAAAAGAAGAGCATGCTTCTTGCGTTAAAACACAGTGTGTTTCATGGATGAGAACACTGGCCTGAATTTCCCTTCAGAAACAGAAGTAAATCTAAGGCTCTGTGTCTTCCTACAAGCAAGAGTTCATTTCTGGTAAAGGCAGTGAATTTTCGGCTCAAATGAATTTACACAGTCCACAAACCCCACACGTTTTTCACTATTAACTAAAGAGCATCTATGTAAGAGATGCTGTGGTTTGTATCAGTTTCATAAGCAGAGTTGAACTAGATATGGTCCGTAGGAGTAGTTAATACAGTTCTTTTTATCTTGCCATGCTCATGTTTCTTGCTGTATTGCAGATGCTGGAAAGAAGACCATGCTTCTTGCGTTAAAACAGACTGTGTTTCATGGATGAGAACACTTTTCTGAACTTCCCTTTAGAATCGGTATTAAACTCCATGCTCTGTTTCTTCCTACAAGCAAGAGTTCATTTCCGGTAAACACAGTTATTTTTCAGTTCAAATAAATTTACACAGTTCACGAAACCAACACGATTTTCACTATTAACTAAAGAGGATCTATGTAAGAGATGATGTGGTTTGAATCAGTTTCATAAGCAGAGTGGAACTAGATTTTTTTCCATATGATTAGGAAACACAGTTCTTTTTTTCTGGGCAGGAACAGGTTCCTTGCTGTATTGCAGACGCTGGAAAGAAGAGCATGCTGTTTGCATTAAAACAGAGTGTGTCTCATGGATGAGAACACTGGTCTGAATTTCCCTTCAGAAACTGCGTTTAATCAAAGGCTCTGTGTCTTCGCACAAGCAAGAGTTCATTTCCGGTAACCCCAAGTTATTTTTGGGCTCAAATGAATATACACAGTTCAAGGAACCAACACGATTTTCACTATTAACTAAAGAGCATCTATGTAAGAGATGATCAGGATTGTATCAGTTTCATAAGCAGAGTTGAACTAGATATGGTCCGTATGAGTAGGAAACACAGTTCTTTTTTCTGAACATGCTCATGTTCCTTGCTGTATGGCAGAAGCTGGAAAGAAGAGCATGCTTCTTGCGTTAATACATAGTGTGTTTCATGGATGAGAACACAGGTCTGAATTTCCCTAGAGAAATGGAGTTAAACCAAATGCTCTGTGTCTTCCTACAACCAAGCCTTCATTTCTGGTAAACGCAGTGAATAATCGGCTGAAATGAATATACACAGTTCACAAACCCCACAAGTTTTTCACTATGAACTAAAGAGCGTCTATGTAAGAGATGTTGTGGTTTGTATCAGTTTCATAAGCAGAGTTGAACTAGATATGGTCCGTTTGAGTCAAAAATACAGTTCTTTTTTTCTGGCCATGCTCATGTTTCTTGCAGTATTGCAGATGCTGGAAAGAAGAGCATGCTTCTTGCGTTAAAACAGACTGTGTTTCATGGATGAGATCACTCTTCTGAATTTTCGTTTAGAATCGGAGTTAAATTAAATGCTGTTTGTTGTCCTACAAGCAAGAGTTCATGTCTGGTAAACGCAGTGAATTTTCAGCGCCAAATGAATTTACACAGTTCACGAATCCAACACGATTGTCACCATTAACTAAAGAGTATCTATGTAAGAGATGCTGTGGTTTGTATCAGTTTCATAAGCTGAGTTGAACGAGATATGGTCCGTATGAGCAGGAAAAACAGTTCTTTTTTTCTGGCCATGCTCATGTTTCTTGCTGTATTGCAGATGCTGGAAAGAAGAGCATGCTTCTTGCATTAAAACAGACTGTGTTTCATGGATGAGAACACTCCTCTGAATTTCCATTTAGAATCAGAGTTAAACTCCATGCTCTATGTCGTCCTACATGCAAGAGTTCATTTCTGGTAAACGCAGTGAATTTTCGGCGCCAAATTAATTTACACAGTTCACGAAACCAACACGATTTTCACTATTAACAAAAGAGGATCTATGTAAGCGATGCTGTGGTTGTATCAGTTACATAAGCAGAGTTGAACGAGATATGGTCCATATGAGTAGGAAACACAGTTCTTCTTTTCTTGCCATGCTCATGTTTCTTGCTGTTTTGCTGATGCTGGAAAGAAGAGCATGCTTCTTGCATTACAATAGCCTGTGTTTCATTGATGATAACACTTTTAAGAATATCCCTTTAGAATCGGAGTTTAACGCCATGCTCTGTGTCTTCCTACAAGCAAGAGTTCATTTTCGATAAACCCAGTTATTTTTTGGCTCAAATGTATTTACAGAGTTCACGAAACCAATACGATTTTCACTATTAACTAAAGAGCATCTATGTAACAGATGATGTTGTTTGTATCAGTTTCATAAGCAGAGTTGAACTACATATGGTCCGTTTGTGTCAAAAATACAGTTCTTTTTATCTGGCCATGCTATTGTTTCTTGCTGTATTGCAGATGCTGGAACGACGAGCATGATTCTTGCGTTGAAACAGACTGTGTTTCATGGATGAATTCACTCTACTAAATTTCCGTTTAGAATCAGAGTTAATCAACGTCCTCTATGTTGTCCTACAAGCAAGAGTTCATTTGTGGTAAACAGAGTGAATTTTCAGCGCCAAATGAATTTACACAGTTCATGAAACCAACACGATTGTCACTATTAACTAAAGAGCATCTATGTAAGAGATGCTGTGGTTTGTATCAGTTTCCTAAGCAGAGTTGATCTAGATATGGTCCTTATGAGTAGGAAACACAGTTCTTTTTTTCTGGACATGCTCATGTTTCTTGCTGTATTGCAGATGCTGGAAAGAAGAGCATGCTTCTTGCATTAAAACAGACTGTGTATCATTGATGAGAACACTCTTCTGAATTTCCGTTTAGAATCAGAGTTAAACTCCATGCCCTATGTCGTCCTACAAGCAAGAGATCATTTCTAGTAAACGCAGTGAATTTTCAGCGCAAAATTAATTTACACAGTTCATGAAACCAACACGATTTTCACTATTAACTAAAGAGGATCTATGTAAGAGATGCTGTGGTTGTATCAGTTACATAAGCAGAGTTGAACGAGATATGGTCCATATGAGTAGGAAACAATATACTTTTTTATGGTCATGCTCATGTATCTTGCTGTATTGCAGATGCTGGAAAGAAGAGCATGCTTCTTGCATTAAAACAGACTGTGTTTCATTGATGAGAACACTTTTAAGAAATCCCTTTAGAATCGGTGTTTAACGCCAAGCTCTGTGTCTTCCTACAAGCAAGGGTTCATATCCGTTAAACCCAGTTACTTTTCGGCTCAAATGAATTTACACTGTTCATGAAACCTATACGATTTTCACTATTAACTAAAGAGCATCTATGTAACAGATGATGTTGTTTATATCAGTTTCATAAGCAGAGTTGAACTAGATATGGTCCGTATGAGTTGGAAACACAGTTCTTTTTTCTGGACATACTCATGTTCCTTGCTGTATGTAGACACTGGAAAGAAGAGCATGCTATTTGCGTTACAACAGAGTGTGTTTCATGGATGAGAACACTGGTATGAATTTCCCTTCAGAAATGGAGTTAAACCAAATGCTCAGTGTCTTCCTACAAGCAAGAGTTCTTTTCTGGTAAAGGCAGTGAATTTTCGGGTCATATGAATTTACACAGTTCAAAACCCAACACGTTTTTCACTATTAACTAAGGAGCATCTATGTAAGTGATGCAGTGGTTTGTATCAGTTTCATGAGCAAAATTGAACTAGATATGGTCCGTATGAGTAGGAAACACAGTTCTTTTTTTCTGGCCATGCTCCTGTTTCTTGCTGTATTGCAGATGCTGGAAAGAAGAGCATGCTTCTTGCGTTAAATCAGACTGTGTTTCATGGATGAGATCACTCTTCTAAATTTCCATTTAGAATCAGAGTTAAACAACATGCTCTATGTTGTCCTACAAGCAAGAGTTCATTTCTGGTAAACGCAGTGAATTTTCAGCGCCAAATGAATTTACACAGTTCACGAATCCAACACGATTGTCACCATTAACTAAAGAGTATCTATGTAAGAGATGCTGTGGTTTGTATCAGTTTCATAAGCAGATTTGAACGAGATATGTTCCGTAGGAGTAGGAAACACAGTTCTTTTTTTCTGGCCATGCTCATGTATCTTGCTGTATTGCAGATGCTGGAAAGAAGAGCATGCTTCTTGCATTAAAACAGACTGTGTTTCATGGATGAGAACACTCTTCTGAATTTCCATTTAGAATCGGAGTTAACCTCCATGCTCTCTGTCGTCCTACAAGCAAGAGTTCACCTCTGGTAAATGCAGGGCATTTTCGACACTAAATGAATTTACACAGTTCACGAAACCAACACGATTTTCTCTATTAATTAAGAGGATCTATGTAAGAGATGATGTGGTTTGTATCAGTTTCATAAGCAGAGTGGAACTAGATTTTTTTCCATACGATTAGGAAACACAGTTCTTTTTTTCTGGGCATGCTCATGTTCCTTGCTGTATTGCAGATGCTGGAAAGAAGAGCATGCTATTTGCATTAAAACAGAGTGTGTCTCATGGATGAGAACCCTGGTCTGAATTTCCCTTCAGAAATGGAGTTAAACCAAATGCTCTGTGTCTTCCTACAAGCAAGAGTTCATTTCTGGTAAACGCAGTGAATTTTCGGCTCAAATGAATTTACACAGTTCACAAACCCAACACGTTTTTCGCGATTAATTAAACAGCATCTATGTAAGAGATGCTGTGGTTTGTATCAGTTTCCTAAGCAGAGTTGATATAGATATGGTCCTTATGAGAAGGAAACACAGTTCTTTTTTTCTGGCCATGCTCACGTTTCTTGCTGTATTGCAGATGCTAGAAAGAAGAGCATGCTTCTTGCATTAAAACAGACTGTGTTTCATTGATGAGAACACTTTTAAGAATTTCCCTTTAGAATCTGAGGTTAACGCTATGCTCTGTGTCTTCCTACAAGCAAGAGTTCATTTCCGATAAACCCAGTTATTTTTTGGCTCAAATGAATTTACACAGTTCACGAAACAAATATGATTTTCTCTATTCATTAAAGAGCATCCATGTAACAGACGATGTGGTTTGTATCAGTTTCATAAGCAGAGTTGAACAAGATATGTTCCGTATGTGTAGGAAACACAGTTCTTTTTTTCTGGACATGCTCATGTTCCTTGCTGTATTGCAGACTCTGGAAAGAAGAGCATGCTTCTTGCGTTAAAACAGAGTGTGTTTCTTGGATGAGAACACTTGTATGAATTTCCCTTCAGAAACAGAAGTAAACCAAAGCTCTGTGTCTTCCTACAAGCAAGAGTTCATTTCTGGTAAACGCAGTGAATTTTCGGCTCAAATGAATTTACACAGTTCAAGAAACCAACACGATTTTCACTATTAACTAAAGAGGATCTATGTAAGAGATGCTGTGGTTGTATCAGTTACATAAGCAGAGTTGAACGAGATATGGTCCGTATGAGTAGGAAACACTGTTTTTTTTTTTTTTTCTGGTCATGCTCATGTGTCTTGCTGTATTGCAGATGCTGGAAAGAAGAGCATGCTTCTTGCATTAAAACAGACTGTGTTTCATTGATGAGAACACTTTTCTGAAATCCCTTTAGAATCGGAGTTTAACGCCATGATCTGTGTCTTCCTACAAGCAAGGGTTCATTTCCGGTAAACCCAGTTACTTTTCGGCTCAAATGAATTTACACAGTTCACGAAACATATACGATTTTCACTATTAACTAAAGAGCATCAAAGTAACAGATGATGTTGTTTGTATCAGTTTCATAAGCAGAGTTGAACTAGATATGGTCCGTATGAGTCGGAAACACAGTTCTTTTTTTCTGGACATGCTCATGTTCCTTGCTGTATTATAGACACTGGAAAGAAGAGCATGTTATTTGCGTTACAACAGAGTGTGTTTCATGGATGAGAACACTGGCCTGAATTTCCCTTCAGAAATGGAGTTAAACCAAATGCTCTGTGTCTTCCTACAAGCAAGAGTTCATTTCTGGTAAAGGCAGTGAATTTTCGGGTCATATGAATTTACACAGTTCACAAACCCAACAGGTTTTTCACTATTAACTAAGGAGCATCTATGTAAGTGATGCAGTGGTTTGTATCAGTTTCATAAGCAAAATTGAACTAGATATGGTCCGTATGAGTAGGAAACACAGTTCTTTTTTTATGGCCATGCTCCTGTTTCTTGCTGTATTGCAGATGCTGGAAAGAAGAGCATGCTTCTTGCGTTAAAACAGACTGTGTTTCATGGATGAGATCACTCTTCTAAATTTCCGTTTAGAATCAGAGTTAAACAACATGCTCTATGTTGTCCTACAAGCAAGAGTTCATTTCTGGTAAACGCAGTGAATTTTCAGCGCCAAATGAATTTACACAGTTAACGAAACCAACACGATTGTCACTATTAACTAAAGAGTATCTATGTAAGAGATGCTGTGGTTTGTATCAGTTTCATAAGCAGATTTGAACGAGATATGTTCCGTAGGAGTAGGAAACACAGTTCTTTTTTTCTGGCCATGCTCATGTATCTTGCTGTATTGCAGATGCTGGAAAGAAGAGCATGATTCTTGCGTTGAAACAGACTGTGTTTCATGGATGAATTCACTCTACTAAATTTCCGTTTAGAATCAGAGTTAATCAACTTCCTCTATGTTGTCCTACAAGCAAGAGTTCATTTGTGGTAAACAGAGTGAATTTTCAGCGCCATATGAATTTACACAGTTCACGAAACCAACACGATTGTCACTATTAACTAAAGAGCATCTATGTAAGAGATGCTGTGGTTTGTATCAGTTTCCTAAGCAGAGTTGATCTAGATATGGTCCTTATGAGTAGGAAACACAGTTCTTTTTTTCTGGACATGCTCATGTTTCTTGCTGTATTGCAGATGCTGGAAAGAAGAGCATGCTTCTTGCATTAAAACAGACTGTGTATCATTGATGAGAACACTCTTCTGAATTTCCGTTTAGAATCAGAGTTAAACTCCATGCCCTATGTCGTCCTACAAGCAAGAGATCATTTCTAGTAAACGCAGTGAATTTTCAGCGCCAAATTAATTTACACAGTTCATGAAACCAACACGATTTTCACTATTAACTAAAGAGGATCTATGTAAGAGATGCTGTGGTTGTATCAGTTACATAAGCAGAGTTGAACGAGATATGGTCCATATGAGTAGGAAACAATATACTTTTTTATGGTCATGCTCATGTACCTTGCTGTATTGCAGATGCTGGAAAGAAGAGCATGCTTCTTGCATTAAAACAGACTGTGTTTCATTGATGAGAACACTTTTAAGAAATCCCTTTAGAATCGGTGTTTAACGCCAAGCTCTGTGTCTTCCTACAAGCAAGGGTTCATATCCGTTAAACCCAGTTACTTTTCGGCTCAAATGAATTTACACTGTTCATGAAACCTATACGATTTTCACTATTAACTAAAGAGCATCTATGTAACAGATGATGTTGTTTATATCAGTTTCATAAGCAGAGTTGAACTAGATATGGTCCGTATGAGTTGGAAACACACTTCTTTTTTTCTGGACATGCTCATGTTCCTTGATGTATTGTAGACACTGGAAAGAAGAGCATGCTATTTGCGTTACAACAGAGTGTGTGTCATGGATGAGATCACTCTTCTAAATTTCCGTTTAGAATCAGAGTTAAACAACATTCAGAAATGGAGTTAAACCAAATGCTCAGTGTCTTCCTACAAGCAAGAGTTCATTTCTGGTAAACGCAGTGAATTTTCAGCGCCAAATGAATTTACACAGTTCACGAATCCAACACGATTGTCACCATTAACTAAAGAGTATCTATGTAAGAGATGCTGTGGTTTGTATCAGTTTCATGAGCAGATTTGAACGAGATATGTTCCGTAGGAGTAGGAAACACAGTTCTTTTTTTCTGGCCATGCTCATGTATCTTGCTGTATTGCAGATGCTGGAAAGAAGAGCATGCTTCTTGCGTTAAAACAGACTGTGTTTCATGGATGAGATCACTCTTCTAAATTTCCATTTAGAATCAGAGTTAACCTCCATGCTCTATGTCGTCCTACAAGCAAGAGTTCACTTCTGGTAAATGCAGGGCATTTTCAACACCAAATGAATTTACACAGTTCACGAAACAACACGATTTTCACTATTAACTAAAGAGGATCTATGTAAGAGATGATGTGGTTTGTATCAGTTTCATAAGCAGAGTGGAACTAGATTTTTTTCCATATGATTAGGAAACACAGTTCTTTTTTTCTGGGCATGCTCATGTTCCTTGCTGTATTGCAGATGCTGGAAAGAAGAGCATGCTATTTGCATTAAAACAGAGTGTGTCTCATGGATGAGAACACTGGTCTGAATTTCCCCTCAGAAATGGAGTTAAACCAAATGCTCTGTGTCTTCCTACAAGCAAGAGTTCATTTCTGGTAAACGCAGTGAATTTTCGGCTCAAATGAATTTACACAGTTCACAAACCCAACACGTTTTTCGCGATTAACTAACGAGCATCTATGTAAGAGATGCTGTGGTTTGTATCAGTTTCCTAAGCAGAGTTGATATAGATATGGTCCTTATGAGAAGGAAACACAGTTCTTTTTTTCTGGCCATGCTCATGTTTTTTGCTGTATTGCAGATGCTGGAAAGAAGAGCATGCTTCTTGCTTTAAAACAGACAGTATTTCATGGATGAGATCACTCTTCTGAATTTCCATTTAAAATCAGAGTTAAACTCCATGCTCTATATTGTCCTAGAAGCAAGAGTTCATGTCCGGTAAACGCAGTGAATTTTCAGCGCCAAATGAATTTACACAGTTCACGAAACCAACACGATATTCACTATTAACTAAAGAGTATCTGTGTAAGAGATGCTGTGGTTTGTATCAGTTTCATAAGCAGAGTTGAACGAGATATGGTCCGTATGAGTAGGAAACACAGTTCTTTTTTTCTGGCCATGCTCACGTTTCTTGCTGTATTGCAGATGCTAGAAAGAAGAGCATGCTTCTTGCATTAAAACAGACTGTGTTTCATTGATGAGAACACTTTTATGAATTTCCCTTTAGAATCTGAGGTTAACGCTATGCTCTGTGTCTTCCTACAAGCAAGAGTTCATTTCCGATAAACCCAGTTATTTTTCGGCTCAAATGAATTTACACAGTTCACGAAATAAATATGATTTTCTCTATTCATTAAAGAGCATCCATGTAACAGACGATGTGGTTTGTATCAGTTTCATAAGCAGAGTTGAACAAGATATGTTCCGTATGTGTAGGAAACACAGTTCTTTTTTTCTGGACATGCTCATGTTCCTTGCTGTATTGCAGACTCTGGAAAGAAGAGCATGCTTCTTGCGTTAAAACAGAGTGTGTTTCTTGGATGAGAACACTTGTATGAATTTCCCTTCAGAAACAGAAGTAAACCAAAGCTCTGTGTCTTCCTACAAGCAAGAGTTCATTTCTGGTAAACGCAGTGAATTTTCGGCTCAAATGAATTTACACAGTTCAAGAAACCAACACGATTTTCACTATTAACTAAAGAGGATCTATGTAAGAGATGCTGTGGTTGTATCAGTTACATAAGCAGAGTTGAACGAGATATGGTCCGTATGAGTAGGAAACACTGTTTTTTTTTTTTTTTTCTGGTCATGCTCATGTGTCTTGCTGTATTGCAGACGCTGGAAAGAAGAGCATGCTATTTGCATTAAAACAGAGTGTGTCTCATGGATGAGAACACTGGTCTGAATTTCCCCTCAGAAATGGAGTTAAACCAAATGCTCTGTGTCTTCCTACAAGCAAGAGTTCATTTCTGGTAAACGCAGTGAATTTTCGGCTCAAATGAATTTACACAGTTCACAAACCCAACACGTTTTTCGCGATTAACTAAAGAGCATCTATGTAAGAGATGCTGTGGTTTGTATCAGTTTCCTAAGCAGAGTTGATATAGATATGGTCCTTATGAGAAGGAAACACAGTTCTTTTTTTCTGGCCATGCTCATGTTTTTTGCTGTATTGCAGATGCTGGAAAGAAGAGCATGCTTCTTGCTTTAAAACAGACAGTATTTCATGGATGAGATCACTCTTCTGAATTTCCATTTAAAATCAGAGTTAAACTCCATGCTCTATGTTGTCCTACAAGCAAGAGTTCATTTCTGGTAAACGCAGTGAATTTTCAGCGCCAAATGAATTTACACAGTTCACGAAACCAACACGATTGTCACTATTAACTAAAGAGTATCTATGTAAGAGATGCTGTGGTTTCTATCAGTTTCATAAGCAGATTTGAACAAGATATGTTCCGTAGGAGTAGGAAACACAGTTCTTTTTTTTGGCCATGCTCATGTATCTTGCTGTATTGCAGATGCTGGAAAGAAGAGCATGCTTCTTGTGTTAAAACAGACTGTGTTTCATGGATGAGAACACTCTTCTGAATTTCCATTTAGAATCGGAGTTAACCTCCATGCTCTATGTCGTTCTACATGCAAGAGTTCACTTCTGGTAAATGCAGGGCATTTTCGACGCAAAATGAATTTACACAGTTCACGAAACCTACACGATTTTCTCTATTAACTAAAGAGGATCTATGTAAGAGATGATGTGGTTTGTATCAGTTTCATAAGCAGAGTGGAACTAGATTTTTTTCCATATGATTAGGAAACACAGTTCTTTTTTTCTGGGCATGCTCATGTTCCTTGCTGTATTGCAGATGCTGGAAAAAAGAGCATGCTATTTGCATTAAAACAGAGTGTGTCTCATGGATGAGAACACTGGTCTGAATTTCCCTTCAGAAATGGAGTTAAACCAAATGCTCTGTGTCTTCCTACAAGCAAGAGTTCATTTCTGGTAAACGCAGTGAATTTTCGGCTCAAATGAATTTACACAGTTCACAAACCCAACACGTTTCTCGCGATTAACTAAAGAGCATCTATGTAAGAGATGCTGTGGTTTGTATCAGTTTCCTAAGCAGAGTTGATCTGGATATGGTCCTTATGAGTAGGAAACACAGTTCTTTTTTTCTGGCCTTGCTCATGTTTTTTGCTGTATTGCAGATGCTGGAAAGAAGAGCATGCTTCTGGCTTTAAAACAGACAGTATTTCATGGATGAGATCACTCTTCTGAATTTCCATTTATAATCAGAGTTAAACTCCATGCTCTATATTGTCCTAGAAGCAAGAGTTCATGTCAGGTAAACGCAGTGAATTTTCAGTGCCAAATGAATTTACACAGTTCACGAAACCAACACGATATTCACTATTAACTAAAGAGTATCTGTGTAAGAGATGCTGTGGTTTGTATCAGTTTCATAAGCAGAGTTGAACGAGATATGGTCCGTATGAGTAGGAAACACAGTTCTTTTTTTCTGGCCATGCTCACGTTTCTTGCTGTATTGCAGATGCTAGAAAGAAGAGCATGCTTCTTGCCTTAAAACAGACTGTGTTTCATTGATGAGAACACTTTTATGAATTTCCCTTTAGAATCTGAGGTTAACGCTATGCTCTGTGTCTTCCTACAAGCAAGAGTTCATTTCCGATAAACCCAGTTATTTTTCGGCTCAAATGAATTTACACAGTTCACGAAACAAATATGATTTTCTCTATTCATTAAAGAGCATCCATGTAACAGACGATGTGGTTTGTATCACTTTCAAAAGCAGAGTTGAACAAGATATGTTCCGTATGTGTAGGAAACACAGTTCTTTTTTTCTGGACATGCTCATGTTCCTTGCTGTATTGCAGACTCTGGATAGAAGAGCATGCTTCTTGCGTTAAAACAGAGTGTGTTTCTTGGATGAGAACACTTGTATGAATTTCCCTTCAGAAACAGAAGTAAACCAAAGCTCTGTGTCTTCCTACAAGCAAGAGTTCATTTCTGGTAAACGCAGTGAATTTTCGGCTCAAATGAATTTACACAGTTCAAGAAACCAACACGATTTTCACTATTAACTAAAGAGGATCTATGTAAGAGATGCTGTGGTTGTATCAGTTACATAAGCAGAGTTGAACGAGATATGGTCCGTATGAGTAGGAAACACTGTTTTTTTTTTTTTTTTCTGGTCATGCTCATGTGTCTTGCTGTATTGCAGATGCTGGAAAGAAGAGCATGCTTCTTGCATTAAAACAGACTGTGTTTCATTGATGAGAACACTTTTCTGAAATCCCTTTAGAATCGGAGTTTAACGCCATGATCTGTGTCTTCCTACAAGCAAGGGTTCATTTCCGGTAAACCCAGTTACTTTTCGGCTCAAATGAATTTACACTGTTCATGAAACCTATACGATTTTCACTATTAACTAAAGAGCATCTATGTAACAGATGATGTTGTTTATATCAGTTTCATAAGCAAGTTGAACTAGATATGGTCCGTATGAGTTGGAAACACAGTTCTTTTTTCTGCACATGCTCATGTTCCTTGCTGTATTGTAGACACTGGAAAGAAGAGCATGCTATTTGCGTTACAACAGAGTGTGTTTCATGGATGAGAACACTGGTCTGAATTTCCCTTCAGAAATGGAGTTAAACCAAATGCTCAGTGTCTTCCTACAAGCAAGAGTTCTTTTCTGGTAAAGGCAATGAATTTTCGGGTCATATGAATTTACACAGTTCACAAACCCAACAGGTTTTTCACTATTAACTAAGGAGCATCTATGTAAGTGATGCAGTGGTTTGTATCAGTTTCATAAGCAAAATTGAACTAGATATGGTCCGTATGAGTAGGAAACACAGTTCTTTTTTTCTGGCCATGCTCCTGTTTCTTGCTGTATTGCAGATGCTGGAAAGAAGAGCATGCTTCTTGCGTTAAAACAGACTGTGTTTCATGGATGAGATCACTCTTCTAAATTTCCATTTAGAATCAGAGTTAAACAACATGCTCTATGTTGCCCTACAAGCAAGAGTTCACTTCTGGTAAATTCAGGGCATTTTCGACACCAAATGAATTTACACAGTTCACGAAACCAACACGATTTTCACTATTAACTAAAGAGGATCTATGTAAGAGATGATGTGGTTTGTATCAGTTTCATAAGCAGAGTGGAACTAGATTTTTTTCCATATGATTAGGAAACACAGTTCTTTTTTTCTGGGCAGGCTGAGGTTCCTTGCTGTATTGCAGACGCTGGAAAGAAGAGCATGCTATTTGCATTAAAACAGAGTGTGTCTCATGGATGAGAACGCTGGTCTGAATTTCCCTTCAGAAACTGCGTTTAATCAAAGCTCTGTGTCTTCCCACAAGCAAGAGTTCATTTCCTGTAACCCCAAGTTATTTTTGGGCTCAAATGAATTTACACAGTTCAAGGAACCAACACGATTTTCACTATTAACTAAAGAGCATCTATGTAACAGATGATCAGGATTGTATCAGTGTCATAAGCAGAGTTGAACTAGATATGGTCCGTATGAGTAGGAAACACAGTTGTTTTTTTCTGAACATGCTCATGTTCCTTGCTGTATTGCAGAAGCTGGACAGAAGAGCATGCTTCTTGCGTTAAAACATAGTGTGTTTCATGGATGAGAACACAGGTCTGAATTTCCCTAGAGAAATGGAGTTAAACCAAATGCTCTGTGTCTTCCTACAACCAAGCCTTCATTTCTGGTAAACGCAGTGAATTTTCGGCTGAAATGAATTTACACAGTTCACAAACCCCACAAGTTTTTCACTATGAACTAAAGAGCGTCTATGTAAGAGATGTTGTGGTTTGTATCAGTTTCATAAGCAGAGTTGAACTAGATATGGTCCGTTTGAGTCAAAAATATAGTTCTTTTTTTCTGGCCATGCTCATGTTTCTTGCAGTATTGCAGATGCTGGAAAGAAGAGCATGCTTCTTGCGTTAAAACAGACTGTGTTTCATAGATGAGATCACTCTTCTGAATTTCCGTTTAGAATCGGAGTTAAATTAAATGCTGTATGTTGTCCTACAAGCAAGAGTTCATTTCTGGTAAACGCAGTGAATTTTCATCGCCAAATGAATTTACACACTTCACGAAACCAACACGATTTTTACTATTAACTAAAGAGTATCTATTTAAGAGATGCTTTGGTTTGTTTCAGTTTGAAAAGCTGAGTTGAACGAGATATGGTCCGTATGAGCAGGAAAAACAGTTCTTTTTTTCTGGCCATGCTCATGTTTCTTGCTGTATTGCAGATGCTGGAAAGAAGAGCATGCTTCTTGCTTTAAAACAGACTGTGTTTCATGGATGAGAACAGTTTTCTGAATTTTCCTATAGAATAGGTGTTAAACTCCATGCTCTGTGTCTTCCTACAAGCAAGAGTTCATTTCTGGTAAAGGCAGTGAATTTTCGGCTCAAATGAATTTACACAGTTCACAAAACCTATATGATTTTCACTAGTAACTAAAGAGCATCTATGTAACAGATGATGTTGTTTGTATCAGTTTCGTAAGCAGAGTTGAACTACATATGGTCCGTTTGAGTCAAAAACAAAATTTTTTTTTTTCCTGCCATGCTCATGTTTCTTGCTGTATTGCAGATGCTGGAAAGAAGAGCATGCTTCTTGCGTTAAAACAGACTGTGTTTCATGGATGAGAACACTCCTCTGAATTTCCATTTAGAATCAGAGTTAAACTCCATGCTCTATATCGTCCTACATGCAAGAGTTCATTTCTGGTAAACGCAGTGAATTTTCGGCGCCAAATTAATTTACACAGTTCACGAAACCAACACGATTTTCACTATTAACAAAAGAGGATCTATGTAAGCGATGCTGTGGTTGTATCAGTTACATAAGTAGAGTTGAACGAGATATGGTCCATATGAGTAGGAAACAATATACTTTTTTATGGTCATGCTCATGTATCTTGCTGTATTGCAGATGCTGGAAAGAAGAGCATGCTTCTTGCATTAAAACAGACTGTGTTTCATTGATGAGAACACTTTTCAGAAATCCCTTTAGAATCGGTGTTTAACGCCAAGCTCTGTGTCTTCCTACAAGCAAGGGTTCATTTCCGTTAAACCCAGTTACTTTTCGGCTCAAATGAATTTACACAGTTCATGAAACCTATACGATTTTCACTATTAACTAAAGAGCATCTATGTAAGAGATGATGTTGTTTATATCAGTTTCATAAGCAGAGTTGAACTAGATATGGTCCGTATGAGTAGGAAACACAGTTCTTTTTTTCTGGACATGCTCATGTTCCTTGCTGTATTGCAGACGCTGGAAAGAAGAGCATGCTATTTGCATTAAAACAGAGTGTGTCTCATGGATGAGAACACTGGTCTGATTTTCCCTTCAGAAACTGCGTTTAATCAAAGGCTCTCTGTCTTCCCACAAGCAAGTGTTCATTTCCGGTAACCCCAAGTTATTTTTGGGCTCAAATGAATTTACATAGTTCAAGGAACCAACACGATTTTCACTATTAACTAAAGAGCATCTATGTAAGAGATGATCATGATTGTATCAGTTTCATAAGCAGAGTTGAACTAGATATGGTCCGTATAAGTTGGAAACACAGTTCTTTTTTTCTGGCCATGCTCATGTATCTTGCTGTATTGCAGATGCTGGAAAGAAGAGCATGCTTCTTGTGTTAAAACAGACTGTGTTTCATGGATGAGAACACTCTTCTGAATTTCCATTTAGAATCGGAGTTAACCTCCATGCTCTATGTTGTCCTACAAGCAAGAGTTCACTTCTGGTAAATGCAGGGCATTTTCGACACCAAATGAATTTACACAGTTCACGAAACCAACACGATTTTCACTATTAACTAAAGAGGATCTATGTAAGAGATGATGTGGTTTGTATCAGTTTCATAAGCAGAGTGGAACTAGATTTTTTTTCCATATGATTAGGAAACACAGTTCTTTTTTTCTGGGCATGCTCATGTTCCTTGCTGTATTGCAGACGCTGGAAAGAAGAGCATGCTATTTGCATTAAAACAGAGTGTGTCTCATGGATGAGAACACTGGTCTGAATTTCCCTTCAGAAATGGAGTTAAACCAAATGCTCTGTGTCTTCCTACAAGCAAGAGTTCATTTCTGGTAAACGGAGTGAATTTTCAGCGCCAAATGAATTTACACAGTTCACGAAACCAACACGATTGTCACTATTAACTAAAGAGCATCTATGTAAGAGATGCTGTGGTTTGTATCAGTTTCATAAGCTGAGTTGAACGAGATATGATCCGGATGAGTAGGAAACACAGTTCTTTTTTTCTGGCCATGCTCATGTATCTTGCTGTATTGCAGATGCTGGAAAGAAGAGCATGCTTCTTGTGTTAAAATAGACTGTGTTTCATGGATGAGAACACTCTTCTGAATTTCCATTTAGAATCGGAGTTAACCTCCATGCTCTATGTCGTTCTACAAGCAAGAGTTCACTTCTGGTAAATGCAGGGCATTTTCGACGCAAAATGAATTTACACAGTTCACGAAACCAACACGATTTTCACTATTAACTAAAGAGGATCTATGTAAGAGATGATGTGGTTTGTATCAGTTTCATAAGCAGAGTGGAACTAGATTTTTTTCCATATGATTAAGAAACACAGTTCTTTTTTTCTGGGCATGCTCATGTTCCTTGCTGTATTGCAGATGCTGGAAAGAAGAGCATGCTATTTGCATTAAAACAGAGTGTGTCTCATGGATGAGAACACTGGTCTGAATTTCCCTTCAGAAATGGAGTTAAACCAAATGCTCTGTGTCTTCCTACAAGCAAGAGTTCATTTCTGGTAAACAAAGTGAATTTTCGGCTCAAATGAATTTACACAGTTCACGAACCCAACACGTTTTTCGCGATTAACTAAAGAGCATCTATGTAAGAGATGCTGTGGTTTGTATCAGTTTCCTAAGCAGAGTTGATCTGGATATGGTCCTTATGAGAAGGAAACACAGTTCTTTTTTTCTGGCCATGCTCATGTTTATTGCTGTATTGCAGATGCTGGAAAGAAGAGCATGCTTCTTGCTTTAAAACAGACTGTGTTTCATGGATGAGATCACTCTTCTGAATTTCCGTTTAAAATCAGAGTTATACTCCATGCTCTATATTGTCCTAGAAGCAAGAGTTCATGTCTGGTAAACGCAGTGAATTTTCAGCGCCAAATGAATTTACACAGTTCAAGAAACCAACACGATTTTCACTATTAACTAAAGAGGATCTATGTAAGAGATGCTGTGGTTGTATCAGTTACATAAGCAGAGTTGAACGAGATATGGTCCGTATGAGTAGGAAACACTGTTTTTTTTTTTTTTTTTTTTTTTCTGGTCATGCTCATGTGTCTTGCTGTATTGCAGATGCTGGAAAGAAGAGCATGCTTCTTGCATTAAAACAGACTGTGTTTCATCGATGAGAACACTTTTCTGAAATCCCTTTAGAATCGGAGTTTAACGCCATGATCTGTGTCTTCCTACAAGCAACTGTTCATTTCCGGTAAACCCAGTTAATTTTCGGCTCAAATGAATTTACACAGTTCACGAAACATATACGATTTTCACTATTAACTAAAGAGCATCAATGTAACAGATGATGATGTTTGTATCAGTTTCATAAGCAGAGTTGAACTAGATATGGTCCGTATGAGTCGGAAACACAGTTCTTTTTTTTGGACATGCTCATGTTCCTTGCTGTATTATAGACACTGGAAAGAAGAGCATGTTATTTGCTTTACAACAGAGTGTGTTTCATGGATGAGAACACTGGCCTGAATTTCCCTACAGAAATGGAGTTAAACCAAATGCTCTGTGTCTTCCTACAAGCAAGAGTTCATTTCTGGTAAAGGCAGTGAATTTTCGGCTCATATGAATTTACACAGTTTACAAACCCAACACGTTTTTCACTATTAACTAAGGAGCATCTATGTAAGTGATGCAGTGGTTTGTATCAGTTTCATAAGCAAAATTGAACTAGATATGGTCCGTATGAGTAGGAAACACAGTTCTTTTTTTCTGGCCATGCTCCTGTTTCTTGCTGTATTGCAGATGCTGGAAAGAAGAGCATGCTTCTTGCGATAAAACAGACTGTGTTTCATGGATGAGATCACTCTTCTAAATTTCCGTTTAGAATCAGAGTTAAACAACATGCTCTATGTTGTCCTACAAGCAAGAGTTCATTTCTGGTAAACGCAGTGATTTTTCAGCGCCAAATGAATTTACACAGTTCACGAAACCAACACGATTGTCACTATTAACTGAAGAGTATCTATGTAAGAGATGCTGTGGTTTGTATCAGTTTCATAAGCTGAGTTGAATGAGATATGGTCCGTATGAGTAGGAAACACAGTTCTTTTTTTCTGGCCATGCTCATGTTTCTTGCTGTATTGCAGATGCTGGAAAGAAGAGCATGCTTCTTGCGTTAAAACAGACTGTGTTTCATGGATGAGAACACTCCAATGAATTTCCATTTAGAATCAGAGTTAACCTCCATGCTCTATGTCGTCCTACATGCAAGAGTTCATTTCTGTTAAACGCAGTGAATTTTCGGCGCCAAATTAATTTACACAGTTCCCAAAACCAACACGATTTTCACTATTAACAAAAGAGGATCTATGTAAGAGATGCTGTGTTTGTATCAGTTACATAAGCAGAGTTGAACAAGATATGGTCCATATGAGTAGGAAACACAGTTCTTATTTTCTTGCCATGCTCATGTTTCTTGCTGTATTGCTGATGCTGGAAAGAAGAGCATGCTTCTTGCATTACAATAGACTGTGTTTCATTGATGATAACACATTTAAGAATTTCCCTTTACAATCGGAGTTTAACGCCAAGCTCTGTGTCTTCCTACAAGCAAGAGTTCATTTCCGATAAACCCAGTTATTTTTCGGCTCAAATGAATTTACACAGTTCACGAAACCAATACGATTTTCACTATTAACTAAAGAGCATCTATGTAACAGATGATGTTGTTTGTATCAGTTTCATAAGCAGAGTTGAACTAGATATGGTCCGTATAAGTTGGAAACACAGTTCTTTTTTTCTGGCCATGCTCATGTATCTTGCTGTATTGCAGATGCTGGAAAGAAGAGCATGCTTCTTGTGTTAAAACAGACTGTGTTTCATGGATGAGAACACTCTTCTGAATTTCCATTTAGAATCGGAGTTAACCTCCATGCTCTATGTTGTCCTACAAGCAAGAGTTCACTTCTGGTAAATGCAGGGCATTTTCGACACCAAATGAATTTACACAGTTCACGAAACCAACACGATTTTCACTATTAACTAAAGAGGATCTATGTAAGAGATGATGTGGTTTGTATCAGTTTCATAAGCAGAGTGGAACTAGATTTTTTTTCCATATGATTAGGAAACACAGTTCTTTTTTTCTGGGCATGCTCATGTTCCTTGCTGTATTGCAGACGCTGGAAAGAAGAGCATGCTATTTGCATTAAAACAGAGTGTGTCTCATGGATGAGAACACTGGTCTGAATTTCCCTTCAGAAATGGAGTTAAACCAAATGCTCTGTGTCTTCCTACAAGCAAGAGTTCATTTCTGGTAAACGGAGTGAATTTTCAGCGCCAAATGAATTTACACAGTTCACGAAACCAACACGATTGTCACTATTAACTAAAGAGCATCTATGTAAGAGATGCTGTGGTTGTATCAGTTTCATAAGCTGAGTTGAACGAGATATGATCCGGATGAGTAGGAAACACAGTTCTTTTTTTCTGGCCATGCTCATGTATCTTGCTGTATTGCAGATGCTGGAAAGAAGAGCATGCTTCTTGTGTTAAAATAGACTGTGTTTCATGGATGAGAACACTCTTCTGAATTTCCATTTAGAATCGGAGTTAACCTCCATGCTCTATGTCGTTCTACAAGCAAGAGTTCACTTCTGGTAAATGCAGGGCATTTTCGACGCAAAATGAATTTACACAGTTCACGAAACCAACACGATTTTCACTATTAACTAAAGAGGATCTATGTAAGAGATGATGTGGTTTGTATCAGTTTCATAAGCAGAGTGGAACTAGATTTTTTTCCATATGATTAAGAAACACAGTTCTTTTTTTCTGGGCATGCTCATGTTCCTTGCTGTATTGCAGATGCTGGAAAGAAGAGCATGCTATTTGCATTAAAACAGAGTGTGTCTCATGGATGAGAACACTGGTCTGAATTTCCCTTCAGAAATGGAGTTAAACCAAATGCTCTGTGTCTTCCTACAAGCAAGAGTTCATTTCTGGTAAACAAAGTGAATTTTCGGCTCAAATGAATTTACACAGTTCACGAACCCAACACGTTTTTCGCGATTAACTAAAGAGCATCTATGTAAGAGATGCTGTGGTTTGTATCAGTTTCCTAAGCAGAGTTGATCTGGATATGGTCCTTATGAGAAGGAAACACAGTTCTTTTTTTCTGGCCATGCTCATGTTTATTGCTGTATTGCAGATGCTGGAAAGAAGAGCATGCTTCTTGCTTTAAAACAGACTGTGTTTCATGGATGAGATCACTCTTCTGAATTTCCGTTTAAAATCAGAGTTATACTCCATGCTCTATATTGTCCTAGAAGCAAGAGTTCATGTCTGGTAAACGCAGTGAATTTTCAGCGCCAAATGAATTTACACAGTTCAAGAAACCAACACGATTTTCACTATTAACTAAAGAGGATCTATGTAAGAGATGCTGTGGTTGTATCAGTTACATAAGCAGAGTTGAACGAGATATGGTCCGTATGAGTAGGAAACACTGTTTTTTTGTTTTTTTTTTTTTTCTGGTCATGCTCATGTGTCTTGCTGTATTGCAGATGCTGGAAAGAAGAGCATGCTTCTTGCATTAAAACAGACTGTGTTTCATCGATGAGAACACTTTTCTGAAATCCCTTTAGAATCGGAGTTTAACGCCATGATCTGTGTCTTCCTACAAGCAACTGTTCATTTCCGGTAAACCCAGTTAATTTTCGGCTCAAATGAATTTACACAGTTCACGAAACATATACGATTTTCACTATTAACTAAAGAGCATCAATGTAACAGATGATGATGTTTGTATCAGTTTCATAAGCAGAGTTGAACTAGATATGGTCCGTATGAGTCGGAAACACAGTTCTTTTTTTTGGACATGCTCATGTTCCTTGCTGTATTATAGACACTGGAAAGAAGAGCATGTTATTTGCTTTACAACAGAGTGTGTTTCATGGATGAGAACACTGGCCTGAATTTCCCTACAGAAATGGAGTTAAACCAAATGCTCTGTGTCTTCCTACAAGCAAGAGTTCATTTCTGGTAAAGGCAGTGAATTTTCGGCTCATATGAATTTACACAGTTTACAAACCCAACACGTTTTTCACTATTAACTAAGGAGCATCTATGTAAGTGATGCAGTGGTTTGTATCAGTTTCATAAGCAAAATTGAACTAGATATGGTCCGTATGAGTAGGAAACACAGTTCTTTTTTTCTGGCCATGCTCCTGTTTCTTGCTGTATTGCAGATGCTGGAAAGAAGAGCATGCTTCTTGCGATAAAACAGACTGTGTTTCATGGATGAGATCACTCTTCTAAATTTCCGTTTAGAATCAGAGTTAAACAACATGCTCTATGTTGTCCTACAAGCAAGAGTTCATTTCTGGTAAACGCAGTGATTTTTCAGCGCCAAATGAATTTACACAGTTCACGAAACCAACACGATTGTCACTATTAACTAAAGAGTATCTATGTAAGAGATGCTGTGGTTTGTATCAGTTTCATAAGCTGAGTTGAATGAGATATGGTCCGTATGAGTAGGAAACACAGTTCTTTTTTTCTGGCCATGCTCATGTTTCTTGCTGTATTGCAGATGCTGGAAAGAAGAGCATGCTTCTTGCGTTAAAACAGACTGTGTTTCATGGATGAGAACACTCCAATGAATTTCCATTTAGAATCAGAGTTAACCTCCATGCTCTATGTCGTCCTACATGCAAGAGTTCATTTCTGTTAAACGCAGTGAATTTTCGGCGCCAAATTAATTTACACAGTTCCCAAAACCAACACGATTTTCACTATTAACAAAAGAGGATCTATGTAAGAGATGCTGTGTTTGTATCAGTTACATAAGCAGAGTTGAACAAGATATGGTCCATATGAGTAGGAAACACAGTTCTTATTTTCTTGCCATGCTCATGTTTCTTGCTGTATTGCTGATGCTGGAAAGAAGAGCATGCTTCTTGCATTACAATAGACTGTGTTTCATTGATGATAACACATTTAAGAATTTCCCTTTACAATCGGAGTTTAACGCCAAGCTCTGTGTCTTCCTACAAGCAAGAGTTCATTTCCGATAAACCCAGTTATTTTTCGGCTCAAATGAATTTACACAGTTCACGAAACCAATACGATTTTCACTATTAACTAAAGAGCATCTATGTAACAGATGATGTTGTTTGTATCAGTTTCATAAGCAGAGTTGAACTAGATATGGTCCGTATAAGTTGGAAACACAGTTCTTTTTTTCTGGCCATGCTCATGTATCTTGCTGTATTGCAGATGCTGGAAAGAAGAGCATGCTTCTTGTGTTAAAACAGACTGTGTTTCATGGATGAGAACACTCTTCTGAATTTCCATTCAGAATCGGAGTTAACCTCCATGCTCTATGTTGTCCTACAAGCAAGAGTTCACTTCTGGTAAATGCAGGGCATTTTCGACACCAAATGAATTTACACAGTTCACGAAACCAACACGATTTTCACTATTAACTAAAGAGGATCTATGTAAGAGATGATGTGGTTTGTATCAGTTTCATAAGCAGAGTGGAACTAGATTTTTTTTCCATATGATTAGGAAACACAGTTCTTTTTTTCTGGGCATGCTCATGTTCCTTGCTGTATTGCAGACGCTGGAAAGAAGAGCATGCTATTTGCATTAAAACAGAGTGTGTCTCATGGATGAGAACACTGGTCTGAATTTCCCTTCAGAAATGGAGTTAAACCAAATGCTCTGTGTCTTCCTACAAGCAAGAGTTCATTTCTGGTAAACGGAGTGAATTTTCAGCGCCAAATGAATTTACACAGTTCACGAAACCAACACGATTGTCACTATTAACTAAAGAGCATCTATGTAAGAGATGCTGTGGTTTGTATCAGTTTCATAAGCTGAGTTGAACGAGATATGATCCGGATGAGTAGGAAACACAGTTCTTTTTTTCTGGCCATGCTCATGTATCTTGCTGTATTGCAGATGCTGGAAAGAAGAGCATGCTTCTTGTGTTAAAATAGACTGTGTTTCATGGATGAGAACACTCTTCTGAATTTCCATTTAGAATCGGAGTTAACCTCCATGCTCTATGTCGTTCTACAAGCAAGAGTTCACTTCTGGTAAATGCAGGGCATTTTCGACGCAAAATGAATTTACACAGTTCACGAAACCAACACGATTTTCACTATTAACTAAAGAGGATCTATGTAAGAGATGATGTGGTTTGTATCAGTTTCATAAGCAGAGTGGAACTAGATTTTTTTCCATATGATTAAGAAACACAGTTCTTTTTTTCTGGGCATGCTCATGTTCCTTGCTGTATTGCAGATGCTGGAAAGAAGAGCATGCTATTTGCATTAAAACAGAGTGTGTCTCATGGATGAGAACACTGGTCTGAATTTCCCTTCAGAAATGGAGTTAAACCAAATGCTCTGTGTCTTCCTACAAGCAAGAGTTCATTTCTGGTAAACAAAGTGAATTTTCGGCTCAAATGAATTTACACAGTTCACGAACCCAACACGTTTTTCGCGATTAACTAAAGAGCATCTATGTAAGAGATGCTGTGGTTTGTATCAGTTTCCTAAGCAGAGTTGATCTGGATATGGTCCTTATGAGAAGGAAACACAGTTCTTTTTTTCTGGCCATGCTCATGTTTATTGCTGTATTGCAGATGCTGGAAAGAAGAGCATGCTTCTTGCTTTAAAACAGACTGTGTTTCATGGATGAGATCACTCTTCTGAATTTCCGTTTAAAATCAGAGTTATACTCCATGCTCTATATTGTCCTAGAAGCAAGAGTTCATGTCTGGTAAACGCAGTGAATTTTCAGCGCCAAATGAATTTACACAGTTCAAGAAACCAACACGATTTTCACTATTAACTAAAGAGGATCTATGTAAGAGATGCTGTGGTTGTATCAGTTACATAAGCAGAGTTGAACGAGATATGGTCCATATGAGTAGGAAACAATATACTTTTTTATGGTCATGCTCATGTATCTTGCTGTATTGCAGATGCTGGAAAGAAGAGCATGCTTCTTGCATTAAAACAGACTGTGTTTCATCGATGAGAACACTTTTCTGAAATCCCTTTAGAATCGGAGTTTAACGCCATGATCTGTGTCTTCCTACAAGCAACTGTTCATTTCCGGTAAACCCAGTTAATTTTCGGCTCAAATGAATTTACACAGTTCACGAAACATATACGATTTTCACTATTAACTAAAGAGCATCAATGTAACAGATGATGATGTTTGTATCAGTTTCATAAGCAGAGTTGAACTAGATATGGTCCGTATGAGTCGGAAACACAGTTCTTTTTTTTGGACATGCTCATGTTCCTTGCTGTATTATAGACACTGGAAAGAAGAGCATGTTATTTGCTTTACAACAGAGTGTGTTTCATGGATGAGAACACTGGCCTGAATTTCCCTACAGAAATGGAGTTAAACCAAATGCTCTGTGTCTTCCTACAAGCAAGAGTTCATTTCTGGTAAAGGCAGTGAATTTTCGGCTCATATGAATTTACACAGTTTACAAACCCAACACGTTTTTCACTATTAACTAAGGAGCATCTATGTAAGTGATGCAGTGGTTTGTATCAGTTTCATAAGCAAAATTGAACTAGATATGGTCCGTATGAGTAGGAAACACAGTTCTTTTTTTCTGGCCATGCTCCTGTTTCTTGCTGTATTGCAGATGCTGGAAAGAAGAGCATGCTTCTTGCGATAAAACAGACTGTGTTTCATGGATGAGATCACTCTTCTAAATTTCCGTTTAGAATCAGAGTTAAACAACATGCTCTATGTTGTCCTACAAGCAAGAGTTCATTTCTGGTAAACGCAGTGATTTTTCAGCGCCAAATGAATTTACACAGTTCACGAAACCAACACGATTGTCACTATTAACTAAAGAGTATCTATGTAAGAGATGCTGTGGTTTGTATCAGTTTCATAAGCTGAGTTGAATGAGATATGGTCCGTATGAGTAGGAAACACAGTTCTTTTTTTCTGGCCATGCTCATGTTTCTTGCTGTATTGCAGATGCTGGAAAGAAGAGCATGCTTCTTGCGTTAAAACAGACTGTGTTTCATGGATGAGAACACTCCAATGAATTTCCATTTAGAATCAGAGTTAACCTCCATGCTCTATGTCGTCCTACATGCAAGAGTTCATTTCTGGTAAACGCAGTGAATTTTCGGCGCCAAATTAATTTACACAGTTCCCAAAACCAACACGATTTTCACTATTAACAAAAGAGGATCTATGTAAGAGATGCTGTGTTTGTATCAGTTACATAAGCAGAGTTGAACAAGATATGGTCCATATGAGTAGGAAACACAGTTCTTATTTTCTTGCCATGCTCATGTTTCTTGCTGTATTGCTGATGCTGGAAAGAAGAGCATGCTTCTTGCATTACAATAGACTGTGTTTCATTGATGATAACACATTTAAGAATTTCCCTTTACAATCGGAGTTTAACGCCAAGCTCTGTGTCTTCCTACAAGCAAGAGTTCATTTCCGATAAACCCAGTTATTTTTCGGCTCAAATGAATTTACACAGTTCACGAAACCAATACGATTTTCACTATTAACTAAAGAGCATCTATGTAACAGATGATGTTGTTTGTATCAGTTTCATAAGCAGAGTTGAACTAGATATGGTCCGTATAAGTTGGAAACACAGTTCTTTTTTTCTGGCCATGCTCATGTATCTTGCTGTATTGCAGATGCTGGAAAGAAGAGCATGCTTCTTGTGTTAAAACAGACTGTGTTTCATGGATGAGAACACTCTTCTGAATTTCCATTTAGAATCGGAGTTAACCTCCATGCTCTATGTTGTCCTACAAGCAAGAGTTCACTTCTGGTAAATGCAGGGCATTTTCGACACCAAATGAATTTACACAGTTCACGAAACCAACACGATTTTCACTATTAACTAAAGAGGATCTATGTAAGAGATGATGTGGTTTGTATCAGTTTCATAAGCAGAGTGGAACTAGATTTTTTTTCCATATGATTAGGAAACACAGTTCTTTTTTTCTGGGCATGCTCATGTTCCTTGCTGTATTGCAGACGCTGGAAAGAAGAGCATGCTATTTGCATTAAAACAGAGTGTGTCTCATGGATGAGAACACTGGTCTGAATTTCCCTTCAGAAATGGAGTTAAACCAAATGCTCTGTGTCTTCCTACAAGCAAGAGTTCATTTCTGGTAAACGGAGTGAATTTTCAGCGCCAAATGAATTTACACAGTTCACGAAACCAACACGATTGTCACTATTAACTAAAGAGCATCTATGTAAGAGATGCTGTGGTTTCTATCAGTTTCATAAGCTGAGTTGAACGAGATATGATCCGGATGAGTAGGAAACACAGTTCTTTTTTTCTGGCCATGCTCATGTTTCTTGCTCTATTGCAGATGCTGGAAAGGAGAGCATGCTTCTTGCATTAAAACAGACTGTGTATCATTGATGAGAACACTCTTCTGAATTTCCATTTAGAATCAGAGTTAAACTCCATGCCCTATGTCGTCCTACAAGCAAGAGATCATTTCTGGTAAACGCAGTGAATTTTCGGCGCCAAATTAATTTACACAGTTCATGATACCAACACGATTTTCACTATTAACTAAAGAGGATCTATGTAAGAGATGCTGTGGTTGTATCAGTTACATAAGCAGAGTTGAACGAGATATGATCAATATGAGTAGGAAACAATATACTTTTTTGTGGTCATGCTCATGTATCTTGCTGTATTGCAGATGCTGGAAAGAAGAGCATGCTTCTTGCATTAAAACAGACTGTGTTTCATTGATGAGAACACTTTTCAGAAATCCCTTTAGAATCCGTGTTTAACGCCAAGCTCTGTGTCTTCCTACCAGCAAGGGTTCATTTCCGTTAAACCCAGTTACTTTTCGGCTCAAATGAATTTACACAGTTCATGAAACCTATACGATTTTCACTATTAACTAAAGAGCATCTATGTAACAGATGATGTTGTTTATATCAGTTTCATAAGCAGAGTTGAACTAGATATGGTCCGTATGAGTAGGAAACACAGTTCTTTTTTTCTGGACATGCTCATGTTCCTTGCTGTATTGTAGACACTGGAAAGAAGAGCATGCTACTTGCGTTACAACAGAGTGTGTTTCATGGATGAGAACACTGCTCTGAATTTCCCTTCAGAAATGGAGTTAAACCAAATGCTCAGTGTCTTCCTAGAAGCAAGAGTTCTTTTCTGGTAAAGGCAGTGAATTTTCGGGTCATATGAATTTACACAGTTCACAAACCCAACACGTTTTTCACTATTAACTAAGGAGCATCTATGTAAGTGATGCAGTGGTTTGTATCAGTTTCATAAGCAAAATTGAACTAGATATGGTCCGTATGAGTAGGAAACACAGTTCTTTTTTTCTGGCCATGCTCCTGTTTCTTGCTGTATTGCAGATGCTGGAAAGAAGAGCATGCTTCTTGCGTTAAAACAGACTGTGTTTCATGGATGAGATCACTCTTCTAAATTTCCGTTTAGAATCAGAGTTAAACAACATGCTCTATGTTGTCCTACAAGCAAGAGTTCATTTCTGGTAAACGCAGTGAATTTTCAGCGCCAAATGAATTTACACAGTTCACGAAACCAACACGGTTGTCACTATTAACTAAAGAGTATCTATGTAAGAATTGCTGTGGTTTGTATCAGTTTCATAAGCAGATTTGAACGAGATATGTTCCGTAGGAGTAGGAAACACAGTTCTTTTTTTCTGGCCATGCTCATGTATCTTGCTGTATTGCAGATGCTGGAAAGAAGAGCATGCTTCTTGTGTTAAAACAGACTGTGTTTCATGGATGAGAACACTCTTCTGAATTTCCATTTAGAATCGGAGTTAACCTCCATGCTCTATGTCGTCCTACAAGCAAGAGTTCACTTCTGGTAAATGCAGGGCATTTTCGACACCAAATGAATTTACACAGTTCACGAAACCAACACGATTTTCACTATTAACTAAAGAGGATCTAGGTAAGAGATGATGTGGTTTGTATCAGTTTCATAAGCAGAGTGGAACTAGATTTTTTTCCATATGATTAGGAAACACAGTTCTTTTTTTCTGGGCATGCTCATGTTCCTTGCTGTATTGCAGACGCTGGAAAGAAGAGCATGCTATTTGCATTAAAACAGAGTGTCTCATGGATGAGAACACTGGTCTGAATTTCCCTTCAGAAATGGAGTTAAACCAAATGCTCTGTGTCTTCCTACAAGCAAGAGTTCATTTCTGGTAAACGGAGTGAATTTTCAGCCCCAAATGAATTTACACAGTTCACGAAACCAACACGATAGTCACTATTAACTGAAGAGCATCTATGTAAGAGATGCTGTGGTTTGTATCAGTTTCCTAAGCAGAGTTGATCTAGATATGTTCCTTATGAGTTGGAAACACAGTTCTTTTTTTCTGGACATGCTCATGTTTCTTGCTGTATTTCAGATGCTGGAAAGAAGAGCATGCTTCTTGCGTTAAAACAGACTGTGTTTCATGGATGAGATCACTCTTCTAAATTTCCGTTTAGAATCAGAGTTAAACAACATGCTCTATGTTGTCCTACAAGCAAGAGTTCATTTCTGGTAAACGCAGTGATTTTTCAGCGCCAAATGAATTTACCCAGTTCAAGAAACCAACACGATTGTCACTATTAACTAAAGAGTATCTATGTAAGAGATGCTGTGGTTTGTATCAGTTTCATAAGCTGAGTTGAATGAGATATGGTCCGTATGAGTAGGAAACACAGTTCTTTTTTTCTGGCCATGCTCATGTATCTTGCTGTATTGCAGATGCTGGAAAGAAGAGCATGCTTCTTGTGTTAAAACAGACTGTGTTTCATGGATGAGAACACTCTTCTGAATTTCCATTTAGAATCGGAGTTAACCTCCATGCTCTATGTCATTCTACAAGCAAGAGTTCACTTCTGGTAAATGCAGGGCATTTTCGACACCAAATGAATTTACACAGTTCATGAAACCAACACGATTTTCACTATTAACTAAAGAGGATCTATGTAAGAGATGATGTGGTTTGTATCAGTTTCATAAGCAGAGTGGAACTAGATTTTTTTCAATATGATTAGGAAACACAGTTCTTTTTTTTCTGGGCAGGCTCAGGTTCCTTGCTGTATTGCAGACTCTGGAAAGAAGAGCATGCTATTTGCATTAAAACAGAGTGTGTCTCATGGATGAGGACACTGGTCTGAATTTCCCTTCAGAAATGGAGTTAAACCAAATGCTCTGTGTCTTCCTACAAGCAAGAGTTCATTTCTGGTAAACGGAGTGAATTTTCAGCCCCAAATGAATTTACACAGTTCACGAAACCAACACGATAGTCACTATTAACTGAAGAGCATCTATGTAAGAGATGCTGTGGTTTGTATCAGTTTCCTAAGCAGAGTTGATCTAGATATGGTCCTTATGAGTTGGAAACACAGTTCTTTTTTTCTGGACATGCTCATGTTTCTTGCTGTATTGCAGATGCTGGAAAGAAGAGCATGCTTCTTGCATTAAAACAGACTGTGCTTCATGGATGAGATCACTCTTCTGAATTTCCTTTTAGAATCAGAGTTAAACTCCATGCTCTATATTGTCCTACAAGCAAGAGTTCATGTCTGATAAACGCAGTGAATTTTCAGCGCCAAATGAATTTACACAGTTCACGAAACCAACACGATTTTCACTATTAAATAAAGAGTATCTGTGTAAGAGATGCTGTGGTTAGTATCAGTTTCATAAGCAGAGATGAAGGAGATATGTTCCGTAGGAGTAGGAAACACAGTTCTTTTTTTCTGGCCATGCTCACGTTTCTTGCTGTATTGCAGATGCTGGAAAGAAGAGCATGCTTCTTGCATTAAAACAGACTGTGTTTCATTGATGAGAACACTTTTATGAATTTCCCGTTAGAATCGGCGTTTAACGCCATGCTCTGTGTCTTCCTACAAGCAAGAGTTCATTTCCGAAAAACCTAGTTATTTTTCGGCTCAAATGAATTTACTCACTTCACGAAACCAATACGATTTTCACTATTAACTAAAGAGCACCTATTTAACAGACGATGTGTTTTGTATCAATTTCATAAGCAGAGTTGAACAAGATAAGTTCCGTATGAGTAGGAAACACAGTTCTTTTTTTCTGGCCATGCTCACGTTTCTTGCTGTATTGCAGATGCTGGAAAGAAGAGCATGCTATTTGCATTAAAACAGAGTGTGTCTCATGGATGAGAACACTGGTCTGAATTTCCCTTCAGAAACTGCGTTTAATCAAAGGCTCTGTGTCTTCCTACAAGCAAGAGTTCATTTCCGGTAACCCCAGGTAATTTTTGGGCTGAAATGAATTTACACAGTTCAAGGAACCAACACGATTTTCACTATTAACTAAAGAGCATCTATGTAAGAGATGATCTGGTTTGTATCAGTTTCATAAGCACAGTTGAACTAGATATGGTCCGTATGAGTAGGAAACACAGTTCTTTGTTTCTGAACATGCTAATGTTCCTTGCTGTATTGCAGAAGCTGGAAAGAAGAGCATGCTTCTTGCGTTAAAACATAGTGTGTTTCATGGGTGAGAACACAGGTCTGAATTTCCCTTCAGAAATGGAGTTAAACCAAATGCTCTGTGTCTTCCTACAACCAAGCGTTCATTTCTGGTAAACGCAGTGAATTTTCGGCCGAAATGAATTTACACAGTTCATAAACCCAACACGATTTTCAATAATAACTAAAGAGCATCTATTTAAGAGATGCTGTGGTTTGTATCAGTTTCATAAGCAGAGTTGAACTAGATTGAATCGTATGAGTAGGAAAGTCAGTTCTTTTTTTCTGGGCATGCTCATGTTCCTGGCTGTATTGCAGACGCTGGAAAGAAAAGCATGCTTCTTTCGTTAAAAGGGAGTGTGTTTCATGGATGAGAACACTGGTATGAATTTCCCTTCAGAAACTGAGTTTAATCAAAGGCTCTGTGTCTTCCTACAAGCAAGAGTTCATTTTTGGTAAAAGCAGTGAATTTTCGGCTCTAATGAATTTACACAGTTCACGAACCCAACAAGTTTATCACTATAAACTAAAGAGCGTCTATGTAAGAGATGCTGTGTTTTGTTTCAGTTTCATAAGCAGAGGTGAACTAGATATGGTCCGTTTGAGTCAGAAACACAGTTCTTTTTTTCTGACCATGCTCATGTTTCTTGCTGTATTGCAGATGCTGGAAAGAAGAGCATGCTTCTTGCGTTAAAACAGACTGTGTTTCATGGATGAGATCACTCTTCTGAATTTCTGTTTAGAATCGGAGTTAAATTAAATGCTCTATGTTGTCCTACAAGCGAGAGTTCATGTCTGGTAAACGCAGTGAATTTTCAGCGCCAAATGAATTTACACACTTCACGAAACCAACACGATTTTCACTATTAACTAAAGAGTATCTATGTAAAAGATGCTGTGGTTGGTTTCAGTTTCATAAGCTGAGTTGAATGAGATATGGTCCGTATGAGTAGGAAACACAGTTCTTTTTTTCTGGCCATGCTCATGTTTCTTGCTCTATTGCAGATGCTGGAAAGAAGAGCATGCTTCTTGCTTTACAACAGACTGTGTTTCATGGATGAGAATAGTTTTCTGAATTTCCCTATAGAATTGTAGTTAAACTCCATGCTCTGTGTCTTCCTACAAGCAAGAGTTCATTTCTGGTAAAGGCAGTGAATTTTCGGCTCAAGTGAATTTACACAGTTCACGAACCCAACACGATTTTCACTATTAACTAAAGAGGATCTATGTAAGAGATGATGTGGTTTGTATCAGTTTCATAAGCAGAGTGGAACTAGATTATTTTCCATATGATTAGGAAACACAGTTCTTTTTTTCTGGGCATGCTCATGTTCCTTGCTGTATTGCAGACGCTGGAAAGAAGAGCATGCTATTTGCATTAAAACAGAGTGTGTTTCATGGATGAGAACACTGGTCTGAATTTCCCTTCATAAACTGCGTTTAACCAAATGCTCTATGTCTTCCTACAAGCAAGAGTTCATTTCCGGTAACCCCAAATTAATTTTGGGCTCAAATGAATTTACACAATTCAAGGAACCAACACGATTATCACTATTAACTAAAGAGCATCTATGTAAGAGATGATCTGGTTTGTATCAGTTTCATAAGCAGAGTTGAAGTAGATATGGTCCATATGAGTAGGAAACACAGTTCTTTTTTTCTGGACATGCTCATGTTCCTTGCTGTATTGCAGACTCTGGAAGGAAGAGCATGCTTCTTGCGTTAAAACAGAGTGTGTTTCATTGATGAGAACACTTTTATGAATTTCCCGTTAGAATCGGAGTTTAACGCCATGCTCTGTGTCTTCCTACAAGCAAGAGTTCATTTCCGAAAAACCTAGTTATTTTTCGGCTCAAATGAATTTACACACTTCACGAAACCAATACGATTTTCACTATTAACTAAAGAGCACCTATTTAACAGACGATGTGTTTTGTATCAGTTTCATAAGCAGAGTTGAACGAGATAAGTTCCGTATGAGTAGGAAACACAGTTCTTTTTTTCTGGACATGCTCATGTTCCTTGCTGTATTGCAGACTCTGGAAGGAAGAGCATGCTTCTTGCGTTAAAACAGAGTGTGTTTCATGGATGAGAACACTTGTCTGAATTTCCCTTCAGAAACAGAAGTAAACCAAAGGCTCTGTGTCTTCCTACAAACAAGAGTTCATTTCTGGTAAACGCAGTGAATTTTCCGCTCCAATGAATTTACACAGTTCAAGAAACCAACACTATTTTCACTATTAACTAAAGAGGTTCTATGTAAGAGATGCTGTGGTTGTATCAGTTACATAAGCAGAGTTGAACGGGATATGGTCCGTATGAGTAGGAAACACTGTTTTTTGTTTCTTGTCATGCTCTTGTATCTTGCTGTATTGCAGATGCTGGAAAGAAGAGCATGCTTCTGGCATTAAAACAGACTGTGTTTCATTGATGAGAACACTTTTCTGGAATCCCTTTAG
Organism: Onychomys arenicola; assembly: GCA_949786405.1. NCBI lineage: Eukaryota > Metazoa > Chordata > Mammalia > Rodentia > Cricetidae > Onychomys > Onychomys arenicola. The sequence continues at coordinate 1,221,900 of CATKUM010000019.1, read as the reverse complement.
AATCGGAGTTTAACGCCATGCTCTGTGTCTTCCTACAAGCAAGGTGTGATTTCCGGTAAACCCAGTTAATTTTCGGCTCAAATGAATTTACACAGTTCACGAAACATATACGATTTTCACTATTAACTAAAGAGCATCTAGGTAACAGATGATGTTGTTTCTATCAGTTTCAAAAGCAGAGTTGAACTAGATATGGTCCGTATGAGTAGGAAACACAGTTCTTTTTTTCAGGACATGCTCATGTTCCTTGCTGTATTGTAGAAATGGGAAAGAAGAGCATGCTATTTGCGTTACAACAGAGTGTGCTTCATCGATGAGAACACTGGCCTGAATTTCCCTTCAGAAATGGAGTTAAACCAAATTCTCTGTGTCTTCCTACAAGCAAGGGTTCATTTTTGGTAAAAGCAGTGAAATTTTGGCTCAAATGAATTTAAACAGTTCACAAACCCAACACGTTTATCACTAATAACTAAAGAGCGTCTATGTAAGGGATGCTGTGCTTTGTATCAGTTTCATAAGCAGAGTTGAACTAGATATAGTCTGTTCGAGTCAGAAACACAGATCTTTTTTTCTGGCCATGCACATGTTTCTTGCTGTATTGCAGATGCTGGAAAAAAGAGCATGCTTCTTGCATTAAAACAGACTGTGTTTCATGCATGAGAACACTCTTCTGAATCTCCCTTCAGAAATGAAGTTAAACCAAATGCTCTGTGTTGTCCTACAAGCAAGAGTTCATTTCTGGTAAATGCATTGAATTTTCGGCTCATATGAATTTACACACTTCACAAAACCAACACGATTTTCACTATTAACTAAAGAGTATCTATGTAAGAGATGCTGTGGTTTGTATCAGTTTCATAAGCAGAGTTGAACGAGATATGGTCCGTATGAGTAGGAAACACAGTTCTTTTTTTCTGGCCATGCTCATGTTTCTTGCTCTATTGCAGATGCTGGAAAGAAGAGCATGCTTCTTGCATTAAAACAGACTGTGTATCATTGATGAGAACACCCTTCTGTATTTCCATTTAGATTCGGAGTTAAACTCAATGCCCTATGTTGTCCTACAAGCAAGAGTTCATTTCTGGTAAACGCAGTGAATTTTCGGCGCCAAATTAATTTACACAGTTCATGAAACCAACACGATTTTCACTATTAACTAAAGAGGATCTATGTAAGAGATGCTGTGGTTGTATCAGTTATATAAGCAGAATTGAACGAGATATGGTCCATATGAGTAGGAAATTCTGTACTTTTTCTATGTTCATGCTCATGTATCTTGCTGTATTGCAGATGCTGGAAAGGATAGCATGCTTCTTGCATTAAAACAGACTGTGTTTCATTGATGAGAACACTTTTCAGAAATCCCTTTAGAATCGGTGTTTAACGCCAAGCTCTGTGTCTTCCTACAAGCAAGGGTTCATTTCCGGTAAAACCAGTTAATTTTCGGCTCAAATGAATTTACACAGTTCATGAAACCTATACGATTTTCACTATTAACAAAAGAGCATCTATGTAACAGATGATGTTGTTTGTATCAGTTTCATAAGCAGAGTTGAACTAGATATGGTCCATATGAGTAGGAAACACAGTTCTTTTTTTCTGGACATGCTCATGTTCCTTGGTGTATTGTAGACGCTGGAAAGAAGAGCATGCTATTTGCGTTACAACAGAGTGTGTTTCATGGATGAGAACACTGGTCTGAATTTCCCATCAGAAATGGAGTTAAACCAAATGCTCTGTGTCTTCCTACAAGCAAGAGTTCTTTTCTGGTAAAGGCAGTGAATTTTCGGCTCACATGAATTTACACAGTTCACAAACCCAACACGTTTTTCACTATTAACTAAAGAGCATCTATGTAAGAGATGATCTGGTTTGTATCAGTTTCATAAGCACAGTTGAACTAGATATGGTCCGTATGAGTAGGAAACACAGTTCTTTGTTTCTGAACATGCTAATGTTCCTTGCTGTATTGCAGAAGCTGGAAAGAAGAGCATCCTTCTTGCGTTAAAACATAGTGTGTTTCATGGGTGAGAACACAGGTCTGAATTTCCCTTCAGAAATGGAGTTAAACCAAATGCTCTGTGTCTTCCTACAACCAAGCGTTCACTTCTGGTAAACGCAGTGAATTTTCGGCTGAAATGAATTTACACAGTTCACAAACCCAACACGATTTTCAATAATAACTAAAGAGAATCTATTTAAGAGATGCTGAGGTTTGTATCAGTTTCATAAGCAGAGTTGAACTAGATATGAATCGTATGAGTAGGAAACCCCATTCTTTTTTTCTGGGCATGCTCATGTTCCTGGCTGTATTGCAGACGCTGGAAAGAAAAGCATGCTTCTTCCGTTAAAAGGGAGTGTGTTTCATGGATGAGAACACTGGTATGAATTTCCCTTCAGAAACTGAGTTTAATCAAAGGCTCTGTGTCTTCCTACAAGAAAGAGTTCATTTTTGGTAAAAGCAGTGAATTTTCGGCTCAAATGAATTTACACAGTTCACGAACCCAACAAGTTTATCACTATAAACTAAAGAGCGTCTATGTAAGAGATGCTGTGTTTTGTTTCAGTTTCATAAGCAGAGGTGAACTAGATATGGTCCGTTTGAGTCAGAAACACAGTTCTTTTTTTCTGACCATGCTCATGTTTCTTGCTGTATTGCAGATGCTGGAAAGAAGAGCATGCTTCTTGCGTTAAAACAGACTGTGTTTCATGGATGAGATCACTCTTCTGAATTTCTGTTTAGAATCGGTGTTAAATTAAATGCTCTATGTTGTCCTACAAGCGTGAGTTCATGTCTGGTAAACGCAGTGAATTTTCAGCGCCAAATGAATTTACACACTTCACGAAACCAACACGATTTTCACTATTAACTGAAGAGTATCTATGTAAAAGATGCTGTGGTTTGTTTCAGTTTCATAAGCTGAGTTGAATGAGATATGGTCCGTATAGGTAGGAAACACAGTTCTTTTTTTCTGGCCATGCTCATGTTTCTTGCTCTATTGCAGATGCTGGAAAGAAGAGCATGCTTCTTGCTTTAAAACAGACTGTGTTTCATGGATGAGAACACTCTTCTGAATTTCCATTTAGAATCGGAGTTAACCTCCATGCTCTATGTCATTCTACAAGCAAGAGTTCACTTCTGGTAAATGCAGGGCATTTTCGACACCAAATGAATTTACACAGTTCATGAAACCAACACGATTTTCACTATTAACTAAAGAGGATCTATGTAAGAGATGATGTGGTTTGTATCAGTTTCATAAGCAGAGTGGAACTAGATTTTTTTCAATATGATTAGGAAACACAGTTCTTTTTTTTCTGGGCAGGCTCAGGTTCCTTGCTGTATTGCAGACTCTGGAAAGAAGAGCATGCTATTTGCATTAAAACAGAGTGTGTCTCATGGATGAGGACACTGGTCTGAATTTCCCTTCAGAAATGGAGTTAAACCAAATGCTCTGTGTCTTCCTACAAGCAAGAGTTCATTTCTGGTAAACGGAGTGAATTTTCAGCCCCAAATGAATTTACACAGTTCACGAAACCAACACGATAGTCACTATTAACTGAAGAGCATCTATGTAAGAGATGCTGTGGTTTGTATCAGTTTCCTAAGCAGAGTTGATCTAGATATGGTCCTTATGAGTTGGAAACACAGTTCTTTTTTTCTGGACATGCTCATGTTTCTTGCTGTATTGCAGATGCTGGAAAGAAGAGCATGCTTCTTGCATTAAAACAGACTGTGCTTCATGGATGAGATCACTCTTCTGAATTTCCTTTTAGAATCAGAGTTAAACTCCATGCTCTATATTGTCCTACAAGCAAGAGTTCATGTCTGATAAACGCAGTGAATTTTCAGCGCCAAATGAATTTACACAGTTCACGAAACCAACACGATTTTCACTATTAAATAAAGAGTATCTGTGTAAGAGATGCTGTGGTTAGTATCAGTTTCATAAGCAGAGATGAAGGAGATATGTTCCGTAGGAGTAGGAAACACAGTTCTTTTTTTCTGGCCATGCTCACGTTTCTTGCTGTATTGCAGATGCTGGAAAGAAGAGCATGCTTCTTGCATTAAAACAGACTGTGTTTCATTGATGAGAACACTTTTATGAATTTCCCGTTAGAATCGGCGTTTAACGCCATGCTCTGTGTCTTCCTACAAGCAAGAGTTCATTTCCGAAAAACCTAGTTATTTTTCGGCTCAAATGAATTTACTCACTTCACGAAACCAATACGATTTTCACTATTAACTAAAGAGCACCTATTTAACAGACGATGTGTTTTGTATCAATTTCATAAGCAGAGTTGAACAAGATAAGTTCCGTATGAGTAGGAAACACAGTTCTTTTTTTCTGGCCATGCTCACGTTTCTTGCTGTATTGCAGATGCTGGAAAGAAGAGCATGCTATTTGCATTAAAACAGAGTGTGTCTCATGGATGAGAACACTGGTCTGAATTTCCCTTCAGAAACTGCGTTTAATCAAAGGCTCTGTGTCTTCCTACAAGCAAGAGTTCATTTCCGGTAACCCCAGGTAATTTTTGGGCTGAAATGAATTTACACAGTTCAAGGAACCAACACGATTTTCACTATTAACTAAAGAGCATCTATGTAAGAGATGATCTGGTTTGTATCAGTTTCATAAGCACAGTTGAACTAGATATGGTCCGTATGAGTAGGAAACACAGTTCTTTGTTTCTGAACATGCTAATGTTCCTTGCTGTATTGCAGAAGCTGGAAAGAAGAGCATGCTTCTTGCGTTAAAACATAGTGTGTTTCATGGGTGAGAACACAGGTCTGAATTTCCCTTCAGAAATGGAGTTAAACCAAATGCTCTGTGTCTTCCTACAACCAAGCGTTCATTTCTGGTAAACGCAGTGAATTTTCGGCCGAAATGAATTTACACAGTTCATAAACCCAACACGATTTTCAATAATAACTAAAGAGCATCTATTTAAGAGATGCTGTGGTTTGTATCAGTTTCATAAGCAGAGTTGAACTAGATTGAATCGTATGAGTAGGAAAGTCAGTTCTTTTTTTCTGGGCATGCTCATGTTCCTGGCTGTATTGCAGACGCTGGAAAGAAAAGCATGCTTCTTTCGTTAAAAGGGAGTGTGTTTCATGGATGAGAACACTGGTATGAATTTCCCTTCAGAAACTGAGTTTAATCAAAGGCTCTGTGTCTTCCTACAAGCAAGAGTTCATTTTTGGTAAAAGCAGTGAATTTTCGGCTCTAATGAATTTACACAGTTCACGAACCCAACAAGTTTATCACTATAAACTAAAGAGCGTCTATGTAAGAGATGCTGTGTTTTGTTTCAGTTTCATAAGCAGAGGTGAACTAGATATGGTCCGTTTGAGTCAGAAACACAGTTCTTTTTTTCTGACCATGCTCATGTTTCTTGCTGTATTGCAGATGCTGGAAAGAAGAGCATGCTTCTTGCGTTAAAACAGACTGTGTTTCATGGATGAGATCACTCTTCTGAATTTCTGTTTAGAATCGGAGTTAAATTAAATGCTCTATGTTGTCCTACAAGCGAGAGTTCATGTCTGGTAAACGCAGTGAATTTTCAGCGCCAAATGAATTTACACACTTCACGAAACCAACACGATTTTCACTATTAACTAAAGAGTATCTATGTAAAAGATGCTGTGGTTGGTTTCAGTTTCATAAGCTGAGTTGAATGAGATATGGTCCGTATGAGTAGGAAACACAGTTCTTTTTTTCTGGCCATGCTCATGTTTCTTGCTCTATTGCAGATGCTGGAAAGAAGAGCATGCTTCTTGCTTTACAACAGACTGTGTTTCATGGATGAGAATAGTTTTCTGAATTTCCCTATAGAATTGTAGTTAAACTCCATGCTCTGTGTCTTCCTACAAGCAAGAGTTCATTTCTGGTAAAGGCAGTGAATTTTCGGCTCAAGTGAATTTACACAGTTCACGAACCCAACACGATTTTCACTATTAACTAAAGAGGATCTATGTAAGAGATGATGTGGTTTGTATCAGTTTCATAAGCAGAGTGGAACTAGATTATTTTCCATATGATTAGGAAACACAGTTCTTTTTTTCTGGGCATGCTCATGTTCCTTGCTGTATTGCAGACGCTGGAAAGAAGAGCATGCTATTTGCATTAAAACAGAGTGTGTTTCATGGATGAGAACACTGGTCTGAATTTCCCTTCATAAACTGCGTTTAACCAAATGCTCTATGTCTTCCTACAAGCAAGAGTTCATTTCCGGTAACCCCAAATTAATTTTGGGCTCAAATGAATTTACACAATTCAAGGAACCAACACGATTATCACTATTAACTAAAGAGCATCTATGTAAGAGATGATCTGGTTTGTATCAGTTTCATAAGCAGAGTTGAAGTAGATATGGTCCATATGAGTAGGAAACACAGTTCTTTTTTTCTGGACATGCTCATGTTCCTTGCTGTATTGCAGACTCTGGAAGGAAGAGCATGCTTCTTGCGTTAAAACAGAGTGTGTTTCATTGATGAGAACACTTTTATGAATTTCCCGTTAGAATCGGAGTTTAACGCCATGCTCTGTGTCTTCCTACAAGCAAGAGTTCATTTCCGAAAAACCTAGTTATTTTTCGGCTCAAATGAATTTACACACTTCACGAAACCAATACGATTTTCACTATTAACTAAAGAGCACCTATTTAACAGACGATGTGTTTTGTATCAGTTTCATAAGCAGAGTTGAACGAGATAAGTTCCGTATGAGTAGGAAACACAGTTCTTTTTTTCTGGACATGCTCATGTTCCTTGCTGTATTGCAGACTCTGGAAGGAAGAGCATGCTTCTTGCGTTAAAACAGAGTGTGTTTCATGGATGAGAACACTTGTCTGAATTTCCCTTCAGAAACAGAAGTAAACCAAAGGCTCTGTGTCTTCCTACAAACAAGAGTTCATTTCTGGTAAACGCAGTGAATTTTCCGCTCCAATGAATTTACACAGTTCAAGAAACCAACACTATTTTCACTATTAACTAAAGAGGTTCTATGTAAGAGATGCTGTGGTTGTATCAGTTACATAAGCAGAGTTGAACGGGATATGGTCCGTATGAGTAGGAAACACTGTTTTTTGTTTCTTGTCATGCTCTTGTATCTTGCTGTATTGCAGATGCTGGAAAGAAGAGCATGCTTCTGGCATTAAAACAGACTGTGTTTCATTGATGAGAACACTTTTCTGGAATCCCTTTAGAATCGGAGTTTAACGCCATGCTCTGTGTCTTCCTACAAGCAAGGTGTGATTTCCGGTAAACCCAGTTAATTTTCGGCTCAAATGAATTTACACAGTTCACGAAACATATACGATTTTCACTATTAACTAAAGAGCATCTAGGTAACAGATGATGTTGTTTCTATCAGTTTCAAAAGCAGAGTTGAACTAGATATGGTCCGTATGAGTAGGAAACACAGTTCTTTTTTTCAGGACATGCTCATGTTCCTTGCTGTATTGTAGAAATGGGAAAGAAGAGCATGCTATTTGCGTTACAACAGAGTGTGCTTCATCGATGAGAACACTGGCCTGAATTTCCCTTCAGAAATGGAGTTAAACCAAATTCTCTGTGTCTTCCTACAAGCAAGGGTTCATTTTTGGTAAAAGCAGTGAAATTTTGGCTCAAATGAATTTAAACAGTTCACAAACCCAACACGTTTATCACTAATAACTAAAGAGCGTCTATGTAAGGGATGCTGTGCTTTGTATCAGTTTCATAAGCAGAGTTGAACTAGATATAGTCTGTTCGAGTCAGAAACACAGATCTTTTTTTCTGGCCATGCACATGTTTCTTGCTGTATTGCAGATGCTGGAAAAAAGAGCATGCTTCTTGCATTAAAACAGACTGTGTTTCATGCATGAGAACACTCTTCTGAATCTCCCTTCAGAAATGAAGTTAAACCAAATGCTCTGTGTTGTCCTACAAGCAAGAGTTCATTTCTGGTAAATGCATTGAATTTTCGGCTCATATGAATTTACACACTTCACAAAACCAACACGATTTTCACTATTAACTAAAGAGTATCTATGTAAGAGATGCTGTGGTTTGTATCAGTTTCATAAGCAGAGTTGAACGAGATATGGTCCGTATGAGTAGGAAACACAGTTCTTTTTTTCTGGCCATGCTCATGTTTCTTGCTCTATTGCAGATGCTGGAAAGAAGAGCATGCTTCTTGCATTAAAACAGACTGTGTATCATTGATGAGAACACCCTTCTGTATTTCCATTTAGATTCGGAGTTAAACTCAATGCCCTATGTTGTCCTACAAGCAAGAGTTCATTTCTGGTAAACGCAGTGAATTTTCGGCGCCAAATTAATTTACACAGTTCATGAAACCAACACGATTTTCACTATTAACTAAAGAGGATCTATGTAAGAGATGCTGTGGTTGTATCAGTTATATAAGCAGAATTGAACGAGATATGGTCCATATGAGTAGGAAATTCTGTACTTTTTCTATGTTCATGCTCATGTATCTTGCTGTATTGCAGATGCTGGAAAGGATAGCATGCTTCTTGCATTAAAACAGACTGTGTTTCATTGATGAGAACACTTTTCAGAAATCCCTTTAGAATCGGTGTTTAACGCCAAGCTCTGTGTCTTCCTACAAGCAAGGGTTCATTTCCGGTAAAACCAGTTAATTTTCGGCTCAAATGAATTTACACAGTTCATGAAACCTATACGATTTTCACTATTAACAAAAGAGCATCTATGTAACAGATGATGTTGTTTGTATCAGTTTCATAAGCAGAGTTGAACTAGATATGGTCCATATGAGTAGGAAACACAGTTCTTTTTTTCTGGACATGCTCATGTTCCTTGGTGTATTGTAGACGCTGGAAAGAAGAGCATGCTATTTGCGTTACAACAGAGTGTGTTTCATGGATGAGAACACTGGTCTGAATTTCCCATCAGAAATGGAGTTAAACCAAATGCTCTGTGTCTTCCTACAAGCAAGAGTTCTTTTCTGGTAAAGGCAGTGAATTTTCGGCTCACATGAATTTACACAGTTCACAAACCCAACACGTTTTTCACTATTAACTAAAGAGCATCTATGTAAGAGATGATCTGGTTTGTATCAGTTTCATAAGCACAGTTGAACTAGATATGGTCCGTATGAGTAGGAAACACAGTTCTTTGTTTCTGAACATGCTAATGTTCCTTGCTGTATTGCAGAAGCTGGAAAGAAGAGCATCCTTCTTGCGTTAAAACATAGTGTGTTTCATGGGTGAGAACACAGGTCTGAATTTCCCTTCAGAAATGGAGTTAAACCAAATGCTCTGTGTCTTCCTACAACCAAGCGTTCACTTCTGGTAAACGCAGTGAATTTTCGGCTGAAATGAATTTACACAGTTCACAAACCCAACACGATTTTCAATAATAACTAAAGAGAATCTATTTAAGAGATGCTGAGGTTTGTATCAGTTTCATAAGCAGAGTTGAACTAGATATGAATCGTATGAGTAGGAAACCCCATTCTTTTTTTCTGGGCATGCTCATGTTCCTGGCTGTATTGCAGACGCTGGAAAGAAAAGCATGCTTCTTCCGTTAAAAGGGAGTGTGTTTCATGGATGAGAACACTGGTATGAATTTCCCTTCAGAAACTGAGTTTAATCAAAGGCTCTGTGTCTTCCTACAAGAAAGAGTTCATTTTTGGTAAAAGCAGTGAATTTTCGGCTCAAATGAATTTACACAGTTCACGAACCCAACAAGTTTATCACTATAAACTAAAGAGCGTCTATGTAAGAGATGCTGTGTTTTGTTTCAGTTTCATAAGCAGAGGTGAACTAGATATGGTCCGTTTGAGTCAGAAACACAGTTCTTTTTTTCTGACCATGCTCATGTTTCTTGCTGTATTGCAGATGCTGGAAAGAAGAGCATGCTTCTTGCGTTAAAACAGACTGTGTTTCATGGATGAGATCACTCTTCTGAATTTCTGTTTAGAATCGGTGTTAAATTAAATGCTCTATGTTGTCCTACAAGCGTGAGTTCATGTCTGGTAAACGCAGTGAATTTTCAGCGCCAAATGAATTTACACACTTCACGAAACCAACACGATTTTCACTATTAACTGAAGAGTATCTATGTAAAAGATGCTGTGGTTTGTTTCAGTTTCATAAGCTGAGTTGAATGAGATATGGTCCGTATAGGTAGGAAACACAGTTCTTTTTTTCTGGCCATGCTCATGTTTCTTGCTCTATTGCAGATGCTGGAAAGAAGAGCATGCTTCTTGCTTTAAAACAGACTGTGTTTCATGGATGAGAACACTCTTCTGAATTTCCATTTAGAATCGGAGTTAACCTCCATGCTCTATGTCATTCTACAAGCAAGAGTTCACTTCTGGTAAATGCAGGGCATTTTCGACACCAAATGAATTTACACAGTTCATGAAACCAACACGATTTTCACTATTAACTAAAGAGGATCTATGTAAGAGATGATGTGGTTTGTATCAGTTTCATAAGCAGAGTGGAACTAGATTTTTTTCAATATGATTAGGAAACACAGTTCTTTTTTTTCTGGGCAGGCTCAGGTTCCTTGCTGTATTGCAGACTCTGGAAAGAAGAGCATGCTATTTGCATTAAAACAGAGTGTGTCTCATGGATGAGGACACTGGTCTGAATTTCCCTTCAGAAATGGAGTTAAACCAAATGCTCTGTGTCTTCCTACAAGCAAGAGTTCATTTCTGGTAAACGGAGTGAATTTTCAGCCCCAAATGAATTTACACAGTTCACGAAACCAACACGATAGTCACTATTAACTGAAGAGCATCTATGTAAGAGATGCTGTGGTTTGTATCAGTTTCCTAAGCAGAGTTGATCTAGATATGGTCCTTATGAGTTGGAAACACAGTTCTTTTTTTCTGGACATGCTCATGTTTCTTGCTGTATTGCAGATGCTGGAAAGAAGAGCATGCTTCTTGCATTAAAACAGACTGTGCTTCATGGATGAGATCACTCTTCTGAATTTCCTTTTAGAATCAGAGTTAAACTCCATGCTCTATATTGTCCTACAAGCAAGAGTTCATGTCTGATAAACGCAGTGAATTTTCAGCGCCAAATGAATTTACACAGTTCACGAAACCAACACGATTTTCACTATTAAATAAAGAGTATCTGTGTAAGAGATGCTGTGGTTAGTATCAGTTTCATAAGCAGAGATGAAGGAGATATGTTCCGTAGGAGTAGGAAACACAGTTCTTTTTTTCTGGCCATGCTCACGTTTCTTGCTGTATTGCAGATGCTGGAAAGAAGAGCATGCTTCTTGCATTAAAACAGACTGTGTTTCATTGATGAGAACACTTTTATGAATTTCCCGTTAGAATCGGCGTTTAACGCCATGCTCTGTGTCTTCCTACAAGCAAGAGTTCATTTCCGAAAAACCTAGTTATTTTTCGGCTCAAATGAATTTACTCACTTCACGAAACCAATACGATTTTCACTATTAACTAAAGAGCACCTATTTAACAGACGATGTGTTTTGTATCAATTTCATAAGCAGAGTTGAACAAGATAAGTTCCGTATGAGTAGGAAACACAGTTCTTTTTTTCTGGCCATGCTCACGTTTCTTGCTGTATTGCAGATGCTGGAAAGAAGAGCATGCTATTTGCATTAAAACAGAGTGTGTCTCATGGATGAGAACACTGGTCTGAATTTCCCTTCAGAAACTGCGTTTAATCAAAGGCTCTGTGTCTTCCTACAAGCAAGAGTTCATTTCCGGTAACCCCAGGTAATTTTTGGGCTGAAATGAATTTACACAGTTCAAGGAACCAACACGATTTTCACTATTAACTAAAGAGCATCTATGTAAGAGATGATCTGGTTTGTATCAGTTTCATAAGCACAGTTGAACTAGATATGGTCCGTATGAGTAGGAAACACAGTTCTTTGTTTCTGAACATGCTAATGTTCCTTGCTGTATTGCAGAAGCTGGAAAGAAGAGCATGCTTCTTGCGTTAAAACATAGTGTGTTTCATGGGTGAGAACACAGGTCTGAATTTCCCTTCAGAAATGGAGTTAAACCAAATGCTCTGTGTCTTCCTACAACCAAGCGTTCATTTCTGGTAAACGCAGTGAATTTTCGGCCGAAATGAATTTACACAGTTCATAAACCCAACACGATTTTCAATAATAACTAAAGAGCATCTATTTAAGAGATGCTGTGGTTTGTATCAGTTTCATAAGCAGAGTTGAACTAGATTGAATCGTATGAGTAGGAAAGTCAGTTCTTTTTTTCTGGGCATGCTCATGTTCCTGGCTGTATTGCAGACGCTGGAAAGAAAAGCATGCTTCTTTCGTTAAAAGGGAGTGTGTTTCATGGATGAGAACACTGGTATGAATTTCCCTTCAGAAACTGAGTTTAATCAAAGGCTCTGTGTCTTCCTACAAGCAAGAGTTCATTTTTGGTAAAAGCAGTGAATTTTCGGCTCTAATGAATTTACACAGTTCACGAACCCAACAAGTTTATCACTATAAACTAAAGAGCGTCTATGTAAGAGATGCTGTGTTTTGTTTCAGTTTCATAAGCAGAGGTGAACTAGATATGGTCCGTTTGAGTCAGAAACACAGTTCTTTTTTTCTGACCATGCTCATGTTTCTTGCTGTATTGCAGATGCTGGAAAGAAGAGCATGCTTCTTGCGTTAAAACAGACTGTGTTTCATGGATGAGATCACTCTTCTGAATTTCTGTTTAGAATCGGAGTTAAATTAAATGCTCTATGTTGTCCTACAAGCGAGAGTTCATGTCTGGTAAACGCAGTGAATTTTCAGCGCCAAATGAATTTACACACTTCACGAAACCAACACGATTTTCACTATTAACTAAAGAGTATCTATGTAAAAGATGCTGTGGTTGGTTTCAGTTTCATAAGCTGAGTTGAATGAGATATGGTCCGTATGAGTAGGAAACACAGTTCTTTTTTTCTGGCCATGCTCATGTTTCTTGCTCTATTGCAGATGCTGGAAAGAAGAGCATGCTTCTTGCTTTACAACAGACTGTGTTTCATGGATGAGAATAGTTTTCTGAATTTCCCTATAGAATTGTAGTTAAACTCCATGCTCTGTGTCTTCCTACAAGCAAGAGTTCATTTCTGGTAAAGGCAGTGAATTTTCGGCTCAAGTGAATTTACACAGTTCACGAACCCAACACGATTTTCACTATTAACTAAAGAGGATCTATGTAAGAGATGATGTGGTTTGTATCAGTTTCATAAGCAGAGTGGAACTAGATTATTTTCCATATGATTAGGAAACACAGTTCTTTTTTTCTGGGCATGCTCATGTTCCTTGCTGTATTGCAGACGCTGGAAAGAAGAGCATGCTATTTGCATTAAAACAGAGTGTGTTTCATGGATGAGAACACTGGTCTGAATTTCCCTTCATAAACTGCGTTTAACCAAATGCTCTATGTCTTCCTACAAGCAAGAGTTCATTTCCGGTAACCCCAAATTAATTTTGGGCTCAAATGAATTTACACAATTCAAGGAACCAACACGATTATCACTATTAACTAAAGAGCATCTATGTAAGAGATGATCTGGTTTGTATCAGTTTCATAAGCAGAGTTGAAGTAGATATGGTCCATATGAGTAGGAAACACAGTTCTTTTTTTCTGGACATGCTCATGTTCCTTGCTGTATTGCAGACTCTGGAAGGAAGAGCATGCTTCTTGCGTTAAAACAGAGTGTGTTTCATTGATGAGAACACTTTTATGAATTTCCCGTTAGAATCGGAGTTTAACGCCATGCTCTGTGTCTTCCTACAAGCAAGAGTTCATTTCCGAAAAACCTAGTTATTTTTCGGCTCAAATGAATTTACACACTTCACGAAACCAATACGATTTTCACTATTAACTAAAGAGCACCTATTTAACAGACGATGTGTTTTGTATCAGTTTCATAAGCAGAGTTGAACGAGATAAGTTCCGTATGAGTAGGAAACACAGTTCTTTTTTTCTGGACATGCTCATGTTCCTTGCTGTATTGCAGACTCTGGAAGGAAGAGCATGCTTCTTGCGTTAAAACAGAGTGTGTTTCATGGATGAGAACACTTGTCTGAATTTCCCTTCAGAAACAGAAGTAAACCAAAGGCTCTGTGTCTTCCTACAAACAAGAGTTCATTTCTGGTAAACGCAGTGAATTTTCCGCTCCAATGAATTTACACAGTTCAAGAAACCAACACTATTTTCACTATTAACTAAAGAGGTTCTATGTAAGAGATGCTGTGGTTGTATCAGTTACATAAGCAGAGTTGAACGGGATATGGTCCGTATGAGTAGGAAACACTGTTTTTTGTTTCTTGTCATGCTCTTGTATCTTGCTGTATTGCAGATGCTGGAAAGAAGAGCATGCTTCTGGCATTAAAACAGACTGTGTTTCATTGATGAGAACACTTTTCTGGAATCCCTTTAGAATCGGAGTTTAACGCCATGCTCTGTGTCTTCCTACAAGCAAGGTGTGATTTCCGGTAAACCCAGTTAATTTTCGGCTCAAATGAATTTACACAGTTCACGAAACATATACGATTTTCACTATTAACTAAAGAGCATCTAGGTAACAGATGATGTTGTTTCTATCAGTTTCAAAAGCAGAGTTGAACTAGATATGGTCCGTATGAGTAGGAAACACAGTTCTTTTTTTCAGGACATGCTCATGTTCCTTGCTGTATTGTAGAAATGGGAAAGAAGAGCATGCTATTTGCGTTACAACAGAGTGTGCTTCATCGATGAGAACACTGGCCTGAATTTCCCTTCAGAAATGGAGTTAAACCAAATTCTCTGTGTCTTCCTACAAGCAAGGGTTCATTTTTGGTAAAAGCAGTGAAATTTTGGCTCAAATGAATTTAAACAGTTCACAAACCCAACACGTTTATCACTAATAACTAAAGAGCGTCTATGTAAGGGATGCTGTGCTTTGTATCAGTTTCATAAGCAGAGTTGAACTAGATATAGTCTGTTCGAGTCAGAAACACAGATCTTTTTTTCTGGCCATGCACATGTTTCTTGCTGTATTGCAGATGCTGGAAAAAAGAGCATGCTTCTTGCATTAAAACAGACTGTGTTTCATGCATGAGAACACTCTTCTGAATCTCCCTTCAGAAATGAAGTTAAACCAAATGCTCTGTGTTGTCCTACAAGCAAGAGTTCATTTCTGGTAAATGCATTGAATTTTCGGCTCATATGAATTTACACACTTCACAAAACCAACACGATTTTCACTATTAACTAAAGAGTATCTATGTAAGAGATGCTGTGGTTTGTATCAGTTTCATAAGCAGAGTTGAACGAGATATGGTCCGTATGAGTAGGAAACACAGTTCTTTTTTTCTGGCCATGCTCATGTTTCTTGCTCTATTGCAGATGCTGGAAAGAAGAGCATGCTTCTTGCATTAAAACAGACTGTGTATCATTGATGAGAACACCCTTCTGTATTTCCATTTAGATTCGGAGTTAAACTCAATGCCCTATGTTGTCCTACAAGCAAGAGTTCATTTCTGGTAAACGCAGTGAATTTTCGGCGCCAAATTAATTTACACAGTTCATGAAACCAACACGATTTTCACTATTAACTAAAGAGGATCTATGTAAGAGATGCTGTGGTTGTATCAGTTATATAAGCAGAATTGAACGAGATATGGTCCATATGAGTAGGAAATTCTGTACTTTTTCTATGTTCATGCTCATGTATCTTGCTGTATTGCAGATGCTGGAAAGGATAGCATGCTTCTTGCATTAAAACAGACTGTGTTTCATTGATGAGAACACTTTTCAGAAATCCCTTTAGAATCGGTGTTTAACGCCAAGCTCTGTGTCTTCCTACAAGCAAGGGTTCATTTCCGGTAAAACCAGTTAATTTTCGGCTCAAATGAATTTACACAGTTCATGAAACCTATACGATTTTCACTATTAACAAAAGAGCATCTATGTAACAGATGATGTTGTTTGTATCAGTTTCATAAGCAGAGTTGAACTAGATATGGTCCATATGAGTAGGAAACACAGTTCTTTTTTTCTGGACATGCTCATGTTCCTTGGTGTATTGTAGACGCTGGAAAGAAGAGCATGCTATTTGCGTTACAACAGAGTGTGTTTCATGGATGAGAACACTGGTCTGAATTTCCCATCAGAAATGGAGTTAAACCAAATGCTCTGTGTCTTCCTACAAGCAAGAGTTCTTTTCTGGTAAAGGCAGTGAATTTTCGGCTCACATGAATTTACACAGTTCACAAACCCAACACGTTTTTCACTATTAACTAAAGAGCATCTATGTAAGAGATGATCTGGTTTGTATCAGTTTCATAAGCACAGTTGAACTAGATATGGTCCGTATGAGTAGGAAACACAGTTCTTTGTTTCTGAACATGCTAATGTTCCTTGCTGTATTGCAGAAGCTGGAAAGAAGAGCATCCTTCTTGCGTTAAAACATAGTGTGTTTCATGGGTGAGAACACAGGTCTGAATTTCCCTTCAGAAATGGAGTTAAACCAAATGCTCTGTGTCTTCCTACAACCAAGCGTTCACTTCTGGTAAACGCAGTGAATTTTCGGCTGAAATGAATTTACACAGTTCACAAACCCAACACGATTTTCAATAATAACTAAAGAGAATCTATTTAAGAGATGCTGAGGTTTGTATCAGTTTCATAAGCAGAGTTGAACTAGATATGAATCGTATGAGTAGGAAACCCCATTCTTTTTTTCTGGGCATGCTCATGTTCCTGGCTGTATTGCAGACGCTGGAAAGAAAAGCATGCTTCTTCCGTTAAAAGGGAGTGTGTTTCATGGATGAGAACACTGGTATGAATTTCCCTTCAGAAACTGAGTTTAATCAAAGGCTCTGTGTCTTCCTACAAGAAAGAGTTCATTTTTGGTAAAAGCAGTGAATTTTCGGCTCAAATGAATTTACACAGTTCACGAACCCAACAAGTTTATCACTATAAACTAAAGAGCGTCTATGTAAGAGATGCTGTGTTTTGTTTCAGTTTCATAAGCAGAGGTGAACTAGATATGGTCCGTTTGAGTCAGAAACACAGTTCTTTTTTTCTGACCATGCTCATGTTTCTTGCTGTATTGCAGATGCTGGAAAGAAGAGCATGCTTCTTGCGTTAAAACAGACTGTGTTTCATGGATGAGATCACTCTTCTGAATTTCTGTTTAGAATCGGTGTTAAATTAAATGCTCTATGTTGTCCTACAAGCGTGAGTTCATGTCTGGTAAACGCAGTGAATTTTCAGCGCCAAATGAATTTACACACTTCACGAAACCAACACGATTTTCACTATTAACTGAAGAGTATCTATGTAAAAGATGCTGTGGTTTGTTTCAGTTTCATAAGCTGAGTTGAATGAGATATGGTCCGTATAGGTAGGAAACACAGTTCTTTTTTTCTGGCCATGCTCATGTTTCTTGCTCTATTGCAGATGCTGGAAAGAAGAGCATGCTTCTTGCTTTAAAACAGACTGTGTTTCATGGATGAGAACAGTTTTCTGAATTTCCCTATAGAATCGTAGTTAAACTCCATGCTCTGTGTCTTCCTACAAGCAAGAGTTCATTTCTGGTAAAGGCAGTGAATTTTCGGCTCAAATGAATTTACACAGTTCACGAACCCAACACGATTTTCACTATTAACTAAAGAGGATCTATGTAAGAGATGATGTGGTTTGTATCAGTTTCATAAGCAGAGTGGAACTAGATTATTTTCCATATGATTAGGAAACACAGTTCTTTTTTTCTGGGCATGCTCATGTTCCTTGCTGTATTGCAGACGCTGGAAAGAAGAGCATGCTATCTGCATTAAAACAGAGTGTGTTTCATGGATGAGAACACTGGTCTGAATTTCCCTTCATAAACTGCGTTTAACCAAATGCTCTATGTCTTCCTACAAGCAAGAGTTCATTTCCGGTAACCCCAAATTAATTTTGGGCTCAAATGAATTTACACAATTCAAGGAACCAACACGATTATCACTATTAACTAAAGAGCATCTATGTAAGAGATGATCTGGTTTGTATCAGTTTCATAAGCAGAGTTGAAGTAGATATGGTCCGTATGAGTAGGAAACACAGTTCTTTTTTACTGAACATGCTCATGTTCCTTGCTGTATTGCAGATGCTGGAAAGAAGAGCATGCTATTTGCATTAAAACTGAGTGTGTTTCATGGATGAGAACACTGGTCTGAATTTACCTTCAGAAATGGAGTTAAAACAAATGCTCTGTGTCTTCCTACAAGCAGGAATTAATTTTTGTCAATAGCAGTGAATTTTCAGGTCAAATGAATTTACACAGTTCCCAAAAGGAACAAGTTTATCACTATTAACTAAAGAGCATCTATGTCAGAGAGGCTGAGTTTTGTATCAGTTTCATAAGCAGAGTTGAACTAGATATGGTCGGTTTGAGTCAGAAACACTGTTCTTTTTTTCTGGCCATGATCATGTTTCTTGCTCTATTGCAGATGCCGGAAAAAAGAGCATGCTTATTGCGTTATAACAGACTGTGTTTCATGGCTGAGAACACTCCTCTGAATTTCCTTTCAGAAATGGAGTTAAACCAAATGATCGGTGTCTTCCTATAGGCAAGAGTTCATTTCTGGTAAACCCAGTTATTTTTTGGCTCAAATGAATTTACACAGTTCACAAACCCAACACGTTTTTCTCTATTAACTAAAGAGCATCTACGTAAGAGATGCTGTGGTTTGTATCAGTTTCATAAGCAGAGTTGAACTAGATATAGTCCGTTTGAGTCAGAAACACAGTTATTTTTTTCTGGCCATGCTCATGTTCCTTGCTGTATTGCAGATGCCATAAAAAAGAGCATGCTTCTTCCATTAAAACGGAGTGTGTTTCATGGATGACAACACTGGTCTGAATTTCCCTTCAGAAACTGAGTTTAACCAAAGGCTCTGTGTCTTCCTACAAGCAAGAGTTCATTTTTGGTAAAAGCAGTGAATTTTCGGCTCAAATGAATTTACACAGTTCACAAACCCAACAAGTTTATCACTATAAACTAAAGAGCGTCTGTGTAAGAGATGCTGTGGTTTGTATCAGTTTCATACGCAGAGTTGAACTAGATATGGTCCGTTTGAGTCAGAAACACCATTCCTTTTTTCTGGCCATGCTCATGTTTCTTGCTGTATTGTAGATGCTGGAAAAAAAGAGCATGCTTCTTGCGTTAAAACATTCTGTGTTTCATGGATGAGAACACTGGTCTAAATTGCCCTACAGAAATGGTGTTAAACCAAATGCTCTGTGTCTAACTACAAGCAAGAGTTCATTTCTGGAAAAGGCAGGGAATTTTTGGCTCATATGAATTTACACAGTTCACAAACCCATTACGTTTTTCACTATTAACTAAGGAGCATCAATGTAAGAGATGCTGTGGTTTCTATCAGTTTCATAAGCTGAGTTGAACTAGATATGGTCCGTATGAGTTGGAAACACAGTTCTTTTTTTTGGACATGCTCATGTTCCTTGCTGTATTGCAGACGCTGGAAAAAAGAGCATTCTAATTGCGTTAAAACAGAGTTTTTTTCATGGATGAAAACAGAGGTCTGAATTTCCCTTCAGAAATGGAGTTAAACCAAATGCTCTATGTCTTCCTACAAGCAAGAGTTCATTTTTGGTAAAAACAGGGAATTTTCGGCTCAAATGAATTTACACAGTTCACAAACCCAACACTTTTATCACTATTAACTAAAGAGCGTCTATATAAGAGATGCTGTGGTTTGTATCAGTTTCATAATCAGAGTTGAACTAGATATGGTCCGTTTGAGTCATAAACACAGTTCATTTTTTTTTTGGCCATGCTCAGATTTTTTGCTGTATTGCAGATGCTGAAAAAAGAGCATGCTTCATTAAAACAACCTGTGTTTCATTGATGAGAAAACTTTTCTGAATTTCCCTTTAGAATCAGAGTTAAACGCCTTGATTTGTGTCTTCCTACAAGCAAGAGTTCATTTTGCGTAAACCCAGTTATTTTCGGCTCAAATGAATTTACACAGTTCACGAAACCAATACGATTTTCTCTATTAACTAAAGAGCATCTATGTAAGAGATGATGTGGTTTGTATCAGTTTCATAAGCAGAGTTGAACTAGTTATTGTCCGTATGAGTAGGAAACACAGTTCTTTTTTTCTGAACATGCTCATGTTTCTTGCTGTATTGCAGTTGCTGGAAAGAAGAGCATGCTTCTTGCAGTAAAACAGACTGTGTTTCATGGATGAGAACACTTTTTTGAATTTCCCTTTTGAATCGGAGTTAAACGCCATGCACAGTGTCTTCCTACAAGCAAGAGTTCATTTCCGGTAAACCCGGTTACTTTTCAGCTCACATGAATTTACACAGTTCACGAAACCAATACGATTGTCTGTATTAACTAAAGAGCATCTATGTAAGAGTTGCTGTGGTTTGTATCAGTTTCATAAGCAGAGTTGAACTAGATATGGTCCGTATGAGTAGGAAACACAGTTGTTTTTTTTGGACATGCTAATATTCCTTGCTGTAATGCAGACTCTGGAAAGAAGAGCATTCTATTTACGTTAAAACAGAGTTTGTTTCATGGATGAGAACACTGGCCTGATTTTCCCTTCATAAATGGAGTGAAACCAAATGCTCTATGTCTTCCTACAAGCAAGAGTTCGTTTCCGGTAAACCCAGTTATTTTTCAGCTCAAATGAATTTACACAGTTCACGAAACCAATACGATTTTCACTATTAACTAAAGAGCATCTATGTAAGAGATGATGTGGTTTGTATCAGTTTCATAAGCAGACTTGAACGAGATATGGTCCGTATGAGTAGGAGACAGTTATTTTTTTCTGGCCATGCACATGTTTCTTGCTGTATGGCAGATGCTGGAAAGAATAGCATGATTCTTGGTTTAAAACAGACTGTGTTTCATTGATGAGAACACTTTTCTGAATTTCCCTATAGAATCGAGGTTAAACTCCATGCTCTGTGTCTTCCTACAAGCAAGAGTTCATTTCCGGTAAACCCAGTTAATTTTCGGCTCAAATGAATTTACACAGTTCACAAATCCAATACGATTTTCACTATTAGCTAAAGAGCATCTATGTAAATTTTGATGTGGTTTGTATCAGTTTTATAAGCACAGTTGAACTAGATATGGTCCGTATGACTAGGAGACACAGTTCTCTTTTTCTGGCCATGCTCATATTTCTTGCTGTATTGCAGATGCCGGAAAAAAGAGCATGCTTCTTGCGTTATAACAGACTGTGTTTCATGGATGAGAACACTATTCTGAATTTCCCTTCAGAAATGGAGTAAAACCAAATGCCCTGTGTCTTCTGACAGCAAGAGTTCATTTCCGGTAAACCCAGATATTTTTCGGCTCAAATGATTTTACACAGTTCACAAACCCAACATGTTTTTCACTATAGGCTAAAGAGCATCTATGTAAGAGATGCTGTGGTTTGTATCAGTTTCATAAGCAGAGTTGAACTAGATATGGTCCGTATGGGTAGGAAACACAGTTCTTTTTTTTGGACATGCTCATGTTCTATGCTGTATTGCAGACGCTGGAAAGAAGAGCATTTTACTTATGCTAAAACAGAGTTTGTTTCATGGATGACAACACTGGTCTGAATTCCCTTCAGAAATGGAGTTAAACCAAATGCTCTATGTCTTCCTACAAGCAAGAGTACATTTTTGGTAAAAGCAGTGAATTGTCGGATCAAATGAATTTACACAGTTCAAAAACCCAACACTTTTTATCATTATTAACTAAACAGGGTCTATGTAAGAGATGCTGTGGTTTGTATCAGATTCATAAGCAGAGTTGAACTAGATATGGTCCGTTTGAGTCAGAAACTCAGTTCTTTTTTTCGGGCCATGCTCATATTTCTTGCTGTATTGCAGATGATGGAAAGAAGAGCATGCTTCTTGCATTAAAACAAACTGTGTTTTATTGATGAGAAAACTTCTCTGAATTTCCCTTTAGAAGCGGAGTTAAACGCCGTGCTCTGTGTCTTCCTACAAGCAAGAGTTCATTTCCGGTAAACCCAGTTATTTTTCAGCTCAAATGAATTTACACAGTTCACGAAACCATTACGATTTTCACTATTAACTAAAGAGCATCTATGTAAGAGATGAAGTGATTTGTATCAGTTACAAAAGCAGAGTTGAACTAGATACGGTACGCATGAGTAGGAGACACAGTTCTTTTTGTCTGGCCATGCTCATGTTTCTTGCTGTATTACAGATTCTGGAAAGAAGAGCATGCTTCTTCCATTAAAACGGAGTGTGTTTCATGGATGAGAACACTGGTATGAATTTAACTTCAGAAACTGAGTTTAACCAAAGGCTCTGTGTCTTCCTACAAGCAAGAGTTCATTTCTGGTAAACCAGGGAATTTTCGGCTCAAATGAATTTACAAAGTTCACAAACCCAACACGTTTTTCAATATTAATTAAAGAGCATCTATGTAAGATATGCTGAGGTTTGTATCAGTTTCATAAGCAAAGTTGAATTAGATATGGTCCGTTTGAGTCAGAAAGACAGTTCTTTTTTTCTGGCCATGCTCATGTTTCTTGCTCTATTGCAGATGCCGGAAAAAAGAGCATGCTTATTGCGTTATAACAGACTGTGTTTCATGGCTGAGAACACTCCTCTGAATTTCCTTTCAGAAATGGAGTTAAACCAAATGATCGGTGTCTTCCTATAGGCAAGAGTTCATTTCTGGTAAACCCAGTTATTTTTTGGCTCAAATGAATTTACACAATTCACGAAACCAATACGATTTTCTGTATTAACTAAAGAGCATCTATGTAACAGATGATGTCGTTTGTATCAGTTTCATAAGCAGAGTTGAACTAGATATGGTCTGTATGAGTAGAAAAGACAGGTCTTTTTTTCTGGGAAAGCTCATGTTTCTTGCTGATTTGCAGACGCTGGAAAGAAGAGCATGCTATTAGCGTTAAAACAGAGTGTGTTTCATGGATGAGAACAGTTTTCTCAATTTCCCTTTAGAATCGGAGTTAAACTTCATGCTCTGTGTCTTCCTACAAGCAAGAGTTCATTTCTGGTAAACCCAGTTTATTTTCGGCTCAAATGAATTTACACAGTTCAAGAAAACAATAGGATTTTCACGATTAACTAAAGAGCCTCTATGTAAGAGATGATGTGGTTTGTTTCTGTTTCGTAAGCAGAGTTGAAATAGGTATGGTACGTACGAGTACGAAACACAGTTCTATTTTTCTGGCCATGCTCATATTTCTTGCCGTATTGCAGATGCTGGAAAGAAGAGCATGCTTCTTGCATTAAAACAAACTGTGTTTCATTGATGAGAAAACTTTTCTGAATTTCACTTTAGAATCGGAGTTAAATGCCGTGCTATGTGTCCTGCTACAAGCAAGAGTTCATTTCCTGTAAACCCAGTTATTTTTCGGCTCAAATGAATTTGCACAGTTCACGAAACCAATACGATTTTCTCTATTAACTAAAGAACATCTATGTAAGAGATGATGTGGTTTGTATCAGTTTCATAAGCAGACTTGAACGAGATATGGTCCGTATGAGTAGGAGACAGTTATTTTTTTCTGGCCATGCACATGTTTCTTGCTGTATGGCAGATGCTGGAAAGAATAGCATGATTCTTGGTTTAAAACAGACTGTGTTTCATTGATGAGAACACTTTTCTGAATTTCCCTATAGAATCGAGGTTAAACTCCATGCTCTGTGTCTTCCTACAAGCAAGAGTTCATTTCCGGTAAACCCAGTTAATTTTCGGCTCAAATGAATTTACACAGTTCACAAATCCAATACGATTTTCACTATTAGCTAAAGAGCATCTATGTAAATTTTGATGTGGTTTGTATCAGTTTTATAAGCACAGTTGAACTAGATATGGTCCGTATGACTAGGAGACACAGTTCTCTTTTTCTGGCCATGCTCATATTTCTTGCTGTATTGCAGATGCCGGAAAAAAGAGCATGCTTCTTGCGTTATAACAGACTGTGTTTCATGGATGAGAACACTATTCTGAATTTCCCTTCAGAAATGGAGTAAAACCAAATGCCCTGTGTCTTCCGACAGCAAGAGTTCATTTCCGGTAAACCCAGATATTTTTCGGCTCAAATGATTTTACACAGTTCACAAACCCAACATGTTTTTCACTATTAGCTAAAGAGCATCTATGTAAGAGATGCTGTGGTTTGTATCAGTTTCATAAGCAGAGTTGAACTAGATATGGTCCGTATGGGTAGGAAACACAGTTCTTTTTTTTGGACATGCTCATGTTCTATGCTGTATTGCAGACGCTGGAAAGAAGAGCATTTTACTTATGCTAAAACAGAGTTTGTTTCATGGATGACAACACTGGTCTGAATTCCCTTCAGAAATGGAGTTAAACCAAATGCTCTATGTCTTCCTACAAGCAAGAGTACATTTTTGGTAAAAGCAGTGAATTGTCGGATCAAATGAATTTACACAGTTCAAAAACCCAACACTTTTTATCATTATTAACTAAACAGGGTCTATGTAAGAGATGCTGTGGTTTGTATCAGATTCATAAGCAGAGTTGAACTAGATATGGTCCGTTTGAGTCAGAAACTCAGTTCTTTTTTTCGGGCCATGCTCATATTTCTTGCTGTATTGCAGATGATGGAAAGAAGAGCATGCTTCTTGCATTAAAACAAACTGTGTTTTATTGATGAGAAAACTTCTCTGAATTTCCCTTTAGAAGCGGAGTTAAACGCCGTGCTCTGTGTCTTCCTACAAGCAAGAGTTCATTTCCGGTAAACCCAGTTATTTTTCAGCTCAAATGAATTTACACAGTTCACGAAACCATTACGATTTTCACTATTAACTAAAGAGCATCTATGTAAGAGATGAAGTGATTTGTATCAGTTACAAAAGCAGAGTTGAACTAGATACGGTACGCATGAGTAGGAGACACAGTTCTTTTTGTCTGGCCATGCTCATGTTTCTTGCTGTATTACAGATTCTGGAAAGAAGAGCATGCTTCTTCCATTAAAACGGAGTGTGTTTCATGGATGAGAACACTGGTATGAATTTAACTTCAGAAACTGAGTTTAACCAAAGGCTCTGTGTCTTCCTACAAGCAAGAGTTCATTTCTGGTAAACCAGGGAATTTTCGGCTCAAATGAATTTACAAAGTTCACAAACCCAACACGTTTTTCAATATTAATTAAAGAGCATCTATGTAAGATATGCTGAGGTTTGTATCAGTTTCATAAGCAAAGTTGAATTAGATATGGTCCGTTTGAGTCAGAAAGACAGTTCTTTTTTTCTGGCCATGCTCATGTTTCTTGCTCTATTGCAGATGCCGGAAAAAAGAGCATGCTTATTGCGTTATAACAGACTGTGTTTCATGGCTGAGAACACTCCTCTGAATTTCCTTTCAGAAATGGAGTTAAACCAAATGATCGGTGTCTTCCTATAGGCAAGAGTTCATTTCTGGTAAACCCAGTTATTTTTTGGCTCAAATGAATTTACACAATTCACGAAACCAATACGATTTTCTGTATTAACTAAAGAGCATCTATGTAACAGATGATGTCGTTTGTATCAGTTTCATAAGCAGAGTTGAACTAGATATGGTCTGTATGAGTAGAAAAGACAGGTCTTTTTTTCTGGGAAAGCTCATGTTTCTTGCTGATTTGCAGACGCTGGAAAGAAGAGCATGCTATTAGCGTTAAAACAGAGTGTGTTTCATGGATGAGAACAGTTTTCTCAATTTCCCTTTAGAATCGGAGTTAAACTTCATGCTCTGTGTCTTCCTACAAGCAAGAGTTCATTTCTGGTAAACCCAGTTTATTTTTGGCTCAAATGAATTTACACAGTTCAAGAAAACAATAGGATTTTCACAATTAACTAAAGAGCCTCTATGTAAGAGATGATGTGGTTTGTTTCTGTTTCGTAAGCAGAGTTGAAATAGGTATGGTACGTACGAGTACGAAACACAGTTCTATTTTTCTGGCCATGCTCATATTTCTTGCCGTATTGCAGATGCTGGAAAGAAGAGCATGCTTCTTGCATTAAAACAAACTGTGTTTCATTGATGAGAAAACTTTTCTGAATTTCACTTTAGAATCGGAGTTAAATGCCGTGCTATGTGTCCTGCTACAAGCAAGAGTTCATTTCCTGTAAACCCAGTTATTTTTCGGCTCAAATGAATTTGCACAGTTCACGAAAACAATACGATTTTCTCTATTAACTAAAGAACATCTATGTAAGAGATGATGTGGTTTGTATCAGTTTCATAAGCAGACTTGAACGAGATATGGTCCGTATGAGTAGGAAACACAGTTCTTTTTTTCTGGGAAAGCTCATGTTCCTTGCTGTTTTGCAGACACTGGAAAGAAGAGCATGCTATTTGCGTTAAAACAGAGTGTGTTTCATGGATGAGAACACTGGTCTGAATTTCCCTTCAGAAATAGAGTTAAACCAAATGCTCGGTGTCTTCCTACAGGCAAGAGTTCATTTCTAGTAAACGCAGTTATTCTTTGGCTCTAATGAATTTACACAGTTCACGAAACCAATACGATTTTCTGTATTAACTAAAGAGCATCTATGTAACAGATGATGTGGTTTGTATCAGTTTCATAAGCAGAGTTGAACTAGATATGGTCTGTATGAGTAGGAAAGACAGTTCTTTTTTTCTGGGAAAGCTCATGTTCCTTGCTGTTTTGCAGAAGCTGGAAAGAAGAGCATGCTATTTGCGTTAAAACAGAGTGTGTTTCATGGATGAGAACACTGGTCTGAATTTCCCTTCAGAAATGGAGTTAAACCAAATGTTCTATGTCTTCCTACAAGCAAGAGTTCATTTTTGGTAAAAGCAGTGAATTTTCGCCTCAAATGAATTTACACAGTTCACAAACCCAACACTTTTATCACTATTAACTAAAGAGCATCTATGTAAGAGATGATGTGGTTTGTATCAGTTTCATAAGCAGAGTTGAACTAGATATGGTCCGTATGAGTAGGAAACACAGTTCCTTTTTTTTGGACATGCTCATGTTCTTTGCTGTATTGCAGACGCTGGAAAGAAGAGCATTCTATTTATGCTAAAACAGATTTTGTTTCATGGATGAGAACCCTGGTCTGAATATCCTTTCAGAAATGGAGTTAAACCAAATGCTCTATGTCTTCCTACAAGCAAGAGTTCATTTTTGGTAAAAGCAGTGAATTTTCGGCTCAAATGAATTTACACAGTTCAAAAACCCAACACTTTTATCACTATTAACTAAACAGGTACTATGTAAGAGACGCTGTGGTTTGTATCAGTTTCATAAGCAGAGTTGAACTAGATATGGTCCGTTTGAGTCAGAAACACAGTTCTTTTTTTCTGGACATGCTCATATTTCTTGCTGTATTGCAGATGATGGAAAGAAGAGCATGCTTCTTGCATTAAAACAAACTGTGTTTCATTGATGAGAAAACATTTCTGAATTTCCCTTTAGAAGCGGAGTTAAACGCCTTGCTCTGTGTCTTCCTACAAGCAAGAGTTCATTTCCGGTAAACCCAGATATTTTTCGGCTCAAATGATTTTACACAGTTCACAAACCCAACATATTTTTCACTATTAGCTAAAGAGCATCTATGTAAGAGATGCTGTGGTTTGTATCAGTTTCATAAGCAGAGTTGAACTAGATATTGTACGTATGAGTAGGAGACACAGTTCTTTTTTTCTGGCCATGCTCATGTTTCTTGCTGAATTGCAGATGCTGGAAAGAAGTGCATGCTTCTTCCCTTAAAACGGAGTGTGTTTCAGGGATGAGAAGACTGGTCTGAATTTCCCTTCATAAACTGAGTTTAATCAAAGGATCTGTGTCCTCCAACAAGCAGGAGTTCATTCCCAGTCAACCCAGTTAATTTTCGGCTCAAATGAATTTACACAGTTCAAGAAACCAATAGGATTTTCACTGTTAACTAAAGAGCATCTATGTAAGAGATGATGTGGTTTGTATCAGTTTCATAAGCAGAGTTGAACTAGATATGGTCCGTATGAGTAGGAAACACAGTTCTTTTTTTTTGGACATGCTCATGTTCTTTGCTGTATTGCAGACGCTGGAAAGAAGAGCATTCTATTTATGCTAAAACAGATTTTGTTACAAGATTGAGAACACTAGTCTGAATATCCTTTCAGAAATGGAGTTAAACCAAATGCTGTATGTCTTCCTACAAGCAAGAGTTCATTTTTGGTAAAAGCAGTGAATTTTCGGCTCAAATGAATTTACACAGTTCAAAAACCCAACACTTTTATCACTATTAACTAAACAGGGTCTATGTAAGAGACGCTGTGGTTTGTATCAGTTTCATAAGCAGAGTTGAACTAGATAGGGTCCCTTTGAGTCAGAAACACAGTTCTATTTTTCTGGACATGCTCACATTTCTTGCTGTATTGCAGATGCTGAAAAAAAGTGCATGCTTCTTGCATTAAAACAAACTGTGTGTCATTGATGAGAAAACATTTCTGAATTTCCCTTTAGAAGCAGAGTTAAACGCTTTGCTCTGTATCTTTCTACAAGCAAGAATTTATTTCTGGTAAACCCAGTTATTTTTCGGCTCATATGATTTTACACAGTTCACAAACCCAACACGTTTTTCACTATTAGCTAAAGAGCATCTATGTAAGTTGTTATGTGATTTGTATCAGTTTCATAAGCACAGTTGAACTAGATATGGTCTGTATGACTTGGAGACACAGTTCTCCTTTTCTGGCCATGCTCATGTTTCTTGCTGTATTGCAGTTGCCGGAAAAAAGAGCATGATTCTTGCGTTATAACAGACTGTGTTTCACGGATGAGTACACTGCTCTGAATTTCCCTTCAGAAATGGAGTTAAACCAAATGCTCTTTGTCTTCCTACAAGCAAGAGTTCATTTCTGGTAATCCCAGTATTTTTCGGCTCAAATGAATTTACACAGTACACGAATCCAATACGATTTTCTGTATTAAATAAAGAGCATCTATGTAAGAGTTGCTGTGGTTTGTATCAGTTTCATAAGCAGAGTTGAACTAGATATGGTCCGTATGAGTAGGAAACACAGTTGTTTTTTTTGGACATGCTAATATTCCTTGCTGTAATGCAGACTCTGGAAAGAAGAGCATTCTATTTACGTTAAAACAGAGTTTGTTTCATGGATGAGAACACTGGTCTGAATTTCCCTTCATAAATGGAGTTAAACCAAATGCTCTATGTCTTCCTACAAGCAAGAGTTCGTTTCCGGTAAACCCAGTTCTTTTTCAGCTCAAATGAATTTACACAGTTCACGAAACCAATACGATTTTCACTATTAACTAAAGAGCATCTATGTAAGAGATGATGTGGTTTGTATCAGTTTCATAAGCAGACTTGAACGAGATATGGTCCGTATGACTAGGAGACACAGTTCTCTTTTTCTGGCCATGCTCATATTTCTTGCTGTATTGCAGATGCCGGAAAAAAGAGCATGCTTCTTGCGTTATAACAGACTGTGTTTCATGGATGAGAATACTATTCTGAATTTCCCTTCAGAAATGGAGTAAAACCAAATGCCCTGTGTCTTCCGACAGCAAGAGTTCATTTCCGGTAAACCCAGATATTTTTCGGCTCAAATGATTTTACACAGTTCACAAACCCAACATGTTTTTCACTATTAGCTAAAGAGCATCTATGTAAGAGATGCTGTGGTTTGTATCAGTTTCATAAGCAGAGTTGAACTAGATATGGTCCGTATGGGTAGGAAACACAGTTCTTTTTTTTGGACATGCTCATGTTCTATGCTGTATTGCAGACGCTGGAAAGAAGAGCATTTTACTTATGCTAAAACAGAGTTTGTTTCATGGATGAGAACACTGGTCTGAATTCCCTTCAGAAATGGAGTTAAACCAAATGCTCTATGTCTTCCTACAAGCAAGAGTACATTTTTGGTAAAAGCAGTGAATTGTCGGATCAAATGAATTTACACAGTTCAAAAACCCAACACTTTTTATCATTATTAACTAAACAGGGTCTATGTAAGAGACGCTGTGGTTTGTATCAGTTTCATAAGCAGAGTTGAACTAGATATGGTCCGTTTGAGTCAGAAACTCAGTTCTTTTTTTCGGGCCATGCTCATATTTCTTGCTGTATTGCAGATGATGGAAAGAAGAGCATGCTTCTTGCATTAAAACAAACTGTGTTTTATTGATGAGAAAACTTCTCTGAATTTCCCTTTAGAAGCGGAGTTAAACGCCGTGCTCTGTGTCTTCCTACAAGCAAGAGTTCATTTCCGGTAAACCCAGTTATTTTTCAGCTCAAATGAATTTACACAGTTCACGAAACCATTATGATTTTCACTATTAACTAAAGAGCATCTATGTAAGAGATGAAGTGATTTGTATCAGTTACAAAAGCAGAGTTGAACTAGATACGGTACGCATGAGTAGGAGACACAGTTCTTTTTGTCTGGCCATGCTCATGTTTCTTGCTGTATTACAGATTCTGGAAAGAAGAGCATGCTTCTTCCATTAAAACGGAGTGTGTTTCATGGATGAGAACACTGGTATGAATTTAACTTCAGAAACTGAGTTTAACCAAAGGCTCTGTGTCTTCCTACAAGCAAGAGTTCATTTCTGGTAAACCAGGGAATTTTCGGCTCAAATGAATTTACAAAGTTCACAAACCCAACACGTTTTTCAATATTAATTAAAGAGCATCTATGTAAGATATGCTGAGGTTTGTATCAGTTTCATAAGCAAAGTTGAATTAGATATGGTCCGTTTGAGTCAGAAAGACAGTTCTTTTTTTCTGGCCATGCTCATGTTTCTTGCTCTATTGCAGATGCCGGAAAAAAGAGCATGCTTATTGCGTTATAACAGACTGTGTTTCATGGCTGAGAACACTCCTCTGAATTTCCTTTCAGAAATGGAGTTAAACCAAATGATCGGTGTCTTCCTATAGGCAAGAGTTCATTTCTGGTAAACCCAGTTATTTTTTGGCTCAAATGAATTTACACAATTCACGAAACCAATACGATTTTCTGTATTAACTAAAGAGCATCTATGTAACAGATGATGTCGTTTGTATCAGTTTCATAAGCAAAGTTGAACTAGATATGGTCTGTATGAGTAGAAAAGACAGGTCTTTTTTTCTGGGAAAGCTCATGTTTCTTGCTGTTTTGCAGACGCTGGAAAGAAGAGCATGCTATTAGCGTTAAAACAGAGTGTGTTTCATGGATGAGAACAGTTTTCTCAATTTCCCTTTAGAATCGGAGTTAAACTTCATGCTCTGTGTCTTCCTACAAGCAAGAGTTCATTTCTGGTAAACCCAGTTTATTTTCGGCTCAAATGAATTTACACAGTTCAAGAAAACAATAGGATTTTCACGATTAACTAAAGAGCCTCTATGTAAGAGATGATGTGGTTTGTTTCTGTTTCGTAAGCAGAGTTGAAATAGGTATGGTACGTACGAGTACGAAACACAGTTCTATTTTTCTGGCCATGCTCATATTTCTTGCCGTATTGCAGATGCTGGAAAGAAGAGCATGCTTCTTGCATTAAAACAAACTGTGTTTCATTGATGAGAAAACTTTTCTGAATTTCACTTTAGAATCGGAGTTAAATGCCGTGCTATGTGTCCTGCTACAAGCAAGAGTTCATTTCCTGTAAACCCAGTTATTTTTCGGCTCAAATGAATTTGCACAGTTCACGAAACCAATACGATTTTCTCTATTAACTAAAGAACATCTATGTAAGAGATGATGTGGTTTGTATCAATTTCATAAGCAGAGTTGAACGAGATATGGTCCGTATGAGTAGGAAACACAGTTCTTTTTTTCTGGTCATGCTCATATTTCTTGCTGTATTTCAGATGCTAGAAAGAAGAGCATGCTTCTTGCTTGAAAACAGATTGTGTTTCATGGATGAGAACAGTTTTCTGAATTTCCCTATAGAATCGGAGTTAAACTCCATGCTCTGTGTCTTCCTACAAGCAAGAGTTCATTTCCGGTAAACCCAGTTAATTTTCGGCTCAAATGAATTTACACAGTTCAAGAAACCAATAGGATTTTCACTATTAACTTAAGAGCATCTATGTAAGAGATGATGTGGTTTGTATCAGTTTCATAAGCAGAGTTGAACTAGATATGGTCCGTATGAGTAGGAAACACAGTTCTTTTTTTCTGGGAAAGCTCATGTTCCTTGCTGTTTTGCAGACACTGGAAAGAAGAGCATGCTATTTGCGTTAAAACAGAGTGTGTTTCATGGATGAGAACACTGGTCTGAATTTCCCTTCAGAAATAGAGTTAAACCAAATGCTCGGTGTCTTCCTACAGGCAAGAGTTCATTTCTAGTAAACGCAGTTATTCTTTGGCTCTAATGAATATACACAGTTAACGAAACCAATACGATTTTCTGTATTAACTAAAGAGCATCTATGTAACAGATGATGTGGTTTGTATCAGTTTCATAAGCAGAGTTGAACTAGATATGGTCTGTATGAGTAGGAAAGACAGTTCTTTTTTTCTGGGAAAGCTCATGTTCCTTGCTGTTTTGCAGAAGCTGAAAAGAAGAGCATGCTATTTGCGTTAAAACAGAGTGTGTTTCATGGATGAGAACACTGGTCTGAATTTCCCTTCAGAAATGGAGTTAAACCAAATGTTCTATGTCTTCCTACAAGCAAGAGTTCATTTTTGGTAAAAGCAGTGAATTTTCGCCTTAAATGAATTTACACAGTTCACAAACCCAACACTTTTATCACTATTAACTAAAGAGCATCTATGTAAGAGATGATGTGGTTTGTATCAGTTTCATAAGCAGAGTTGAACTAGATATGGTCCGTATGAGTAGGAAACACAGTTCCTTTTTTTTGGACATGCTCATGTTCTTTGCTGTATTGCAGACGCTGGAAAGAAGACCATTCTATTTATGCTAAAACAGATTTTGTTTCATGGATGAGAACCCTTGTCTGAATATCCTTTCAGAAATGGAGTTAAACCAAATGCTCTATGTCTTCCTACAAGCAAGAGTTCATTTTTGGTAAAAGCAGTGAATTTTCGGCTCAAATGAATTTACACAGTTCAAAAACCCAACACTTTTATCACTATTAACTAAACAGGTACTATGTAAGAGACGCTGTGGTTTGTATCAGTTTCATAAGCAGAGTTGAACTAGATATGGTCCGTTTGAGTCAGAAACACAGTTCTTTTTTTCTGGACATGCTCATATTTCTTGCTGTATTGCAGATGATGGAAAGAAGAGCATGCTTCTTGCATTAAAACAAACTGTGTTTCATTGATGAGAAAACATTTCTGAATTTCCCTTTAGAAGCGGAGTTAAACGCCTTGCTCTGTGTCTTCCTACAAGCAAGAGTTCATTTCCGGTAAACCCAGATATTTTTCGGCTCAAATGATTTTACACAGTTCACAAACCCAACATATTTTTCACT
The DNA here is from genome assembly GCA_949786405.1 of Onychomys arenicola. Taxonomy (NCBI): domain Eukaryota; kingdom Metazoa; phylum Chordata; class Mammalia; order Rodentia; family Cricetidae; genus Onychomys; species Onychomys arenicola. The sequence continues at coordinate 1,188,514 of CATKUM010000019.1, read as the reverse complement.
ATTAGCTAAAGAGCATCTATGTAAGAGATGCTGTGTTTTGTATCAGTTTCATAAGCAGAGTTGAACTAGATATTGTACGTATGAGTAGGAGACACAGTTCTTTTTTTCTGGCCATGCTCATGTTTCTTGCTGAATTGCAGATGCTGGAAAGAAGTGCATGCTTCTTCCCTTAAAACGGAGTGTGTTTCAGGGATGAGAAGACTGGTCTGAATTTCCCTTCATAAACTGAGTTTAATCAAAGGATCTGTGTCCTCCAACAAGCAGAGGTTCATTCCCAGTCAACCCAGTTAATTTTCGGCTCAAATGAATTTACACAGTTCAAGAAACCAATAGGATTTTCACTGTTAACTAAAGAGCATCTATGTAAGAGATGATGTGGTTTGTATCAGTTTCATAAGCAGAGTTGAACTAGATATGGTCCGTATGAGTAGGAAACACAGTTCTTTTTTTTTGGACATGCTCATGTTCTTTGCTGTATTGCAGACGCTGGAAAGAAGAGCATTCTATTTATGCTAAAACAGATTTTGTTACAAGATTGAGAACACTAGTCTGAATATCCTTTCAGAAATGGAGTTAAACCAAATGCTGTATGTCTTCCTACAAGCAAGAGTTCATTTTTGGTAAAAGCAGTGAATTTTCGGCTCAAATGAATTTACACAGTTCAAAAACCCAACACTTTTATCACTATTAACTAAACAGGGTCTATGTAAGAGACGCTGTGGTTTGTATCAGTTTCATAAGCAGAGTTGAACTAGATAGGGTCCCTTTGAGTCAGAAACACAGTTCTATTTTTCTGGACATGCTCACATTTCTTGCTGTATTGCAGATGCTGAAAAAAAGTGCATGCTTCTTGCATTAAAACAAACTGTGTGTCATTGATGAGAAAACTTTTCTGAATTTCCCTTTAGAAGCGGAGTTAAACGCTTTGCTCTGTATCTTTCTACAAGCAAGAATTTATTTCTGGTAAACCCAGTTATTTTTCGGCTCATATGATTTTACACAGTTCACAAACCCAACACGTTTTTCACTATTAGCTAAAGAGCATCTATGTAAGTTGTTATGTGATTTGTATCAGTTTCATAAGCACAGTTGAACTAGATATGGTCTGTATGACTTGGAGACACAGTTCTCCTTTTCTGGCCATGCTCATGTTTCTTGCTGTATTGCAGTTGCCGGAAAAAAGAGCATGATTCTTGCATTATAACAGACTGTGTTTCACGGATGAGTACACTGCTCTGAATTTCCCTTCAGAAATGGAGTTAAACCAAATGCTCTGTGTCTTCCTACAAGCAAGAGTTCATTTCTGGTAATCCCAGTATTTTTCGGCTCAAATGAATTTACACATTACACGAATCCAATACGATTTTCTGTATTAACTAAAGAGCATCTATGTAAGAGTTGCTGTGGTTTGTATCAGTTTCATAAGCAGAGTTGAACTAGATATGGTCCGTATGAGTAGGAAACTCAGTTCGTTTTTTTGGACATGCTAATGTTCCTTGCTGTATTGCAGATGCTGGAAAAAAGAGCATGCTTCTTGCGTTAAAACAGACTGTGTTTTATGGAGGAGAACACTCTTCTGAATTTCCCTTTAGAAATGGAGTAAAACCAAATGATCTGTGTCTTCCTACAAGCAAGAGTTCATTTCTGGTAAACCAGGGAATTTTCGGCTCAAATGAATTTACACAGTTCACAAACCCAACACGTTGTTCAATATTAAATAAAGAGCATCTATGTAAGAGATGCTTTGGTTTGTATCAGTTTCATAAGCAGAGTTGAACTAGATATGGTCCCTATGAGTAGGAAACACAGTTCTTTTTTTCTGGACATGCTCATGTTTCTTGCTGTATTGCAGATGCTGGAAAGAAGACCATACTTCTTGCGTTAAAACAGACTGTGTTTCATGGTTGAGAACACTTTTCTTAATTTCCCTTTAGAAACGGAGTTAAACGCCATACTCTGTGTCTTCCTACAAGAAAGAGTTCATTTCCGGTAAACTCAGTTATTTTTCGGCTCAAATGAATTTACACAGTTCACAAACCCAACACGTTTTTCACTATTAGCTAAAGAGCATCTATGTAAGAGATGCTGTGGTTTGTATCAGTTTCATAAGCAGAGTTGAACTAGATATGGTCCGTTTGGGTAGGAAACACAGTTCTTTTTTTTTGGACATGCTCATGTTCTATGCTGTATTGCAGACGCTGGAAAGAAGAGCATTCTATATATGCTAAAACAGAGTTTGTTTCATGGATGAGAACACTGGTCTGAATTCCCTTCAGAAATGGAGTTAAACCAAATGCTCTATGTCTTCCTACAAGCAAGAGTTCATTTTTGGTAAAAGCAGTGAATTTTCGGCTCAAATGAATTTACACAGTTCAAAAACCCAACACTTTTATCACTATAAACTAAACAGGGTCTATGTAAGAGACGCTGTGGTTTGTATCAGTTTCATAAGCAGAGTTGAACCAGATATGGTCCGTGTGAATCAGAAACACAGTTCTTTTTTTCAGGCCATGCTCATATTTCTTGCTGTATTGCAGATGATGGAAAGAAGAGCATGCTTCTTGCATTAAAACAAACTGTGTTTTATTGATAAGAAAACTTTTCTTAATTTCCATTTAGAAGCGGAGTTAAACTCCATGCTCTGTGTCTACCTACAAGCAAGAGTGCATTTCCGGTAAACCAAGTTATTTTTCAGCTCAAATGGATTTACACAGTTCACGAAACCAATATGATTTTCACTATTAACTAAAGAGCATCTATGTAAGAGATGATGTGGTTTGTATCAGTTTCATAAGCAGAGTTGAACTAGATATGGTCCGTTTGGGTAGGAAACACAATTCTTTTTTTCTGGGCATGCTCATGTTCCTTGCTGTATTGCAGAAGCTGCAAAGAAGACCATGCTTCTGCCGTTAAAATGGAGTGTTTTTCATGGATGAGAACACTGGTCTGAATTTCCGTTCAGAAACTGAGTTTAATCAAAGGATCTGTGTCTTCCAACAAGCAGGAGTTCATATCCGCTAAACCCAGTTATTTTTCGGCTCAAATGAATTTACACAGTTCACAAACCCAACACGTTTTTCACTATTAACTAAAGAACATCTATGTAAGAGATGCTGTGGTTTGTTTCAGTTTCATAAGCAGAGTTGAACTAGATATCGTCCATATGAGTAGGAAACACAGTTCTTTTTTTCTGGGAAAGCTCATGTTCCTTGCTGTTTTGCAGACGCTGGAAAGAAGAGCATGCTATTTGCGTTACAACAGAGTGTGTTTCATGGATGAGAACATGGGTCTGAATTTACCTTCAGAAATGGAGTTAAACCAAATGCTCTGTGTCTTCCTACAAGCAAGAGTTCATTTCTGGTAAACCAGGGAATTTTCGGCTCAACTGATTTACACACTTCACAAACCCAACAAGTTTTTCAATATTAACTAAAGAGCATGTATGTAAGAGATGCTGTGGTTTGTATCAGTTTCATAAGCAGAGTTGAACTACATATGGTCTCTAAGAATAGGAAACAAAGTTCTGTTTTCTGGACATGCTCATGTTTCTTGCTGTATTGCGGAGGCTGGAAAGAAGAGCATGCTTCTTGCTTGAAAACAGACTGTGTTTCATGGATGAGAACAGTTTTCTGAATTTCCCTATAGAATCGGAGTTAAACACCATGCTCTGTGCCTTCCTACAAGCAAGAGTTCATCTGGTAAACCCAGTTATATTTGGCTCAAATGATTTTACACAGTTCACGAAACCAATACGATTTTCTGTATTAACTAAAGAGCATCTATGTAACAGATGATGTGGTTTGTATCAGTTTCATAAGCAGAGTTGAACTAGATATGGTCTGTATGAGTAGGAAAGTCAGTTCTTTTTTTCTGGGAAAGCTCATGTTCCTTGCTGTTTTGCAGACGCTGGAAAGAAGAGCATGCTATTTGCGTTAAAACAGAGTGTGTTTCATGGATGAGAACACTGGTCTGAATTTCCCTTCAGAAATGGAGTTAAACCAAATGTTCTATGTCTTCCTACAAGCAAGAGTTCATTTTTGGTAAAAGCAGTGAATTTTCGGCTCAAATGAATTTACAAAGTTCACAATCCCAACACTTTTATCACTATTAACTAAACAGGTTCTATGTAAGAGACTCTGTGGTTTGTATCAGTTTCATAAGCAGAGTTGAACTACATATGGTCCATTTGAGTCAGAAACACAGTTCTTTTTTTCTGGACATGCTCATATTTCTTGCTGTATTAGAGACACTCAAAAGAAGAGATTGTTTCTTGCATTAAAACAGAGTGTGTTTTATGGATGAGAACACTGCTCTGAATTTCCCTTCAGAAACGGAGTTAAAGCCTAGCATCTGTATCTTCCTACAGGCAAGAGTTCATTTCCGGTAAAACAAGTGAATTTTGGGGTCAAATGATTTTACACAGTTCACGAACCTAACACGATTCTCACTATTAGCTCAAGAGCATTTATGTAAGTGGAGCTGTGGTTTGTATCAGTTTCATAAGCAGAGTTGAACTAGATATGGTCCGTATGGGTAGGAAACACAGTTCTTTTTTTTGGACATGCTCATGTTCTATGCTGTATTGCAGATGCTGGAAAGAAGAGCATTCTATTTATGCTAAAACAGATTTTGTTTCATGGATGAGAACACTGGTCTGAATTCCCTTCAGAAATGGAGTTAAACCAAATGCTCTATGTCTTCCTACAAGCAAAAGTTCATTTTTGGTAAAAGCAGTGAATTTTCAGCTCAATTGAATTTACACAGTTCAAAAACCCAACACTTTTATCACTATTAACTAAACAGGGTCTTTGTAAGAGACGCTGTGGTTTGTATCAGTTTCATAAGCAGAGTTGAACTAGATATGGTCTGTATGACTTGGAGACACAGTTCTCCTTTTCTGGCCATGCTCATGTTTCTTGCTGTATTGCAGATGCCGGAAAAAAGAGCATGATTCTTGCATTATAACAAACTGTGTTTCATGGATGAGTACACTGCTCTGAATTTCCCTTCAGAAATGGAGTTAAACCAAATGCTCTGTGTCTTCCTACAAGCAAGAGTTCATTTCTGGTAATCCCAGTTATTTTTCGGCTCATATGAATTTACACAGTACACGAAACCAATACGATTTTCTGTATTAACTAAAGAGCATCTATGTAAGAGTTGCTGTGGTTTGTATCAGTTTCATAAGCAGAGTTGAACTAGATATGGTCCGTATGAGTAGGAAACTCAGTTCGTTTTTTTGGACATGCTAATGTTCCTTGCTGTATTGCAGATGCTGGAAAAAAGAGCATGCTTCTTGCGTTAAAACAGACTGTGTTTTATGGATGAGAACACTCTTCTGAATTTCCCTTTAGAAATGGAGTAAAACCAAATGCTCTGTGTCTTCCTACAAGCAATAGTTCATTTCTGGTAAACCAGGGAATTTTCGGCTCAAATGAATTTACACAGTTCACAAACCAAACACGTTGTTCAATATTAAATAAAGAGCATCTATGTAAGAGATGCTGTGGTTTGTATCAGTTTCATAAGCAGAGTTGAACTAGATATGGTCCCTATGAGTAGGAAACACAGTTCTTTTTTTCTTGACATGCACATGTTTCTTGCTGTATTGCACATGCTGGAAAGAAGACCATACTTCTTGCGTTAAAACAGACTGTGTTTCATGGTTGAGAACACTTTTCTTAATTTCCCTTTAGAAACGGAGTTAAACGCCATGCTCTGTGTCTTCCTACAAGAAAGAGTTCATTTCCGGTAAACTCAGTTATTTTTCGGCTCAAATGAATTTACACAGTTCACAAACCCAACACGTTTTTCACTATAAACTAAACAGGGTCTATGTAAGAGACACTGTGGTTTGTATCAGTTTCATAAGCAGAGTTGAACCAGATATGGTCCGTTTGAATCAGAAACACAGTTCTTTTTTTCAGGCCATGCTCATATTTCTTGATGTATTGCACATGATGGAAAGAAGAGCATGCTTCTTGCATTAAAAAAAACTGTGTTTTATTGATAAGAAAACTTTTCTTAATTTCCATTTAGAAGCGGAGTTAAACTCCATGCTCTGTGTCTTCCTACAAGCAAGAGTTCATTTCCGGTAAACCAAGTTATTTTTCAGCTCAAATGAATTTACACAGTTCACGAAACCAATATGATTTTCACTATTAACTAAAGAGCATCTATGTAAGAGATGATGTAGTTTGCATCAGTTTCATCAGCAGAGTTGAACTAGATATGGTCCGTTTGGGTAGGAAACACAGTTCTTTTTTTCTGGGCATGCTCATGTTCCTTGCTGTATTGCAGAAGCTGCAAAGAAGACCATGCTTCTGCCGTTAAAACGGAGTGTTTTTCATGGATGAGAACACTGGTCTGAATTTCCGTTCAGAAACTGAGTTTAATCAAAGGATCTGTGTCTTCCAACAAGCAGGAGTTCATATCCGGTAAACCCAGTTATTTTTCGGCTCAAATGAATTTACACAGTTCACAAACCCAACACGTTTTTCACTATTAACTTAAGAACATCTATGTAAGAGATGCTGTGGTTTGTATCAGTTTCATAAGCAGAGTTGAACTAGATATCGTCCATATGAGTAGGAAACACAGTTCTTTTTTTCTGGGAAAGCTCATGTTCCTTGCTGTTTTGCAGACGCTGGAAAGAAGAGCATGCTATTTGTGTTACAACAGAGTGTGTTTCATGGATGAGAACATGGGTCTGAATTTCCCTTCAGAAATGGAGTTAAACCAAATGCTCTGTGTCTTCCTACAAGCAAGAGTTCATTTCTGGTAAACCAGGGAATTTTCGGCTCAACTGATTTACACAGTTCACAAACCCAACACGTTTTTCAATATTAACTAAAGAGCATCTATGTAAGAGATGCTGTGGTTTGTATCAGTTTCATAAGCAGAGTTGAACTAGATATGGTCTCTATGAATAGGAAAGAAAGTTCTGTTTTCTGGACATGCTCATGTTTCTTGCTGTATTGCGGAGGCTGGAAAGAAGAGCATGCTTCTTGCTTGAAAACAGACTGTGTTTCATGGATGAGAACAGTTTTCTGAATTTCCCTATAGAATCGGAGTTAAACACCATGCTCTGTGCCTTCCTACAAGCAAGAGTTCATTTCCAGTAAACACAGTTATTTTTCGGCTCAAATGAATTTACACAGTTCAAGAAACCAATAGGATTTTCACTATTAACTAAAGAGCATCTATGTAAGAGATGATGTGGTTTGTATAAGTTTCATAAGCAGAGTTGAACTAGATATGGTCCGTATGAGTAGGAAACACAGTTCTTTTTTTCTGGGAAAGCTCATGTTCCTTGCTGTTTTGCAGACACTGGAAAGAAGAGCATGCTATTTGCGTTAAAACAGAGTGTGTTTCATGGATGAGAACACTGGTCTGAATTTCCCTACAGAAATGGAGTTAAACCAAATGCTCGTTGTCTTCCTACAGGCAAGAGTTCATCTGGTAAACCCAGTTATATTTGGCTCAAATGAATTTACACAGTTCACGAAACCAATACGATTTTCTGTATTAACTAAAGAGCATCTATGTAACAGATGATGTGGTTTGTATCAGTTTCATAAGCAGAGTTGAACTAGATATGGTCTGTATGAGTAGGAAAGTCAGTTCTTTTTTTCTGGGAAAGCTCATGTTCCTTGCTGTTTTGCAGACGCTGGAAAGAAGAGCATGCTATTTGCGTTAAAACAGTGTGTGTTTCATGGATGAGAACACTGGTCTGAATTTCCCTTCAGAATTGGAGTTAAACCAAATGTTCTATGTCTTCCTACGAGCAAGAGTTCATTTTTGGACAAGGCAGGGAATTTTTGGCTCACGTGAATATACACAGATCACAAACTCATCACGTTTTCACTATTAACTAAGGAGCATCAATGTAAGAGATGCTGTGGTTTGTATCAGTTTTATAAGCACAGTTGAACTAGATATGGTCCTTATGACTAGGAGACACAGTTCTTTTTTTCTGGCCATGCTCATGTGTTTGCTGTATTGCAGATGCTGGAAAGAAGAGCATGCTTCTTGCTTTAAAACAGACTGTGTTTCATGGATGAGAACACTTTTCTGAATTTCCCTATAGAATCGGAGTTAAACTCCATTCTCTGTGTCTTCCTACAAGCAAGAGTTCATTTCCGGTAAACCCAGTTAATTTTCGGCCCAAATGAATTTACACAGTTCAAGAAACCAATAGGGTTTTCACTATTAACTAAAGAGCATCTATGTAAGAGATGATGTGGTTTGTATGAGTTTCATAAGCAGAGTTGAACTAGATATGGTCCGTATTAGTAGGAAACACAGTTTTTTTTTTTTTTTTGGACATGCTCATGTTCTTTGCTGTATTGCAGACGCTGGAAAGAAGAGCATTCTATTTATGCTATAACAGATTTTTTTTCATGGATGAGAACACTGGTCTGAATATCATTTCAGAAATGGAGTTAAACCAAATGCTCTATGTCTTCCTACAAGCAAGAGTTCATTTTTGGTAAAAGCAGTGAATTTTCGGTTCAAATGAATTTACACAGTTCAAAAACCCAACACTTTTATGACTATTAACTAAACAGGGTCTATGTAAGAGACGCTGTGGTTTGTATCATTTTCATAAGCAGAGTTGAACTAGATATGGTCCCTTTGAGTCAGAGACACAGTTCTACTTTTCTAGACATGCTCACATTTCTTGCTGTATTGCAGATGCTGAAAAAAAGAGCATGCTTCTTGCATTAAAACAAACTGTGTTTCATTGATGAGAAAACTTTTCTGAATTTCCCTTTAGAAGCGGAGTTAAACGCTTTGCTCTGTATCTTTCTACAAGCAAGAGTTCATTTCTGGTAAACCCAGTTATTTTTCGGCTCATATGATTTTACACAGTTCACAAACCCAACACGTTTTTCACTATTAGCTAAAGAGCATCTATGTAAGTTGTTATGTGATTTGTATCAGTTTCATAAGCAGAGTTGAACTAGATATGGTCCGTATGACTAGAAGACAAAGTTCTCTTTTTCTGGCCATGCTCATGTTTCTTGCTGTATTGCAGATGCCGGAAAAAAAAGCATGCTTCTTGCGTTTTAACAGACTGTGTTTCATGGATGAGAACACTGCTCTGAATTTCCCCTCAGAAATGGAGTTAAACCAAATACTCTGTGTCTTCCGACAGCAAGAGTTCATTTCTGGTAATCCCAGTATTTTTCGGCTCAAATGAATTTACACAGTACACGAAACCAATACGATTTTCTGTATTAACTAAAGAGCATCTATGTAAGAGTTGCTGTGGTTTGTATCAGTTTCATAAGCAGAGTTGAACTAGATATGGTCCCTATGAGTAGGAAACACAGTTCTTTTTTTCTCGACATGCTCATGTTTCTTGCTGTATTGCAGATGCTGGAAAGAAGACCATACTTCTTGCGTTAAAACAGACTGTGTTTCACGGATGAGAACACTTTTCTGAATTTCCCTTTAGAAACGGAGTTAAACGCCATGCTCTGTGTCTTCCTACAAGAAAGAGTTCATTTCCGGTAAACTCAGTTATTTTTCGGCTCAAATGAATTTACACAGTTCACAAACCCAACAAGTTTATCACTATTAACTAAAGAACATCTATGTAAGAGATAGTGAGGTTTGTATCAGTTTCATAAGCAGAGTTGAACTAGATATGGTCCGTTTGAGTCAGAAAGACAGTTCTTTTTTCTGGCCATGCTCATATTTCTTGCTCTATTGCAGCTGCCGGAAAAAAGAGCATGCTTATTGCGTTAAAACAGACTGTGTTTCATGGATGAGAGCACTTTTCTGAATTTCGCTATATAATCGGAGTTAAACTCCATGCTCTGTGTCTTCCTACAAGCAAGAGTTCATTTCCGGTAAACCCAGTTATTTTTCGGGTTAAATGAATTTGCACAGGTCACGAAACCAATACGATTTTCTCGTTTAACTAAAGAGCATCTATGTAAGAGATGATGTGGTTTGTATCAGTTTCATAAGCAGAGTTGAACTAGGTATGGTCCGTTTTAGTCAGAAACTCAGTTCTTTTTTTCTGGCCATGATCATGTTTCTTTCTGTACTGCAGATGCTGGAAAAAAAGAGCATGCTTCTTGCGTTAAAACAGACTGTGTTCATGGATGAGAACACTCTTCTGAATTTCCCTTCTGAAATGGAGTTAAACCAAATGCTCTATGTCTTCCTACATGCAAGAGTTCGTATTTGGTAAAAGCAGTGAATTTTTGGCTCAAATGAATTTACACAGTTCACAAACCGAACACCTTTATCACTATTAACTAAAGAGCGTCTATGTAAGTGATGCTGTGGTTTGTATCAGTTTCATAAGCAGTGTTGAAATAGATATGGTCCATTTGAGTCAGAAACACAGTTCTTTTTTTCTGGCCATGCTCATATTTCTTGCCGTATTGCAGATGCTGGAAAGAAGAGCATGCTTCTTGCATTAAATAAAACTGTGTTTCATTGATGAGAAAACTTTTCTGTATTTCCCTTTAGAAGCGGAGTTAAATGCCGTGCTCTGCGTCTTCCTACAAGCAAGATTTCATTTCCAGTAAACCCAGTTATTTTTCGGCTTAAATGAATTTGCACAGGTCATGAAACCAATACGGATTTTCTGTATTAACTAAAGAGCATCTATGTAAGAGATGATGTGGTTTGTATCAGTTTCATAAGCAGAGTTGAACTAGATATGGTCCGTTTTAGTCAGAAACACGGTTCTTTTTTTTCTGGCCATGCTCATGTTTCTTGCTGTATTGCAGATGCTGGAAAAAAGAGCATGATTCTTGCATTAAAACAGACTGTGTTTCATGGATGAGAACACTCTTCTGAATTTCCCTTCAGAAATGGAGTTAAACCAAATGCTCTGTGTCTTCCTACAAGCAAGAGTTCATTTCTGGTAAACCAGGGAATTTTCGGCTCAAATGATTTACACAGTTCACAAACCCAACACGTTTTTCAATATTAACTAAAGAGCATCTATGTAAGAGATGCTGTGGTTTGTATCAGTTTCATAAGCTGTGTTGAAATAGATATGGTCCGTTTGAGTCAGAAACACAGTTCTTTTTTTCTGGCCATGCTCATATTTCTTGCCGTATTGCAGATGCTGGAAAGAAGAGCATGCTATTAGCCTTAAAACAGAGTGTGTTTCATGGATGAGAACACTGGTCTGAATTTCCATTCAGAAACAAGTAAACCAAAGGTCTGTGTCTTCTTACAAGCAAGTGTTCATTTCTGGTAAACGCAGTGAATTTTCGGCTCAAATGAATTTACACAGTTCACAAACCCAACACGTTTTTCACTATTAACTAAAAGCATCTATGTAAGTGATGCGGTTGTTTGTGTCAGTTCCATAAGCAGAGTTTTCACTAGATATGGTCTGTATGAGTAGGAAACACAGTTCTTTTTTTTCTGGCCATGCTCACGTTTCTTGCTGTATTGCAGATGCTGGAAAAAAGAGCAAGATTCTTGCATTAAAACAGACTGTGTTTCATGGATGAGAACACTCTTCTTAATTTCCCTTCAGAACTGGAGTTAAACCAAATGCTCTGTGTCTTCCTACTAGCAAGAGTTCGTTTCTGGAAAAGGCAGGGAATTTTCGGCTCATATGAATTTACACAGTTCACAAACACAACACGTTTTTCACTATTAACTAAAGAGCATCTATGTAAGAGATGCTGTGGTTTGTATCAGTTTCATAAGCAGAGTTGAACTAGATATGGTCCGTATGAGTAGGATACACAGTTCTTTTTTTCTGGCCATGCTCATGGTTCTTGCTGTATTGCAGAAGCTGGAAAGAAGAGCGTGCTTCTTATGTTAAACCTGACTGTGTTCCATGGATGAGTACACTGGTCTGAATTTCCATTCAGAAACTGAGTTTAATCAAAGGATCTTTGTCTTTCAACAATCAGGATTCATTTCCGGTAAACCCAGTTTTTTTTCGGCTCAAATGAATTTACCCAGTTCACGAAATCAACACGATTTTCACTATTAACTAAAGAGCATTTATGTAAGAGATGCTGTTGTTTGTATCAGTTTCATAAGCAGATTTGAACTTGGTATGGTCCGTATGAGTAGGAAAGACAGTTCTTTTTTTCTGGGAATGCTCAAGTTCCTTGCTGTTTTGAGGATGCTGGAAAGAAGAGCATGTTATTTGCGTTAACACAGAGTATGTTTCATGGATGAGAACACAGGTCTGAATTTCCCTTCAGAAACTGAGTTTAACCAAAAGCACTGTGTCTTCCTACAAGCAAGAGTTCATTTCTGGTAAAGGCAGGGAATTTTCGGCTCATATGAATTTACACAGTTCACAAACCCAAGACGTGTTTCACTATTAACTAAAGAGCATCTATGTAAGTGATGCTGTGGTTTGTTTCAGTTTCATAAGCAGAGTTGAACGAGATATAGATCGTATGAGTAGGAAACACAGTTCTTTGTTCTGGCCATGGTCATGTTTCTTGCTGTATTGCAGATGCTGGAAAGAAGAGCATGCTACTTGCGTTAAAACAGACTGTGTTTCATGTATGAGAACACTTTTCTGAATTCAGCTTTAGATTCAGAGTTAAACTCCATACTCTGTGTCTTCCTACAAGCAAGAGTTCATTTCCGATAAACCCAGTTATTTTTCGTCTCAAATGGATTTACACAGTTCATGAAACCAATATGATATTCACTATTAACTAAGCAGCATCTATGTAAGAGATGTTGTGGTTTGTATCAGTTTCATAAGCAGAGTTGGACTAGATATGGTCCGTATGAATAGGAAACACAGTTCTGTTTTTCTGGACATGCTCATGTTCCTCGTGGTATTACAGAAGCTGGAAAGAACAGCAAGCTTCTTGCGTTAAAACAGAGTGTGTTTCATGGATGAGAACACTGGTCTTAATTTCCCTTCAGAAACTGAGTTTAACCAATAAGTCTGTGTCTTCCTAAAAGCAAGAGTTCATTACCGGTAAACCCAGTTATTTTTCGTCTCAAATGAATTTACACAGTTCACAAACCCAACACGTTTTTAAATATGAACTAAAAAGCATCTATGTAAGAGATGCTGTGGTTTGTATCAGTTTCATAAGCAGAGTTGAACTAGATATGGTCCGTATGAGTAGGAAACACAGTTCTTTTTTTCTGGACATGCTCATGTTCCTTGCTGTATTGCAGATGCCGGAAAGAAGAACATGCTTCTTGCGTTAAAACAGACTCTGTTTCATGGATGAGAACACTTTTCTGAATTTCCCTTTAGAATCAGAGTTAAACTCCATGCTCTGTGTCTTCCTACAAGCAAGAGTTCATTTCCGGTAAACACAGTTATTTTTCGGCTAAAATGAATTTACACAGTTCTCGAAACCAATACGATTTTCACTATTAACTATAGAGCATCTATGTAAGAGATGCTGTCGTTTGTATCAGTTTCATAAGCAGAGTTGAATTAGATGTCGACCGTATGAGTAGGAATCACAGTCCTTTTTTTCTGGCCATGCTCATGTTTCTTGACGTATTGCAGATGCTGGAATGAAAAGCATGCTTCTTGCGTTAAAACAGACTGTGTTTCATGGATGAGAACACTGGTCTGAATTTCCCTTCAGAAACAGAAGTAAACCTAAGGCTCTGTGTCTTCCTACAAGCAAGAGATCATTTCCGGTAAACACAGTTATTTTTCGGCTCAAATAAATTTACACAGTTCATGAATCCAATACGATTTTCACTATTAACTAAAGAGCATCTATGTAAGAGATGATGTGGTTTCTATCAGTTTCATAAACAGAGTTGAACTAGATACGGTCCTTATGAGTAGGAAACACAGTTCTTTTTTTCTGGCCATGCACATGTTTCTTGCTGTATTGCAGATGCTGGAAAGGAAAGGATGCTTCTTGCGTTAAAACAGACTGTGTTTCATGGATGAGAACACTCTTCTGAATTTCCCTTCAGAAATGGACTTCAACCAATTCTCTGTGTTTTCCTACAAGCAAGAGTTCATTTCAGGTAAACGCAGTGAATTTTCGGCTCAAATGAATTTACACATTTCACAAACCCAACATGTTTTTCACTATTAACTAAAGAGCATTTAGGTAAAAGATGATGTGGTTTGTATTCGTTTCATAAGCTGAGTTGAACTACATATGGTCCATATGAATAGGAAACACAGTTCCTTTTTTTTTGCGCATGCTCATGTTCTTTGCAGTATTGCAGATGCTGGAAAGAAGAGCATGTGTCTTGCGGTGAAACAGAGTGTGTTTCATGGATGAGAACACTGGTCTGAATTTCCCTTCAGAAACAGAAGTAAACCAAATGCTCCGTGTCTTCCTACAAGCAAGAGTTCATTTCTGGTAAATGCAGTGAATTTTCGGCTCAAATGATTTTACAATGTTCAAAAACCCAACACGTTTTTCACTATTAACTTAAGAGCATTTACGTAAGAGATGCTGTAGTTTGTATCAGTTTCATAAGCAGAGTTGATCTAGATATGATCAGAATGAGGAGGAAAAACAGTTCTTTTTTTCTTGACATTCTCATGTTTCTTGATGTATTGCAGATGCTGGAAAGAAGACCATGCTTCTTGCATTAAAACAGACTTTGTTTCATGGATGAGAACACTTTTCTGAATTTCCCTTTAGAATCGGAGTTAAACTCCATGCTCTGTGTCTTCCTACAAGCTAGAGTTCATTTCCGGTAAACTCAGTTATTTTTCGGCTCAAATGAATTTACACAGTTCACGAAACCAATACGATTTTCACTATTAACTAAAGAGAATCTATGTAACAGATGATGTGGTTTGTATCAGTTTCATGAGCAGAGTTGAACTAGATATGGTCCATATGATAGGAAACACAGTTCTTTTTTTCTGGACATGCTCATGTTCCTTGCTGTACTGCAGACGCTTGAAAGAAGAGCATGCTATTATCCTTAAAACAGAGTGTGTTTCATGGATGAGAACACTGGTCTGATTTCCCTTCAGAAACAAGTAAACCAAAGGTCTGTGTCTTCTTACAAGCAAGTGTTCATTTCTGGTAAACGCAGTAAATTTTCGGCTCAAATGAATTTACACAGTTTACAAACCCAACAGGTTTTTCACTATTAACTAAAAGCATCTATTTAAGTGATGCTGTTGTTTGTGTCAGTTTCATAAGCAGAGTTTTAACTAGATATGGTCCGTATGAGTAGGAAACACAGTGCTTTTTTTTCTGGCCATGCTCATGTTTCTTGCTGTATTGCAGATGTCGGAAAGAATTGCATGCTTCTTGCGTTAAAACAGACTGTGTTTCATGCATGAGAACACTCTTCTGAATTTCCCTTCAGAAATGGAGTTAAACCAAATGGTCGGTGTCTTCCTACAAGCAAGAGTTCTTTTCTGGTAAACGCAGTGAATTTTCGGCTCAAATGAATTTACACAGTTCACATACACAACACGTTTTTCACTATTAACTAAAGAGCATCTATGTAAAAGATGATGTGGTTTGTATCCGTTTCATAAGCTGAGTTGAACTACATATGGTCCGTATGAATAGGAAACACAGTTCCTTTTTGTTGCGCATGCTTATGTTCTTTGCAGTATTTCAGATGCTGGAAAGAAGAGCATGTTTCTTGCGGTGAAACAGAGTGTGTTTCATGGATGAGAACACTGGTCTGAATTTCCCTTCAGAAACAGAAGTAAACCAAAGGCTCCGTGTCTTCCTACAAGCAAGAGTTCATTTCTGGTAAACGCAGTGAATTTTCGGCTCAAATGATTTTACAAAGTTAAAATCCAACACGTTTTTCACTATTAACTTAAGAGCATCTACGTAAGAGATGCTGTGGTTTGTTTCAGTTTCATAAGCAGAGTTGATCTAGATATGGTCCAAATGAGGAGGAAACACAGTTCTTTTTTTCTTGCCATTCTCATGTTTTTTGCTGTATTGCTGATGCTGGAAAGAAGACCATGCTTCTTGCATTAAAACAGACTGTGTTTCATGGATGAGAACACTTTTCTGAATTTCCCTTTAGAATCGGAGTTAAACGCCATGCACTGTGTCTTCCTACAAGCTAGAGTTCATTTCCGGTAAACTCAGTTATTTTTCGGCTCAAATGAATTTACACAGTTCACGAAACCAATACGATTTTCACTATTAACTAAAGAGCATCTATGTAAGCGATGCTGTGGTTTGTATGAGTTTCATAAGCAGAGTTGAACTAGATGTCGTTCGTATGAGTAGGAATCACAGTCCTTTTTTTCTGGCCATGCTCACGTTCCTTGCTGTATTGCAGATGCTAGAAAGAAGAGCATGCTTCTAGCGTTAAAACAGAGTGTGTTTCATGGATGAGAATGCTGGTCTGAATTTCCCATCAGAAACAGAAGTGAACCTCAGGCTCTGTGTCTTCCTACAAGCAAGAGTTCATTTCCGGTAAACACAGTTATTTTTCGTCTCAAATAAATTTACACAGTTCACGAAACCAATACGATTTTCAATATTAACTAAAGAGCATCTATGTAAGAGATGATGTGGTTTGTATCAGTTTCATAAGCAGAGTTGATCTAGATATGGTCCGAATGAGGAGGAAACACAGTTCTTTTTTTCTTGCCATTCTCATGTTTCTTGCTGTATTGCAGATGCTGGAAAGAACATCATGCTTCTTTCTTTAATACAGACTGTGTTTCATGGATGAGAACACTCTTCGGAATTTTCCTTCACAAATGGAGTTCAACCAAATGCTCTGTGCTTTCCCACAAGCAAGAGTTCATTTCTTGTCAAGGCAGTAAATTTTTGGCTCAAATGAATTTACACAGTAAACAAACCCAACACGTTTTTCACTATTAAGTAAAGAGCATCTATGTAAGAGATGCTGTGGTTTGTATCAATTTCAAAAGCAGAGTTGAACTAGATATGGTCCGTATGAGTAGGAAACACAGTTCTTTTTTTCTTGGCATGCTGATGTTCCTTGCTGTATTGCAGACGCTAGAAAGAACAGCATGCGTCTTCCGTTATAACAAAGTTTGTTTCATGGATGAGAACATTGGTCTGAATTTTCCTTTAGTATCGGAGTTAAAAGCCATGCTCTGTGTCTTCCTACAAGCAAGAGTTCATTTCCGGTAAACCCAGTTATTCTTCGGCTCAAATGAATTTACACAGTTCACGAAACCAACATGATTTACACTATTAACTAAAGAGCGTCTATGTAAGAGATGATGTAGTTTGTATCAGTTTCATAAGCAGAGTTGAACTAGATATGGTCTGTATGAGTAGGAAACACAGTTCTTTTTTTCTGGGCATGATCATGTTCCTTCCTGTATTGCAGATGCTGG
The DNA here is from genome assembly GCA_949786405.1 of Onychomys arenicola. Classification (NCBI taxonomy): domain Eukaryota; kingdom Metazoa; phylum Chordata; class Mammalia; order Rodentia; family Cricetidae; genus Onychomys; species Onychomys arenicola. The sequence continues at coordinate 1,171,248 of CATKUM010000019.1, read as the reverse complement.
AAAGAAGAGCATGCTTCCTCCAATAAAACGGAGTGTGTTTCATGGATGAGAACACTGGTCTGAATTTCCTTTCAGAAATGTAGTTAAACCAAATGCTCTGTGTTTTCCAACAAGCAGGAGTTCATTTCTGGAAAAGCAGTGAATTTTCGGCTCAAATGAATTTACACAGTTCACAAACCCAACACGTTTTTCATTATTAACTAAAGAGCATCTACGTAAGAGATGATCTGGTTTGTATCAATTTCATAAGCAGAGTTGAACTAGATATGGTCTGTATGAGTAGGAAACACAGTTCTTTGTTCTGGCCATGGTCATGTTTCTTGCTGTATTGCAGATGCTGGAAAGAAGAGCATGCTACTTGCGTTAAAACAGACTGTGTTTCATGTATGAGAACACTTTTCTGAATTCAGCTTTAGATTCAGAGTTAAACTCCATACTCTGTGTCTTCCTACAAGCAAGAGTTCATTTCCGATAAACCCAGTTATTTTTCGTCTCAAATGGATTTACACAGTTCATGAAACCAATATGATATTCACTATTAACTAAGCAGCATCTATGTAAGAGATGTTGTGGTTTGTATCAGTTTCATAAGCAGAGTTGAACTAGATATGGTCCGTATGAATAGGAAACACAGTTCTGTTTTTCTGGACATGCTCATGTTCCTCGTGGTATTACAGAAGCTGGAAAGAACAGCAAGCTTCTTGCGTTAAAACAGAGTGTGTTTCATGGATGAGAACACTGGTCTTAATTTCCCTTCAGAAACTGAGTTTAACCAATAAGTCTGTGTCTTCCTAAAAGCAAGAGTTCATTACCGGTAAACCCAGTTATTTTTCGTCTCAAATGAATTTACACAGTTCACAAACCCAACACGTTTTTAAATATGAACTAAAAAGCATCTATGTAAGAGATGCTGTGGTTTGTATCAGTTTCATAAGCAGAGTTGAACTAGATATGGTCCGTATGAGTAGGAAACACAGTTCTTTTTTTCTGGACATGCTCATGTTCCTTGCTGTATTGCAGATGCCGGAAAGAAGAACATGCTTCTTGCGTTAAAACAGACTCTGTTTCATGGATGAGAACACTTTTCTGAATTTCCCTTTAGAATCAGAGTTAAACTCCATGCTCTGTGTCTTCCTACAAGCAAGAGTTCATTTCCGGTAAACACAGTTATTTTTCGGCTAAAATGAATTTACACAGTTCTCGAAACCAATACGATTTTCACTATTAACTATAGAGCATCTATGTAAGAGATGCTGTCGTTTGTATCAGTTTCATAAGCAGAGTTGAATTAGATGTCGACCGTATGAGTAGGAATCACAGTCCTTTTTTTCTGGCCATGCTCATGTTTCTTGACGTATTGCAGATGCTGGAATGAAAAGCATGCTTCTTGCGTTAAAACAGACTGTGTTTCATGGATGAGAACACTGGTCTGAATTTCCCTTCAGAAACAGAAGTAAACCTAAGGCTCTGTGTCTTCCTACAAGCAAGAGATCATTTCCGGTAAACACAGTTATTTTTCGGCTCAAATAAATTTACACAGTTCATGAATCCAATACGATTTTCACTATTAACTAAAGAGCATCTATGTAAGAGATGATGTGGTTTCTATCAGTTTCATAAACAGAGTTGAACTAGATACGGTCCTTATGAGTAGGAAACACAGTTCTTTTTTTCTGGCCATGCACATGTTTCTTGCTGTATTGCAGATGCTGGAAAGGAAAGGATGCTTCTTGCGTTAAAACAGACTGTGTTTCATGGATGAGAACACTCTTCTGAATTTCCCTTCAGAAATGGACTTCAACCAATTCTCTGTGTTTTCCTACAAGCAAGAGTTCATTTCAGGTAAACGCAGTGAATTTTCGGCTCAAATGAATTTACACATTTCACAAACCCAACATGTTTTTCACTATTAACTAAAGAGCATTTAGGTAAAAGATGATGTGGTTTGTATTCGTTTCATAAGCTGAGTTGAACTACATATGGTCCATATGAATAGGAAACACAGTTCCTTTTTTTTTGCGCATGCTCATGTTCTTTGCAGTATTGCAGATGCTGGAAAGAAGAGCATGTGTCTTGCGGTGAAACAGAGTGTGTTTCATGGATGAGAACACTGGTCTGAATTTCCCTTCAGAAACAGAAGTAAACCAAATGCTCCGTGTCTTCCTACAAGCAAGAGTTCATTTCTGGTAAATGCAGTGAATTTTCGGCTCAAATGATTTTACAATGTTCAAAAACCCAACACGTTTTTCACTATTAACTTAAGAGCATTTACGTAAGAGATGCTGTAGTTTGTATCAGTTTCATAAGCAGAGTTGATCTAGATATGATCAGAATGAGGAGGAAAAACAGTTCTTTTTTTCTTGACATTCTCATGTTTCTTGATGTATTGCAGATGCTGGAAAGAAGACCATGCTTCTTGCATTAAAACAGACTTTGTTTCATGGATGAGAACACTTTTCTGAATTTCCCTTTAGAATCGGAGTTAAACTCCATGCTCTGTGTCTTCCTACAAGCTAGAGTTCATTTCCGGTAAACTCAGTTATTTTTCGGCTCAAATGAATTTACACAGTTCACGAAACCAATACGATTTTCACTATTAACTAAAGAGAATCTATGTAACAGATGATGTGGTTTGTATCAGTTTCATGAGCAGAGTTGAACTAGATATGGTCCATATGATAGGAAACACAGTTCTTTTTTTCTGGACATGCTCATGTTCCTTGCTGTACTGCAGACGCTTGAAAGAAGAGCATGCTATTATCCTTAAAACAGAGTGTGTTTCATGGATGAGAACACTGGTCTGATTTCCCTTCAGAAACAAGTAAACCAAAGGTCTGTGTCTTCTTACAAGCAAGTGTTCATTTCTGGTAAACGCAGTAAATTTTCGGCTCAAATGAATTTACACAGTTTACAAACCCAACAGGTTTTTCACTATTAACTAAAAGCATCTATTTAAGTGATGCTGTTGTTTGTGTCAGTTTCATAAGCAGAGTTTTAACTAGATATGGTCCGTATGAGTAGGAAACACAGTGCTTTTTTTTCTGGCCATGCACATGTTTCTTGCTGTATTGCAGATGTCGGAAAGAATTGCATGCTTCTTGCGTTAAAACAGACTGTGTTTCATGCATGAGAACACTCTTCTGAATTTCCCTTCAGAAATGGAGTTAAACCAAATGGTCGGTGTCTTCCTACAAGCAAGAGTTCTTTTCTGGTAAACGCAGTGAATTTTCGGCTCAAATGAATTTACACAGTTCACATACACAACACGTTTTTCACTATTAACTAAAGAGCATCTATGTAAAAGATGATGTGGTTTGTATCCGTTTCATAAGCTGAGTTGAACTACATATGGTCCGTATGAATAGGAAACACAGTTCCTTTTTGTTGCGCATGCTTATGTTCTTTGCAGTATTTCAGATGCTGGAAAGAAGAGCATGTTTCTTGCGGTGAAACAGAGTGTGTTTCATGGATGAGAACACTGGTCTGAATTTCCCTTCAGAAACAGAAGTAAACCAAAGGCTCCGTGTCTTCCTACAAGCAAGAGTTCATTTCTGGTAAACGCAGTGAATTTTCGGCTCAAATGATTTTACAAAGTTAAAATCCAACACGTTTTTCACTATTAACTTAAGAGCATCTACGTAAGAGATGCTGTGGTTTGTTTCAGTTTCATAAGCAGAGTTGATCTAGATATGGTCCAAATGAGGAGGAAACACAGTTCTTTTTTTCTTGCCATTCTCATGTTTTTTGCTGTATTGCTGATGCTGGAAAGAAGACCATGCTTCTTGCATTAAAACAGACTGTGTTTCATGGATGAGAACACTTTTCTGAATTTCCCTTTAGAATCGGAGTTAAACGCCATGCACTGTGTCTTCCTACAAGCTAGAGTTCATTTCCGGTAAACTCAGTTATTTTTCGGCTCAAATGAATTTACACAGTTCACGAAACCAATACGATTTTCACTATTAACTAAAGAGCATCTATGTAAGCGATGCTGTGGTTTGTATGAGTTTCATAAGCAGAGTTGAACTAGATGTCGTTCGTATGAGTAGGAATCACAGTCCTTTTTTTCTGGCCATGCTCACGTTCCTTGCTGTATTGCAGATGCTAGAAAGAAGAGCATGCTTCTAGCGTTAAAACAGAGTGTGTTTCATGGATGAGAATGCTGGTCTGAATTTCCCATCAGAAACAGAAGTGAACCTCAGGCTCTGTGTCTTCCTACAAGCAAGAGTTCATTTCCGGTAAACACAGTTATTTTTCGTCTCAAATAAATTTACACAGTTCACGAAACCAATACGATTTTCAATATTAACTAAAGAGCATCTATGTAAGAGATGATGTGGTTTGTATCAGTTTCATAAGCAGAGTTGATCTAGATATGGTCCGAATGAGGAGGAAACACAGTTCTTTTTTTCTTGCCATTCTCATGTTTCTTGCTGTATTGCAGATGCTGGAAAGAACATCATGCTTCTTTCTTTAATACAGACTGTGTTTCATGGATGAGAACACTCTTCGGAATTTTCCTTCACAAATGGAGTTCAACCAAATGCTCTGTGCTTTCCCACAAGCAAGAGTTCATTTCTTGTCAAGGCAGTAAATTTTTGGCTCAAATGAATTTACACAGTAAACAAACCCAACACGTTTTTCACTATTAAGTAAAGAGCATCTATGTAAGAGATGCTGTGGTTTGTATCAATTTCAAAAGCAGAGTTGAACTAGATATGGTCCGTATGAGTAGGAAACACAGTTCTTTTTTTCTTGGCATGCTGATGTTCCTTGCTGTATTGCAGACGCTAGAAAGAACAGCATGCGTCTTCCGTTATAACAAAGTTTGTTTCATGGATGAGAACATTGGTCTGAATTTTCCTTTAGTATCGGAGTTAAAAGCCATGCTCTGTGTCTTCCTACAAGCAAGAGTTCATTTCCGGTAAACCCAGTTATTCTTCGGCTCAAATGAATTTACACAGTTCACGAAACCAACATGATTTACACTATTAACTAAAGAGCGTCTATGTAAGAGATGATGTAGTTTGTATCAGTTTCATAAGCAGAGTTGAACTAGATATGGTCTGTATGAGTAGGAAACACAGTTCTTTTTTTCTGGGCATGATCATGTTCCTTCCTGTATTGCAGATGCTGGAAAGAAGAGCATGCTTCCTCCAATAAAACGGAGTGTGTTTCATGGATGAGAACACTGGTCTGAATTTCCTTTCAGAAATGTAGTTAAACCAAATGCTCTGTGTTTTCCAACAAGCAGGAGTTCATTTCTGGAAAAGCAGTGAATTTTCGGCTCAAATGAATTTACACAGTTCACAAACCCAACACGTTTTTCATTATTAACTAAAGAGCATCTACGTAAGAGATGATCTGGTTTGTATCAATTTCATAAGCAGAGTTGAACTAGATATGGTCTGTATGAGTAGGAAACACAGTTCTTTTTTTCTGGCCATGCTCATGTTTCTTGCTGTATTGCAGATGCTTGAAATAAGAGCATGCTGTTTGCGTTTAAACAGACTGTGTTCCATTGATGAGAACATTTTTCTCAATTTCCCTATAGAATCGGAGTTAAACTGCATGATCTGTGTCTTCCTACAAGCAAGAGTTCATTTCAGTTAAACCCACTTATTTTTTGGCTCAAATGAATTTACACAGTTCATGAAACCAATACGATTTTCACTTTTAACTAAAGAGCATCTATGTAAGAGATGATGTGGTTTGTATCAGTTTCATAAGCAGAGTTGAACTAGATATGGTCCGTTTGAGTCAGAAAGACAGTTCTTTTTTTCTGGCCATGCTCATATTTCTTGCTCTATTGCAGATGCCGGAAAAAAGAGCATGCTTATTGCGTTAAAACAGACTGTGTTTCATGGATGAGAGCACTTTTCTGAATTTCCCTATATAATCGGAGTTAAACTCCATGCTCTGTGTCTTCCTACAAGCAAGAGTTCATTTCCGGTAAACCCAGTTATTTTTCGGGGTAATGATTTGCACAGGTCACAAAACCAATACGATTTTCTCGTTTAACTAAAGAGCATCTATGTAAGAGATGATGTGGTTTGTATCAGTTTCATAAGCAGAGTGAACTAGGTATGGTCCTTATGAGTAGGAAAATCAGTTATTTTTTTCTGGACATGCTAATGTTCCTTGCTGTATTGCAGATGCTGGAATGAAGAGCATGCTATTTCCGTTAAAACAGAGTGTGTTTCAGGGATGAGAACAATGGTCTGAATTTCCCTTGATAAATGGAGTTAAACCAAATGCTCTGTGTCTTCGTACAAGCAAGAGTTCATTTTTGGTAAAAGCAGTGAATTTTCGGCTCAATTGAATTTACACAGTTCAGGAAACCAACACGATTTGCACTATTAACTAAAGAGCATCTATGTAAGAGATGCTGTGGTTTGTATCAGTTTCATAAGCAGAGTTGAACTAGGTATGGTCCGTTTGAGTAAGAAACACAGTTCTTTTATTCTGGCCATGCTCATATTTCTTGCCGTATGGCAGATGCTGGAAAAAATTTCATGCTTCTTGCGTTAAAACAGACTGTGTTTCATGGATGAGAATACTCTTCTGAATTTCCCTTCAGAAATGGAGTTAAACAAAATGCTCTGTGTCTTCCTCCAAGCAAGAGTTCATTTCTGGTATAGGCATGTAATTTTTGGGTCTTGTGAAATTACACAGTTCACAAACCCAACATGTTTTCCACTATTAACAAAAGAGCATCTATGTAAGAGATGATGTGCTTTGTATCAGTTTCATAAGCAGAGTTGAACTAGATATGGTCCGTATGAGTAGGATACACAGTTCTTTTTTTCTGGGCATTCTCATGTTCCTTGCTGTATTGTGGGAGATGGAAAGAAGTGCATGCTTCTTGCCTTAAAACAGAGTGTGTTTCATGGACGAGAACACAGGTCTGAATTTCCCTTCAGAAATGGAGTTAAACAAAATGCTCTGTGTCTTCCTACAACCAAGAGTTCATTTCTGGAAAATGCAGTGAATTTTCGGCTCAAATGAATTTACACAGTTCAGGAACCCAACACGGTTCTCACTAGTTACTCAAGAGCATCTATGTAAAAGATGATGTGGTTTGTATCAGTTTCATATGCAGAGTTGAACTAGATATGGTCCGTGTGAGTAGTAGACACAGTTTTTTTTTTTTTTCTGGGCTATGCTCATGTTCCTTGCTGTATTGCAGAAGCTAGAAAGAAGAGCATGCTTCTTGCGTTAAAACAGGGTGTGTTTCCTGGATGAGAACACTGGTCTGAATTGCCCTTCAAAAATGGAGTTAAACCAAATGATCTGTGTCTTCCTACAAGCAAGAGTTCATTTATGGTAAACCTGGTAATTTTCGGCTCAAATGAATTTACACAGTTCACAAACCCAACACGTTTTTCAATATTAACTAAAGAGCGTCTATGTAAGAGATGCTGTGGTTTGTATCAGTTTCTTAAGCAGTGTTGAACTAGATATGGTCCGTATGAGTAGGAAACACAGTTCTTTTTTTTTGGCCATGCTTATATTTCTTGCTGTATTGCAGATGTTGGAAAGAAGACCATGCTTCTTGCGTTTAAACAGACTGTGTTTCATGGATGAGAACACTTTTCTGAATTAGACTATAGAAACAGAGTTAAACTCCATGCTCTGTGTCTTCCTACAAGCAAGAGTTCCTTTCCGGTAAACCCAGTTATTTTTCGGCTCAAATGAATTTACACAGTTCACGAAACCAATACAATTTTCACTTTTAACTAAAGAGCATCTATGTAAGAGATGATGTGGTTTGTAGCAGTTTCATAAGCAGAGTTGAACTAGATATTGTCCGTTTGAGTCAGAAACACAGTCCTTTTTTCCGCTCCATGTTCATGTTTCTTGCTGTATTGCAGATGCTGGATAAAAGAGCATGCTGCTTGCGTTAAAACAGACTGTGTTTCATGGATGAGAACACTCTTGTGAATTTCCCTTTAGAAATGGAGATAAACCAAATGCTCTGTGTCTTCCTACAAGGAAGAGTTCATTTCTGGTAAAGGCAGGAAATTCTCGGCTCATATGAATTTACACAGTTCACAAACCCAACACGTTTTTCACTATTAACTAAAGAGCATCTATGTAAGTGATGATGTAGTTTGTATCAGTTTCATATGCAGAGTTGAACTAGATATGGTCCGTATGAGTAGTAGACACAATTCTTTTTTTCTGGCCATGCTCATGTTTATTGCTGTATTGCAGATGCTTGAAAGAAGAGCATGATTCTTGCTTTAAAACAGACTGTGTTTCAAGGATGAGATGACTGTTCTGAATTTCCATTTAGAATCGGAGTTAAACTCCATGCTCTATGTCGTCATACAAGCAAGAGTTCATTATTGGTAAACCCAGGTGTTTTTCGCCTCAAATGAATTTACACAGTTCACGAAAACAATACGATTTTCACTATTAATTAAAGAGCATCTATGTAACAGATGAAGTCATTTGTATCAGTTTCATATGCAGAGTTGAACTAGATATGGTCGTTATGAGTAGGAAAAACAGTTATTTTTTTCTGGACATGCTAATGTTCCTTGCTGTATTGCAGACGCTGGAAAGAAGAGCATGCTATTTGTGTTAAAACAGAGTGTGTTTCATGGATGAGAACAATGGTCTGAATTTCCCTTCATAAATGGAGTTAAACCAAATGCTCTGTGTCTTCCTACAAGCAAGAGTTCATTTTTGGTAAAAGCAGTGAATTTTCGGCTCAAATGTATTTACACAGTTCACAAACCCAACATATTTATCACTATTAACTAAAGAGCATCTGTGTAAGAGATGCTGTGGTTTGTATCAGTTTCATAAGCAGAGTTGAACTAGGTATGGTCCGATTGAGTCAGAAACAGTTCTTTTTTTCTAGCCATGCTCATGTTTCTTGCTGTATTGCAGAAGCTGGAAAGAAGAGCATGCTTCTTGCGTTAAAACAGACTGTGTTCTGGGGCAGACCACACAGAGGGAGACCACCACTGCGGGAGAACCAGGGAGAAGGCTCAAGGAGAAGTCAGGAATCGGCGAGGAGAATGACAGACTGACACATGTGTTGATGTGCTGCTGCAATTTTACTTCTGTATAGGCAATGCTTATATACTTTTACAATTGAGGAACTTGGCAGGGGGTTACATCAGGCCATTATTTTGTACAATTACTCAGAGTCAGCAAGAAACAATAACAAGAGACATCCATATCTATTTTTGTGTATCACTTCCGCAGCGGGAGTTCACCATGGCTATTGTCTGAGGGCATGATCTCAGAATTTTGTGAAATCTGTCTCGCACCAGCTACCACATCTGTGGGGAGCCAATCTCTTGCCAGCCTGGGTTATATTTTACTATCATATGCCCATTTGCTTTCCAAGCCGTTCTTTTCCCCTCATAATTTACCCATCTATTCCCAACTTCATCATAACTTCCTGTATATGGGAGCGGCTCTAGGTAACTTCCACTTTTGGGGGTCCACCTAGGGGCTGTCCACCAGCTCCCTCCTAAAAAGTATTGTGTATACCCCCCGGGAAGTGTGTGTTGGGGAATTTTCTCTAACTTTCTCTTTAGAAGGGTCTGGCACGCTATGTTTATTCCCTCGTAACATTTTTATTTTTTACTTTCACTTTTGGGCTCTCTGGCTGTTTCTGACAAGAGCTCGCGCTGCTCTACTCTAAACAGGAACGACCCCAGAGATGTATTTGAGGAAGTCTTTTGAGCTTCTTTATACACTGGTCTGAAAAATGGAGGTGCTCCGGGTACAGGTGACCTGGGTCAGTCATGTTGGTGCCGACCTGTACTGGCTGTGCTGTTAACTGGAGAAGACACAGATAAGACATACAGAGAAAGATCATGATTAGTGCCAACAGGGACTGTCGTCAAGGCCATTTCATTCTCCAGGGCTTCCTGGGATCCTCAGGCTGCATGACGATCGCTGATTGTGGGGGAACCGCTTGAGGCCACGCTCCAGGAAGCTCCAACCTCAACCCTTCAGCTGCTGGGCCCCAGCGCAGTGGCATACTTGCTACAGCTACACAGGTGTCACAGCTGTGGGCGTAGCAGTTCCTCCTTTTCTGTTTTTAAAATGAAGCTCAAACACGTCCTGCTGCACTGTCTTCACAGAAGTATAGAGACATTTAATAAGACAAGGAAAAAGAAAAACAACAAGCACTACTAGTAAAATGAGCACTCCAATAAAAATGAAATATTGTAGCCAATCTATGGGGTTCATATCCTTAATTCCTTTTTTTTTAATTTCTGTAGCTAGATCTTGTAGTCCGCCTATTTGCAAATGAGCCTGACTCATAGCCGAAATATCTTTCTGTAAAGAGGCCAGATCATGGGTAATATCTTTATCATGCCAGATTCCCTGCAAATGAGCCTTAACCTTCTCCCAAGGCTGGGAAGCATTATAAGGCAATGGGGTAACACAGATGGATTTGAAGTTACCATGGCAGCGAGCAGACATTGTGGTTTTGAGGTTGGAAATGTCCTATCCTAGGGCCAAAACCACTTCTTCCAAAACATTGATCTTAGAATCTAATTTTTTATCTATAGCTTCTTGTTCAAGTAAAGCCATAGTAATATTCTTGTTAAGAGTATTGACATAATGAGCTGTATGAATTTCCTGAACTAATGTGGTTGTTGCAACAGCAAAGGTAGTAATAATTGAAATTAGAGCAGTAATACCTAGAATCAAAGCAGCAACAAACAGTTTTGGACGTATCAAATCTTTTAAAGTATTTAAAACTTGCAAGGCCGAATTGTCATACCAAGGTTCAGGGCCCAACTCTACAGGCAACATGACAAACGGAGGTCGCCGGACTATGAGAACCATCCCTAGATCTTCTGGCTCCGTGGAAGTGATACAATTAGTCAATTTACAAGAATTACATATTATCTGAAAAGAATTACCATCCTGGGTAATATTAATAAAGGAAGATTGTGCTAAGAGCAGAGCATTAGGGTAAGACACGCAGGCTCTAAGGCCAACGGCCTCTGATTGAGTATGGTTAGGTCTTTTTTTCTAGCATCATGTTGGAAGCTGCAACAAGCATAAACAAACCAGAATGTCTCCTAGTAATGTTGCCTTGTTTTGCAAACCATGTAGGTTTTACAAAGCCTGGAGAGAACCATCTCCTAAGAGGCTCTCCATGTCCTTCAAAAATATAATTATGAAATTTCTCCTTATGAGTATTTAGATAACTCTTATAAGTGTCCTCCTTATCATTAGAATTAGAGTAATCCCATATCCTGAGAGATCCTGACGACCCCTGTGGTTTATACCTTGCAGCTGCATTTGGAAAACCGCAAGTCAACCATGCTGGGAATTTGGACAGAGAAGAATCCCAAAATTGATCTTTATCCCGGTACTTTTGAATACAGGGAGTGATAGGAATGAGATTGACTTGAGAAAATTATCCTTATACAATTGATTCCCTAAAGTCTGTATCTGGAGCTCCCACACCCATCTCTTACCAGCGCTTGCCCTGTCTGGGCTGTCAGTCAGGAAGGTCCTGTAAGATGTCGGAAAGCAGCTGTAAGGCACCTTCCCCTGCAGCGTCAGGCAGATTGGGAGCGAATCTGCTCTGCCCTCAAAATTTATTAAGGAGGAGGAGCTGCTTCCGGCGTCAGAATCCTGTGCTCCACCCAATCTGACTGAGTCATTTGTTAACACCTTGATAGGCTCCCGATCTAACCATCCCACGGGCTGAATAATTGGGGGATTAGGAACATACGCCCAGTAGGAAATTCCCTGAGTGACCGGCAGTGGGGTGGAAATTAAAGCTAGAACGGCAAGGAAATAAAAAGAAGCTGTAAGGGGTTTCCCCTGTTCAATTAAAAGTTTCTTTGCGTTCTGAGTCAGAAGCCGAATCTGCGACCAAGTCACTTTCGGTTTCTCGCCGCTGAGCTTCATCTTTTTCATGTCCGTCACCAGTTTCCTCTGCTGCTTTCTCCAGCGGCGCTTGCGCCTTCTCTTTTCCCTTTGCATGTCGGATAAGGCGATCTGGGATCCAGATGGGGGAGTCGGCATCCTGTGGGAAAACACAAGCATACCCTCGCCCCGCGGTTATAAGAACATCCGGTCCATTCCATGTACCGGACAACAAGTCCTTCCAATATACTAGTGGCAAAGGAGTCTTATGGAATTCACGATCCCAATGAATCAGGGCTGCACTGAGTCCCTTGTCATTTGTATTCAGATGATTAAGCACAAACAGGGCATGGGATAAGACATGATGAGGAGTAAAATACCCATTAGAGGCTTGTAGCCTCTCTATTTGTAATTTTAAATTTTGATGAGTCCTTTCTATAATGGCCTGTCCTTGAGGATTGTAGGGTATCCCTGTAACATGGGCGATTCCCCATTGGCCACAAAATTGTTCAAAAGCTTTAGAAGTGTAAGCAGGCCCATTATCTGTTTTTATTTGTGAGGGAAGACCCATGATTTGAAAACATTGTATAAGGTGTTGAACCACATCTTTGACTGCTTCCCCAGTCCTAGCTGAGGCACAAGTGAAATGGGAGTATGTGTCTACTGTGACATGTACATAACCCATTCTTCCAAAAGAAGAGATGTGAGTCACATCCATTTGCCAAATAACATTAGGCTTCAAACCTCTAGGGTTTACACCCATCTTTTGTGGGTGATGTACTGGGGGGCAATGAGTGCATTCTTTTACTATATGTCTGGCCTGTTCCCTTGTTATAGAGAACATCTTTCTTAGAGCAGATGCATTTTGATGATGTATGGCATGACTTTGTTGAGCCTCATGTACAGAAAACACTCCCGAAGAATTTTGGGTCAATAAATCCGCCATAGCATTACCTTGAGCCAGTGGACCAGGTAATTTGCTATGTCCTCTAATATGTCCTACATAAAATTTTTGTGACCTTTTTTGGACTAAATTTTGTAATCTCTGTAAAAATGGTAAAATGGGGGACTTTCCTGACAAAAGGGCAGTTTCCAACGCTGGAAACAAGTTAGCTACATATTTAGAATCTGTAAAAAGGTTAAACTCTTGAGAGAACTTTTCAAAGGCCAAAATAGTTGCTCTAATTTCTGCTTGCTGTGCAGAAGTCTTCTCTCCTTCCTCTATCCACAGGCCATGTGTCTGGGTAAAAACCACAGCTCTTCCTGAGGAGGAACCGTCTGTAAAAATATTTACAGCATGATCTAAGGGGCTATGAGAGAACCAGACAGGAAATATCAATTCCACATGTCTTGCAAATTCTATTATAGGGTGTCTAGGGTAATGAAACAATATCTGACCTGTAAAATTCTGTAGTGCCAAAATCCAATCTTCATTGAATTGATATAAATGTTCTAATTGTGCTTTATTATATGGAATAATAAGCTTATGTGGTTCCTTCCCAAACAATTCTTTTGACCGATTGCGGCCTTTACATATTAATATGGAGCATAAATAAGGATAATCAGCCAGCATCTTAGCTTGAGTATGTGGTAAATGTAACCATTCCATCACTCCATCTTGCCACAGGCAAGCAGTGGGTGTATAAGAAGTTGCAAAAAGTATCAAAGACCATGGCTCTGCATAATTTACTTGTTTAACCTTAGCTGCAGTTAAAGCCTGTTCTACCGATTGTAAGGCCTTAATAGCTACTTTTGTCAACTCACGTTTGTATTTTGGATTAGAATCACCATGTAAAGTTGAATATAGAGGGCTCAACATACCAGTGGTAATTTTTAAATAAGGTCTAAGCCAGTTAATATCACCTAATAATTTCTGAAAATCATTTAAAGTCTTTAATTTATCCCTTCTGATGGAGACCTTTTGAGAGGTAATATAATCTTCCTTAATTATTTGTCCTAAATAATTTAGAGGCCTGTCTTTCTGTATCTTGTCAGGGGCTATCACTAATCCATACAGGGTTATTGCCTCTATGGTCTCTTCTAATATGTGTTCCAACTGAGTTTTTTCTTTATGGGCCAGAAGTATGTCATCCATATAGTGAATGAGATATAAATCAGGATATTTTTGTCTTATTTTCTGCAAAGCTAGATCTACAAATTTTTGGCACAATGTAGGAGAATTTTTCATTCCCTGAGGCAATGTTACCCACTGATATCTTTTAAAAGGCTGCTTAAAATTCTCTGAGGGAACACTAAAGGCAAAATATTCACTATCTGAGGGGTTAAGTTTGATGGTAAAAAAACAGTCTTGTAAGTCTATGACAATTATATGCCATCCTTGAGGCACAGCCACAGGAGAGGGCAGGCCAGGTTGCAATGGCCCCATATCCTTCATCACTGCATTGATGGCCCTAAGGTCCTGCAACAGTCTCCATTTCCCTGATTTTTTTCTTGATAACAAAGACAGGGGTATTCCATGGGCTGTTAGATTCTATTATATGCCCTTTTTGTAATTGGTCTTGCACTAGTTCTTCCAGAGCCTGTATCTTTTCCGTTGTTAGGGGCCACTGTCTCACCCACACAGGCTCCTGAGTAAGCCATTCTATTTTGTCTGCATACAGATGTTCTGCAGTGGCCCCTATGAAAAATTTTGATAACTAATTTGATCTGATGTCACTAGTTTAATATCCATGGAATCAAGCATGTCTCTCCCCCACAAAGTGAATGGGAGAGACAGGAGCACATAAAGCTGTATCAAGCCTTCTTTACCTTCACTTTTCCACTTCAATAATGCAGTGCTCTGCATAACCCCTGAAGCAGAGCCAAGTCCCAACAAGGAGGACCCTGTTTTGTGAATGGGCCAATTACTAGGCCATTCTGAAGCAGCTATACAAGTCCTGTCTGCACCTGTGTCGATTAGACCCCGAAATTTCCGTCCATTAATCAAGATACACTTAAAGGGTCTCTCTCCAAGATCCTGTACCATGAACATTCCTTCAGTGGACCCAAATTGTCCTTGCCCCCGGGCATCCTTCATGACAGGATTGGGTAATTTAACAAAAGGTAAGAGGACCAGCTGAGCCAACCTCTGTCCTTTGTGAATCTGTATGGTCTCTGCTGATGGCCTCACCATAACTTTAATAGTATTTTCTGTATCTGCATCAATTACACCTGGAAGAACCTCAAAGTTCTTTTGATAATTGGAACTTCGTCCAATGACTAGTACCACAGTTTGTGGCAACAGAGTGCCCCTTACATTGGTAGGAACTAAAGCTATTCCATCCCATCTGGACAGTATCATGTCCTTAGTGCTAGCAAGATCCAAGCCAGCACTTTCTGGAGTTGCTCTAGGCAAATCATGAACAGTGAACTCTGGAGCTTCAGGGTCTAGCCCTAAATGAGGTGCTTGTTGCCTCCTCTCCTCTCCCTTTGGTGTGGGGTTAGGAGAACACCCCTGACTTAGTTTTTTGTCTCTTCCTGCTCATCATCAGAGCCCCCTTTTCCTAGGGGCGTTCCATCCTTATGGAACTTTGATTTACACTCGTTTCTCCAATGTTTCCCTCTCTTGCAGCGAGGGCATAGGCCAGGAGCCCCCTTTTTAGGTCTGGCTCTGCCTCCCTGTCTGCACTCTTTTTGTATATGTCCTTCCTTTCCACATTGAAAGCAAGTTGGAGATTGGGCAGTTTTCCTGCCATTCCCATATGTTTGTTTAATATAGGCGCTAAATTTTTGTCCTTTCATGGCTGCGGCATAGGCCATTCCTTGCACTACAACCGGTGAGGCATCCTGACATGCTTTTATGTAGTCCTGGAGGGTTCCAGTTTTTCTTATTGATCTAATCAGATCTTGACATAGAGCATTGGCATTTTCCCATGCTAACTGCTTCAATAGAATACTCGTCCCCTCTGAGGGGGGGAGCATTCTAGAGACAGCTTCCTCAAGCCAAGCTATAAAATCCTGGTAGGATTCTTCAGTACCTTGTTTAATACTAGCCAATGCTCCTCCCTTGGTTCCCTGAGGGGGAATTTTTCGCCATGATTGTACGGCGTTAGTTGTTATCAATTGCAAGATATCTCTAGGTTTCTTTGTCTGTGATTGTGGGGTGGCGTAATCCTCTGTCCCCATAAGCATTGCCATAGTGGGCTTGGGCCCACGCTTCTTAAGTGATTGTACCACTGACTCCTTACATTTGTCTTCATATTCAGTCCTCCAGAGAATATAGTCTCCAGGACTGAGAGTGGCCTTTGCAGTTTGCATCCAGTCATAAGGTGTCAACCAAGAACTGGCAACCACATCCACAATCTGCAGCGTATAAGGAGCAGAAGCACCAAGACTCTTTACAGCAGATTGTAATTCTTTTAAGACCTTCAAGGGGAGAGGCTCCCATACAGGTCCCTCATCATCCCATAATTCTGTGACAGGGAAGATTCCAAAGGAGGCATCACCCGTCCTGCGAGCCTCGGCCATGGCTCCTTGGAAGCCAACGGGAGGCAAAGGGGGTGATTTCTTGACTTGGGCATGGGCCATTGACCGGCTGCAGCGCCAATTACCTTAAGAGATCGAGGATTGTCAGAATGATCTCTATAGTCATCCTCCCATTCCTGTTCTGCTTGTTGATCATCAAGACCCCAATCATCATCATTTTCCTTTATTTTCCTGGTGCTATACTGCATGGGGGGAGCAGAGGCAGTGAGTGGCATACGCTCTTCCTCATCCCCGTCCACTGGACCCACTTCATCATAAATGGGGGATTCCCCTG
Organism: Onychomys arenicola; assembly: GCA_949786405.1. Taxonomy (NCBI): domain Eukaryota; kingdom Metazoa; phylum Chordata; class Mammalia; order Rodentia; family Cricetidae; genus Onychomys; species Onychomys arenicola. The sequence continues at coordinate 1,154,624 of CATKUM010000019.1, read as the reverse complement.
GGTCAGAGGCAGTCTCCCTACAAAGTCCTTGAAATGGGGTTGTATCTGATAAGAGGTCCCTTAAATGGAACCATAAATGAAATGCTTGGGGGGGCAGAGTTTTCTCGCCATTAACCTGTACAAATTTACGCATCTCTTTCCCCACTCTCTTCCATTCATCCACAGTCAATGATCCCTCCTCAACGAACCAAGGGCTGCTCTTCTTTAAGAAGGCAATAAATTGCTCCAAATCTGTAACTGATGTCCGAAACCCTGATTTAGTTACCATACACTGTATCATAGTTACCAGCATTTTCTCATTCTTAGTCAATGCGTGCCCCATGGCTCCTTGATTACTTACACTTAACTGGTGATCCTTTACCGGCGGGACTGCAGCTCCCTGGTAAGAACCGTACCTGACTTCTGAAGAGGAAAGAAAAAGGGGGGAAATGATTACCTGTCCTTCAAGTCCCTGTTTGAGGCGCCACCTGCCGCGGACCACCCAGAGGGAGACCACCACTGTGGGAGAACCAGGGAGAAGGCTCAAGGAGAAGTCAGGAATCGGCGAGGAGAATGACAGACAGACACATGTGTTGATGTGCTGCTGCAATTTTACTTCTGTATAGGCAATGCTTATATACTTTTACAATCGAGGAACTTGGCAGGGGGTTACATCAGGCCATTATTTTTTACAATTACTCAGAGTCAGCAAGAAACAATAACAAGAGACATCCATATCTATTTTTGTGTATCACTTCCGCAGCGGGAGTTCACCATGGCTATTGTCTGAGAGCATGATCTCAGAATTTTGTGAAATCTGTCTCGCGCCAGCGACCACATCTGTGGGGAGCCAAACTCTTGCCAGCCTGGGTTATATTTTACTATCATATGCCCATTTGCTTTCCAAGCCGTTCTTTTCCCCTCATAATTTACCCATCTATTCCCAACTTCATCATAACTTCCTGTATATGGGAGCGGCTCTAGGTAACTTCCACTTTTGGGGGTCCACCTAGGGGCTGTCCACCAGCTCCCTCCTAAAAAGTATTGTGTATACCCCCCGGGAAGTGTGTGTTGGGGAATTTTCTCTAACTTTCTCTTTAGAAGGGTCTGGCACGCTATGTTTATTCCCTCGTAACATTTTTATTTTTTACTTTCACTTTTGGGCTCTCTGGCTGTTTCTGACAAGAGCTCGCGCTGCTCTACTCTAAACAGGAATGACCCCAGAGATGTATTTGAGGAAGTCTTTTGAGCTTCTTTATACACTGTTCTGATAAATGGAGGTGCTCCGGGTACAGGTGACCTGGGTCAGTCATGTTGGTGCCGACCTGTACTGGCTGTGCTGTAAACTGGAGAAGTCACAGATAAGACATACAGAGAAAGATCATGATTAGTGCCAACAGGGACTGTCGTCAAGGCCATTTCGTTCTCCAGGGCTTCCTGGGATCCTTGGCTGCATGACGATCGCTGATTGTGGGGGAAACGCTTGAGGCCACGCTCCAGGAAGCTCCAACCTCAACCCTTCAGCTGCTGAGCCCCAGCGCAGCAGCATACTTGCTACAGCTACACAGGTGTCACAGCTGTGGGCATAGCAGTGTTCCATGGATGAGAACACACTTCTGAATTTCCCTTCAGAAATGGAGTTAAACCAAATGCTCTGTGTCTTCCTACAAACAAGAGTTCATTTCTGGTAAAGGCAGTGAATTTTTAGCTCATATGAATTTACACAGTTCACAAACACAACAAGTTTTTCACTATTAACTAAAGAGCATCTCTGTTTGTGATGCTGTGGTTTGTATCAGTTTCATAAGCAGAATTGAACTAGATATGGTCCATATGAGTAGGAAACACAGTTCTTTTTTTCTGGCCATGCTCATGTTTCTTGCTGTAATGCAGATACTGGAAAGAAGAGCATGATTCTTGCGTTAAAACAGACGGTGTTTCATGGATGAGAACACTTTTCTGAATTTCCCTTTACAATCGGAGTGAAACTCCATTCTCTGTGTCTTCCTACAAGCAAGAGTTCATTTCAGGTAAACCCAGTTATTTTTCGGCTCAAATGAATTTACACAGTTCACGAAACCAAGACGATTTTCAGTATTAACTAAAGAGCATCTATGTAAGAGATGCTGTGGTTTGTATCAGTTTCATAAGCAGAGTTGAACTAGATATGGTCCGTATGAGTAGGAAACACAGTTCTTTTTTTGGCCATGCTCATGTTTCTTGCTGTATTGCAGATGATGGAACGAAAAGGATGCTTCTTGCGTTAAAACAGACTGTGTTTCATGGATGAGAACACTCTTCTGAATTTCCCTTCAGAAATGGAGTTCCAGCAAATGCTCTGTGTTTTCCTACAAGCAAGAGTTCATTTCTGGAAAAGGCAGTGAAATTTCGGCTCAAATGAATTTACACAGTTCACGAACCCAACACGTTTTTCATTATTAACTAAAGAGAATCTATGTAAGAGATGCTGTGGTTTGTATCAGTTTCATAAGCAGAGTTGAATTAGATATGGTCCTTATGAGTAGGAAACACAGTTCTTTTTTTCTGGACATGGTCATGTTCCTTGCTGTATTGCAGATGCTGGAAAGAAGAGCCTGCTATTAGCCTTAAAACAGAGTGTGTTTCATGGATGAGAACACTGGTCTGAATTTCCATTCAGAAACGGAGTTAAACCAAAGGATCTGTGTCTTCCTTCAAGCAAGAGTTCATTTCTGGTAAACGCAGTTATTTTTCAGCTCAAATGAATTAACACACTTCACTAAACCAATACGATTTTCACTATTAACTAAAGAGTATCTATGTAAGAGATGCTGTTGTTTGTATCTGTTTCATAAGCAGAGTTGAGCTAGATATGGTCCGTATGAGTAGGAAACACAGTTCTTTTTTTCTGGCCATGCTGATGTTCCTGGCTACATTGCAGACGCTGGAAAGAAGAGCATGCTTCTTCCGTTAAAACAGAGTGTGTTTCATGGATGAGAACATTGGTCTGAATTTCCCTTCAGAAACGGAAATAAACCAAAGGCTCTGTGTCTTCCTACAAGCAAGAGTTCATTTCTGGTAAACGCAGTATATTTTCGGCTCAAATTAATTTACACAGTTCACAAACTCAACAGGTTTTTCACTATTAACTAAAGAGCATCTATGTAAAAGATGATGTGGTTTGTATCAGTTTCATAAGCAGAGTTGAACTAGATATGGTCCGTGTGAATAGGAAACACAGTTCTTTTTTTTTTTTTTACGCATGTTCAAATTCCTTGCTGTATTGCAGACGCTGGAAAGAAGGGCATACTTCTAGCGTTAAAACAGAGTGTGTTTCATGGATGAGAACACTGGTCTGAATTTCTATTCAGAAACGGAGTTAAACCAAAGGCTCTGTCTCTTCCTGCAAGCAAGAGTTCATTTCTAGTAAACGCAGTGAATTTTCGGCTCAAATGAATTTACACAGTTCACAAACCCCACGCGTTTATCACTATTAACTAAAGAGCGTCTGTGTAAGAGATGCTGTGGTTTGTATCAGTTTCATAAGCAGAGTTGAACTAGGTGTGGTCCGTTTGAGTCAGAAACACAGTTCTGTTTTTCTGTCCATGCTCATGTTTCTTGCTGTATTGCAGATGTTGGTAAGAAGAGCATGCTTCTTGCGTTAAAACAGACTGTGTTTCATGGATGAGAACACTTTTCTATATTTCCCTTTAGAATCGGAGTTAAACTCCATGGTCTGTGTCTTCCTACAAGCAAGAGTTCATTTCCTGTAAACCCAGTTATTTTTAGGCTCAAATGAATTTACACAGTTCACAAACCCAACACGTTTTTCACTATTAACTAAAGACCATCTGTGTAAGAGGTGATGTGGTTTGTATCAGTTTCATAAGCAGAGTTGAACTTGATATGGTCCATATGAGGAGGAAACACAGTTCTTTTTTTTTGGCCATGCTCATGTTTCTTGCTGTATTGCAGATGCTGGAAAGAATAGCATACTTCTTGCATTAAAACGGACTGTGTTTCAAGGATGAGAACACTCTTCTGATTTTCCATTTAGAATTAGAGTTAAACTCCATGCTCTGTGTCGTCTTACAAGCCAGAGTTCATTTCTGGTAAACGCATTGAATTTTCAGCGCCAAATGAATTTACACAGTTCATGACACCAACACGAGTTACACTATTAACTAAAGAGCATCTATGGAAGAGATGATGTGGTCTGTATCAGTTTCATAAGCAGAGTTGAACTAAATATGGTCTGTATGAGTAGGAAACACAGTTGTTTTTTTCTGGGCATGCTCACGTTCCTTGCTGTATTCCAGACGCTTGAAAGAAGAGCATGCTTCTTGCGTTAAAACAGTGTGTTTCATGTTTGAGAGCACTGGTCTGAATTTCCATTCTGAAAGGGAGTTAAACCAAAGGCTCTGTGTCTTCCTCCAAGCAAGAGTTCATTTCTGGTAAACGAAGTGAATTTTCTGCTCAAATGAATTTACACAGTTCACAAACCCAACACGTTTTTCACTATTAACTAAAGACCATCTATGTAAAAGATGATGTGGTTTGTATCAGTTTTATAAGCAGAGTTGAACTAGATATGGTCCGTGTGAATAGGAAACACAGTTCCTTTTTTTTGTGCATGCTAAAATTCCTCGCTGTATTGCAGACGCTGGAAAGAAGGGCATACTTCTAGCGTTAAAACAGAGTGTGTTTCATGGATGAGAACACTGGTCTGAATTTCCCTTTAGAATCGGAGTTAAACTCCATGGTCTGTGTCTTCCTACAAGCAAGAGTTCATTTCCGGTAAACCCAGTTATTTTTTGGCTCAAATGAATTTGCACAGTTCACAAACCCAACACGTTTTTCACTATTAACTAAAGAGCATCTATGTAAAAGATGATGTGATTCGTGTCAGTTTCATAAGCAGAGTTGTACTAGATATGGTCCGTACATTAGGAAACAACGTTCTTTTTTTCTGGACATGCTCATGTTCCTTGCTGTATTGCAGACGCTGGAAAAAAGAGCATGCTATTAGCCTTAAAACAGAGTGTGTTTCATGGATGAGAACACTGGTCTGAATTTCCATTCAGAAACGGAGTTAAACCAAAGGCTCTGTGTCTTCCTGCAAGCAAGAGTTCATTTCTGGTAAACGCAGTGAATTTTCTGCTCAAATTAATTTACAGAGTTCACAAACCCAACACGTTTATCAATATTAACTAAAGAGCGTCTATGTAAGAGATGCTGTGGTTTGTATCAGTTTCATAAGCATAGTTGAACAAGGTATGGTCCGTTCTAGTCAGAAACACAGTTCTTTTTTTCTGGCCATGCTCATGTTTCTTGCTGTATTGCAGAAGGTGGAAAAAGAGCATGCTCCTTGCGTTAAAACAGACTGTGTTTCATGGATGAGATCACTCTTCTGAATTTCCATTAAGAATTGGACTTAAACTCCATGGTCTGTGTCTTCCTACAAGGAAGAGTTCATTTCCGGTAAACCAGATATTTTTCGGCTCAAATGAATTTACACAGTTCATGAAACCAACACGATTTTCACTATTAACTAAAGAGCATCTATTTAAAAGATGATGTGGTTTGTATCAGTTTCATTAGGAGAATTGAACTAGATATGGTCCGTATGAATAGGAAACACAGTTCTTTTTATTTTTTTTGTGCATGCTCATGTTCCTTGCTGTATTGCATACGCTGGAAAGAAGAGCATACTTCTTGCGTTAAAACAGAGTATGTTTCATGGATGAGAACACTGGTCTGAATTTCCCTTCAGAAACAGAAGCAAACCAAAGGCTCTGTGTCTTCCTACAAGCAAGGGTTCATTTCTGGTAAAGGCAGTGAAATTTCGGCTCAATTGAATTTACACAGTTTACAAACCCAACACGTTTTTCACTATTAACTAAAGAGCATCTATGTAAAAGATGATGTGATTTGTTTCAGTTTCATAAGCAGAGTTGAACTAGATATGGTCCAAAAAGTAGGAAACAACGTTCTTTTTTTCTGGACATGCTCATGTTCCTTGCTGTATTGCAGACGCTGGAAAGAAGAGCATGCTATTAGCCTTAAAACAGAGTGTGTTTCATGGATGAGAACATTGGTATGAATTTCCATTCAGAAACGGAGTTAATCCAAAGGCTCTGTGTCTTCCTACAAGCAAGAGTTCATTTCTGGTAAACACAGTGAATTTTCTGTTCAAATGAATTTACATAGTTCACAAACCCAACGCATTTATCTCTACTAACTAAAGAGCGTCTATGTAAGAGATGCTGTGGTTTGTATCAGTTTCAGAAGCAGAGTTGAACTAGGTATGGTCTGATCTAGTCAGAAACACAGTTCTCTTTTTCTGGCCATGCTCATGTTTCTTGCTGTATTGCAGAAGCTGGAAAAAGAGCATGCTCCTTGCGTTAAAACAGACTGTGTTTCATGGATGAGATCACTATTCTGAATTTCCATTTAGAATCGGAGTTAAACTCCATGGTCTGTGTCTTCCTACAAGCAACAGTTCATTTCCGGTAAACCCAGATATTTTTCGACTCAAATGAATTTACACTGTTCACGAAACTAACACGAGTTACACTATTACCTAAAGAGCATCTATGTAAAAGATGATGTGATTTGTATCAGTTTCATAAGCAGAGTTGAACTAGATATGGTCCGTATAGTAGGAAAAAACGTTCTTTTTTTCTGGACATGCTCATGTTCCTTGCTATATTGCAGACGCTGGAAAGAAGAGCCTGCAATTAGCCTTAAAACAGAGTGTGTTTCATGGATGAGAACACTGGTCTGAATTTTCATTCAGAAACGGAGTTAAACCAAAGGCTCTGTGTCTTCCTTCAAGCAAGAGTTCATTTCTGGTAAACGCATTGAATTTTCGCCACCAAATGAATTTACACAGTTCACGAAACCAACACGATTTTCACTATTAACTAAAGAGCATCTGTGTAAAAGATGATGTGGTTTGTATCAGTTTCATAAGGAGAGTTGAACTAGATATGGTCCGTATGAGTAGGAAACACAGTTCTTTTTTTCTGGACATGCTCATGTTCCTTGCTGTATTGCAGACGCTGGAAAGAAGAGCATGCTATTAGCCTTAAAACAGAGTGTGTTTAATGGATGAGAACACTGGTCTTAATTTCCATTCATTAACGGAGTTAAACAAAGTCTCTGTGTCTTCCTCCAAGCAAGAGTTTATTTTTGGTAAACGCAGTGAATTTTTGGCTCAAATGAATTTAGACAGTTCACCAACCCAACACGTTTTTCACTATTAACTAAAGAGCATCTATGTAAGAGATGCTGTGGTTTGTATCAGTTTCATAAGCAGAGTTGAATTAGATATGGTCTGTATGAGTAGGAAACACAGTTCTTTTTTGCTGGCCAAGCTGATGTTCCTTGCTATATTGCAGACACTGGAAAGAAGAGCATGCTTCTTCTGTTAAAACAGAGTGTGTTTCATGGATGAGAACCCTGGTCTGAATTTCCATTCAGAAACGGAGATAAACCAAAGGCTCTGTGTCTTCCTTCAAGCAAGAGTTCATTTCTGGAAAAGGCAGTGAATTTTCAGCTAAAATGAATTTACACAGTTCAGAAACCCAACACGTTTTTCACTATTAACTAAAGAGCATCTATGTAAGAGATGCTGTGGTTTGTATCATTTTCATAAGCAGAGTTGAACTAGATATGATCCGTAAGAATAGGAAACACAGTTCTTTTTTTCTGGCCATGCTCATGTTTCTTCCTGTATTGCAGATGCTGGAAAGAAGAGCATGCTTCTTGCGTTAAAACAGACTGTGTTTCATGAAAGAGAACTCTTTTCTGAATTTCCCTATAGAATCAGAGTTAAACTCCATGTTCTGTGTCTTTCTACAAGCAAGAGTTCATTTCTGTTAAACCCAGTTATTTTTCGCCTCTAATGAATTTACACAGTTCATGAATCCAATACGATTTTCACTATTAACTTAAGAGCATCTATGTAAGAGATGATGTGGTATGTATCGGTTTCATAAGCAGAGTTGTACTAGATATGGTCCGTATGAGTAGGAAACACTGTTCTTTTTTTTTGGCCATGCTCATGTTTCTTGCTGTATTGCAGATGCTGGAAAGAAGAGCATTCTATTGGCGCTAAAACAGAGTTTGTTTTATGGATGAGAACACTGGTCTGAATTTCCCTTCAGAAATGGAGTTAAACCAAATGCTCTATGTCTTCCTATAAGCAAACGTTCATTTTTGGTAAAAGCAGTGTATTTTCGGCTCAAATGAATTTACACAGATCACAAACCCAACACTTTTACCAGTATTAACTAAAGAGCGTCTATGTAAGAGATGATGTGGTTTGTATCAGTTTAATAAGCAGAATTGAACTAGATATGGTCCATATGAGTAGGAAGCACAGTTCTCTTTTTCTGGCAATGCTCATGTTTCTTGCTGTATTGCTGATGCTGGAAAGAAGAGCATGCTTCTTGCGTTAAAACAGACTGTGTTTCATTGATTAGAACACTTTTCTGAATTTCCCTTTAGAAATGAGTTAAGCTCCATGCTCTGTGTCTTCCTACAAGCAAGAGTTCATTTCCGGTCAACCCAGTTATTTTTCAGATCAAATGAATTTACACAGTTCACGAACCCAGCACGTTTTTCACTATTCACTAATGATCATCTATGTAAAAGATGCTGTGGATTGTATCAGTTTCATAAGCAGAGTTGAACTAGATATGGGCCGTATGACGAGGAAACACAGTTCCTTTTTTTCTTGCCATGCTCATGTTTCTTGCTGTATTGTAGATGATGGAAAGAAGAGCATGCTTCTTGCATTAAAACGGACTGTGTTGCATGGATCAGAACACTCTTCTGAATTTCCATTTAGAATCAGAGTTAAACTCCATGCTCTGTGTCGTCTTACAAGCAAGAGTTCATTTCTGGTAAACGCATTGAATTTTCGGCGCCAAATGAATTTACAGAGTTCACAAACCCAACAGGTTTTTCACTATTAACTAAAGAGCATCTATGTAAAAGTTGATGGGATTTCTATCAGTTTCATAAGCAGAGTTGAACTAGATATGGTCCGTACAGTAGGAAACAGTGTTCTTTTTTTTTATGCGCATGCTCAAATTCCTTGCTGTATTGCAGACGCTGGAAAGAAGGGCGTACTTCTAGCGTTAAAACAGAGTATGTTTCATGGATGAGAACAATGGTCTGAATTTCTATTCAGAAACGGAGTTAAAACAAAGGCTCTGTGTCTTCCTGCAAGCAAGAGTTCATTTCTGGTAAACTTGGGAATTTTCGGCTCAAATGAATTTACACAGTTCACAAACCCCACGCGTTTATCACTATTAACTAGAGAGCGTCTGTGTAAGAGATGCTGTGGTTTGTATCAGTTTCATAAGCAGAGTTGAACTAGGTGTGGTCCGTTCGAATCAGAAACACAGTTCTGTTTTTCTGTCCATGCTCATGTTTCTTGCTGTATTGCAGATGTTGGAAAGAAGAGCATGCTTCTTGCTTTAAGACAGACTGTGTTTCATGGATGAGAACACTTTTCTAAATTTCCCTTTAGAATCGGAGTTAAACTCCATGGTCTGTGTCTTCCTACAAGCAAGAGTTCATTTCTGGTAAACGCATTGAATTTTCGGGGCCAAATGAATTTACACAGTTCACGAAACCAACACGAGTTACACTATTAACTAAAGAGCATCTATGGAAGAGATGATGTGGTTTGTATCAGTTTCATAAGCAGAGTTGATCTAAATATGGTCTGTATGAGTAGGAAACACAGTTGTTTTTTTCTGGGCATGCTCACGTTCCCGCTGTATTCCAGACGCTTGAAAGAAGGGCATGCTTCTTGTTTTAAAACAGTGTGTTTCATGGATGAGAACACTGGTCTGAATTTCCTTTCTGAAACGGAGTTAAACCAAAGGCTCTGTGTCTTCCTCCAAGCAAGATTTCATTTCTGGTAAAGGAAGCGAATTTCGGCTCAAATGAATTTACACAGTTCACAAACCCAACACGTTTTTCACTGTTAACTAAAGAGCATCTATGTAAAAGATGATGTGATTTGTATCAGTTTCATAAGCAGAGTTGAACTAGGTATTTTCCGTTCTAGTCTGAAACACAGTTCTTTTTTTCTGGCCATGCTCATGTTTCTTGCTGTATTGCAGAAGCTGGAAAAAGAGCATGCTTCTTGCGTTAAAACAGACTGTGTTTCATGGATGAGATCACTATTCTGAATTTCCATTAAGAGTCAGACTTAAACTCCATGGTCTGTGTCTTCCTACAATCAAGAGTTCAGTTCCAGTAAACCCAGATATTTTTCGGCTCAAATGAATTTACACAGTTCACAAAAACAACACGAGTTACACTATTAACTAAAGAGCATCTATGTAAAAGATGATGTGATTTGTATCAGTTTCATAAGCAGAGTTGAACTAGATATGGTCCGTATAGTAGGAAAAAAAGTTCTTTTTTTCTGGACATGCTCATGTTCCTTGCTATATTGCAGACGCTGGGAAGAAGAGCCTGCTATTAGCCTTAAATCAGAGTGTGTTTCATGGATGAGAACACTGGTCTGAATTTTCATTCAGAAACGGAGTTAAACCAAAGGCTCTGTGTCTTCCTTCAAGCAAGAGTTCATTTCTGGTAAACGCATTGAATTTTCGGTACCAAATGAATTTACACAGTTCACGAAACCAACACGATTTTCACTATTAACTAAAGAGCATCTATTTAAAAGATGATGTGGTTTGTATCAGTTTCATAAGGAGAGTTGAACTAGATATGGTGCGTATGAATGGGAAACACAGTTCTTTTTTTTTTGTGCATGCTCATGTTCCTTGCTGTATTGCATACGCTGGAAAGAGGAGCATACTTCTTGCGTTAAAACAGAGTATGTTTCATGGATGAGAACACTTTTCTAAATTTCCCTTTAGAATCGGACTTAAACTCCATGCTCTGTGTCTTCCTACAAGCAAGAGTTCATTTCCGGTAAACCCAGTTATTTTTAGGCTCAAATGAATTTACACAGTTCACAACCCAACACGTTTTTCACTATTAACTAAAGAGCATCTATGTAAGAGATGCTGTGGTTTGTATCAGTTTCATAAGCAGAGTTGAACTAGATATGGTCCGTATGAATAGGAAACACAGTTATTTTTATTTGCACATGCTCATGTTGTTTGGTTTATTGCAGATGATGGAAAGAAGAGCATGCTTCTTGCGTTAAAACAGACTGTGTTTCATGGATGAGAACACTGGTATGAATTTCCCTTTAGAAACAGAAGTAAACCAAAGGCTCTGTGTCTTCCAACAAGCAAGAGTTCATTTTTGGTAAACACAGTGAGTTTTCGGCACAAATGAATTTACACAGTTCACAAACCCAACCCGTTTTTCACTATTAACTAAAGAGCATCAATGTAAGAGATGCTGTGGTTTGTATCAATTTCATATTCAGAGTTGAACTAGATATGGTCCGTATGAGTAGGAAACACAGTTCTTTTTTTCTGGCCATGCTCATGTTTCTTGCTGTATTGCAAATGCTGGAAAGAAGAGGATGCTTCTAGCGTTAAAACAGATTTTCTTTCAGGTACGAGAACACACTTCTGAATTTCCCTTCAGAAATTGAGTTAAACCAAATGATCTGTGTTTTCCTACACGCAAGAGTTCTTTGTAGTAAATGTAGTGAATTTTCGGGTCAAATGAATTTACACAGTTCACGAACCCAACACGTTTTTCACTATTAACTAAAGAGCATCTATGTAAAAGTTGATGTGGTTTGTATCAGGTTCATAAGCAGATTTGAACTAGATATGGTCCGTATGAATAGGAAACACAGTTCTTTTTTTTGCGCATGCTCATGTTGTTTGTTGTATTACAGATGCTGGAAGGAAGAGCATGCTATTTGCGTTAAAACAGAGTGTGTTTCATGGATGACAACACTCTTCTGAATTTCCCTTCAGAAATGGAGTTAAACAAAATGCTCTGTGTCTTCTTACAAACAAGAGTTCATTTCTGGTAAACGCAGTGAATTTTCGGCGCCAAATGAATTTACACAGTTCATGAAACCAAGACGATTTTCACTATTAACTAAAGAGAATCTATGTAAGAGATGCTGTGGTTTGTATCAGGTTCATAAGCAGAGTTGAAGGAGATATGGTCTGTATGAGTATGAAACACTGTTCTTTTTTTCTGGCCATGTTCATGTTCCTTGCTGTATTGCAGATGCTTGAAAGAAGAGCATGCTTCTTGTACAAAAACAGACTGTGTTTCATGGATGAGAACACATTTCTGAATTTCCCTTTAGAATCGAAGTTTAATGCCATGCTCTGTGTCTTCCTACAAGCAAGAGTTCATTTCCGGTAAACCCAGTTATTTTTCGGCTCAAATGAATTTACATTGTACACGAAACCAATACGATTTTCAATATTAACTAAAGAGCATCTATGTAAAAGATGATGAGTTTTGTATCAGTTTCATAAGCAGAGTTGTACTAGATATGGTCCTCATGAATAGGAAACACAGTTCTTTTTTTTGCGCATGCTCATGTTGTTTGTTGTATTGCAGATGCTGGAAAGAAGAGCATGTTATTTGTGTTAAAACAGAGTGTGTTTCATGGATGAGAACACTCTTCTGAATTTCCCTTCAGAAGTGGATTTAAACCAAATGCTCTGTGTCTTCCTAAAAGCAAGAGTTCATTTCTGGTAAACGCAGTTAATTTTCGGCGCCAAATGAATTTACACAGTTCACGAAACCAAGACGATTTTCACTCTCCACTAAAGAGCATCTATGTAAGAGATGCTGTGGTTTGTGTCAGTTTCATAAGTAGAGTTGAACTAGATATGGTCCGTATGAGTAGGAAACACAGTTCTTTTTTTATTGGCCATGCTCATGTTTCTTGCTGTATTGCAGATGCTGAAAAGAAGAGCATGCTTTTGCGTTAAAACCATCGGTGTTTCATGGATGAGAACACTCTTCTGAATTTCCACTTAGAATCGGAGTTAAACTCCATGCTCTATGTCATCCTACAAGCAAGAGTTTATTTCTGGTAAACGCAGTAATTCTTCAGCGCCAAATGATTTTACACGGTTCACGAAACCAACACGATTTACACTATTAACTAAAGAGCATCTATGTAAGAGATGCTCTGGTTTGTATAAGTTTCATAAGCATAGTTGAACGAGATAAGGTCCCTTATGAGTAGGAAACACAGTTCTTTTTTTCTGGCCATGCTCATGTTTCCTGCTGTATTGCAGGTGCTGGAAAGAAGAGCATGCTTCTTGCTTTAAAACAGACTGTGTTTCATTGATGAGAACACTTTTCTGAATTTCCCTTTAATATCAGAGTTTAATGCCATGAACTGTGTCTTCCTACAAGCAAGAGTTCATTTCCGGTAAACCCAGTTGTTTTTCGGCTCAAATGAATTTACACAGTTCACAAAACCAATATGATTTTCACTATTAACTAACAAGCATCTATGTAAGAGATGATGTGGTTTGTATCAGTTTCATAAGAAGTTTTGAACTAGATATGGTCTGTATGAGTATGAAACACAGTTCTTTTTTTCTGGACATTGTCATGTTCCTTGCTGTATTGTAGATGCTGGAAAGAAGAGCATGCTATTTGCGTTAAAACAGACTGTGTTTCATCAATAAGAACACTCTTCTGAATTTCCCTTCAGAAATGGAGTTAAACTCCATGCTCTGTGTCTTCCTACAAGCAAGAGTTCATTTCCGGTAAACCCAGTTATTTTTCGGCTCAAATGAATTTACAGAGTTCACGAAACCAATACGATTTTCACTATTAACTAAAGAGCATCTATGGAAGAGATGCTGTGGTTTGTATCAGTTTCATAAGCAGAGTTGAACTAGATATGGTCCCTATGAGTAGGAAACACAGGTCTTTTTTTCTGAGCATGCTCATGTTCCTTTCTGTATTGCAGACAATGAAAAGAAGAGCATGCTTCTTCCGTTAAAACGGAGTGTGTTTCATGGATGAGAACAATGGTCTGAATTTACCTTCAGAAACTGAGTTTAACCAAAGGATCTGTGTCTTCCTACAAGCAAGAGTTCATTTCCGGTAAACACAGTTATATTTCGGCTCAAATGAATTTACACTGTTAACAAAAATAATATGATTTTCACTCTAACTAAAGAGCATCTGTGAAAAAGATGATGTGGTTTGTATCAGTTTCATAAGCAGAGTTGAACTAGATATGGTCCGTATGAATAGGAAATACAGTTCTTTTTTTTGCGCATGCTCATTTTGTTTGTTGTATTGCAGATGCTGGAAAGAAGAGCATGCTTCTTGCACTAAAACAGACTGTGTTTCATTGATGAGAACACTTTTCTGAATTTCCCTTTAGAATCGGAGTTAAACTCCATGCTCTATGATGTCCTACAATCAAGAGTTCATTTCTGGTAAACGCAGTAATTTTTCAGCGCCAAATGATTTTACACGGTTCACGAAACCAACACGATTTTCAATATTAACTAAAGAGCATCTATGTAAGAGATGCTATGGTTTGTATTAGTTTCATAAGCAGAGTTGAACGAGATACGGTCTGTATGAGTAGGAAACACAGCTCTTTTTTTCTGGCCATGCTCATGTTTCTTGCTCTATTGCAGATGCTGGAAAGAAGAGCATGCTTCTTGCATTAAAACAGAGTGTGTTTCATTGATGAGAACACTTTTCTGAATTTCCCTTTAGAATCAGAGTTTAATGCCATGCTCTGTGTCTTCCTACAAGCAAGAGTTCATTTCCGATAAATCCAGTTATTTTTCGGCTCAAATGAATTTACACAGTTCACGAAACCAATATGATTTTCACTATTAACTAACAAGCATATATGTAAGAGATGATGTGGTTTGTATCAGCTTCATAAGCAGTGTTGAACTAGATATGGTCTGTATGAGTAGGAAACACAGTATTTTTATCTGGACATTGTCATTTTACTTACTGTATTGCAGATGCTGGAAAGAAGAGCATGCTATTTGCGTTAAAACAGACTGTGTTTCATCACTAGCAACAATCTTCTGAATTTCCCTTCAGAAATGGAGTTAAACTCCATGCTCTGTGTCTTCCTACAAGCAAGAGTTCATTTCCGGTAAAACCAGTTATTTTTTGGCTCAAATGAATTTACACAGTTCACGAAAGCAACACGATTTTCACTATTAACTAAAGAGCATCTATCGAAGAGATGATGTGGTTTGTATTAGTTTCATAAGCAGAGTTGAACTAGATGTGGTCCCTATGAGTAGGAAACACAGGTCTTTTTTTCTGAGCATGCTCATGTTCCTTTTTGTATTGCAGACAATGAAAAGAAAAGCATGCTTCTTCCATTAAAACGGAGTGTGTTTCATGGATGAGAACAATGGTCTGAATTTACCTTCAGAAACTGAGTTTAACCAAAGGATCTGTATCTTCCTACAAGCAAGAGTTCATTTCCGGTAAACACAGTTATATTTCGGCTCAAATGAATTTACACTGTTAACAAAAACAATATGATTTTCACTATTAACTAAAGAGCATCTATGGAAGAGATGATGAGGTTTGTATCAGTTTCATAAGCAGAGTTGAACTAGATATGGTCTGTATGAGTAGGAAACACAGTTCTTTTTTTCTATACATGCTCATGTTCCTTGCTGTATTGCAGACGCTGGAAGGAATAGCATGCTATATGCGTTAAAACAGAGTGTGATTCATGGATGAGAACACAGGTCTGAATTTCCCTTCA
The DNA here is from genome assembly GCA_949786405.1 of Onychomys arenicola. Taxonomy (NCBI): domain Eukaryota; kingdom Metazoa; phylum Chordata; class Mammalia; order Rodentia; family Cricetidae; genus Onychomys; species Onychomys arenicola. The sequence continues at coordinate 1,138,954 of CATKUM010000019.1, read as the reverse complement.
GAAATGGAGTTAAACCAAATGCTCTCGGTCGTGCTACAAGCAAGAGTTCATTTCTGGTAAATGCAGAGAATTTTCAGCTCAAATGAAATTACACAGTTCACGAACCAAACACGTTTTTCACTATTAACTAAATAGCTTCTGTGTAAGAGATGCTGTGGTTTGTATCAGTTTCATAAGCAGAGTTGAACTAGATATGGTCCGTATGAGTAGGAAACACAGTACTTTTTTTCTTGCCATGCTCATGTTTCTTGCTGTATTGTAGTTGCTGGAAGAAGAGCATGCTTCTTGCGTTAAAACAGACTGTGTTTCATGGATGAGAACACTCTTCTGAATTTCCATTTAGAATAAGAGTTAAACTCCATGCTCTATGTCGTCCTACAAGCAAGAGTTCATTTCAGGTAAACGCAGTGAATTTTCGGTGCCAAATGAATTAACACAGTTCACGAAACGAACACAATTTTCACTATTAACTAATGAGCATCTATGTAAGAGATTATGTGGTTTGTATCAGTGTCATAAGCAGATTTGAACTAGATATGCTCCTCAAGAGTAGGAGACACAGTTCCTTTTTTCAGGGCATGCTCATTTTCCTTGCAGTATTGCAAAGCTGGAAAGAAGAGCATGCTTCTTGCGTTAAAACAGAGTGTGTTTCATGGATGAGAACACAGGTCTGAATTTCCCTTCTGAAATGGAATTAAACCAAAGGCTCTGTGTCTTCCTACAAGCAAGAGTTCATTTTTGGTAAAAGAAGTGAAATTTGGGCTCAAATGAATTTACACAGTTCACAAACCCAACACGTTTATCACTATTAACTAAAGAGCATGTGTGTAAGAAATGATGTGGTTTGTATCAATTTCATAAGCAGAGTTGAACTAGATATGGTCTGTATGAGTAGGAAACACAGTTCTTTTTTTCTTGCAGTGCTCATGTTTCTTGCTGTATTGCAGTTGCTGTTAGAAGAACAAGCTTCTTGCGTTAAAACAGACTGTGTTTCATGGATGAGAACACTTTTCTGAATTTCTCTTTAGAATCAGAGTTAAACCCCATGCTCTGTGTCTTCCTACAAGCAAGAGTTCATTTCCGGTAAACCCAGTTATTTTTCGGCTCAGATGAATTTACACAGTTCAGGAAACCAATACTATTTTCACTATTAACTAAGGAGTATCTATGTAAGAGATGATGTGGTTTGTATCAGTTTCATAAGCAGAGTTGAACTAGATATGGTCCGTATGAGTAGGAAACACAGTTCTTTTTTTCTGGGCATGCTCATGGTTCTTGCTGTATTAGAGATGCTGGAAAGAAGAGATAGCTTCTTGCATTAAAACGCAGTGTGTTCCATGGATGAGAACACTGGTCTTAATTTCCCTTCAGAAACGGAGTTAAACCACCGAATCTGTGTCTTCCTACAAGCAAGATTCCATTTCTGCATCACTATGTTAATTTTGGGCTCAAATTATTTTACACAGTTCAAGAACCCAACGCGATTCTCACAATTAACTAAAGAGCACTTATGTAAGTTGAGGTGTGGTTTGTATCAGTTTCATAAGTAGAGTTGAAATACATATGGTCTGTATGTGTAGGAAATACAGTTCTTTTTTTCTCAGCATGCTCATTATTCTTGCTTTATTAGAGATGCTCGAAAGAAGAGCTTGCTTCTTGCGTTAAAACAGAGTGTGTTTCATGGATGAGAACACTACTCTGAGTTTCCCTTCCAAAACGGAGTTGAAAAACAGGATCTGTGTCTTCCTACATGCAAAAGTTCATTTCTGGTAAACCAAAAGAATTTTGAGCTCAAATGATTTTACACAGTTCATGAAACCAACGCGAATCCCACTTTAACTATAGAGCATTTATATAAGTAGAGATGTGGTTTGTATCAGTTTCATAAGTAGAGTTGAACTACATATGGCCCCTATGAGTAGGAAACACAGTTCTTTTTTTCTGGGCCTGCTCATGTTTCTTGCTGTATTAGTGATGCTCGAAAGAAGAGATTGCTTCTTGCATTAAAACAGAGTTTGTTTCATGGGTGAGAACACTGCTCTGAATTTCCCTTCAGAAAAGAAGTTAAAGCACAGGATCTGTGTCTTCCTACAAGCAAGAGTTCATTTCTGGTAATCAAGTGAATTTGGGGGTCAAATGTTTTTACACAGTTCATGAACCTAACGCGATTCTCACTATTAATTCAATAGCATTCATGTAATTGGAGCTGTGGTTTTTATCAGTTTCATAATCAGAGTTGAACTACGTATGGTCCGTATGAGTAGGAAACACAGTTCTTTTTTTCTGGGCATGCTCATGGTTCTTGCTGTATTAGAGATGCTGGAAAAAACAGCTAGCTTCTTGCGTTAAAATGCAGGGTGTTCCATGGATGAGAACACTGCTCTGAGTTTCCCTACAGGAACGGAGTTGAACCACAGGATCTGTGTCTTCCTACAAGCAAAAGTTCATTTCTGGTAAAACAAGAGAAGTTTGAGCTCAAATGATTTTACACAGTTCAAGAAACCAACGGGATTCCCACTATTAAATAAAGAGCATTTATATAAGTGGAGCTGTGGTTTGTATCAGTTTCATAACTAGAGTTGAACTACATATGATCCATATGAGTAGGAAACACAGTTCGTTTTTTCTGGGCATGCTCATGTTTCTTGCTGTATTAGAGACACTCAAAAGAAGAGATTGTTTCTTGCATTAAAACAGAGTGTGTTTTATGGATGAGAACACTGCTCTGAATTTCCCTTCAGAAACGGAGTTAAAGCCCAGGATCTGTATCTTCCTACAGGCAAGAGTTCATTTCCAGTAAACCAAGTGAATTTTGGGGTCAAATGATTTAACACTGTTCACGAACCCAACGCGATTCTTACTATTAACTCAAGAGCATTTATGTAAGTGGAGCTGTGGTTTGTATCAGTTTCATAAGCAGAGTTGTACTACATATGGTCCATATGAGTAGGAAACACAGTTCTTTTTTTCTGGGCATGCTCATGGTTCTTGCTGTATTAGAGATGCTAGAAAGAACAGCTAGCTTCTTGCGTTAAAGCACAGTGTGTTCCATGGATGATAACACTGGCCTTAATTTCCCTTCAGAAACGGAGTTAAACCACAGTATCTGTGTCTTCCTACAAGCAACAATTCATCTCTGGAAAACTATGTGAATTTTGGGCTCAAATGATTTTACTCAGTTCAATATTCCACCGCGTTTCTCACAATTAACTAAAGAGCATTTATGTAAGTGGAGCTTTGGTTTGTATCAGTTTCATAAGTAGAGTTGAAATACATAAGGTCCATATGAGTAGGAAATATAGTTCTTTTTTTCACGTCATGCTCATGGTTCTTGCTGTATTAGAGATGCTCGAAAGAAGAGCTTGCTTCTTGCATTAAAACAGAGTGTGGTTCATGGATGAGAACACTGCTCTGAGTTTCCCTACAGAAACGGAGTTGAACCACAGGATCTGTGTCTTGCTACAAGCAAAAGTTCATTTCTGGTAAACCAAGAGAAGTTTCTGCTCAAATGACTTTACACAGTTCATGAAACCAACGCGATTCCCACTATTAACTAAAGAGCATTTATATAAGTGGAGCTGTGGTTTGTATCAGTTTCATAAGTAGAGTTGAACTACATGTGGTCCTTATGAGTAGGAAACACAGTTATTTTATGCTAGGCATGCTCATGTTTCTTGCTGTATTAGAGATCCTCGAAAGAAGAGATTGCTTCTTGCGTTAAAACAGAGTGTCTTTCATGGATGAGAACACTGCTCTAAATTTCCCCTCAGAAACGGAGTTAAAGCACAGGATCAGTGTCTTCCTACAAGCAAGAGTATATTTCTGGTAAACCAAGTGAATTTTGGAGTCAAATATTTTTACACAGTTCACGAACGCAAAGCCATTCTCATAATTAACTAAAGAGCATTTATGTAAGTAGAGCTGTGGTTTGTATCAGTTTCATAAGTAGAGTTGAACTACGTATGGACTGTATGAGTAGGAAACACAGTTCTTTTTTTCTGGGCACGCTCATGTTTCCTACAGTATTAGAGATGCTGGAATGAAGAACTAGCTTCTTGCGTAAAAACGCAGTGTGTTCCATGGATGAGAACACTGGTCTTAATTTCCCTTCAGAAACGGAATTAAACCACAGGATCTGTGTCTTCCTACAAGCAAGAGTTCATTTCTGGAAAACTATGTGAATTTTGGGCTCAAATGATTTTACACAGTTCAAGAACTCAACGCGATTCTCACTATTAACTAAAGAGCATATATGTAAGTGGAGCGGTGGATTGTATCAGTTTCATCAGTACAGTTGAAATACATATGGTCCATATGAGTAGGAAATACAGTTCTTTTTTTCTCGGTATGCTCATGGTTCTTGCTGTATTAGAGATGTTCAAAAGAAGAGCTTGCTTCTTGCGTTAAAACAGAGTGTGTTTCATGGAAGAGAACGCTGCTCTGAGTTTCACTTCCGAAACGGAGTTCAACCACAGGATCTGTGTCTTCCTAAAAGCAAAAGTTCATTTCTGGTAATCCAGATGAATTTTGAGCTCAAATGATTTTACACAGTTCACGAACCCAACGCGATTCTCACAATTAACTCAAGAGCATTTATGTACGTGGAGCACCGGTTTGTATCAGTTTCATAAGTAGAGTTGAACTACATGTGGTCCTTATGAGTAGGAAACACAGTTCTTTTTTGCTAGGCATGCTCATGTTTCTTGCTGTATTAGAATGCTCAAAAGAAGAGATTGCTTCTTGCGTTACAACACAGTGTTTTTCATGGATGAGAACACTGCTCTGAATTTCCCTTCAGAAATGGAGGTAAAGCCCAGGATCTGTGTCTTCCTACAAGCAAGAGTATATTTCTGGTAAACCAAGTGAATTTTGGGGTCAAATGTTTTTATACAGTTCATGAACCTAACGCGATTCTCACTATTAATTCAATAGCAATCATGTAATTAGAGCTGTGGTTTTTATCAGTTTCATAATCAGAGTTGAACTACGTATGGTCCGTATGAGTAGGAAACACAGTTCTTTTTTTCTCGGCATGCTCATGGTTCTTGCTGTATTAGAGACGCTCGAAAGAAGAGATTGCTTCTTGCATTAAAACAGAGTGTGTTTCATGGATGAGAACACTGCCCTGAATTTCCCTTCAGAAACGAAGTTAAAGCACAGAATCTGTGTCTTCCTACAAGCAAGAGTTCATTTCTGGTAAACCAAGTGAATTTTGGGCTCAAATGATTTTACACAGTTCACGAACCCAACGCGATTCTCACTATTAACTCAAGAGCATTCATGTAATTGGAGCTGTGATTTGTATCAGTTTCATAAGCAGAGTTGAACTACATATGGTCTGTATGAGTAGGAAACACAGTTCTTTTTTTCTGGGCATGCTCATGGTTCCTGCTGTATTAGAGATGCTGGAATGAAGAACTAGTTTCTTATGTAAAAACGCAGTGTATTCCATGGATGAGAAGACTGGTCTTAATTTCCCTTCAGAAACGGAGTTAAACCAAAGGATCTATGTCTTCCTACAAGCAAGAGATCATTTCTGCAAAACTATGTGAATTTTGGGCTCAAATGATTTTACACAGTTCAAGAAACCAACGCGATTCTCACAATTAACTAAAGAGCATTAATGTAAGTGGAGCTGTGGTTTGTATCAGTTTCATAAGTACAGTTGAACTACATATGGTCCATATGAGTAGGAAATGCAGTTCTTTTTTTCTCGGCATGCTAATGGTTCTTGCTGTATTAGAGATGTTCGAAAGAAGAGCTTGCTTCTTGCGTTAAAACAGAGTGTGTTTCATGGATGAGAACACTGCTCTGAGTTTCCCTACAGGAATGGAGTTGAACCACAGGATCTGTGTGTTCCTACAAGCAAAAGTTCATTTCTGGTAAACCAAGAGAAATTTGAGATCAAATGATTTTACACAGTTCAAGAAACCAACGGGATTCCCACTATTAACTAAAGAGCGTTTATATAAGTGGAGCTGTGGTTTGTATCAGTTTCATAAGTAGAGTTGAACTACATATGGTCCATATGAGTAGGAAACACAGTTCGTTTTTTCTGGGCATGCTCATGTTTCTTGCTGTATTAGAGACACTCAAAAGAAGAGATTGTTTCTTGCATTAAAACTGAGTGTGTTTCATGGATGAGAACACTGCTCTGAATTTCCGTTCAGAAACGGAGTTAAAGCCCAGGGTCTGTGTCTTCCTACAAGCAAGAGTTCATTTAAGGTAAACCAAGAGAATTTTGGGATCAAATGATTTTACACCGTTCAGGAACCAATGCGATTCTCACTATTAACTCAAGAGCATTTATGTAAGTGGAGCTGTGGTTTGTATCAGTTTCATAAGTAGAGTTGAACTACATATGGTCCATATGAGTAGGAAATACAGTTCTTTTTTTCTCGGCATGCTCATGGTTCTTGCTGTATTAGAGACGCTCGAAAGAAGAGCTTGCTTCTTGCATTAAAACAGAGTGTGTTTCATGGATGAGAACACTGCCCTGAATTTCCCTTCAGAAACGAAGTTAAAGCACAGGATCTGTGTCTTCCTACAAGCAAGAGTTCATTTCTGGTAAACCAAGTGAATTTTGGGCTCAAATGATTTTACACAGTTCACGAACCCAACGCGATTCTCACTATTAACTCAAGAGCATTCATGTAATTGGAGCTGTGGTTTGTATCAGTTTCATAAGCAGAGTTGAACTACGTATGGTCTGTATGAGTAGGAAACACAGTTCCTTTTTTTTTGGGCATGCTCATGGTTCCTGCTGTATTAGAGATGCTGGAATGAAGAACTAGTTTCTTATGTAAAAATGCAGTGTGTTCCATGGATGAGAAGACTGGTCTTAATTTCCCTTCAGAAACGGAGTTAAACCAAAGGATCTGTGTCTTCCTACAAGCAAGAGATCATTTCTGCAAAACTATGTGAATTTTGGGCTCAAATGATTTTACACAGTTCAAGAAACCAACGCGATTCTCACAATTAACTAAAGAGCATTAATGTAAGTGGAGCTGTGGTTTGTATCAGTTTCATAAGTACAGTTGAACTGCATATGGTCCATATGAGTAGGAAATGCAGTTCTTTTTTTCTCGGCATGCTCATGGTTCCTGCTGTATTAGAGATGTTCGAAAGAAGAGCTTGCTTCTTGCGTTAAAACAGTGTGTGTTTCATGGATGAGAACGCTGCTCTGAGTTTCCCTTCAGAAACGGAGTTCAACCACAAGATCTGTGTCTTCCTACAAGCAGAAGTTCATTTCTGGTAATCCAGGAGAATTTTGAGCTCAAATGATTTTACACAGTTCACAAACCCAACGCGATTCTCACAATTAACTAAAGAGCCTTTATGTAAGTGGAGCTCCGGTTTGTATCAGTTTCATAAGTAGAGTTGAACTACATATGGTCTGTATGAGTAGGAAATACAGTTCTTTTTTTCTGGGCATGCTCATGGTTCTTGCTGTATTAGAGACGCTCGAAATATGAGATTGTTTCTTGCATTAAAACAGAGTGTGTTTTATGGATGAGAACACTGCTCTGAATTTCCCTTCAGAAACGGAGTTAAAGCCCAGGATCTGTATCTTCCTACAGGCAAGAGTTCATTTCCGGTAAACCAAGTGAATTTTGGGGTCAAATGATTTTACACAGTTCATGAACCTAACGCGATTCTCACAATTAGCTCAAGAGCATTTATGTAAGTGGAGCTGTGGTTTGTATCAGTTTGATAAGTAGAGTTGAACTACATATGGTCCGTATGAGTAGGAAACACAGTTCTTTTTTTCTGGGCATTCTCATGTTTCTTGCTGTATTAGAGACGCTCGAAAGAAGAGATTGCTCTTGCATTAAAACTGAGTGTGTTTCATGGATGAGAATTCTGCTCTGAATTTCCCTTCAGAAACGGAGTTAAAGCCCAGGGTCTGTGTCTTCCTACAAGCAAGAGTTCATTTAAGGTAAACCAAGAGAATTTTGGGATCAAATGATTTTACACAGTTCAGGAACCCAACGCGATTCTCACTATTAACTCAAGAGCATTTATGTAAGTGGAGCTGTGGTTTGTATCAGTGTCATAAGCAGAGTTGAAATACGTATGGTCTGTATGAGTAGGAAACACAGTTCTTTTTTTCTGGGCATGTCATGGTTCTTGCTGTATTAGAGATGCTGGAATGAAGAGCTAGCTTCTTGCATTAATACGCAGTGTGTTCCATGGATGAGAACACTGGTCATAATTTCCCTTCAGAAATGGAATTAAACCACAGGATCTGTGTCTTCCTACAAGCAAGAGTTCATTTCTGGAAAACTATTTGAATTTTGGGCTCAAATGATGTTACACAGTGCAAGAACCCAACACAATTCTCACAATTAACTAAAGAGCCTTTATGTAAGTGGAGCGGTGGATTGTATCAGTTTCATCAGTACAGTTGAAATACATATGGTCCGTATGAGTAGGAAATACAGTTCTTTTTTTCTCAGCATGCTCATGTTTCTTGCTGTATTAGAGATGCTCAAAAGAAGAGATTGCTTCTTGCATTTAAACAGAGTGTGTTTCATGGTTAGAACACTACTCTGAATTTCCCTTCAGAAACGGAGTTAAAGCCCAGGGTCTGTGTCTTCCTACAAGCAAGAGTTCATTTAAGGTAAACCAAGAGAATTTTGGGATCAAATGATTTTACACCGTTCAGGAACCAATGCGATTCTCACTATTACCTCAAGAGCATTTATGTAAGTGGAGCTGTGGTTTGTATCAGTTCATAAGTAGAGTTGAAATACATATGGTCTGTATGTGTAGGAAATACAGGTCTTTTTTTCGGCATGCTCATGGTTCGTGCTGTATTAGAGATGCTCGAAAGAAGAGCATGCTTCTAGCGTTAAAACAGAGTGTGTTTCATGGATGAGAACACTGCTCTGAGTTTCCCTTCCAAAACGGAGATGAAAAACAGGATCTGTATCTTCCTACATGCAAAAGTTCATTTTTGGTAAACCAAAAGAATTTTGAGCTCAAATGATTTTACACAGTTCATGAAACCAACGCGATTCCCACTTTAACTATAGAGCATTTATATAAGTAGAGACGTGGTTTGTATCAGTTTCATAAGTAGAGTTGAACTACATATGGTCCTTATGAGTAGGAAACACAGTTCTTTTTTTCTGGGCATGCTCATGTTTCTTGCTGTATTAGAGACGCTCGAAAGAAGAGATTGCTTCTTGCATTAAAACAGAGTGTGTCTCATGGATGAGAACACTGCTCTGAATTTCCCTTCAGAAATTGAGTTAAACCAAATGATCTTTGTTTTCCTACACGCAAGATTTCTTTATAGTAAAGGTATTGAATTTTCGGCTCAAATGAATTTACACAGTTCACGAACCCAACCCGTTTTCACTATTAACTAAAGAGCATCTATGTAAAAGATGATCTGGATTGTATCAGTTTCATAAGCAGAGTTGAACTAGATATTGCTTGTATGAGTAGGAGACACACTTCTTTTTTTCTTGGCATGCTCATGTTCCTTGCGGTATTGCAGAAGGTGGAAAGAAGAGCATGCTTCTTGCGTTAAAACAGTGTGCGTTTCATGGATGAGAACACTGCTCTGAGTTTCCCTTCAGAAACGGAGTTCAACCACAGGATCTGTGTCTTCCTACAAGCAAAAGTTCATTTCTGGTAAACCAAGAGACTTTTGAGCTCAAATGATTTTACACAGTTCACGAACCCAACGCGATTCTCACAATTAACTAAAGAGAATTTATGTAAGTGGAGCTGTGGTTTGTATCAGTTTCGTAAGTAGAGTTGAACTGCATGTGGTCCGTATGAGTAGGAAACACAGTTCTTTTTTGCTAGGCCTGCTCATGTTTCTTGCTGTATTAGAGATGCTCGAGAGAAGAGCTTGCTTCTTGCGTTAAAACAGAGTGTGTTTCATGGATGAGAACACTGCCCTGAATTTCCCATCAGAAGCGGAGTGATAGCCCAGGATCTGTGTCTTCCTACAAGCAAGAGTTCATTTCTGGTAAACCAAGAGAATTTTGGTGTCAAATGATTTAACACAGGTCACGAAACCAACGCGATTCTTACTATTAACTCAAGAGCATTTATGTAAGTGGAGCTGTGGTTTGTATCAGTTTCATAAGCAGAGTTGAACTACGTATGGTCCATATGTGTAGGAAACACAGTTCTTTTTTTCTGGGCATGCTCATGGTTCTTGCTGTATTAGAGATGCTAGAAAGAACAGCTAGCTTCTTGCGTTAAAGCACAGTGTGTTCCATGGATGAGAACACTGGTCTTAATTTCCCTTCAGAAACGGAGTTAAAACACAGTATCTGTGTCTTCCTACAAGCAAGAGATCATTTCTGCAAAACTATGTGAATTTTGGGCTCAAATGATTTTACACAGTTCAAGAACCCAACGCAATTCTCACAATTAACTAAAGGGCATTTATGTAAGTGGAGCTGTGGTTTGTATCAGTTTCATAATTAGAGTTGAACTAAATATGGTCCGCATGAGTAGGAAATACAGTTCTTTTTTTCTCGGCATGCTCATGGTTCTTGCTGTATTAGAGATGCTCGATGGAAGAGCTTGCTTCTTGCGTTAAACAGAGTGTGGTTCATGGATGAGAACACTGCTCTGAGTTTCCCTACAGAGACGGAGTTGAACCACAGGATCTGTGTCTTGCTACAAGCAAAAGTTCATTTCTGGTAAACCAAGAGAAGTTTCTGCTCAAATGACTTTACACAGTTCATGAAACCAACACGATTCCCACTATTAACTAAAGAGCATTTATATAAGTGGAGCTGTGGTTTGTATCAGTTTCATAAGTAGAGTTGAACTACATGTGGTCCTTATGAGTAGGAAACACAGTTATTTTTTGCTAGGCATGCTCATGTTTCTTGCTGTATTAGAGATCCTCGAAAGAAGAGATTGGTTCTTGCGATAAAACAGAGTGTGTTTCATGGATGAGAACACTGCTCTAAATTTCCCCTCAGAAGCGGAGTTAAAGCACAGGATCAGTGTCTTCCTACAAGCAAGAGTATATTTCTGGTAAACCAAGTGAATTTTGGAGTCAAATGTTTTTACACAGTTCACGAACGCAAAGCCATTCTCATAATTAACTAAGGAGCATTTATGTAAGTAGAGCTGTGGTTTGTATCAGTTTCATAAGTAGAGTTGAACTACATATGGTCCGTATGAGTAGGAAATACAGTTCTTTTTTCCTGGCATGCTCATGGTTCTTGCTGTATTAGAGACGCTCGAAAGAAGAGATTGCTTCTTGCATTAAAAGAGAGTGTGTTTCAGGGATGAGAACACTGCTCTGAATTTCCCTTCAGAAACGAAGTTAAAGCAAAGTATCTGTGTCTTCCTACAAGCAAGAGTTCATTTCTGGGAAACTATGTGAATTTTGGGGTCAAATGATTTTACACAGTTCAAAAACCCACCGCGATTCTCACTATGAATTCAATAGCATTCATGTAATTGGAGCTGTTGTTTTTATCAGTTTCATAATCAGAGTTGAACTACGTATGGTCCGTATGAGTAGGAAACACAGTTCTTTTTTTCTGGGCATGCTCATGATTCTGGCTGTATTAGAGATGCTGGAAAGAACAGCTAGCTTCTTGCGTTAAAATGCAGGGTGTTCCATGGATGAGAACACTGCTCTGAGTTTCCCTACAGGAACGGAGTTGAACCACAGGATCTGTGTCTTCCTACAAGCAAGAGATCATTTCTGAAAAACTATGTGAATTTTGGGCTCAAATGATTTTAAAAAGTTCAAGAACCCAACACGATTCTCACAATTAACTAAAGAGCATTTATGTAAGTGGAGCTGTGGTTTGTATCAGTTTCATAAGTAGAGTTGAACTACATGTGGTCCTTATGAGTAGGAAACACAGTTCTTTTATGCTAGGCATGCTCATGGTTCTTGCTGTATTAGAGATGTTCGAAAGAAGAGCTTGCTTCTTGCGTTAAAACAGAGTGTGTTTCATGGATGAGAACACTGCTCTGAGTTTCCCTACAGGAATGGAGTTGAACCACAGGATCTGTGTGTTCCTACAAGCAAAAGTTCATTTCTGGTAAACCAAGAGAAATTTGAGATCAAATGATTTTACACAGTTCAAGAAACCAACGGGATTCCCACTATTAACTAAAGAGCGTTTATATAAGTGGAGCTGTGGTTTGTATCAGTTTCATAAGTAGAGTTGAACTACATATGGTCCATATGAGTAGGAAACACAGTTCGTTTTTTCTGGGCATGCTCATGTTTCTTGCTGTATTAGAGACACTCAAAAGAAGAGATTGTTTCTTGCATTAAAACTGAGTGTGTTTCATGGATGAGAACACTGCTCTGAATTTCCGTTCAGAAACGGAGTTAAAGCCCAGGGTCTGTGTCTTCCTACAAGCAAGAGTTCATTTAAGGTAAACCAAGAGAATTTTGGGATCAAATGATTTTACACCGTTCAGGAACCAATGCGATTCTCACTATTAACTCAAGAGCATTTATGTAAGTGGATCTGTGGTTTGTATCAGTTTCATAAGTAGAGTTGAACTACATATGGTCCATATGAGTAGGAAATACAGTTCTTTTTTTCTCGGCATGCTCATGGTTCTTGCTGTATTAGAGACGCTCGAAAGAAGAGCTTGCTTCTTGCATTAAAACAGAGTGTGTTTCATGGATGAGAACACTGCCCTGAATTTCCCTTCAGAAACGAAGTTAAAGCACAGGATCTGTGTCTTCCTACAAGCAAGAGTTCATTTCTGGTAAACCAAGTGAATTTTGGGCTCAAATGATTTTACACAGTTCACGAACCCAACGCGATTCTCACTATTAACTCAAGAGCATTCATGTAATTGGAGCTGTGGTTTGTATCAGTTTCATAAGCAGAGTTGAACTACGTATGGTCTGTATGAGTAGGAAACACAGTTCTTTTTTTTTGGGCATGCTCATGGTTCCTGCTGTATTAGAGATGCTGGAATGAAGAACTAGTTTCTTATGTAAAAATGCAGTGTGTTCCATGGATGAGAAGACTGGTCTTAATTTCCCTTCAGAAACGGAGTTAAACCAAAGGATCTGTGTCTTCCTACAAGCAAGAGATCATTTCTGCAAAACTATGTGAATTTTGGGCTCAAATGATTTTACACAGTTCAAGAAACCAACGCGATTCTCACAATTAACTAAAGAGCATTAATGTAAGTGGAGCTGTGGTTTGTATCAGTTTCATAAGTACAGTTGAACTGCATATGGTCCATATGAGTAGGAAATGCAGTTCTTTTTTTCTCGGCATGCTCATGGTTCCTGCTGTATTAGAGATGTTCGAAAGAAGAGCTTGCTTCTTGCGTTAAAACAGTGTGTGTTTCATGGATGAGAACGCTGCTCTGAGTTTCCCTTCAGAAACGGAGTTCAACCACAAGATCTGTGTCTTCCTACAAGCAGAAGTTCATTTCTGGTAATCCAGGAGAATTTTGAGCTCAAATGATTTTACACAGTTCACAAACCCAACGCGATTCTCACAATTAACTAAAGAGCCTTTATGTAAGTGGAGCTCCGGTTTGTATCAGTTTCATAAGTAGAGTTGAACTACATATGGTCTGTATGAGTAGGAAATACAGTTCTTTTTTTCTGGGCATGCTCATGGTTCTTGCTGTATTAGAGACGCTCGAAATATGAGATTGTTTCTTGCATTAAAACAGAGTGTGTTTTATGGATGAGAACACTGCTCTGAATTTCCCTTCAGAAACGGAGTTAAAGCCCAGGATCTGTATCTTCCTACAGGCAAGAGTTCATTTCCGGTAAACCAAGTGAATTTTGGGGTCAAATGATTTTACACAGTTCATGAACCTAACGCGATTCTCACAATTAGCTCAAGAGCATTTATGTAAGTGGAGCTGTGGTTTGTATCAGTTTGATAAGTAGAGTTGAACTACATATGGTCCGTATGAGTAGGAAACACAGTTCTTTTTTTCTGGGCATTCTCATGTTTCTTGCTGTATTAGAGACGCTCGAAAGAAGAGATTGCTCTTGCATTAAAACTGAGTGTGTTTCATGGATGAGAATTCTGCTCTGAATTTCCCTTCAGAAACGGAGTTAAAGCCCAGGGTCTGTGTCTTCCTACAAGCAAGAGTTCATTTAAGGTAAACCAAGAGAATTTTGGGATCAAATGATTTTACACAGTTCAGGAACCCAACGCGATTCTCACTATTAACTCAAGAGCATTTATGTAAGTGGAGCTGTGGTTTGTATCAGTGTCATAAGCAGAGTTGAAATACGTATGGTCTGTATGAGTAGGAAACACAGTTCTTTTTTTCTGGGCATGTCATGGTTCTTGCTGTATTAGAGATGCTGGAATGAAGAGCTAGCTTCTTGCATTAATACGCAGTGTGTTCCATGGATGAGAACACTGGTCATAATTTCCCTTCAGAAATGGAATTAAACCACAGGATCTGTGTCTTCCTACAAGCAAGAGTTCATTTCTGGAAAACTATTTGAATTTTGGGCTCAAATGATGTTACACAGTGCAAGAACCCAACACAATTCTCACAATTAACTAAAGAGCCTTTATGTAAGTGGAGCGGTGGATTGTATCAGTTTCATCAGTACAGTTGAAATACATATGGTCCGTATGAGTAGGAAATACAGTTCTTTTTTTCTCAGCATGCTCATGTTTCTTGCTGTATTAGAGATGCTCAAAAGAAGAGATTGCTTCTTGCATTTAAACAGAGTGTGTTTCATGGTTAGAACACTACTCTGAATTTCCCTTCAGAAACGGAGTTAAAGCCCAGGGTCTGTGTCTTCCTACAAGCAAGAGTTCATTTAAGGTAAACCAAGAGAATTTTGGGATCAAATGATTTTACACCGTTCAGGAACCAATGCGATTCTCACTATTACCTCAAGAGCATTTATGTAAGTGGAGCTGTGGTTTGTATCAGTTCATAAGTAGAGTTGAAATACATATGGTCTGTATGTGTAGGAAATACAGGTCTTTTTTTCGGCATGCTCATGGTTCGTGCTGTATTAGAGATGCTCGAAAGAAGAGCATGCTTCTAGCGTTAAAACAGAGTGTGTTTCATGGATGAGAACACTGCTCTGAGTTTCCCTTCCAAAACGGAGATGAAAAACAGGATCTGTATCTTCCTACATGCAAAAGTTCATTTTTGGTAAACCAAAAGAATTTTGAGCTCAAATGATTTTACACAGTTCATGAAACCAACGCGATTCCCACTTTAACTATAGAGCATTTATATAAGTAGAGACGTGGTTTGTATCAGTTTCATAAGTAGAGTTGAACTACATATGGTCCTTATGAGTAGGAAACACAGTTCTTTTTTTCTGGGCATGCTCATGTTTCTTGCTGTATTAGAGACGCTCGAAAGAAGAGATTGCTTCTTGCATTAAAACAGAGTGTGTCTCATGGATGAGAACACTGCTCTGAATTTCCCTTCAGAAATTGAGTTAAACCAAATGATCTTTGTTTTCCTACACGCAAGATTTCTTTATAGTAAAGGTATTGAATTTTCGGCTCAAATGAATTTACACAGTTCACGAACCCAACCCGTTTTCACTATTAACTAAAGAGCATCTATGTAAAAGATGATCTGGATTGTATCAGTTTCATAAGCAGAGTTGAACTAGATATTGCTTGTATGAGTAGGAGACACACTTCTTTTTTTCTTGGCATGCTCATGTTCCTTGCGGTATTGCAGAAGGTGGAAAGAAGAGCATGCTTCTTGCGTTAAAACAGTGTGCGTTTCATGGATGAGAACACTGCTCTGAGTTTCCCTTCAGAAACGGAGTTCAACCACAGGATCTGTGTCTTCCTACAAGCAAAAGTTCATTTCTGGTAAACCAAGAGACTTTTGAGCTCAAATGATTTTACACAGTTCACGAACCCAACGCGATTCTCACAATTAACTAAAGAGAATTTATGTAAGTGGAGCTGTGGTTTGTATCAGTTTCGTAAGTAGAGTTGAACTGCATGTGGTCCGTATGAGTAGGAAACACAGTTCTTTTTTGCTAGGCCTGCTCATGTTTCTTGCTGTATTAGAGATGCTCGAGAGAAGAGCTTGCTTCTTGCGTTAAAACAGAGTGTGTTTCATGGATGAGAACACTGCCCTGAATTTCCCATCAGAAGCGGAGTGATAGCCCAGGATCTGTGTCTTCCTACAAGCAAGAGTTCATTTCTGGTAAACCAAGAGAATTTTGGTGTCAAATGATTTAACACAGGTCACGAAACCAACGCGATTCTTACTATTAACTCAAGAGCATTTATGTAAGTGGAGCTGTGGTTTGTATCAGTTTCATAAGCAGAGTTGAACTACGTATGGTCCATATGTGTAGGAAACACAGTTCTTTTTTTCTGGGCATGCTCATGGTTCTTGCTGTATTAGAGATGCTAGAAAGAACAGCTAGCTTCTTGCGTTAAAGCACAGTGTGTTCCATGGATGAGAACACTGGTCTTAATTTCCCTTCAGAAACGGAGTTAAAACACAGTATCTGTGTCTTCCTACAAGCAAGAGATCATTTCTGCAAAACTATGTGAATTTTGGGCTCAAATGATTTTACACAGTTCAAGAACCCAACGCAATTCTCACAATTAACTAAAGGGCATTTATGTAAGTGGAGCTGTGGTTTGTATCAGTTTCATAATTAGAGTTGAACTAAATATGGTCCGCATGAGTAGGAAATACAGTTCTTTTTTTCTCGGCATGCTCATGGTTCTTGCTGTATTAGAGATGCTCGATGGAAGAGCTTGCTTCTTGCGTTAAACAGAGTGTGGTTCATGGATGAGAACACTGCTCTGAGTTTCCCTACAGAGACGGAGTTGAACCACAGGATCTGTGTCTTGCTACAAGCAAAAGTTCATTTCTGGTAAACCAAGAGAAGTTTCTGCTCAAATGACTTTACACAGTTCATGAAACCAACACGATTCCCACTATTAACTAAAGAGCATTTATATAAGTGGAGCTGTGGTTTGTATCAGTTTCATAAGTAGAGTTGAACTACATGTGGTCCTTATGAGTAGGAAACACAGTTATTTTTTGCTAGGCATGCTCATGTTTCTTGCTGTATTAGAGACACTCAAAAGAAGAGATTGTTTCTTGCATTAAAACAGAGTGTGTTTTATGTATGAGAACACTGCTCTGAATTTCTCTTTAGAAACGGAGTTAAAGCCCAGGATCTGTATCTTCCTACAGGCAAGAGTTCACTTCCGGTAAAACAAGTGAATTTTGGGGTCAAATGATTTTACACAGTTCACGAACCTAACGCGATTCTCACTATTAGCTCAAGAGCATTTATGTAAGTGGAGCTCCAGTTTGTATCAGTTTCATAAGTAGAGTTGAACTACATATGGTACCTATGAGTAGGAAATACAGTTCTTTTTTTCACGGCATGCTCATGGTTCTTGCTACATTAGAGATGCTCGAAAGAAGAGCTTTCTTCTTGCGATAAAATAGAGGGTGTTTCATGGATGAGAACACTGCTCTGAGTTTCCTTCAGAAATGGAGTTCAACCACATGATCTGTGTCTTCCTACTAGTAAAAGTTCATTTCTGGTAAACCAAGAGAATTTTGAGCTCAAATGATTTTACACAGTTCACGAACCCAACGCGATTCTCACTATTAACTAAAGAGCATTTATGTAAGTGGAGCTGTGGTTTGTATCAGTTTCATAAGAAGAGTTGCACAATATATTTTCCATATGAGTAGCAAACACAGTTCTTTTTTTCTGGGCATGCTCATGTTTCTTGCTGTATTAGAGACACTCAAAAGAAGAGATTGTTTCTTGCATTAAAACAGAGTGTGTTTTATGTATGAGAACACTGCTCTGAATTTCTCTTTAGAAACGGAGTTAAAGCCCAGGATCTGTATCTTCCTACAGGCAAGAGTTCACTTCCGGTAAAACAAGTGAATTTTGGGGTCAAATGATTTTACACAGTTCACGAAACTAACGCGATTCTCACTATTAGCTCAAGAGCATTTATGTAAGTGGAGCTCCGGTTTGTATCAGTTTCATAAGTAGAGTTGAACTACATATGGTACCTATGAGTAGGAAATACAGTTCTTTTTTTCACGGCATGCTCATGGTTCTTGCTACATTAGAGATGCTCGAAAGAAGAGCTTTCTTCTTGCGATAAAATAGAGGGTGTTTCATGGATGAGAACACTGCTCTGAGTTTCCCTTCAGAAATGGAGTTCAACCACATGATCTGTGTCTTCCTACTAGTAAAAGTTCATTTCTGGTAAACCAAGAGAATTTTGAGCTCAAATGATTTTACACAGTTCACGAACCCAACGCGATTCTCACTATTAACTAAAGAGCATTTATGTAAGTGGAGCTGTGGTTTGTATCAGTTTCATAAGAAGAGTTGCACAATATATTTTCCATATGAGTAGCAAACACAGTTCTTTTTTTCTGGGCATGCTCATGTTTCTTGCTGTATTAGAGACACTCAAAAGAAGAGATTGTTTCTTGCATTAAAACAGAGTGTGTTTTATGTATGAGAACACTGCTCTGAATTTCTCTTTAGAAACGGAGTTAAAGCCCAGGATCTGTATCTTCCTACAGGCAAGAGTTCACTTCCGGTAAAACAAGTGAATTTTGGGGTCAAATGATTTTACACAGTTCACGAACCTAACGCGATTCTCACTATTAGCTCAAGAGCATTTATGTAAGTGGAGCTCCGGTTTGTATCAGTTTCATAAGTAGAGTTGAACTACATATGGTACCTATGAGTAGGAAATACAGTTCTTTTTTTCTAGGCATGCTCATGGTGCTTGCTGTATTAGAGATCCTCAAAAGAAGAGATTGCTTCTTGCGTTAAAACAGAGTGTGTTTCATGGATGCGAACACTGCTCTGAATTTCCCTTCAGAAACGGAGTTAAAGCCCAGGATCTGTGTCTTCCTACAAGCAATAGTTCATTTCTGGTAAACCAAGTAAATTTGGGGGTCAAATGATTATACACAGTTCACGAACCAAACGCGATTCTCACTATTAACTCAAGAGCATTCATGTAATTGGAGCTGTGGTTTGTATCAGTTTCATAAGTAGAGTTGAAATACATATGGTCCGTATGAGTAGGAAATACAGTTCTTTTTTTCACGGCATGCTCATGGTTCTTGCTGCATTAGAGATGCTCGAAAGAAGAGCTTTCTTCTTGCGATAAAACAGAGGGTGTTTCATGGATGAGAACACTGCTCTGAGTTTCCCTTCAGAAATGGAGTTCAACCACATGATCTGTGTCTTCCTACTAGTAAAAGTTCATTTCTGGTAAACCAAGAGAATTTTGAGCTCAAATGATTTTACACAGTTCACGAACCCAACGCGATTCTCACTATTAACTAAAGAGCATTTATGTAAGTGGAGCTGTGGTTTGTATCAGTTTCATAAGAAGAGTTGCACAATGTATTTTCCATATGAGTAGCAAACACAGTTCTTTTTTTCTGGGCATGCTCATGTTTCTTGCTGTATTAGAGACACTCAAAAGAAGAGATTGTTTCTTGCATTAAAACAGAGTGTGTTTTATGTATGAGAACACTGCTCTGAATTTCTCTTTAGAAACGGAGTTAAAGCCCAGGATCTGTACCTTCCTACAGGCAAGAGTTCACTTCCAGTAAAACAAGTGAATTTTGGGGTCAAATGATTTTACACAGTTCACGAACCTAACGCGATTCTCACTATTAGCTCAAGAGCATTTATGTAAGTGGAGCTGTGGTTTGTATCAGTTTCATAAGTAGAGTTGAACTACATATGGTACGTATGAGTAGGAACCACAGTTCTTTTTTTGGGGCATGCTCATGGTTCCTGCTGTATTAGAGATGCTGGAATGAAGAACTAGTTTCTTATGTAAAAACGCAGTGTATTCCATGGATGAGTAGACTGGTCTTAATTTCCCTTCAGAAACAGAGTTAAACCAAAGGATCTGTGTCTTCCTACAAGCAAGAGATCATATCTGCAAAACTATGTGAATTTTGGGCTCAAATGATTTTACACAGTTCAAGAACCCAACGCGATTCTCACAATTAACTAAAGAGCATTAGTGTAAGTGGAGCTGTGGTTTGTATCAGTTTCATAAGTAGAGTTGAACTACATATGGTCCATATGAGTAGGAAATGCAGTTCTTATTTTCTCGGCATGCTCATGATTCCTGCTGTATTAGAGATGTTCGAAAGAAGAGCTTGCTTCTTGCTTTAAAACAGAGTGTGTTTCATGGATGAGAACGCTGCTCTGAGTTTCCCTTCAGAAACGGAGTTCAACCACAAGATCTGTGTCTTCCTACAAGCAGAAGTTCATTTCTGGTAATCCAGGAGAATTTTGAGCTCAAATGATTTTACACAGTTCACGAACCCAACTAGATTCTCACTATTAACTAAAGAGCATTTATGTAAGTGGAGCTGTGGTTTGTATCAGTTTCATAAGTAGAGTTGAACTACATATGGTCCATACGAGTAGGAAACACAGTTCGTTTTTTCTGGGCATGCTCATGTTTCTTGCTGTATTAGAGACACTCAAAATTAAGAGATTATTTCTTGCATTAAAACTGAGTGTGTTTCATGGATGCGAACACTGCTCTGAATTTCCCTTCAGAAACGGAGTTAAAGCCCAGGATCTGTGTCTTCCTACAAGCAATAGTTCATTTCTGGTAAACCAAGTAAATTTGGGTGTCAAATGATTATACACAGTTCACGAACCAAACGCGATTCTCACTATTAACTCAAGAGCATTCATGTAATTGGAGCTGTGGTTTGTATCAGTTTCATAAGTAGAGTTGAAATACATATGGTCCGTATGAGTAGGAAATACAGTTCTTTTTTTCACGGCATGCTCATGGTTCTTGCTACATTAGAGATGCTCGAAAGAAGAGCTTTCTTCTTGCGATAAAATAGAGGGTGTTTCATGGATGAGAACACTGCTCTGAGTTTCCCTTCAGAAATGGAGTTCAACCACATGATCTGTGTCTTCCTACTAGTAAAAGTTCATTTCTGGTAAACCAAGAGAATTTTGAGCTCAAATGATTTTACACAGTTCACGAACCCAACGCGATTCTCACTATTAACTAAAGAGCATTTATGTAAGTGGAGCTGTGGTTTGTATCAGTTTCATAAGAAGAGTTGCACAATATATTTTCCATATGAGTAGCAAACACAGTTCTTTTTTTCTGGGCATGCTCATGTTTCTTGCTGTATTAGAGACACTCAAAAGAAGAGATTGTTTCTTGCATTAAAACAGAGTGTGTTTTATGTATGAGAACACTGCTCTGAATTTCTCTTTAGAAACGGAGTTAAAGCCCAGGATCTGTATCTTCCTACAGGCAAGAGTTCACTTCCGGTAAAACAAGTGAATTTTGGGGTCAAATGATTTTACACAGTTCACGAACCTAACGCGATTCTCACTATTAGCTCAAGAGCATTTATGTAAGTGGAGCTCCGGTTTGTATCAGTTTCATAAGTAGAGTTGAACTACATATGGTACCTATGAGTAGGAAATACAGTTCTTTTTTTCTAGGCATGCTCATGGTGCTTGCTGTATTAGAGATCCTCGAAAGAAGAGATTGCTTCTTGCGTTAAAACAGAGTGTGTTTCATGGATGCGAACACTGCTCTGAATTTCCCTTCAGAAACGGAGTTAAAGCCCAGGATCTGTGTCTTCCTACAAGCAATAGTTCATTTCTGGTAAACCAAGTAAATTTGGGGGTCAAATGATTATACACAGTTCACGAACCAAACGCGATTCTCACTATTAACTCAAGAGCATTCATGTAATTGGAGCTGTGGTTTGTATCAGTTTCATAAGTAGAGTTGAAATACATATGGTCCGTATGAGTAGGAAATACAGTTCTTTTTTTCACGGCATGCTCATGGTTCTTGCTGCATTAGAGATGCTCGAAAGAAGAGCTTTCTTCTTGCGATAAAACAGAGGGTGTTTCATGGATGAGAACACTGCTCTGAGTTTCCCTTCAGAAATGGAGTTCAACCACATGATCTGTGTCTTCCTACTAGTAAAAGTTCATTTCTGGTAAACCAAGAGAATTTTGAGCTCAAATGATTTTACACAGTTCACGAACCCAACGCGATTCTCACTATTAACTAAAGAGCATTTATGTAAGTGGAGCTGTGGTTTGTATCAGTTTCATAAGAAGAGTTGCACAATGTATTTTCCATATGAGTAGCAAACACAGTTCTTTTTTTCTGGGCATGCTCATGTTTCTTGCTGTATTAGAGACACTCAAAAGAAGAGATTGTTTCTTGCATTAAAACAGAGTGCGTTTTATGTATGAGAACACTGCTCTGAATTTCTCTTTAGAAAGGGAGTTAAAGCCCAGGATCTGTACCTTCCTACAGGCAAGAGTTCACTTCCAGTAAAACAAGTGAATTTTGGGGTCAAATGATTTTACACAGTTCACGAACCTAACGCGATTCTCACTATTAGCTCAAGAGCATTTATGTAAGTGGAGCTGTGGTTTGTATCAGTTTCATAAGTAGAGTTGAACTACATATGGTACGTATGAGTAGGAACCACAGTTCTTTTTTTTGGGCATGCTCATGGTTCCTGCTGTATTAGAGATGCTGGAATGAAGAACTAGTTTCTTATGTAAAAACGCAGTGTATTCCATGGATGAGTAGACTGGTCTTAATTTCCCTTCAGAAACAGAGTTAAACCAAAGGATCTGTGTCTTCCTACAAGCAAGAGATCATATCTGCAAAACTATGTGAATTTTGGGCTCAAATGATTTTACACAGTTCAAGAACCCAACGCGATTCTCACAATTAACTAAAGAGCATTAGTGTAAGTGGAGCTGTGGTTTGTATCAGTTTCATAAGTAGAGTTGAACTACATATGGTCCATATGAGTAGGAAATGCAGTTCTTATTTTCTCGGCATGCTCATGATTCCTGCTGTATTAGAGATGTTCGAAAGAAGAGCTTGCTTCTTGCTTTAAAACAGAGTGTGTTTCATGGATGAGAACGCTGCTCTGAGTTTCCCTTCAGAAACGGAGTTCAACCACAAGATCTGTGTCTTCCTACAAGCAGAAGTTCATTTCTGGTAATCCAGGAGAATTTTGAGCTCAAATGATTTTTCACAGTTCACAAACCCAACGGGATTCTCACAATTAACTAAAGAGCATTTATGTAAGTGGAGCTCCGGTTTGTATCAGTTTCATAAGTAGAGTTGAACTACATATGGTCCCTATGAGTAGGAAATACAGTTCTTTTTTTCTAGGCATGCTCATGGTGCTTGCTGTATTAGAGATCCTCGAAAGAAGAGATTGCTTCTTGCGTTAAAACAGAGTGTGTTTCATGGATGCGAACACTGCTCTGAATTTCCCTTCAGAAACGGAGTTAAAGCCCAGGATCTGTGTCTTCCTACAAGCAATAGTTCATTTCTGGTAAACCAAGTAAATTTGGGGGTCAAATGATTATACACAGTTCACGAACCAAACGCGATTCTCACTATTAACTCAAGAGCATTCATGTAATTGGAGCTGTGGTTTGTATCAGTTTCATAAGTAGAGTTGAAATACATATGGTCCGTATGAGTAGGAAATACAGTTCTTTTTTTCACGGCATGCTCATGGTTCTTGCTGCATTAGAGATGCTCGAAAGAAGAGCTTTCTTCTTGCGATAAAACAGAGGGTGTTTCATGGATGAGAACACTGCTCTGAGTTTCCCTTCAGAAATGGAGTTCAACCACATGATCTGTGTCTTCCTACTAGTAAAAGTTCATTTCTGGTAAACCAAGAGAATTTTGAGCTCAAATGATTTTACACAGTTCACGAACCCAACTAGATTCTCACTATTAACTAAAGAGCATTTATGTAAGTGGAGCTGTGGTTTGTATCAGTTTCATAAGAAGAGTTGCACAATGTATTTTCCATATGAGTAGCAAACACAGTTCTTTTTTTCTGGGCATGCTCATGTTTCTTGATGTATTAGAGACACTCAAAAGAAGAGATTGTTTCTTGCATTAAAACAGAGTGTGTTTTATGTATGAGAACACTGCTCTGAATTTCTCTTTAGAAACGGAGTTAAAGCCCAGGATCTGTATCTTCCTACAGGCAAGAGTTAACTTCCGGTAAACCAAGTGAATTTTGGGGTCAAATGATTTTACACAGTTCACGAACCTAACGCGATTCTCACTATTAGCTCAAGAGCATTTATGTAAGTGGAGCTGTGGTTTGTATCAGTTTCATAAGTAGAGTTGAACTACATATGGTACGTATGAGTAGGAACCACAGTTCTTTTTTTTGGGCATGCTCATGGTTCCTGCTGTATTAGAGATGCTGGAATGAAGAACTAGTTTCTTATGTAAAAACGCAGTGTATTCCATGGATGAGAAGACTGGTCTTAATTTCCCTTCAGAAACGGAGTTAAACCAAAGGATCTGTGTCTTCCTACAAGCAAGAGATCATATCTGCAAAACTATGTGAATTTTGGGCTCAAATGATTTTACACAGTTCAAGAACCCAACGCGATTCTCACAATTAACTAAAGAGCATTAGTGTAAGTGGAGCTGTGGTTTGTATCAGTTTCATAAGTAGAGTTGAACTACATATGGTCCATATGAGTAGGAAATGCAGTTCTTATTTTCTCGGCATGCTCATGATTCCTGCTGTATTAGAGATGTTCGAAAGAAGAGCTTGCTTCTTGCTTTAAAACAGAGTGTGTTTCATGGATGAGAACGCTGCTCTGAGTTTCCCTTCAGAAACGGAGTTCAACCACAAGATCTGTGTCTTCCTACAAGCAGAAGTTCATTTCTGGTAATCCAGGAGAATTTTGAGCTCAAATGATTTTTCACAGTTCACAAACCCAACGGGATTCTCACAATTAACTAAAGAGCATTTATGTAAGTGGAGCTCCGGTTTGTATCAGTTTCATAAGTAGAGTTGAACTACATATGGTCCCTATGAGTAGGAAATACAGTTCTTTTTTTCTAGGCATGCTCATGGTGCTTGCTGTATTAGAGATCCTCGAAAGAAGAGATTGCTTCTTGCGTTAAAACAGAGTGTGTTTCATGGATGCGAACACTGCTCTGAATTTCCCTTCAGAAACGGAGTTAAAGCCCAGGATCTGTGTCTTCCTACAAGCAATAGTTCATTTCTGGTAAACCAAGTAAATTTGGGGGTCAAATGATTATACACAGTTCACGAACCAAACGCGATTCTCACTATTAACTCAAGAGCATTCATGTAATTGGAGCTGTGGTTTGTATCAGTTTCATAAGTAGAGTTGAAATACATATGGTCCGTATGAGTAGGAAATACAGTTCTTTTTTTCACGGCATGCTCATGGTTCTTGCTACATTAGAGATGCTCGAAAGAAGAGCTTTCTTCTTGCGATAAAACAGAGGGTGTTTCATGGATGAGAACACTGCTCTGAGTTTCCCTTCAGAAATGGAGTTCAACCACATGATCTGTGTCTTCCTACTAGTAAAAGTTCATTTCTGGTAAACCAAGAGAATTTTGAGCTCAAATGATTTTACACAGTTCACGAACCCAACTAGATTCTCACTATTAACTAAAGAGCATTTATGTAAGTGGAGCTGTGGTTTGTATCAGTTTCATAAGAAGAGTTGCACAATGTATTTTCCATATGAGTAGCAAACACAGTTCTTTTTTTCTGGGCATGCTCATGTTTCTTGCTGTATTAGAGACACTCAAAAGAAGAGATTGTTTCTTGCATTAAAACAGAGTGTGTTTTATGTATGAGAACACTGCTCTGAATTTCTCTTTAGAAACGGAGTTAAAGCCCAGGATCTGTATCTTCCTACAGGCAAGAGTTCACTTCCGGTAAACCAAGTGAATTTTGGGGTCAAATGATTTTACACAGTTCACGAACCTAACGCGATTCTCACTATTAGCTCAAGAGCATTTATGTAAGTGGAGCTGTGGTTTGTATCAGTTTCATAAGTAGAGTTGAACTACATATGGTACGTATGAGTAGGAACCACAGTTCTTTTTTTCTGGGCATTCTCATGTTTCTTGCTGTATTAGAGATGCTCGAAAGAAGAGATTGCATCTTGCATTAAAACTGAGTGTGTTTCATGGATGAGAACACTGCTCTGAATTTCCCTTCAGAAACGGAGTTAAACCAAAGGATCTGTGTCTTCCTACAAGCAAGAGATCATATCTGCAAAACTATGTGAATTTTGGGCTCAAATGATTTTACACAGTTCAAGAACCCAACGCGATTCTCACAATTAACTAAAGAGCATTAGTGTAAGTGGAGCTGTGGTTTGTATCAGTTTCATAAGTAGAGTTGAACTACATATGGTCCATATGTGTAGGAAATGCAGTTCTTATTTTCTCGGCATGCTCATGATTCCTGCTGTATTAGAGATGTTCGAAAGAAGAGCTTGCTTCTTGCTTTAAAACAGAGTGTGTTTCATGGATGAGAACGCTGCTCTGAGTTTCCCTTCAGAAACGGAGTTCAACCACAAGATCTGTGTCTTCCTACAAGCAGAAGTTCATTTCTGGTAATCCAGGAGAATTTTGAGCTCAAATGATTTTTCACAGTTCACAAACCCAACGGGATTCTCACAATTAACTAAAGAGCATTTATGTAAGTGGAGCTCCGGTTTGTATCAGTTTCATAAGTAGAGTTGAACTACATATGGTCCCTATGAGTAGGAAATACAGTTCTTTTTTTCTAGGCATGCTCATGGTGCTTGCTGTATTAGAGATCCTCGAAAGAAGAGATTGCTTCTTGCGTTAAAACAGAGTGTGTTTCATGGATGCGAACACTGCTCTGAATTTCCCTTCAGAAACGGAGTTAAAGCCCAGGATCTGTGTCTTCCTACAAGCAATAGTTCATTTCTGGTAAACCAAGTAAATTTGGGGGTCAAATGATTATACACAGTTCACGAACCAAACGCGATTCTCACTATTAACTCAAGAGCATTCATGTAATTGGAGCTGTGGTTTGTATCAGTTTCATAAGTAGAGTTGAAATACATATGGTCCGTATGAGTAGGAAATACAGTTCTTTTTTTCACGGCATGCTCATGGTTCTTGCTGCATTAGAGATGCTCGAAAGAAGAGCTTTCTTCTTGCGATAAAACAGAGGGTGTTTCATGGATGAGAACACTGCTCTGAGTTTCCCTTCAGAAATGGAGTTCAACCACATGATCTGTGTCTTCCTACTAGTAAAAGTTCATTTCTGGTAAACCAAGAGAATTTTGAGCTCAAATGATTTTACACAGTTCACGAACCCAACTAGATTCTCACTATTAACTAAAGAGCATTTATGTAAGTGGAGCTGTGGTTTGTATCAGTTTCATAAGAAGAGTTGCACAATGTATTTTCCATATGAGTAGCAAACACAGTTCTTTTTTTCTGGGCATGCTCATGTTTCTTGCTGTATTAGAGACACTCAAAAGAAGAGATTGTTTCTTGCATTAAAACAGAGTGTGTTTTATGTATGAGAACACTGCTCTGAATTTCTCTTTAGAAACGGAGTTAAAGCCCAGGATCTGTACCTTCCTACAGGCAAGAGTTCACTTCCGGTAAACCAAGTGAATTTTGGGGTCAAATGATTTTACACAGTTCACGAACCTAACGCGATTCTCACTATTAGCTCAAGAGCATTTATGTAAGTGGAGCTGTGGTTTGTATCAGTTTCATAAGTAGAGTTGAACTACATATGGTACGTATGAGTAGGAAACACAGTTCTTTTTTTCTGGGCATTCTCATGTTTCTTGCTGTATTAGAGATGCTCGAAAGAAGAGATTGCATCTTGCATTAAAACTGAGTGTGTTTCATGGATGAGAACACTGCTCTGAATTTCCCTTCAGAAACGGAGTTAAAGCCCAGGGTCTGTGTCTTCCTACAAGCAAGACTTCATTTCTGGAAAACTATGTGAATTTTGGGCTCAAATGATTTTACTCAGTTCAAGAACCCACCGCGATTCTCACAATTAACTAAAGAGCATTTATGTAAGTGGAGCTGTGGTTTGTTTCAGTTTCATAAGTAGAGTTGAAATACATAAGGTCCGTATGAGTAGGAAATATAGTTCTTTTTGTCACGTCATGCTCATGGTTCTTGCTGTATTAGAGATGCTCAAAAGAAGAGCTTGCTTCTTGCATTAAAACAGAGTGTGTTTCATGGTTGAGAACACTGCTCTGAGTTTCCCTTCAGAAATGGAGTTCAACCACAGGATCTGTGTCTTCCTACAAGCAAAAGTTCATTTCTGGTAAACCAAGAGTATTTTGAGCTCAAATGATTTTACACAGTTCACGAACCCAACGTGATTCTCTCTATGAACTAAAGAACAGTTATGTAATTGGAGCTGTGGTTTGTATCAGTTTCACAAGTAGAGTTGAACTACTTATGGTCCATATGAGTAGGAAACACAGTTCTTTTTTTCTGGGCATGCTCATGGTTCCTACTGTATTAGAGATGCTGGAATGAAGTACTAGCTTCTTGCGTAAAAACGCAGTGTGTTCCATGGATGAGAACACTGGTCTTAATTTCCCTTCAGAAACGGAATTAAACCACAGGATCTGTGTCTTCCTACAAGCAAGAGTTCGTTTCTGGAAAACTATGTGAATTTTGGGCTCAAATGATGTTACACAGTTCAAGAACCCAACGCAATTCTCACAATTAACTAAAGAGCATTTATGTAATGGAGCGGTGGATTGTATCAGTTTCATCAGTACAGTTGAAATACATATGGTCCCTATGAGTAGGAAATACAGTTCTTTTTTTCTCAGCATGCTCATGTTTCTTGCTGTATTAGAGATGCTCGAAGGAAGAGATTGCTTCTTGCATTTAAACAGAGTGTGTTTCATGGTTAGAACACTGCTCTGAATTTCCCTTCAGAAACGGAGTTAAAGCCCAGGATCTGTGTTTTCCTACAAGCAATAGTTCATTTCTGGTAAACCAAGTAAATTTTGGGGTCAAATGATTATACACAGTTCACGAACCAAACGCGATTCCCACTATTAACTCAAGAGCATTTATGTAAGTGGAGCTATGGTTTGTATCAGTTTCATAAGTAGAGTTGAAATACATATGGTCTGTATGAGTAGGAAATACAGTTCTTTTTTTTCACGGCATGCTCGTGGTTCTTGCTGCATTAGAGATGCTCGAAAGAAGAGCTTTCTTCTTGCGATAAAACAGAGGGTGTTTCATGGATCAGAACACTGCTCTGAGTTTCCCTTCAGAAATGGAGTTCAACCACATGATCTGTGTCTTCCTACTAGTAAAAGTTCATTTCTGGTAAACCAAGAGAATTTTGAGCTCAAATGATTTTACACAGTTCACGAACCCAACGCGATTCTCACTATTAACTAAAGAGCATTTATGTAAGTGGAGCTGTGGTTTGTATCAGTTTCATAAGAAGAGTTGCACAATGTATTTTCCATATGAGTAGCAAACACAGTTATTTTTTTCTGGGCATGCTCATGTTTCTTGCTGTATTAGAGACACTCAAAAGAAGAGATTGTTTCTTGCATTAAAACAGAGTGTGTTTTATGTATGAGAACACTGCTCTGAATTTCTCTTTAGAAACGGAGTTAAAGCCCAGGATCTGTATCTTCCTACAGGCAAGAGTTCACTTCCAGTAAAACAAGTGAATTTTGGGGTCAAATGATTTTACACAGTTCACGAACCTAACGCGATTCTCACTATTAGCTCAAGAGCATTTATGTAAGTGGAGCTGTGGTTTGTATCAGTTTCATAAGTAGAGTTGAACTACATATGGTACGTATGAGTAGGAACCACAGTTCTTTTTTTTGGGCATGCTCATGGTTCCTGCTGTATTAGAGATGCTGGAATGAAGAACTAGTTTCTTATGTAAAAACGCAGTGTATTCCATGGATGAGAAGACTGGTCTTAATTTCCCTTCAGAAACGGAGTTAAACCAAAGGATCTGTGTCTTCCTACAAGCAAGAGATCATATCTGCAAAACTATGTGAATTTTGGGCTCAAATGATTTTACACAGTTCAAGAACCCAACGCGATTCTCACAATTAACTAAAGAGCATTAGTGTAAGTGGAGCTGTGGTTTGTATCAGTTTCATAAGTAGAGTTGAACTACATATGGTCCATATGAGTAGGAAATGCAGTTCTTATTTTCTCGGCATGCTCATGATTCCTGCTGTATTAGAGATGTTCGAAAGAAGAGCTTGCTTCTTGCTTTAAAACAGAGTGTGTTTCATGGATGAGAACGCTGCTCTGAGTTTCCCTTCAGAAACGGAGTTCAACCACAAGATCTGTGTCTTCCTACAAGCAGAAGTTCATTTCTGGTAATCCAGGAGAATTTTGAGCTCAAATGATTTTTCACAGTTCACAAACCCAACGGGATTCTCACAATTAACTAAAGAGCATTTAGGTAAGTGGAGCTCCGGTTTGTATCAGTTTCATAAGTAGAGTTGAACTACATATGGTCCCTATGAGTAGGAAATACAGTTCTTTTTTTCTAGGCATGCTCATGGTGCTTGCTGTATTAGAGATCCTCGAAAGAAGAGATTGCTTCTTGCGTTAAAACAGAGTGTGTTTCATGGATGCGAACACTGCTCTGAATTTCCCTTCAGAAACGGAGTTAAAGCCCAGGATCTGTGTCTTCCTACAAGCAATAGTTCATTTCTGGTAAACCAAGTAAATTTGGGGGTCAAATGATTATACACAGTTCACGAACCAAACGCGATTCTCACTATTAACTCAAGAGCATTCATGTAATTGGAGCTGTGGTTTGTATCAGTTTCATAAGTAGAGTTGAAATACATATGGTCCGTATGAGTAGGAAATACAGTTCTTTTTTTCACGGCATGCTCATGGTTCTTGCTACATTAGAGATGCTCGAAAGAAGAGCTTTCTTCTTGCGATAAAACAGAGGGTGTTTCATGGATGAGAACACTGCTCTGAGTTTCCCTTCAGAAATGGAGTTCAACCACATGATCTGTGTCTTCCTACTAGTAAAAGTTCATTTCTGGTAAACCAAGAGAATTTTGAGCTCAAATGATTTTACACAGTTCACGAACCCAACTAGATTCTCACTATTAACTAAAGAGCATTTATGTAAGTGGAGCTGTGGTTTGTATCAGTTTCATAAGAAGAGTTGCACAATGTATTTTCCATATGAGTAGCAAACACAGTTCTTTTTTTCTGGGCATGCTCATGTTTCTTGCTGTATTAGAGACACTCAAAAGAAGAGATTGTTTCTTGCATTAAAACAGAGTGTGTTTTATGTATGAGAACACTGCTCTGAATTTCTCTTTAGAAACGGAGTTAAAGCCCAGGATCTGTATCTTCCTACAGGCAAGAGTTCACTTCCGGTAAACCAAGTGAATTTTGGGGTCAAATGATTTTACACAGTTCACGAACCTAACGCGATTCTCACTATTAGCTCAAGAGCATTTATGTAAGTGGAGCTGTGGTTTGTATCAGTTTCATAAGTAGAGTTGAACTACATATGGTACGTATGAGTAGGAACCACAGTTCTTTTTTTCTGGGCATTCTCATGTTTCTTGCTGTATTAGAGATGCTCGAAAGAAGAGATTGCATCTTGCATTAAAACTGAGTGTGTTTCATGGATGAGAACACTGCTCTGAATTTCCCTTCAGAAACGGAGTTAAACCAAAGGATCTGTGTCTTCCTACAAGCAAGAGATCATATCTGCAAAACTATGTGAATTTTGGGCTCAAATGATTTTACACAGTTCAAGAACCCAACGCGATTCTCACAATTAACTAAAGAGCATTAGTGTAAGTGGAGCTGTGGTTTGTATCAGTTTCATAAGTAGAGTTGAACTACATATGGTCCATATGTGTAGGAAATGCAGTTCTTATTTTCTCGGCATGCTCATGATTCCTGCTGTATTAGAGATGTTCGAAAGAAGAGCTTGCTTCTTGCTTTAAAACAGAGTGTGTTTCATGGATGAGAACGCTGCTCTGAGTTTCCCTTCAGAAACGGAGTTCAACCACAAGATCTGTGTCTTCCTACAAGCAGAAGTTCATTTCTGGTAATCCAGGAGAATTTTGAGCTCAAATGATTTTTCACAGTTCACAAACCCAACGGGATTCTCACAATTAACTAAAGAGCATTTATGTAAGTGGAGCTCCGGTTTGTATCAGTTTCATAAGTAGAGTTGAACTACATATGGTCCCTATGAGTAGGAAATACAGTTCTTTTTTTCTAGGCATGCTCATGGTGCTTGCTGTATTAGAGATCCTCGAAAGAAGAGATTGCTTCTTGCGTTAAAACAGAGTGTGTTTCATGGATGCGAACACTGCTCTGAATTTCCCTTCAGAAACGGAGTTAAAGCCCAGGATCTGTGTCTTCCTACAAGCAATAGTTCATTTCTGGTAAACCAAGTAAATTTGGGGGTCAAATGATTATACACAGTTCACGAACCAAACGCGATTCTCACTATTAACTCAAGAGCATTCATGTAATTGGAGCTGTGGTTTGTATCAGTTTCATAAGTAGAGTTGAAATACATATGGTCCGTATGAGTAGGAAATACAGTTCTTTTTTTCACGGCATGCTCATGGTTCTTGCTGCATTAGAGATGCTCGAAAGAAGAGCTTTCTTCTTGCGATAAAACAGAGGGTGTTTCATGGATGAGAACACTGCTCTGAGTTTCCCTTCAGAAATGGAGTTCAACCACATGATCTGTGTCTTCCTACTAGTAAAAGTTCATTTCTGGTAAACCAAGAGAATTTTGAGCTCAAATGATTTTACACAGTTCACGAACCCAACTAGATTCTCACTATTAACTAAAGAGCATTTATGTAAGTGGAGCTGTGGTTTGTATCAGTTTCATAAGAAGAGTTGCACAATGTATTTTCCATATGAGTAGCAAACACAGTTCTTTTTTTCTGGGCATGCTCATGTTTCTTGCTGTATTAGAGACACTCAAAAGAAGAGATTGTTTCTTGCATTAAAACAGAGTGTGTTTTATGTATGAGAACACTGCTCTGAATTTCTCTTTAGAAACGGAGTTAAAGCCCAGGATCTGTACCTTCCTACAGGCAAGAGTTCACTTCCGGTAAACCAAGTGAATTTTGGGGTCAAATGATTTTACACAGTTCACGAACCTAACGCGATTCTCACTATTAGCTCAAGAGCATTTATGTAAGTGGAGCTGTGGTTTGTATCAGTTTCATAAGTAGAGTTGAACTACATATGGTACGTATGAGTAGGAAACACAGTTCTTTTTTTCTGGGCATTCTCATGTTTCTTGCTGTATTAGAGATGCTCGAAAGAAGAGATTGCATCTTGCATTAAAACTGAGTGTGTTTCATGGATGAGAACACTGCTCTGAATTTCCCTTCAGAAACGGAGTTAAAGCCCAGGGTCTGTGTCTTCCTACAAGCAAGACTTCATTTCTGGAAAACTATGTGAATTTTGGGCTCAAATGATTTTACTCAGTTCAAGAACCCACCGCGATTCTCACAATTAACTAAAGAGCATTTATGTAAGTGGAGCTGTGGTTTGTTTCAGTTTCATAAGTAGAGTTGAAATACATAAGATCTGTATGAGTAGGAAATATAGTTCTTTTTTTTCACGTCATGCTCATGGTTCTTGCTGTATTAGAGATGCTCGAAAGAAGAGCTTGCTTCTTGCATTAAAACAGAGTGTGTTTCATGGATGAGAACACTGCTCTGAGTTTCCCTTCAGAAATGGAGTTCAACCACAGGATCTGTGTCTTCCTACAAGCAAAAGTTCATTTCTGGTAAACCAAGAGTATTTTGAGCTCAAATGATTTTACACAGTTCACGAACCCAACGTGATTCTCTCTATGAACTAAAGAACAGTTATGTAATTGGAGCTGTGGTTTGTATCAGTTTCACAAGTAGAGTTGAACTACTTATGGTCCATATGAGTAGGAAACACAGTTCTTTTTTTCTGGGCATGCTCATGGTTCCTACTGTATTAGAGATGCTGGAATGAAGTACTAGCTTCTTGCGTAAAAACGCAGTGTGTTCCATGGATGAGAACACTGGTCTTAATTTCCCTTCAGAAACGGAATTAAACCACAGGATCTGTGTCTTCCTACAAGCAAGAGTTCGTTTCTGGAAAACTATGTGAATTTTGGGCTCAAATGATGTTACACAGTTCAAGAACCCAACGCAATTCTCACAATTAACTAAAGAGCATTTATGTAATGGAGCGGTGGATTGTATCAGTTTCATCAGTACAGTTGAAATACATATGGTCCCTATGAGTAGGAAATACAGTTCTTTTTTTCTCAGCATGCTCATGTTTCTTGCTGTATTAGAGATGCTCGAAGGAAGAGATTGCTTCTTGCATTTAAACAGAGTGTGTTTCATGGTTAGAACACTGCTCTGAATTTCCCTTCAGAAACGGAGTTAAAGCCCAGGATCTGTGTTTTCCTACAAGCAATAGTTCATTTCTGGTAAACCAAGTAAATTTTGGGGTCAAATGATTATACACAGTTCACGAACCAAACGCGATTCCCACTATTAACTCAAGAGCATTTATGTAAGTGGAGCTATGGTTTGTATCAGTTTCATAAGTAGAGTTGAAATACATATGGTCTGTATGAGTAGGAAATACAGTTCTTTTTTTTCACGGCATGCTCGTGGTTCTTGCTGCATTAGAGATGCTCGAAAGAAGAGCTTTCTTCTTGCGATAAAACAGAGGGTGTTTCATGGATCAGAACACTGCTCTGAGTTTCCCTTCAGAAATGGAGTTCAACCACATGATCTGTGTCTTCCTACTAGTAAAAGTTCATTTCTGGTAAACCAAGAGAATTTTGAGCTCAAATGATTTTACACAGTTCACGAACCCAACGCGATTCTCACTATTAACTAAAGAGCATTTATGTAAGTGGAGCTGTGGTTTGTATCAGTTTCATAAGAAGAGTTGCACAATGTATTTTCCATATGAGTAGCAAACACAGTTATTTTTTTCTGGGCATGCTCATGTTTCTTGCTGTATTAGAGACACTCAAAAGAAGAGATTGTTTCTTGCATTAAAACAGAGTGTGTTTTATGTATGAGAACACTCTCTGAATTTCTCTTTAGAAACGGAGTTAAAGCCCAGGATCTGTATCTTCCTACAGGCAAGAGTTCACTTCCAGTAAAACAAGTGAATTTTGGGGTCAAATGATTTTACACAGTTCACGAACCTAACGCGATTCTCACTATTAGCTCAAGAGCATTTATGTAAGTGGAGCTGTGGTTTGTATCAGTTTCATAAGTAGAGTTGAACTACATATGGTACGTATGAGTAGGAACCACAGTTCTTTTTTTTGGGCATGCTCATGGTTCCTGCTGTATTAGAGATGCTGGAATGAAGAACTAGTTTCTTATGTAAAAACGCAGTGTATTCCATGGATGAGAAGACTGGTCTTAATTTCCCTTCAGAAACGGAGTTAAACCAAAGGATCTGTGTCTTCCTACAAGCAAGAGATCATATCTGCAAAACTATGTGAATTTTGGGCTCAAATGATTTTACACAGTTCAAGAACCCAACGCGATTCTCACAATTAACTAAAGAGCATTAGTGTAAGTGGAGCTGTGGTTTGTATCAGTTTCATAAGTAGAGTTGAACTACATATGGTCCATATGTGTAGGAAATGCAGTTCTTATTTTCTCGGCATGCTCATGATTCCTGCTGTATTAGAGATGTTCGAAAGAAGAGCTTGCTTCTTGCTTTAAAACAGAGTGTGTTTCATGGATGAGAACGCTGCTCTGAGTTTCCCTTCAGAAACGGAGTTCAACCACAAGATCTGTGTCTTCCTACAAGCAGAAGTTCATTTCTGGTAATCCAGGAGAATTTTGAGCTCAAATGATTTTTCACAGTTCACAAACCCAACGGGATTCTCACAATTAACTAAAGAGCATTTAGGTAAGTGGAGCTCCGGTTTGTATCAGTTTCATAAGTAGAGTTGAACTACATATGGTCCCTATGAGTAGGAAATACAGTTCTTTTTTTCTAGGCATGCTCATGGTGCTTGCTGTATTAGAGATCCTCGAAAGAAGAGATTGCTTCTTGCGTTAAAACAGAGTGTGTTTCATGGATGCGAACACTGCTCTGAATTTCCCTTCAGAAACGGAGTTAAAGCCCAGGATCTGTGTCTTCCTACAAGCAATAGTTCATTTCTGGTAAACCAAGTAAATTTGGGGGTCAAATGATTATACACAGTTCACGAACCAAACGCGATTCTCACTATTAACTCAAGAGCATTCATGTAATTGGAGCTGTGGTTTGTATCAGTTTCATAAGTAGAGTTGAAATACATATGGTCCGTATGAGTAGGAAATACAGTTCTTTTTTTCACGGCATGCTCATGGTTCTTGCTACATTAGAGATGCTCGAAAGAAGAGCTTTCTTCTTGCGATAAAACAGAGGGTGTTTCATGGATGAGAACACTGCTCTGAGTTTCCCTTCAGAAATGGAGTTCAACCACATGATCTGTGTCTTCCTACTAGTAAAAGTTCATTTCTGGTAAACCAAGAGAATTTTGAGCTCAAATGATTTTACACAGTTCACGAACCCAACTAGATTCTCACTATTAACTAAAGAGCATTTATGTAAGTGGAGCTGTGGTTTGTATCAGTTTCATAAGAAGAGTTGCACAATGTATTTTCCATATGAGTAGCAAACACAGTTCTTTTTTTCTGGGCATGCTCATGTTTCTTGCTGTATTAGAGACACTCAAAAGAAGAGATTGTTTCTTGCATTAAAACAGAGTGTGTTTTATGTATGAGAACACTGCTCTGAATTTCTCTTTAGAAACGGAGTTAAAGCCCAGGATCTGTATCTTCCTACAGGCAAGAGTTCACTTCCGGTAAACCAAGTGAATTTTGGGGTCAAATGATTTTACACAGTTCACGAACCTAACGCGATTCTCACTATTAGCTCAAGAGCATTTATGTAAGTGGAGCTGTGGTTTGTATCAGTTTCATAAGTAGAGTTGAACTACATATGGTACGTATGAGTAGGAACCACAGTTCTTTTTTTCTGGGCATTCTCATGTTTCTTGCTGTATTAGAGATGCTCGAAAGAAGAGATTGCATCTTGCATTAAAACTGAGTGTGTTTCATGGATGAGAACACTGCTCTGAATTTCCCTTCAGAAACGGAGTTAAACCAAAGGATCTGTGTCTTCCTACAAGCAAGAGATCATATCTGCAAAACTATGTGAATTTTGGGCTCAAATGATTTTACACAGTTCAAGAACCCAACGCGATTCTCACAATTAACTAAAGAGCATTAGTGTAAGTGGAGCTGTGGTTTGTATCAGTTTCATAAGTAGAGTTGAACTACATATGGTCCATATGTGTAGGAAATGCAGTTCTTATTTTCTCGGCATGCTCATGATTCCTGCTGTATTAGAGATGTTCGAAAGAAGAGCTTGCTTCTTGCTTTAAAACAGAGTGTGTTTCATGGATGAGAACGCTGCTCTGAGTTTCCCTTCAGAAACGGAGTTCAACCACAAGATCTGTGTCTTCCTACAAGCAGAAGTTCATTTCTGGTAATCCAGGAGAATTTTGAGCTCAAATGATTTTTCACAGTTCACAAACCCAACGGGATTCTCACAATTAACTAAAGAGCATTTATGTAAGTGGAGCTCCGGTTTGTATCAGTTTCATAAGTAGAGTTGAACTACATATGGTCCCTATGAGTAGGAAATACAGTTCTTTTTTTCTAGGCATGCTCATGGTGCTTGCTGTATTAGAGATCCTCGAAAGAAGAGATTGCTTCTTGCGTTAAAACAGAGTGTGTTTCATGGATGCGAACACTGCTCTGAATTTCCCTTCAGAAACGGAGTTAAAGCCCAGGATCTGTGTCTTCCTACAAGCAATAGTTCATTTCTGGTAAACCAAGTAAATTTGGGGGTCAAATGATTATACACAGTTCACGAACCAAACGCGATTCTCACTATTAACTCAAGAGCATTCATGTAATTGGAGCTGTGGTTTGTATCAGTTTCATAAGTAGAGTTGAAATACATATGGTCCGTATGAGTAGGAAATACAGTTCTTTTTTTCACGGCATGCTCATGGTTCTTGCTGCATTAGAGATGCTCGAAAGAAGAGCTTTCTTCTTGCGATAAAACAGAGGGTGTTTCATGGATGAGAACACTGCTCTGAGTTTCCCTTCAGAAATGGAGTTCAACCACATGATCTGTGTCTTCCTACTAGTAAAAGTTCATTTCTGGTAAACCAAGAGAATTTTGAGCTCAAATGATTTTACACAGTTCACGAACCCAACTAGATTCTCACTATTAACTAAAGAGCATTTATGTAAGTGGAGCTGTGGTTTGTATCAGTTTCATAAGAAGAGTTGCACAATGTATTTTCCATATGAGTAGCAAACACAGTTCTTTTTTTCTGGGCATGCTCATGTTTCTTGCTGTATTAGAGACACTCAAAAGAAGAGATTGTTTCTTGCATTAAAACAGAGTGTGTTTTATGTATGAGAACACTGCTCTGAATTTCTCTTTAGAAACGGAGTTAAAGCCCAGGATCTGTACCTTCCTACAGGCAAGAGTTCACTTCCGGTAAACCAAGTGAATTTTGGGGTCAAATGATTTTACACAGTTCACGAACCTAACGCGATTCTCACTATTAGCTCAAGAGCATTTATGTAAGTGGAGCTGTGGTTTGTATCAGTTTCATAAGTAGAGTTGAACTACATATGGTACGTATGAGTAGGAAACACAGTTCTTTTTTTCTGGGCATTCTCATGTTTCTTGCTGTATTAGAGATGCTCGAAAGAAGAGATTGCATCTTGCATTAAAACTGAGTGTGTTTCATGGATGAGAACACTGCTCTGAATTTCCCTTCAGAAACGGAGTTAAAGCCCAGGGTCTGTGTCTTCCTACAAGCAAGACTTCATTTCTGGAAAACTATGTGAATTTTGGGCTCAAATGATTTTACTCAGTTCAAGAACCCACCGCGATTCTCACAATTAACTAAAGAGCATTTATGTAAGTGGAGCTGTGGTTTGTTTCAGTTTCATAAGTAGAGTTGAAATACATAAGGTCCGTATGAGTAGGAAATATAGTTCTTTTTGTCACGTCATGCTCATGGTTCTTGCTGTATTAGAGATGCTCAAAAGAAGAGCTTGCTTCTTGCATTAAAACAGAGTGTGTTTCATGGTTGAGAACACTGCTCTGAGTTTCCCTTCAGAAATGGAGTTCAACCACAGGATCTGTGTCTTCCTACAAGCAAAAGTTCATTTCTGGTAAACCAAGAGTATTTTGAGCTCAAATGATTTTACACAGTTCACGAACCCAACGTGATTCTCTCTATGAACTAAAGAACAGTTATGTAATTGGAGCTGTGGTTTGTATCAGTTTCACAAGTAGAGTTGAACTACTTATGGTCCATATGAGTAGGAAACACAGTTCTTTTTTTCTGGGCATGCTCATGGTTCCTACTGTATTAGAGATGCTGGAATGAAGTACTAGCTTCTTGCGTAAAAACGCAGTGTGTTCCATGGATGAGAACACTGGTCTTAATTTCCCTTCAGAAACGGAATTAAACCACAGGATCTGTGTCTTCCTACAAGCAAGAGTTCGTTTCTGGAAAACTATGTGAATTTTGGGCTCAAATGATGTTACACAGTTCAAGAACCCAACGCAATTCTCACAATTAACTAAAGAGCATTTATGTAATGGAGCGGTGGATTGTATCAGTTTCATCAGTACAGTTGAAATACATATGGTCCCTATGAGTAGGAAATACAGTTCTTTTTTTCTCAGCATGCTCATGTTTCTTGCTGTATTAGAGATGCTCGAAGGAAGAGATTGCTTCTTGCATTTAAACAGAGTGTGTTTCATGGTTAGAACACTGCTCTGAATTTCCCTTCAGAAACGGAGTTAAAGCCCAGGATCTGTGTTTTCCTACAAGCAATAGTTCATTTCTGGTAAACCAAGTAAATTTTGGGGTCAAATGATTATACACAGTTCACGAACCAAACGCGATTCCCACTATTAACTCAAGAGCATTTATGTAAGTGGAGCTATGGTTTGTATCAGTTTCATAAGTAGAGTTGAAATACATATGGTCTGTATGAGTAGGAAATACAGTTCTTTTTTTTCACGGCATGCTCGTGGTTCTTGCTGCATTAGAGATGCTCGAAAGAAGAGCTTTCTTCTTGCGATAAAACAGAGGGTGTTTCATGGATCAGAACACTGCTCTGAGTTTCCCTTCAGAAATGGAGTTCAACCACATGATCTGTGTCTTCCTACTAGTAAAAGTTCATTTCTGGTAAACCAAGAGAATTTTGAGCTCAAATGATTTTACACAGTTCACGAACCCAACGCGATTCTCACTATTAACTAAAGAGCATTTATGTAAGTGGAGCTGTGGTTTGTATCAGTTTCATAAGAAGAGTTGCACAATGTATTTTCCATATGAGTAGCAAACACAGTTATTTTTTTCTGGGCATGCTCATGTTTCTTGCTGTATTAGAGACACTCAAAAGAAGAGATTGTTTCTTGCATTAAAACAGAGTGTGTTTTATGTATGAGAACACTGCTCTGAATTTCTCTTTAGAAACGGAGTTAAAGCCCAGGATCTGTATCTTCCTACAGGCAAGAGTTCACTTCCAGTAAAACAAGTGAATTTTGGGGTCAAATGATTTTACACAGTTCACGAACCTAACGCGATTCTCACTATTAGCTCAAGAGCATTTATGTAAGTGGAGCTGTGGTTTGTATCAGTTTCATAAGTAGAGTTGAACTACATATGGTACGTATGAGTAGGAACCACAGTTCTTTTTTTTGGGCATGCTCATGGTTCCTGCTGTATTAGAGATGCTGGAATGAAGAACTAGTTTCTTATGTAAAAACGCAGTGTATTCCATGGATGAGAAGACTGGTCTTAATTTCCCTTCAGAAACGGAGTTAAACCAAAGGATCTGTGTCTTCCTACAAGCAAGAGATCATATCTGCAAAACTATGTGAATTTTGGGCTCAAATGATTTTACACAGTTCAAGAACCCAACGCGATTCTCACAATTAACTAAAGAGCATTAGTGTAAGTGGAGCTGTGGTTTGTATCAGTTTCATAAGTAGAGTTGAACTACATATGGTCCATATGAGTAGGAAATGCAGTTCTTATTTTCTCGGCATGCTCATGATTCCTGCTGTATTAGAGATGTTCGAAAGAAGAGCTTGCTTCTTGCTTTAAAACAGAGTGTGTTTCATGGATGAGAACGCTGCTCTGAGTTTCCCTTCAGAAACGGAGTTCAACCACAAGATCTGTGTCTTCCTACAAGCAGAAGTTCATTTCTGGTAATCCAGGAGAATTTTGAGCTCAAATGATTTTTCACAGTTCACAAACCCAACGGGATTCTCACAATTAACTAAAGAGCATTTAGGTAAGTGGAGCTCCGGTTTGTATCAGTTTCATAAGTAGAGTTGAACTACATATGGTCCCTATGAGTAGGAAATACAGTTCTTTTTTTCTAGGCATGCTCATGGTGCTTGCTGTATTAGAGATCCTCGAAAGAAGAGATTGCTTCTTGCGTTAAAACAGAGTGTTTCATGGATGCGAACACTGCTCTGAATTTCCCTTCAGAAACGGAGTTAAAGCCCAGGATCTGTGTCTTCCTACAAGCAATAGTTCATTTCTGGTAAACCAAGTAAATTTGGGGGTCAAATGATTATACACAGTTCACGAACCAAACGCGATTCTCACTATTAACTCAAGAGCATTCATGTAATTGGAGCTGTGGTTTGTATCAGTTTCATAAGTAGAGTTGAAATACATATGGTCCGTATGAGTAGGAAATACAGTTCTTTTTTCACGGCATGCTCATGGTTCTTGCTGCATTAGAGAAGCTCGAAAGAAGAGCTTTCTTCTTGCGATAAAACAGAGGGTGTTTCATGGATGAGAACACTGCTCTGAGTTTCCCTTCAGAAATGGAGTTCAACCACATGATCTGTGTCTTCCTACTAGTAAAAGTTCATTTCTGGTAAACCAAGAGAATTTTGAGCTCAAATGATTTTACACAGTTCACGAACCCAACTAGATTCTCACTATTAACTAAAGAGCATTTATGTAAGTGGAGCTGTGGTTTGTATCAGTTTCATAAGAAGAGTTGCACAATGTATTTTCCATATGAGTAGCAAACACAGTTCTTTTTTTCTGGGCATGCTCATGTTTCTTGCTGTATTAGAGACACTCAAAAGAAGAGATTGTTTCTTGCATTAAAACAGAGTGTGTTTTATGTATGAGAACACTGCTCTGAATTTCTCTTTAGAAACGGAGTTAAAGCCCAGGATCTGTATCTTCCTACAGGCAAGAGTTCACTTCCGGTAAACCAAGTGAATTTTGGGGTCAAATGATTTTACACAGTTCACGAACCTAACGCGATTCTCACTATTAGCTCAAGAGCATTTATGTAAGTGGAGGTGTGGTTTGTATCAGTTTCATAAGTAGAGTTGAACTACATATGGTACGTATGAGTAGGAAACACAGTTCTTTTTTTCTGGGCATTCTCATGTTTCTTGCTGTATTAGAGATGCTCGAAAGAAGAGATTGCATCTTGCATTAAAACTGAGTGTGTTTCATGGATGAGAACACTGCTCTGAATTTCCCTTCAGAAACGGAGTTAAAGCCCAGGGTCTGTGTCTTCCTACAAGCAAGACTTCATTTCTGGAAAACTATGTGAATTTTGGGCTCAAATGATTTTACTCAGTTCAAGAACCCACCGCGATTCTCACAATTAACTAAAGAGCATTTATGTAAGTGGAGCTGTGGTTTGTTTCAGTTTCATAAGTAGAGTTGAAATACATAAGGTCCGTATGAGTAGGAAATATAGTTCTTTTTGTCACGTCATGCTCATGGTTCTTGCTGTATTAGAGATGCTCAAAAGAAGAGCTTGCTTCTTGCATTAAAACAGAGTGTGTTTCATGGTTGAGAACACTGCTCTGAGTTTCCCTTCAGAAATGGAGTTCAACCACAGGATCTGTGTCTTCCTACAAGCAAAAGTTCATTTCTGGTAAACCAAGAGTATTTTGAGCTCAAATGATTTTACACAGTTCACGAACCCAACGTGATTCTCTCTATGAACTAAAGAACAGTTATGTAATTGGAGCTGTGGTTTGTATCAGTTTCACAAGTAGAGTTGAACTACTTATGGTCCATATGAGTAGGAAACACAGTTCTTTTTTTCTGGGCATGCTCATGGTTCCTACTGTATTAGAGATGCTGGAATGAAGTACTAGCTTCTTGCGTAAAAACGCAGTGTGTTCCATGGATGAGAACACTGGTGTTAATTTCCCTTCAGAAACGGAATTAAACCACAGGATCTGTGTCTTCCTACAAGCAAGAGTTCATTTCTGGAAAACTATGTGAATTTTGGGCTCAAATGATGTTACACAGTTCAAGAACCCAACGCAATTCTCACAATTAACTAAAGAGCATTTATGTAATGGAGCGGTGGATTGTATCAGTTTCATCAGTACAGTTGAAATACATATGGTCCCTATGAGTAGGAAATACAGTTCTTTTTTTCTCAGCATGCTCATGTTTCTTGCTGTATTAGAGATGCTCGAAGGAAGAGATTGCTTCTTGCATTTAAACAGAGTGTGTTTCATGGTTAGAACACTGCTCTGAATTTCCCTTCAGAAACGGAGTTAAAGCCCAGGATCTGTGTTTTCCTACAAGCAATAGTTCATTTCTGGTAAACCAATAAATTTTGGGGTCAAATGATTATACACAGTTCACGAACCAAACGCGATTCCCACTATTAACTCAAGAGCATTTATGTAAGTGGAGCTATGGTTTGTATCAGTTTCATAAGTAGAGTTGAAATACATATGGTCCGTATGAGTAGGAAATACAGTTCTTTTTTTTC
The DNA here is from genome assembly GCA_949786405.1 of Onychomys arenicola. Taxonomy (NCBI): domain Eukaryota; kingdom Metazoa; phylum Chordata; class Mammalia; order Rodentia; family Cricetidae; genus Onychomys; species Onychomys arenicola. Next base: position 1,095,206 of record CATKUM010000019.1, on the reverse strand, counting down.
ACGGCATGCTCATGGTTCTTGCTGCATTAGAGATGCTCGAAAGAAGAGCTTTCTTCTTGCGATAAAACAGAGGGTGTTTCATGGATCAGAACACTGCTCTGAGTTTCCCTTCAGAAATGGAGTTCAACCACATGATCTGTGTCTTCCTACTAGTAAAAGTTCATTTCTGGTAAACCAAGAGAATTTTGAGCTCAAATGATTTTACACAGTTCACGAACCCAACGCGATTCTCACTATTAACTAAAGAGCATTTATGTAAGTGGAGCTGTGGTTTGTATCAGTTTCATAAGAAGAGTTGCACAATGTATTGTCCGTATGAGTAGGAAACAGTTCTTTTTTTCTAGTCATGCTCATGGTTCTTGCTTTATTAGAGATGTTCGAAAGAAGAGCTTGCTTCTTGCGTTAAAACAGAGTGTGTTTCATGGATGAGAACACTTCTCTGAGTTTCCCTACAGAAACGGAGTTGAACCACAGGATCTGTGTCTTCCTAGAAGCAAAAGTTCATTTCTGGTAAACCAAGAGAAGTTTGAGCTCAAATGATTTTACACAGTTCATGAAACCAAGGTGATTCCCACTATTAACTAAAGAGCATTTATATAAGTGGAGCTGTGGTTTGTATCAGTTTCATAAGTAGAGTTGAACTACATATGGTCCTTATGAGTAGGAAACACAGTTCATTTTTTCTGGGCATGCTCATGTTTCTTGCTGTATTAGAGAGGCTGGAAAGAAGAGATTGCTTCTTGCATTAAAACAGAGTGTGTTTCATGGATGAGAACACTGCTCTGAATTTCCCTTCAGAAACGAAGTTGAAGCACAGGATCTGTGTCATCCTACAAGCAAGAGTTCATTTCTGGTAAACCAAGTGAATTTTGGGGTCAAATGATTTTACACAGTTCACAAACCCAACGCGATTCTCACTATTAACTCAAGAGCATTCATCTAATTGGAGCTGTGGTTTGTATCAGTTTCATAAGCAGAGTTGAACTACCTATGGTCCGTATGAGTAGGAAACACAGTTCTATTTTCTGGGCATGCTCAAGGTTCTTGCTGTATTAGAGATGCTGGAATGAAGAGCTAGCTTCTTGCGTTAAAACACAGTGTGTTCCATGGATGAGAACACTGGTCTTAATTTCCCTTCAGAAACGGAGTTAAACCACTGGATCTGTGTCTTCCTACAAGCAAGAGTTCATTTCTGGTAAACCAAGTGAATTTTGGGGTCTAATGATTTTTCACAGTTCACGAACAAACGGGAATCTCACAATTAACTAAAGAGCATTTTTGTAAGTGGAGCTGTGGTTTGTATCAGTTTCATCAGTAGAGTTGAAATACATATCGTCCGTATGAGTAGGAAATACAGTTCTTTTTGTCACGGCATGCTCATGGTTCTTGCTGTATTAGAGATGCTCGAAAGAAGAGCTTGCTTCTTGCATTAAATCAGAGTGTGTTTCAGGGTTGAGAACACTGCTCTGAATTTCCCTTCAGAAACGAAGTTGAAGCACAGGATCTGTGTCATCCTACAAACAAGAGTTCATTTCTGGTAAACCAAGTGAATTTTGGGGTCAAATGTTTTACACAGTTCACAAACCCAACGCGATTCTCACTATTAACTCAAGAGCATTCATGTAATTGGAGCTGTGGTTTGTATCAGTTTCATAAGCAGAGTTGAACTACGTATGGTCTGCATGAGTAGGAAACACAGTTCTTTTTTTCTGGGCACGCTCATGGTTCCTACTGTATTAGAGATGCTGGAATGAAGAACTAGCTTCTTGCGTAAAAACGCAGTGTGTTCCATGGATGAGAACACTGGTCTTAATTTCCCTTCATAAACGGAGTTAAACCACAGGATCTCTGTCTTCCTACAAGCAAGAGTTCATTTCTGGAAAACTATGAGAATTTTGGGCTCAAATGATTTTACACAGTTCAAGAACTCAACGCGATTCTCACAATTATCTAAAGAGCATATATGTAAGTGGAGCTGTGGTTTGTGTCAGTTTCATCAGTAGAGTTGAAATACATATGTTCTGTATGAGTAGCAAATACACTTCTTTTTTTCTCGACATGCTCATGGTTCTTGCTGTATTAGAGATGTTCGAAAGAAGAGCTTGCTTCTTGCGTTAAAACAGAGTGTGTTTCATGGAGGAGAACGCTGCTCTGAGTTTCACTTCAGAAAAGGAGTTCAACCACAGGATCTGTGTCTTCCTACAAGCAAGAGTATATTTCTGGTAAACCAAGTGAATTTTGGGGTCAAATGTTTTTACACAGTTCAAGAACCTAACGCGATTCTCACTATTAATTCAAGAGCATTCATGTAAATGGAGCTGTGGTTTTTATCAGTTTCATAATCAGAGTTGAACTACGTATGGTCCGCATGAGTAGGAAACACAGTTCTTTTTTTCTGGCCATGCTCATGGTTCTTGCTGTATTAGAGATGCTGGAAAGAACAGCTAGCTTCTTGCGTTAAAATGTAGGGTGTTCCATGGATGAGAACACTGGTCTTAATTTACCTTCAGAAACGGAGTTAAGCAACAGGATCTGTGTCTTCCTACAAGCAAGAGATCATTTCTGCAAAACTATGTGAATTTTGGGGTCAATTGATTTTACACAATTCACGAACCTAACGCGATTCTCACTATTAGCTCAAGAGCATTTATGTAAGTGGAGCTGTGGTTTGTATCAGTTTCATAAGTAGAGTTGAACTACATATGGTCCTTATGAGTAGGAAACACAGTTCTTTTTTTCTGGGCATTCTCATGTTTCTTGCTATATTAGAGACGCTTGAAAGAAGAGATTGCATCTTGCATTAAAACTGAGTGTGTTTCATGGATGAGAACACTGCTCTGAATTTCCCTTCAGAAACAGAGTTAAAGCCCAGGGTCTGTGTCTACCTACAAGCAAGAGTTCATTTAAGGTAATCCAAGAGAATTTTGGGATCAAATGATTTTACACAGTTCAGGAACCCAACGCGATTCTCACTATTAACTGAAGAGCATTTATGTAAGTGGAGCTGTGGTTTGTATCAGTTTCATAAGCAGAGTTGAAATACGTATGGTCTGTATGAGTAGGAAACACAGTTCTTTTTTTCTGGGCATGCTCATGGTTCTTGCTGTAGTAGAGATGCTGGAATGAAGAGCTAGCTTCTTGCATTAATACGCAGTGTGTTCCATGGATGAGAACACTGGTCATAATTTCCCTTCAGAAACGGAGTTAAACCACAGGATCTGTGTCTTCCTACAAGCAAGAGTTCATTTCTGGAAAACTATGTGAATTTTGGGCTCAAATGATGTTACACAGTTCAGGAACCCAACGCAATTCTCACAATTAACTAAAGAGCATTTATGTAAGTGGAGCAGTGGATTGTATCAGTTTCATCAGTACAGTTGAAATACATATGGTCCGTATGAGTAGGAAATACAGTTCTTTTTTTCTCAGCATGCTCATGTTTCTTGGTGTATTAGAGATGCTCGAAAGAAGAGATTGCTTATTGCATTTAAACAGAGTGTGTTTCATGGTTAGAACACTGCTCTGAATTTCCCTTCAGAAACGGAGTTAAAGCCCAGCATCTGTGTCTTCCTACAAGCAATAGTTCATTTCTGGTAAACCAAGTAAATTTTGGGGTCAAATGATTATACACAGTTCACGAACCAAACGCGATTCTCACTATTAACTCAAGAGCATTTATGTAAGTGGAGCTGTGGTTTGTATCAGTTTCATAAGTAGAGTTGAAATACATATGGTCCGTATGAGTAGGAAATACAGTTCTTTTTTTCACGGCATGCTCATGGTTCTTGCTGCATTAGGGATGCTCAAAAGAAGAGCTTTCTTCTTGCGATAAAACAGAGGGTGTTTCATGGATCAGAACACTGCTCTGAGTTTCCCTTCAGAAATGGAGTTCAACCACACGATCTGTGTCTTCCTACTAGTAAAAGTTCATTTCTGGTAAACCAAGAGAATTTTGAGCTCAAATGATTTTACACAGTTCACGAACCCAACGCGATTCTCACTATTAACTAAAGAGCATTTATGTAAGTGGAGCTGTGGTTTGTATAAGTTTCATAAGAAGAGTTGCACAATGTGTTGTCCATATGAGTAGGAAACACAGTTCTTTTTTTCTAGTCATGCTCATGGTTCTTGCAGTATTAGATACGCTCGAAAGAAGAGCTTGCTTCTTGCGTTAAAACACAGTGTGTTTCATGGATGAGAACACTGCTCTGAATTTCCCTTCAGAAACGGAGTTAAACCACTGGATCTGTGTCTTCCTACAAGCAAGAGTTCTTTTCTGGTAAACAAAGTGAATTTTGGGGTCAAATGATTTTTCACAGTTTACGAACCCAACGCGATTCTCACAATTAACTCAAGAGCATTTATGTAAGTTTAGCTGTGGTTTGTATCAGTTTAATAAGTAGAGTTGAAATACATATGGTCCATATGAGTAGCAAATACAGTTCTTTTTTTCACGGTATGCTCATGGTTCTTGTTGCATTAGAGATGCTCGAAAGAAGAGCTTTCACTTGCGATAAAACAGAGGGTGTTTCATGGATCAGAACACTGCTCTGAGTTTCCCTTCAGAAATGGAGTTCAACCACACGATCTGTGTCTTCCTACTAGTAAAAGTTCATTTCTGGTAAACCAAGAGAAGTTTGAGCTCAAATGATTTTACACAGTTCAAGAACCCAACGCGATTCTCATTATTAACTAAAGAGCATTTATGTAAGTGGAGCTGTGGTTTGTATCAGTTTCTTAAGAAGAGTTGCACAATGTATTGTCCATATGAGTAGGAAACACAGTTCTTTTTTTCTAGTCATGCTCATGGTTCTTGCAGTATTAGATACGCTCGAAAGAAGAGCTTACTTCTTGCGTTAAAACACAGTGTGTTTCATGGATGAGAACACTGCTCTGAATTTCCCTTCAGAAACGGAGTTAAACGACAGGATCCGTGTCTTCCTACAAGCAAGAGTTCATTTCTGCTAAACCAAGTGAATTTTGAGCTCAAATGATTTTACACAGTTCATGAAACCAACGAGATTCCCACTATTAACTAAAGAGCATTTATATAAGTGGAGCTGTGGTTTGTATCAGTTTCATAAGTAGAGTTGAACTACATATGGTCCATATGATTAGGAAACACAGTTCTTTTATTCTGGGCATTCTCATGTTTCTTGCTGTATTAGAGACGATCGAAAGAAGAGTTTGCTTCTTGCATTAAAACTGAGTGTGTTCCATGGATGAGAACACTGCTCTGAATTTCCCTTCAGAAACGGAGTTAAAGCCCAGGGTCTGTGTCTTCCTACAAGCAAGAGTTCATTTCTGGTAAACCAAGTGAATTTTTGGCTCAAATGATTTTACACAGTTCACGAACCCAACGCGATTCTCACTATTAACTCAAGAGCATTCATGTAATTGGAGCTGTGGTTTGTATCAGTTTCATAAGCAGAGTTGAACTACCTATGGTCCGTATGAGTAGGAAACACAGTTCTTTTTTTTGGGCATGCTCATCGTTCCTGCTGTATTAGAGATGCTGGAATGAAGAACTAGCTTCTTATGTAAAAACACACTGTATTCCATGGATGAGAAGACTGGTCTTAATTTCCCTTCAGAAACGGAGTTAAACCAAAGGATCTGTGTCTTCCTACAATCAAGAGTTCATTTCTGGGAAACTATGTGAATTTTGGGTTCAAATGATTTTACACAGTTCAAGAACCCAACACAATTCTCACAATTAACTAAAGAGCTTTATGTAAGTGGAGCTGTGGTTTGTATCAGTTTAATCAGTAGAGTTCAAATACATATGGTCCATATGAGTAGGAAATACAGTTCTTTTTTTCTGGGCATGCTCATGGTTCTTGCTGTATTAGAGATGTTCGAAAGAAGAGCTTGCTTCTTGCATTAAAACAGAGTGTGTTTAGGGATGAGAACACTGCTCTGAATTTCCCTTCAGAAACGGAGTTAAAGCACAGGATCTGTATCTTCCTACAAGCAAGAGTTCATTTCTGGGATACTATGTGAACTTTGGGGTCAAATGATTTAACACAGTTCACAAACCCAACGCGATTCTCACTATTAACTCAAGAGCATTCATGTAATTGGATCTGTGGTTTGTATCAGTTTCATAAGCAGAGTTGAACTACGTATGGTCTGTATGAGTAGGAATCACAGTTCTTTTTTTCTGGGCATGCTCATGGTTCCTACTCTATTAGAGATGCTGGAATGAAGAACTAGCTTCTTGCGTAAAAACGCAGTGTGTTCCATGGATGAGAACACTGGTCTTAATTTCCCTTCAGAAACGGAGTTAAACCACAGGATCTGTGTCTTCCTAAAAGCAAAAGTTCATTTCTGGTAATCCAGGAGAATTTTGAGCTCAAATGATTTTACACAGTTCACGAACCCAATGCGATTCTCACAATTAACTAAAGAGCATTTATGTAAGTGGCTCTGTGGTTTGTATCAGTTTCATAAGTAGAGTTGAACTGCATGTGGTCCTTATGAGTAGGAAACACAGTTCTTTTTTGCTAGGCATGCTCATGTTTCTTGCTGTATTAGAGTGCTCAAAAGAAGAGATTGCTTCTTGCGTTAAAACAGAGTGTGTTTCATGGATGAGAACACTGCTCTGAATTTCCCTTCAGAAATGGAGGTAAAGCCCAGGATCTGTGTCTTCCTACAAGCAAGAGTATATTTCTGGTAAACCAAGTGAATTTTGGGGTCAAATGTTTTTACTCAGTTCATGAACCTAACGCGATTCTCACTATTAATTCAATAGCATTCATGTAATTGGAGCTGTGGTTTTTATCAGTTTCATAATCAGAGTTGAACTACGTATGGTCCGTATGAGTAGCAAACACAGTTTTTTTTTCTGGGCATGCTCATGGTTCTTGCTGTATTAGAGATGCTGGAAAGAACAGCTAGCTTCTTGCGTTAAAATGCAGGGTGTTCCATGGATGAGAACACTGCTCTGAGTTTCCCTACAGGAACGGAGTTGAACCACAGGATCTGTGTCTTCCTACAAGCAAGAGATCATTTCTGCAAAACTATGTGAATTTTGGGCTCAAATGATTTTACACAGTTCAAGAACCCAACACGATTCTCACAATTAACTAAAGAGCATTTATGTAAGTGGAGCTGTGGTTTGTATCAGTTTCATAAGTAGAGTTCAACTACATATGGTCCATATGAGTAGGAAGTGCAGTTCTGTTTTTCTCGGCATACTCATGGTTCTTGCTGTATTAGAGATGTTCGAAAGTAGAGCTTGCTTCTTGCGTTAAAACAGAGTGTGTTTCATGGATGAGAACACTGCTCTGAGTTTCCCTACAGGATGGAGTTGAACCACAGGATCTGTGTCTTCCTACAAGCAAAAATTCATTTCTGGTAAACCAAGAGAAGTTTGAGCTCAAATGATTTTACACAGTTCACGAACCTAACGCGATTCTCACTATTAACTCAAGAGCATTCATGTAATTGGAGCTGTGGTTTGTATCAGTTTCATAAGCAGAGTTGAACTACGTATGGTCTGTATGAGTAGGAAACACAGTTCTTTTTTTTGGGCATGCTCATGGTTCCTGCTGTATTAGAGATGCTGGAATGAAGAACTAGCTTCTTATGTAAAAACGCAGTGTATTCCATGGATGAGAAGACTGGTCTTAATTTCCCTTCAGAAACGGAGTTAAACCAAAGGATCTGTGTCTTCCTACAATCAAGAGTTCATTTCTGGGAAACTATGTGAATTTTGGGTTCAAATGATTTTACACAGTTCAAGAACCCAACACAATTCGCACAATTAACTAAAGAGCTTTATGTAAGTGGAGCTGTGGTTTGTATCAGTTTAATCCGTAGAGTTCAAATACATATGGTCCATATGAGTACGAAATGCAGTTCTTTTTTCTCGGCATGCTCATGGTTCTTGCTGTATTAGAGATGTTCAAAAGAAGTGCTTGCTTCTTGCGTTAAAACAGAGTGTGTTTCATGGATGAGAACACTGCTCTGAGTTTCCCTACAGGAACGGAGTTGAACCACAGGATCTGTGTCTTCCTACAAGCAAAAGTTCATTTCTGGTAAACCAAGAGAAGTTTGAGCTCAAATGATTTTACACAGTTCAAGAAACCAACGGGATTCCCACTATTAACTAAAGAGCATTTATATAAGTGGAGCTGTGGTTTGTATCAGTTTCATAAGTAGAGTTGAACTACATATGGTCCATATGAGTAGGAAACACAGTTCGTATTTTCTGGGCATGCTCATGTTTCTTGCTGTATTAGAGAACCTCAAAAGAAGAGATTGTTTCTTGCATTAAAACAGATTGTGTTTTTTGGATGAGAACACTGCTCTGAATTTCCCTTCAGAAACGGAGTTAAAGCCCAGGATCTGTATCTTCCTACAGGCAAGAGTTCATTTCCGGTTAACCAAGTGAATTTTGGGGTCAAATGATTTTACACAGTTCATTAACCTAACGCGATTCTCACTATTAGCTCAAGAGCATTTATGTAAGTGGAGCTGTGGTTTGTTTCAGTTTCATAAGTAGAGTTGAACTACATAGGGTCCTTATGAGTAGGAAACACAGTTCTTTTTTTCTGGGCAATCTCATGTTTCTTGCTGTATTAGAGACGATCGAAAGAAGATTTTGCTTCTTGCATTAAAACTGAGTGTGTTTCATGGATGAGAACACTGCTCTGAATTACCCTTCAGAAACGGAGTTAAAGCCCAGGGTCTGTGTCTTCCTACAAGCAATAGTTCATTTAAGGTAAACCAAGAGAATTTTGGGATCAAATGAATTTACACAGTTCAGGAACGCACTGCGATTCTCACTATTAACTCAAGAGCATTTATGTAAGTGGAGCTGTGGTTTGTATCAGTTTCATAAGTAGAGTTGCACTACTTATGGTCCATATGAGTAGGAAATACAGTTCTTTTTTTCTCGGCATGCTCATTGTTCTTGCTGTATTAGAGACGCTCGAAAGAAGAGATTGCTTCTTGCATTAAAACAGAGTGTGTTTCAGGAATGAGAACACTGCTCTGTATTTCCCTTCAGAAACGAAGTTGAAGCACAGGATCTGTGTCATCCTACAAGCCAGAGTTCATTTCTGGTAAACCAAGTGAATTTTGGGGTCAAGTGATTATACAGTTCACAAACCCAACGCGATTCTCACTATTAACTCAAGAGCATTCATGTAATTGGAGCTGTGGTATGTATCAGTTTCATAAGCAGAGTTGAACTACGTATGGTCTGTATGAGTAGGAAACACAGTTCTTTTTTTCTGGGCATGCTCATGGTTCCTACTGTATTAGAGATGCTGGAATGAAGAACTAGCTTCTTGAGTAAAAACGCAGTGTGTTCCATGGATGAGAACACTGGTCTTAATTTCCCTTCAGAAACTGAGTTAAACCACGGGATCTCTGTCTTCCTACAAGCAAGAGTTCATTTCTGGAAAACTATGTGAATTTTGGGGACCTATGATTTTACACAGTTCAAGAACCCAATGCGATTCTCACAATTAACTAAAGAGCATATATGTAAGTGGAGCTGTGGTTTGTATCAGTTTCATCAGTAGAGTTGAAATAGGTATGGTCCGTATGAGTAGCAAATACAGTTCTTTTTTTCTCGACATGCTCATGGTTCTTGCTGTATTAGAGATGTTCGAAAGAAGAGCTTGCTTCTTGCGTTAAAACAGAGTGTGTTTCATTGATGAGAACGCTGCTCTGAGTTTCACTTCAGAAACGGAGTTCAACCACAGTATCTGTGTCTTCCTAAAAGCAAAAGTTCATTTCTTTTAATCCAGGAGAATTTTGAGCTCAAATGATTTTACACAGTTCACGAACCCAACGCGATTCTCACAATTAACTCAAGAGCATTTATGTAAGTGGAGCTCCGGTTTGTATCAGTTACATAAGTAGAGTTGAACTACATATGGTCCATATGATTAGGAAACACAGTTCTTTTATTCTGGGCATTCTCATGTTTCTTGCTGTATTAGAGACGCTTGAAAGAAGAGATTGCTTCTTGCATTGAAACTGAGTGTGTTTCATGGATGAGAACACTGCTCTGAATTTCCCTTTAGAAACGGAGTTAAAGCCCAGGGTCTGTGTCTTCCTACAAGCAAGAATTCATTTCTGGAAAACTATGTGAATTTTGGACTCAAATGATTTTACTCAGTTCAAGAACCCACCGCGATTCTCACAATTAACTAAAGAGCATTTATGTAAGTGGAGCTGTGGATGTTTCAGTTTCATAAGTACAGTTGAAATACATAAGGTCCGTATGAGTAGGAAATATAGTTCTTTTTTTCACGTCATGCTCATGGTTCTGGCTGTATTAGAGATGCTCGAAAGAAGAGCTTGCTTCTTGCATTAAAACAGAGTGTGTTTCATGGATGAGAACACTGCTCTGAGTTTCCCTTCAGAAATGGAGTTCAACCACAGGATCTGTGTCTTCCTACAAGCAAAAGTTCATTTCTGGTAAACCAAGAGTATTTTGAGCTCAAATGATTTTACACAGTTCACGAACCCAACGCGATTCTCTCTATTAACTAAAGAACAGTTATGTAATTGGAGCTGTGGTTTGTATCAGTTTCATAAGCAGAGTTGAAATACATATGGTCTGTATGAGTAGGAAACAGTTCTTTTTTTCTGGGCATGCTCATGGTTCTTGCTGTATTAGAGATGCTAGAATGAAGAGCTAGCTGCTTGCATTAATACGCAGTGTGTTCCATGGATGAGAACACTGGTCATAATTTCCCTTCAGAAACGGAATTAAACCACAGGATCTGTGTCTTCCTACAAGCAAGAGTTCATTTCTGGAAAACTATGTAAATTTTGGGCTCAAATGATGTTACACAGTTCAAGAACCCAACGCAATTCTCACAATTAACTAAAGAGCATTTTTGTAAGTGGAGCGGTGGATTGTATCAGTTTCATCAGTACAGTTGATATACATATGGTCCGTATGAGTAGGAAATACAGTTCTTTTTTTCTCAGCATGCTCATGTTTCTTGCTTATTAGAGATGCTCAAAAGAAGAGATTGTTTCTTGCATTAAAACAGAGTGTGTTTTTTGGATGAGAACACTGCTCTAAATTTCCCTTCAGAAACGGAGTTAAAGCCCAGGATCTGTATCTTCCTACAGGCAAGAGTTCATTTCCGGTAAACCAAGTGAATTTTGGGGTCAAATGATTTTACACAGTTCATGAACCTAACGCGATTCTCACTATTAGCTCAAGAGCATTTATGCAAGTGGAGCTGTGGTTTGTATCAGTTTCATAAGTAGAGTTGAACTACATATGGTCCGTATGAGTAGGAAACACAGTTCTTTTTTTCTGGGCATGCTCATGTTTCTTGCTGTATTAGAGACGCTTGAAAGAAGAGATTGCTTCTTGCATTAAAACTGAGTGTGTTTCATGGATGAGAACACTGCTCTGAATTTCCCTTTAGAAACGGAGTTAAAGCCCAGGGTCTGTGTCTTCCTACAAGCAAGAATTCATTTCTGGAAAACTATGTGATTTTTGGACTCAAATGATTTTACTCAGTTCAAGAACCCACCGCGATTCTCACAATTAACTAAAGAGCATTTATGTAAGTGGAGCTGTGGTTTGTTTCAGTTTCATAAGTAGAGTTGAAATACATAAGGTCCGTATGAGTAGGAAATATAGTTCATTTTTTCACGTCATGCTCATGGTTCTTGCTGTATTAGAGATGCTCGAAAGAAGAGCTTGCTTCTTGCATTAAAACAGAATGTGTCTCATGGATGAGAACACTGCTCTGAGTTTCCCTTCAGAAATGGAGTTCAACCACAGGATCTGTGTCTTCCTACAAGCAAAAGTTCATTTCTGGTAAACCAAGAGTATTTTGAGCTCAAATGATTTTACTCAGTTCACGAACCCAACGCGATTCTGTCTATTAACTAAAGAACAGTTATGTAATTGGAGCTGTGGTTTGTATCAGTTTCATAAGTAGAGTTGCACTACTTATGGTCAATATGAGTAGGAAATACAGTTCTTTTTTTCTCAGCATGCTCATGGTTCTTGCTGTATTAGAGACGCTCGAAAGAAGAGATTGCTTCTTGCATTAAAACAGAGTGTGTTTCAGGGATGAGAACACTGCTCTGAATTTCCCTTCAGAAACGAAGTTGAAGCACAGGATCTGTGTCATCCTACAAGCAAGAGTTCATTTCTGGTAAACCAAGTGAATTTTGGGGTCAAATGATTATATACAGTTCACAAACCCAACGCGATTCTCACTATTAACTCAAGAGCATTCATGTAATTGGAGCTGTCGTATGTATCAGTTTCATAAGCAGAGTTGAACTACGTATGGTCTGTATGAGTAGGAAACACAGTTCTTTTTTTCTGGGCATGCTCATGGTTCCTACTGTATTAGACATGCTGGAATGAAGAACTAGCTTCTTGCGTAAAAACGCAGTGTGTTCCATGGATGAGAACACTGGTCTTAATTTCCATTCAGAAACGGAGTTAAACCACAGGATCTCTGTCTTCCTACAAGAAAGAGTTCATTTCTGGAAAACTATGTGAATTTTGGGGTCCTATGATTTTACACAGTTCAAGAACCCAACGCGATTCTCACAATTAACTAAAGAGCATTTATGTAAGTGGAGCTGTGGTTTGTTTCAGTTTCATAAGTAGAGTTGAAATACATAAGATCTGTATGAGTAGGAAATATAGTTCTTTTTTTCACGTCATGCTCATGGTTCTTGCTGTATTAGAGATGCTCGAAAGAAGAGCTTGCTTCTTGCATTAAAACAGAGTGTGTTTCATGGATGAGAACACTGCTCTGAGTTTCACTTCAGAAACGGAGTTCAACCACAGTATCTGTGTCTTCCTAAAAGCAAAAGTTCATTTCTTTTAATCCAGGAGAATTTTGAGCTCAAATGATTTTACACAGTTCACGAACCCAACGCGATTCTCACAATTAACTCAAGAGCATTTATGTAAGTGGAGCTCCGGTTTGTATCAGTTACATAAGTAGAGTTGAACTACATATGGTCCATATGATTAGGAAACACAGTTCTTTTATTCTGGGCATTCTCATGTTTCTTGCTGTATTAGAGATGCTTGAAAGAAGAGATTGCTTCTTGCATTAAAACTGAGTGTGTTTCATGGATGAGAACACTGCTCTGAATTTCCCTTTAGAAATGGAGTTAAAGCCCAGGGTCTGTGTCTTCCTACAAGCAAGAATTCATTTCTGGAAAACTATGTGAATTTTGGACTCAAATGATTTTACTCAGTTCAAGAACCCACCGCGATTCTCACAATTAACTAAAGAGCATTTATGTAAGTGGAGCTGTGGTTTGTTTCAGTTTCATAAGTACAGTTGAAATACATAAGGTCCGTATGAGTAGGAAATATAGTTCTTTTTTTCACGTCATGCTCATGGTTCTGGCTGTATTAGAGATGCTCGAAAGAAGAGCTTGCTTCTTGCATTAAAACAGAGTGTGTTTCATGGATGAGAACACTGCTCTGAGTTTCCCTTCAGAAATGGAGTTCAACCACAGGATCTGTGTCTTCCTACAAGCAAAAGTTCATTTCTGGTAAACCAAGAGTATTTTGAGCTCAAATGATTTTACACAGTTCACGAACCCAACGCGATTCTCTCTATTAACTAAAGAACAGTTATGTAATTGGAGCTGTGGTTTGTATCAGTTTCATAAGCAGAGTTGAAATACATATGGTCTGTATGAGTAGGAAACAGTTCTTTTTTCTGGGCATGCTCATGGTTCTTGCTGTATTAGAGATGCTGGAATGAAGAGCTAGCTGCTTGCATTAATACGCAGTGTGTTCCATGGATGAGAACACTGGTCATAATTTCCCTTCAGAAACGGAATTAAACCTCAGGATCTGTGTCTTCCTACAAGTAAGAGTTCATTTCTGGAAAACTATGTAAATTTTGGGCTCAAATGATGTTACACAGTTCAAGAACCCAACGCAATTCTCACAATTAACTAAAGAGCATTTTTGTAAGTGGAGCGGTGGATTGTATCAGTTTCATCAGTACAGTTGATATACATATGGTCCGTATGAGTAGGAAATACAGTTCTTTTTTTCTCAGCATGCTCATGTTTCTTGCTTATTAGAGATGCTCAAAAGAAGAGATTGTTTCTTGCATTAAAACAGAGTGTGTTTTTTGGATGAGAACACTGCTCTAAATTTCCCTTCAGAAACGGAGTTAAAGCCCAGGATCTGTATCTTCCTACAGGCAAGAGTTCATTTCCGGTAAACCAAGTGAATTTTGGGGTCAAATGATTTTACACAGTTCATGAACCTAACGCGATTCTCACTATTAGCTCAAGAGCATTTATGCAAGTGGAGCTGAGGTTTGTATCAGTTTCATAAGTAGAGTTGAACTACATATGGTCCGTATGAGTAGGAAACACAGTTCTTTTTTTCTGGGCATGCTCATGTTTCTTGCTGTATTAGAGACGCTTGAAAGAAGAGATTGCTTCTTGCATTAAAACTGAGTGTGTTTCATGGATGAGAACACTGCTCTGAATTTCCCTTTAGAAACGGAGTTAAAGCCCAGGGTCTGTGTCTTCCTACAAGCAAGAATTCATTTCTGGAAAACTATGTGATTTTTGGACTCAAATGATTTTACTCAGTTCAAGAACCCACCGCGATTCTCACAATTAACTAAAGAGCATTTATGTAAGTGGAGCTGTGGTTTGTTTCAGTTTCATAAGTAGAGTTGAAATACATAAGGTCCGTATGAGTAGGAAATATAGTTCATTTTTTCACGTCATGCTCATGGTTCTTGCTGTATTAGAGATGCTCGAAAGAAGAGCTTGCTTCTTGCATTAAAACAGAGTGTGTCTCATGGATGAGAACACTGCTCTGAGTTTCCCTTCAGAAATGGAGTTCAACCACAGGATCTGTGTCTTCCTACAAGCAAGAATTCATTTCTGGAAAACTATGTGAATTTTGGACTCAAATGATTTTACTCAGTTCAAGAACCCACCGCGATTCTCACAATTAACTTAAGAGCATTTTTGTAAGTGGAGCGGTGGATTGTATCAGTTTCATCAGTACAGTTGAAATACATATGGTCCGTATGAGTAGGAAATACAGTTCTTTTTTTCTCAGCATGCTCATGTTTCTTGCTTATTAGAGATGCTCAAAAGAAGAGATTGTTTCTTGCATTAAAACAGAGTGTGTTTTATGGATGAGAACACTGCTCTGAATTTCCCTTCAGAAACGGAGTTAAAGCCCAGGATCTGTATCTTCCTACAGGCAAGAGTTCATTTCCGGTAAACCAAGTGAATTTTGGGGTCAAATGATTTTACACAGTTCATGAACCTAACGCGATTCTCACTATTAGCTCAAGAGCATTTATGTAATTGGAGCTGTGGTTTGTATCAGTTTCATAAGTAGAGTTGAACTACATATGGTCCGTATGAGTAGGAAACACAGTTCTTTTTTTCTGGGCATGCTCATGTTTCTTGCTGTATTAGAGACGCTTGAAAGAAGAGATTGCTTCTTGCATTAAAACTGAGTGTGTTTCATGGATAAGAACACTGCTCTGAATTTCCCTTTAGAAACGGAGTTAAAGCCCAGGGTCTGTGTCTTCCTACAAGCAAGAATTCATTTCTGGAAATCTATGTGAATTTTGGACTCAAATGATTTTACTCAGTTCAAGAACCCACCGCCATTCTCACAATTAACTAAAGAGCATTTATGTAAGTGGAGCTGTGGTTTGTTTCAGTTTCATAAGTAGAGTTGAAATACATAAGGTCCGTATGAGTAGGAAATATAGTTCTTTTTTTCATGTCATGCTCATGGTTCTTGCTGTATTAGAGATGCTCGAAAGAAGAGCTTGCTTCTTGCATTAAAACAGAGTGAGTCTCATGGATGAGAACACTGCTCTGAATTTCCCTTCAGAAACGGAGTTAAACCACGGGATCTCTGTCTTCCTACAAGCAAGAGTTCATTTCTGGAAAACTATGTGAATTTTGGGGACCTATGATTTTACACAGTTCAAGAACCCAACGCGATTCTCACAATTAACTAAAGAGCATATATGTAAGTGGAGCTGTGGTTTGTATCAGTTTCATCAGTAGAGTTGAAATACGTATGGTCCGTATGAGTAGCAAATACAGTTCTTTTTTTCTCGACATGCTCATGGTTCTTGCTGTATTAGAGATGTTCGAAAGAAGAGCTTGCTTCTTGCGTTAAAACAGAGTGTGTTTCATTGAGGAGAACGCTGCTCTGAGTTTCACTTCAGAAACGGAGTTCAACCACAGTATCTGTGTCTTCCTAAAAGCAAAAGTTCATTTCTTTTAATCCAGGAGAATTTTGAGCTCAAATGATTTTACACAGTTCACGAACCCAACGCGATTCTCACAATTAACTCAAGAGCATTTATGTAAGTGGAGCTCCGGTTTGTATCAGTTACATAAGTAGAGTTGAACTACATATGGTCCATATGATTAGGAAACACAGTTCTTTTATTCTGGGCATTCTCATGTTTCTTACTGTATTAGAGACGCTTGAAAGAAGAGATTGCTTCTTGCATTAAAACTGAGTGTGTTTCATGGATGAGAACACTGCTCTGAATTTCCCTTTAGAAACGGAGTTAAAGCCCAGGGTCTGTGTCTTCCTACAAGCAAGAATTCATTTCTGGAAAACTATGTGAATTTTGGACTCAAATGATTTTACTCAGTTCAAGAACCCACCGCGATTCTCACAATTAACTAAAGAGCATTTATGTAAGTGGAGCTGTGGTTTGTTTCAGTTTCATAAGTACAGTTGAAATACATAAGGTCCGTATGAGTAGGAAATATAGTTCTTTTTTTCACGTCATGCTCATGGTTCTGGCTGTATTAGAGATGCTCGAAAGAAGAGCTTGCTTCTTGCATTAAAACAGAGTGTGTTTCATGGATGAGAACACTGCTCTGAGTTTCCCTTCAGAAATGGAGTTCAACCACAGGATCTGTGTCTTCCTACAAGCAAAAGTTCATTTCTGGTAAACCAAGAGTATTTTGAGCTCAAATGATTTTACACAGTTCACGAACCCAACGCGATTCTCTCTATTAACTAAAGAACAGTTATGTAATTGGAGCTGTGGTTTGTATCAGTTTCATAAGCAGAGTTGAAATACATATGGTCTGTATGAGTAGGAAACAGTTCTTTTTTTCTGGGCATGCTCATGGTTCTTGCTGTATTAGAGATGCTGGAATGAAGAGCTAGCTGCTTGCATTAATACGCAGTGTGTTCCATGGATGAGAACACTGGTCATAATTTCCCTTCAGAAACGGAATTAAACCACAGGATCTGTGTCTTCCTACAAGCAAGAGTTCATTTCTGGAAAACTATGTAAATTTTGGGCTCAAATGATGTTACACAGTTCAAGAACCCAACGCAATTCTCACAATTAACTTAAGAGCATTTTTGTAAGTGGAGCGGTGGATTGTATCAGTTTCATCAGTACAGTTGATATACATATGGTCCGTATGAGTAGGAAATACAGTTCTTTTTTTCTCAGCATGCTCATGTTTCTTGCTTATTAGAGATGCTCAAAAGAAGAGATTGTTTCTTGCATTAAAACAGAGTGTGTTTTTTGGATGAGAACACTGCTCTAAATTTCCCTTCAGAAACGGAGTTAAAGCCCAGGATCTGTATCTTCCTACAGGCAAGAGTTCATTTCCGGTAAACCAAGTGAATTTTGGGGTCAAATGATTTTACACAGTTCATGAACCTAACGCGATTCTCACTATTAGCTCAAGAGCATTTATGCAAGTGGAGCTGTGGTTTGTATCAGTTTCATAAGTAGAGTTGAACTACATATGGTCCGTATGAGTAGGAAACACAGTTCTTTTTTTCTGGGCATGCTCATGTTTCTTGCTGTATTAGAGACGCTTGAAAGAAGAGATTGCTTCTTGCATTAAAACTGAGTGTGTTTCATGGATGAGAACACTGCTCTGAATTTCCCTTTAGAAACGGAGTTAAAGCCCAGGGTCTGTGTCTTCCTACAAGCAAGAATTCATTTCTGGAAAACTATGTGATTTTTGGACTCAAATGATTTTACTCAGTTCAAGAACCCACCGCGATTCTCACAATTAACTAAAGAGCATTTATGTAAGTGGAGCAGTAGTTTGTTTCAGTTTCATAAGTAGAGTTGAAATACATAAGGTCCGTATGAGTAGGAAATATAGTTCATTTTTTCACGTCATGCTCATGGTTCTTGCTGTATTAGAGATGCTCGAAAGAAGAGCTTGCTTCTTGCATTAAAACAGAGTGTGTCTCATGGATGAGAACACTGCTCTGAGTTTCCCTTCAGAAATGGAGTTCAACCACAGGATCTGTGTCTTCCTACAAGCAAAAGTTCATTTCTGGTAAACCAAGAGTATTTTGAGCTCAAATGATTTTACTCAGTTCACGAACCCAACGCGATTCTGTCTATTAACTAAAGAACAGTTATGTAATTGGAGCTGTGGTTTGTATCAGTTTCATAAGTAGAGTTGCACTACTTATGGTCAATATGAGTAGGAAATACAGTTCTTTTTTTCTCAGCATGCTCATGGTTCTTGCTGTATTAGAGACGCTCGAAATAAGAGATTGCTTCTTGCATTAAAACAGAGTGTGTTTCAGGGATGAGAACACTGCTCTGAATTTCCCTTCAGAAACGAAGTTGAAGCACAGGATCTGTGTCATCCTACAAGCAAGAGTTCATTTCTGGTAAACCAAGTGAATTTTGGGGTCAAATGATTATATACAGTTCACAAACCCAACGCGATTCTCACTATTAACTCAAGAGCATTCATGTAATTGGAGCTGTCGTATGTATCAGTTTCATAAGCAGAGTTGAACTACGTATGGTCTGTATGAGTAGGAAACAC
Organism: Onychomys arenicola; assembly: GCA_949786405.1. Lineage (NCBI taxonomy): Eukaryota > Metazoa > Chordata > Mammalia > Rodentia > Cricetidae > Onychomys > Onychomys arenicola. Next base: position 1,076,384 of record CATKUM010000019.1, on the reverse strand, counting down.
AGTTCTTTTTTTCTGGGCATGCTCATGGTTCCTACTGTATTAGAGATGCTGGAATGAAGAACTAGCTTCTTGCGTAAAAACGCAGTGTGTTCCATGGATGAGAACACTGGTCTTAATTTCCATTCAGAAACGGAGTTAAACCACAGGATCTCTGTCTTCCTACAAGAAAGAGTTCATTTCTGGAAAACTATGTGAATTTTGGGGTCCTATGATTTTACACAGTTCAAGAACCCAACGCGATTCTCACAATTAACTAAAGAGCATTTATGTAAGTGGAGCTGTGGTTTGTTTCAGTTTCATAAGTAGAGTTGAAATACATAAGATCTGTATGAGTAGGAAATATAGTTCTTTTTTTTCACGTCATGCTCATGGTTCTTGCTGTATTAGAGATGCTCGAAAGAAGAGCTTGCTTCTTGCATTAAAACAGAGTGTGTTTCATGGATGAGAACACTGCTCTGAGTTTCCCTTCAGAAATGGAGTTCAACCACAGGATCTGTGTCTTCCTACAAGCAAAAGTTCATTTCTGGTAAACCAAGAGTATTTTGAGCTCAAATGATTTTACACAGTTCACGAACCCAACGCGATTCTCTCTATTAACTAAAGAACAGTTATGTAATTGGAGCTGTGGTTTGTATCAGTTTCATAAGCAGAGTTGAAATACATATGGTCTGTATGAGTAGGAAACACAGTTCTTTTTTTCTGGGCATGCTCACGGTTCTTGCTGTATTAGAGATGCTGGAATGAAGAGCTAGCTTCTTGCATTAATACGCAGTGTGTTCCATTGATGAGAACACTGGTCATAATTTCCCTTCAGAAACGGAATTAAACCACAGGATCTGTGTCTTCCTACAAGCAAGAGTTCATTTCTGGAAAACTATGTGAATTTTGGGCTCAAATGATGTTACACAGTTCAAGAACCCAACGCAATTCTCACAATTAACTTAAGAGCATTTTTGTAAGTGGAGCGGTGGATTGTATCAGTTTCATCAGTACAGTTGAAATACATATGGTCCGTATGAGTAGGAAATACAGTTCTTTTTTTCTCAGCATGCTCATGTTTCTTGCTTATTAGAGATGCTCAAAAGAAGAGATTGTTTCTTGCATTAAAACAGAGTGTGTTTTATGGATGAGAACACTGCTCTGAATTTCCCTTCAGAAACGGAGTTAAAGCCCAGGATCTGTATCTTCCTACAGGCAAGAGTTCATTTCCGGTAAACCAAGTGAATTTTGGGGTCAAATGATTTTACACAGTTCATGAACCTAACGCGATTCTCACTATTAGCTCAAGAGCATTTATGTAATTGGAGCTGTGGTTTGTATCAGTTTCATAAGTAGAGTTGAACTACATATGGTCCGTATGAGTAGGAAACACAGTTCTTTTTTTCTGGGCATGCTCATGTTTCTTGCTGTATTAGAGACGCTTGAAAGAAGAGATTGCTTCTTGCATTAAAACTGAGTGTGTTTCATGGATGAGAACACTGCTCTGAATTTCCCTTTAGAAACGGAGTTAAAGCCCAGGGTCTGTGTCTTCCTACAAGCAAGAATTCATTTCTGGAAAACTATGTGAATTTTGGACTCAAATGATTTTACTCAGTTCAAGAACCCACCGCCATTCTCACAATTAACTAAAGAGCATTTATGTAAGTGGAGCTGTGGTTTGTTTCAGTTTCATAAGTACAGTTGAAATACATAAGGTCCGTATGAGTAGGAAATATAGTTCTTTTTTTCACGTCATGCTCATGGTTCTGGCTGTATTAGAGATGCTTGAAAGAAGAGCTTGCTTCTTGCATTAAAACAGAGTGTGTCTCATGGATGAGAACACTGCTCTGAGTTTCCCTTCAGAAATGGAGTTCAACCACAGGATCTGTGTCTTCCTACAAGCAAAAGTTCATTTCTGGTAAACCAAGAGTATTTTGAGCTCAAATGATTTTACACAGTTCACGAACCCAACGCGATTCTCTCTATTAACTAAAGAACAGTTATGTAAATGGAGCTGTGGTTTGTATCAGTTTCATAAGTAGAGTTGCACTACTTATGGTCAATATGAGTAGGAAATACAGTTCTTTTTTTCTCAGCATGCTCATGGTTCTTGCTGTATTAGAGACGCTCGAAAGAAGAGATTGCTTCTTGCATTAAAACAGAGTGTGTTTCAGGGATGAGAACACTGCTCTGAATTTCCCTTCAGAAACGAAGTTGAAGCACAGGATCTGTGTCATCCTACAAGCAAGAGTTCATTTCTGGTAAACCAAGTGAATTTTGGGGTCAAGTGATTATATACAGTTCACAAACCCAACGCGATTCTCACTATTAACTCAAGAGCATTCATGTAATTGGAGCTGTCGTATGTATCAGTTTCATAAGCAGAGTTGAACTACGTATGGTCTGTATGAGTAGGAAACACAGTTCTTTTTTTCTGGGCATGCTCATGGTTCCTACTGTATTAGAGATGCTGGAATGAAGAACTAGCTTCTTGCGTAAAAACGCAGTGTGTTCCATGGATGAGAACACTGGTCTTAATTTCCATTCAGAAACGGAGTTAAACCACAGGATCTCTGTCTTCCTACAAGAAAGAGTTCATTTCTGGAAAACTATGTGAATTTGGGGTCCTATGATTTTACACAGTTCAAGAACCCAACGCGATTCTCACAATTAACTAAAGAGCATTTAAGTAAGTGGAGCTGTGGTTTGTTTCAGTTTCATAAGTAGAGTTGAAATACATAAGATCTGTATGAGTAGGAAATATAGTTCTTTTTTTTCACGTCATGCTCATGGTTCTTGCTGTATTAGAGATGCTCGAAAGAAGAGCTTGCTTCTTGCATTAAAACAGAGTGTGTTTCAGGGATGAGAACACTGCTCTGAATTTCCCTTCAGAAACGAAGTTGAAGCACAGGATCTGTGTCATCCTACAAGCAAGAGTTCATTTCTGGTAAACCAAGTGAATTTTGGGGTCAAATCATTATACACAGTTCACAAACCCAATGCGATTCTCACTATTAACTCAAGAGCATTCATGTAAGTGGAGCTGTGGTTTGTATCAGTTTCATAAGCAGAGTTGAACTACGTATGGTCTGTATGTGTAGGAAACACAGTTCTTTTTTTTGGGGCATGCTCATGGTTCCTGCTGTATTAGAGATGCTGGAATGAAGAACTAGCTTCTTATGTAAAAACGCAGTGTATTCCATGGATGAGAAGACTGGCCTTAATTTCCCTTCAGAAACGGAGTTAAACCAAAGGATCTCTGTCTTCCTACAATCAAAAGTTCATTTCTGGGAAACTATGTGAATTTTGGGTTCAAATGATTTTACACAGTTCAAGAACCCAACACAATTCTCACAATTAACTAAAGAGCCTTTATGTAAGTGGAGCTGTGGTTTGTATCAGTTTCATAAGTAGAGTTGAACTACATATGGTCCGTATGAGTAGGAAATACAGTTCTTTTTTTCTTGCCATGCTCATGGTTCTTGCTGTATTAGAATGCTCAAAAGAAGAGATTGCTTCTTGCGTTAAAACAGAGTGTGTTTCATGGATGACAACACTGCTCTGAATTTCCCTTCAGAAATGGAGTTAAAGCACAGGATCAGTGTCTTCCTACAAGCAAGAATATATTTCTGGTAAACCAAGTTAATTTTGGGGTCAAATGATTTTACACAGTTCATGAACCTAACAGGATTCTCATTATTAGCTCAAGAGCATGTATGTAAGTGGAGCTGTGGGTTGTATCAGTTTCATAAGTAGAGTTGAACTACATATGGTCTGTATGAGTAGGAAACACAGTTCTTTTTTTCTGGGCATGCTCACAGTTCTTGCTGTATTAGAGATGATGGAATGAAGAGCTAGCTTCTTGCATTAATACGCAGTGTGTTCCATGGATGAGAACGCTGGTCATAATTTCCCTTCAGAAACGGAATTAAACCACAGGATCTGTGTCTTCCTACAAGCAACAGTTCATTTCTGGAAAACTATGTGAATTTTGGGCTCAAATGATGTTACACAGTTCAAGAACCCAACGCAATTCTCACAATTAACTACAGAGCAATTATGTAAGGGGAGCGGTGGATTGTATCAGTTTCATCAGTACAGTTGAAATACATATGGTCCGTATGAGTAGGAAACACAGTTCTTTTTTTCTGGGCATGCTCACAGTTCTTGCTGTATTTGAGATGCTGGAATGAAGAGCTAGCTTCTTGCATTAATACGCAGTGTGTTCCATGGATGAGAAAACTGGTCATAATTTCCCTTCAGAAACGGAATTAACCACAGGATCTGTGTCTTCCTACAAGCAACAGTTCATTTCTGGAAAACTATGTGAATTTTGGGCTCAAATGATGTTACACAGTTCAAGAACCCAACGCAATTCTCACAATTAACTACAGAGCATTTATGTAAGGGGAGCGATGGATTGTATCAGTTTCATCAGTACAGTTGAAATACATATGGTCCGTATGAGTAGGAAATACAGTTCTTTTTTTCTCAGCATGCTCATGTTTCTTGCTGTATTAGAGATGCTCGAAAGAAGAGATTGCTTCTTGCATTTAAACAGAGTGTGTTTCATGGTTAGAACACTGCTCTGAATTTCCCTTCAGAAATGGAGTTAAAGCCCAGGATCTGTGTCTTCCTACAAGCAATAGTTCATTTCTGGTAAACCAAGGAAATTTTGGGGTCAAATGATTATACACAGTTCACGAACCAAACGCGATTCTCACTATTAACTCAAGAGCATTTATGTAAGTGGAGCTGTGGTTTGTATCAGTTTCATAAGTAGAGTTGAAATACATATGGTCCGTATGAGTAGGAAATTCAGTTCTTTTTTTCACGGCGTGCTCATGGTTCTTGCTGCATTAGAGATGCTCGAAAGAAGAGCTTTCTTCTTGCGATAAAACAGAGGGTGTTTCAGGGATCAGAACACTGCTCTGAGTTTCCCTTCAGAAATGGAGTTCAACCACACGATCTGTGTCTTCCTACTAGTAAAAGTTCATTTCTGGTAAACAAAGAAAATTTTGAGCTCAAATGATTTTACACAGTTCACGAACCCAACACGATTCTCACTATTAACTAAAGAGCATTTATGTAAGTGGAGCTGTGGTTTGTATCAGTTTCATAAGAAGAGTTGCACAATGTATTGTCCATATGAGTAGGAAACACAGTTCTTTTTTTCTAGTCATGCTCATGGTTCTTGCTGTATTAGAGATGTTTGAAAGAAGAGCTTGCTTCTTGCGTTAAAACAGAGTGTGTTCCATGGATGAGAACACTGGTCTTAATTTCACTTCAGAAACGGAGTTAATCCACAGGATCTCTGTATTCCTACAAGCAAGAGTTCATTTCTGGAAAACTATGTGAATTTTGGGCTCAAATGATGTTACACAGTTTAAGAACCCAACGTAATTCTCACAATTAACTAAAGAGCATTTATGTAAGTGGAGCGGTGGATTGTATCAGTTTCATCAGTACAGTTGAAATACATATGGTCCGTAAGTAGGAAATACAGTTCTTTATTTCTCAGCATGCTCATGTTTCTTGCTGTATTAGAGATGCTCGAAAGAAGAGATTGCTTCTTGCATTTAAACAGAATGTGTTTCATGGTTAGAACACTGCTCTGAATTTCCCTTCAGAAACGGACTTAAAGCCCAGGATCTGTGTCTTCCTACAAGCAATAGTTCATTTCTGGTAAACCAAGTAAATTTTGGGGTCAAATGATTACACACAGTTCACGAACCAAACGCGATTCACACTATTAACTCAAGAGCATTTATGTAAGTGCAGCTGTGGTTTTTATCAGTTTCATAAGTAGAGTTGAAATACATATGGTCCATATGAGTAGGAAACACAGTTCTTTTTTTCTGGGCATGCTCATGTTTCATGCTGTATTAGAGACACTCAAAAGATGAGAGTGTTTCTTGCATTAAAACAGAGTGTGTTTTATGGATGAGAACACTGCTCTGAATTTCCCTTCAGAAACGGAGTTAAAGCCCAGGATCTGTATCTTCCTACAGGCAAGAGTTCATTTCTGGTAAACCAAGTGAATTTTGGGGTCAAATGATTTTACACAGTTCATGAACCTAACACGATTCTCACTATTAGCTCAACAGCATTTATGTAAGTGGAGCTGTGGTTTGTATCAGTTTCATAAGTAGAGTTGAAATACATAAGGTCCGCATGAGTAGGAAATATAGTTCTTTTTTTCACGTCATGCTCATGGTTCTTGCTGTATTAGAGATCCTCAAAAGAAGAGCTTGCTTCTTGCATTAAAACAGAGTGTGTTTCATGGATGAGAACACTGCTCTGAGTTTCCCTTCAGAAATGGAGTTCAACCACAGGGTCTGTGTCTTCCTACAAGCATAAGTTCATTTCTGGTAAACCAAGAGTATTTTGAGCTCAAATGATTTTACACAGTTCACGAACCCAACACGATTCTCTCTGTTAACTAAAGAACAGTTATGTAATTGGAGCTGTGGTTTGTATCAGTTTCATAAGCAGAGTTGAAATACGTATGGTCTGTATGAGTAGGAAACACAGTTCTTTTTTTCTGGGCATGCTCATGGTTCTTGCTGTATTAGAGATGTTCGAAAGAAGAGCTTGCTCTTGCGTTAAAACAGAGTGTGTTTCATGGATGAGAACACTGCTCTGAGTTTCCCTACAGGAACGGAGTTAAACCACAGGATCTGTGTCGTCCTACAAGCAAAAGTTCATTTCTGGTAAACCAAGAGAAGTTTGAGCTCAAATGATTTTACACAGTTCATGAAACCAACGCAATTCCGACTATTAACTAAAGAGCATTTATATAAGTGGAGCTGTGGTTTGTATCAGTTTCATAAGTAGAGTTGAACTACATATGGTCCATATGAGTAGGAAACACAGTTCTTTTTTTCTGGGAATGCTCATGTTTCTTGCTGTATTAGAGACACTCAAAAGAAGAGATTGTTTCTTGCATTAAAACATAGTGTGTTTTATGGATGAGAACACTGCTCTGAATTTCCCTTCAGAAACGGAGTTAAAGCCCAGGATCTGTATCTTCCTACAAGCAAGAGTTCATTTCCGGTAAACCAAGTGAATTTTGGGGTCAAATGATTTTACACAGTTCATGAACCTAACGCGATTCTCACTATTAACTAAAGAGCATTTATGTAAGTGGAGCTGTGGTTTGTATCAGTTTCATAAGAAGAGTTGCACAATGTATTGTCCATATGAGTAGGAAACACAGTTCTTTTTTTCTAGTCATGCTCATGGTTCTTGCAGTATTAGATACGCTCGAAAGAAGAGCTTGCTTCTTGCGTTAAAACACAGTGTGTTTCATGGATGAGAACACTGCTCTGAATTTCCCTTCAGAAACGGAGTTAAACGACAGGATCCGTGTCTTCCTACAAGCAAGAGTTCATTTCTGCTAAACCAAGTGAATTTTGTGCTCAAATGATTTTACACAGTTCATGAACCTAACGCGATTCCCACTATTAACTAAAGAGCATTTATATAAGTGGAGCTGTGGTTTGTATCAGTTTCATAAGTAGAGTTGAACTACATATGGTCCTTATGAGTAGGAAACACAGTTCATTTTTTCTGGGCATGCTCATGTTTCATGCTGTATTAGAGACACTCAAAAGAAGAGATTGTTTCTTGCATTAAAACATAGTGTGTTTTATGGATGAGAACACTGCTCTGAATTTCCCTTCAGAAACGGAGTTAAAGCCCAGGATCTGTATCTTCCTACAGGCAAGAGTTCATTTCCGGTAAACCAAGTGAATTTTGGGGTCAAATGATTTTACACAGTTCATGAACCTAACGCGATTCTCACTATTAGCTCGAGAGCATGTATGTAAGTGGAGCTGTGGTTTGTATCAGTTTCATAAGTAGAGTTGAACTATATATGGTCTGTATGAGTAGGAAACACTGTTCTTTTTTTCTGGGCATGCTCACGGTTCTTGCTGTATTAGAGATGCTGGAATGAAGAGCTAGCTTCTTGCATTAATACGCAGTGTGTTCCATGGATGAGAAAACTGGTCATAATTTCCCTTCAGAAACGGAATTAACCACAGGATCTGTGTCTTCCTACAAGCAACAGTTCATTTCTGGAAAACTATGTGAATTTTGGGCTCAAATGATGTTACACAGTTCAAGAACCCAACGCAATTCTCACAATTAACTACAGAGCATTTATGTAAGGGGAGCGATGGATTGTATCAGTTTCATCAGTACAGTTGAAATACATATGGTCCGTATGAGTAGGAAATACAGTTCTTTTTTTCTCAGCATGCTCATGTTTCTTGCTGTATTAGAGATGCTCGAAAGAAGAGATTGCTTCTTGCATTTAAACAGAGTGTGTTTCATGGTTAGAACACTGCTCTGAATTTCCCTTCAGAAATGGAGTTAAAGCCCAGGATCTGTGTCTTCCTACAAGCAATAGTTCATTTCTGGTAAACCAAGGAAATTTTGGGGTCAAATGATTATACACAGTTCACGAACCAAACGCGATTCTCACTATTAACTCAAGAGCATTTATGTAAGTGGAGCTGTGGTTTGTATCAGTTTCATAAGTAGAGTTGAAATACATATGGTCCGTATGAGTAGGAAATTCAGTTCTTTTTTTCACGGCGTGCTCATGGTTCTTGCTGCATTAGAGATGCTCGAAAGAAGAGCTTTCTTCTTGCGATAAAACAGAGGGTGTTTCAGGGATCAGAACACTGCTCTGAGTTTCCCTTCAGAAATGGAGTTCAACCACACGATCTGTGTCTTCCTACTAGTAAAAGTTCATTTCTGGTAAACAAAGAGAATTTTGAGCTCAAATGATTTTACACAGTTCACGAACCCAACGCGATTCTCACTATTAACTAAAGAGCATTTATGTAAGTGGAGCTGTGGTTTGTATCAGTTTCATAAGAAGAGTTGCACAATGTATTGTCCATATGAGTAGGAAACACAGTTCTTTTTTTTCTAGTCATGCTCATGGTTCTTGCTGTATTAGAGATGTTTGAAAGAAGAGCTTGCTTCTTGCGTTAAAACAGAGTGTGTTCCATGGATGAGATCACTGGTCTTAATTTCACTTCAGAAACGGAGTTAATCCACAGGATCTCTGTATTCCTACATGCAAGAGTTCATTTCTGGAAAACTATGTGAATTTTGGGCTCAAATGATGTTACACAGTTCAAGAACCCAACGTAATTCTCATAATTAACTAAAGAGCATTTATGTAAGTGGAGCGGTGGATTGTATCAGTTTCATCAGTACAGTTGAAATACATATGGTCCGTATTAGTAGGAAATACAGTTCTTTTTTTCTCAGCATGCTCATGTTTCTTGCTGTATTAGAGATGCTCGAAAGAAGAGATTGCTTCTTGCATTTAAACAGAATGTGTTTCATGGTTAGAACACTGCTCTGAATTTCCCTTCAGAAACGGACTTAAAGCCCAGGATCTGTGTCTTCCTACAAGCAATAGTTCATTTCTGGTAAACCAAGTAAATTTTGGGGTCAAATGATTACACACAGTTCACGAACCAAACGCGATTCTCACTATTAACTCAAGAGCATTTATGTAAGTGCAGCTGTGGTTTTTATCAGTTTCATAAGTAGAGTTGAAATACATATGGTCCATATGAGTAGGAAACACAGTTCTTTTTTTCTGGGCATGCTCATGTTTCATGCTGTATTAGAGACACTCAAAAGATGAGAGTGTTTCTTGCATTAAAACAGAGTGTGTTTTATGGATGAGAACACTGCTCTGAATTTCCCTTCAGAAACGGAGTTAAAGCCCAGGATCTGTATCTTCCTACAGGCAAGAGTTCATTTCTGGTAAACCAAGTGAATTTTGGGGTCAAATGATTTTACACAGTTCATGAACCTAACACGATTCTCACTATTAGCTCAACAGCATTTATGTAAGTGGAGCTGTGGTTTGTATCAGTTTCATAAGTAGAGTTGAAATACATAAGGTCCGCATGAGTAGGAAATATAGTTCTTTTTTTCACGTCATGCTCATGGTTCTTGCTGTATTAGAGATCCTCAAAAGAAGAGCTTGCTTCTTGCATTAAAACAGAGTGTGTTTCATGGATGAGAACACTGCTCTGAGTTTCCCTTCAGAAATGGAGTTCAACCACAGGGTCTGTGTCTTCCTACAAGCAAAAGTTCATTTCTGGTAAACCAAGAGTATTTTGAGCTCAAATGATTTTACACAGTTCACGAACCCAACACGATTCTCTCTGTTAACTAAAGAACAGTTATGTAATTGGAGCTGTGGTTTGTATCAGTTTCATAAGCAGAGTTGAAATACGTATGGTCTGTATGAGTAGGAAACACAGTTCTTTTTTTCTGGGCATGCTCATGGTTCTTGCTGTATTAGAGATGCTGGAATGAAGAGCTAGCTTCTTGCGTTAAAACACAGTGTGTTCCATGGATGAGAACACTGGTCTTAATTTCCCTTCAGAAACGGAGTTGAACCACAGGATCTGTGTCTTCCTACAAGCAAGAGATCATTTCTGCAAAACTATGTGAATTTGGGGCTCAAATGATTGTACAAAGTTCAAGAACCCAACGCGATTCTCACAATTAACTAAAGAGCATTTATGTAAGTGGAGCTGTGGTTTGTATCAGTTTCATAAGTAGAGTTGAACTACATATGGTCCATATGAGTAGGAAATGCAGTTATTTTTTTCTCGGCATGCTCATGGTTCTTGCTGTATTAGAGATGTTCGAAAGAAGAGCTTGCTCTTGCGTTAAAACAGAGTGTGTTTCATGGATGAGAACACTGCTCTGAGTTTCCCTACAGGAACGGAGTTAAACCACAGGATCTGTGTCGTCCTACAAGCAAAAGTTCATTTCTGGTAAACCAAGAGAAGTTTGAGCTCAAATGATTTTACACAGTTCATGAAACCAACGCAATTCCGACTATTAACTAAAGAGCATTTATATAAGTGGAGCTGTGGTTTGTATCAGTTTCATAAGTAGAGTTGAACTACATATGGTCCATATGAGTAGGAAACACAGTTCTTTTTTTCTGGGAATGCTCAGGTTTCTTGCTGTATTAGAGACACTCAAAAGAAGAGATTGTTTCTTGCATTAGAACATAGTGTGTTTTATGGATGAGAACACTGCTCTGAATTTCCCTTCAGAAACGGAGTTAAAGCCCAGGATCTGTATCTTCCTACAAGCAAGAGTTCATTTCCGGTAAACCAAGTGAATTTTGGGGTCAAATGATTTTACACAGTTCATGAACCTAACGCGATTCTCACTATTAGCTCAAGAGCATGTATGTAAGTGGAGCTGTGGTTTGTATCAGTTTCATAAGTAGAGTTGAACTATATATGGTCTGTATGAGTAGGAAACACAGTTCTTTTTTTCTGAGCATGCTCACGGTTCTTGCTGTATTAGAGATGCTGGAATGAAGAGCTAGCTTCTTGCATTAATACGCAGTGTGTCCCATGGATGAGAAAACTGGTCATAATTTCCCTTCAGAAACGGAATTAACCACAGGATCTGTGTCTTCCTACAAGCAACAGTTCATTTCTGGAAAAATATGTGAATTTTGGGCTCAAATGATGTTACACAGTTCAAGAACCCAACGCAATTCTCACAATTAACTACAGAGCATTTATGTAAGGGGAGCGATGGATTGTATCAGTTTCATCAGTACAGTTGAAATACATATGGTCCGTATGAGTAGGAAATACAGTTCTTTTTTTCTCAGCATGCTCATGTTTCTTGCTGTATTAGAGATGCTCGAAAGAAGAGATTGCTTCTTGCATTTAAACAGAGTGTGTTTCATGGTTAGAACATTGCTCTGAATTTCCCTTCAGAAATGGAGTTAAAGCCCAGGATCTGTGTCTTCCTACAAGCAATAGTTCATTTCTGGTAAACCAAGAGAATTTTGAGCTCAAATGATTTTACACAGTTCACGAACCCAACGCGATTCTCACTATTAACTAAAGAGCATTTATGTAAGTGGAGCTGTGGTTTGTATCAGTTTCATAAGAAGAGTTGCACAATGTATTGTCCATATGAGTAGGAAACACAGTTCTTTTTTTCTAGTCATGCTCATGGTTCTTGCAGTATTAGATACGCTCGAAAGAAGAGCTTGCTTCTTGCGTTAAAACACAGTGTGTTTCATGGATGAGAACACTGCTCTGAATTTCCCTTCAGAAACGGAGTTAAACGACAGGATCCGTGTCTTCCTACAAGCAAGAGTTCATTTCTGCTAAACCAAGTGAATTTTGTGCTCAAATGATTTTACACAGTTCATGAACCTAACGCGATTCCCACTATTAACTAAAGAGCATTTATATAAGTGGAGCTGTGGTTTGTATCAGTTTCATAAGTAGAGTTGAACTACATATGGTCCATATGAGTAGGAAACACAGTTCTTTTTTTCTGGGCATGCTCGTGTTCCATGCTGTATTAGAGACACTCAAAAGAAGAGATTGTTTCTTGCATTAAAACAGAGTGTGTTTTCTGGATGAGAACACTGCCCTGAATTTCCCTTCAGAAATGGAGTTAAAGCCCAGGATCTGTATCTTCCTACAGGCAAGAGTTCATTTCTGGTAAACCAAGTGAATTTTGGGGTCAAATGATTTTACACAGTTCATGAACCTAACGCGATTCTCACTATTAGCTCAAGAGCATTTATGTAAGTGGAGCTGTGGTTTGTATCAGTTTCTTAAGCAGAGTTGATATACGTATGGTCTGTATGAGTTGAAACACAGTTCTTTTTTTCTGGGCATGCTCATGGTTCTTGCTGTATTAGATATGCTCGAAAGAAGAGCTTGCTTCTTGCATTTAAACAGAGTGTGTTTTTTGGTTAGAACACAACTCTGAATTTCCCTTCAGAAACGGAGTTAAAGCGCAGGATCTGTGTCTTCCTACAACCAATAGTTCATTTCTGGTAAACCAAGTAAATTTAGGGGTCAAATGATTTTACACAGTTCACAAACCCAACGCGATTCTCACTATTAATTCAAGAGCATTCATGTAATTGGAGGTTTGGTTTGAATCAGTTTCATAAGCAGAGTTGAACTACGTATGGTCTGTATGAGTAGGAAACACAGTTCTTTTTTTCTTGGCACGCTCATGGTTCCTACTGTATTAGAGATGCTGGAATGAAGAACTAGCTTCTTGAGTAAAAACGCAGTGTGTTCCATGGATGAGAACACTGGTCTTAATTTCCCTTCATGAACGGAGTTAAACCACAGGATCTCTGTCTTCCTACAAGCCAGACTTCATTTCTGGAAAACTATGTGAATTTTGGGCTCAAATGATTTTACACAGTTCAAGAACCCAATGCGATTCTCACAATTATCTAAAGAGCATATATGTAAGTGGAGCTGTGGTTTGTATCAGTTTCATCAGTAGAGTTGAAATACATACATTCCGTATGAGTAGCAAATACAGTTCTTTTTTTCTCGACATGCTCATGGTTCTTGCTGTATTAGAGATGTTGGAAAGAAGAGCTTGCTTCTTGCGTTAAAACAGAGTGTGTTTCATGGAGGAGAACGCTGCTCCGAGTTTCACTTCAGAAACGGAGTTCAACCACAGGATCTATGTCTTCCTACAAGCAAGAGTATATTTCTGGTAAACCAAGTGAAGTTTGGGGTCAAATGTTTTTACACAGTTCATGAACCTAACACGATTCTCACTATTAATTCAATAGCATTCATGTAATTGGAGCTGTGGTTTTTTATCAGTTTCATAATCAGAGTTGAACTACTTATGGTCCGTATGAGTAGGAAACACAGTTCTTTTTTTCTGGGCATGCTCATGGTTCTTGCTGTATTAGAGATGCTGGAAAGAACAGCTAGCTTCTTGCGTTAAAATGCAGGGTGTTCCATGGATGAGAACACTTGTCTTAATTTCCCTTCAGAAACGGAGTTAAACAACAGGATCTGTGTCTTCCTACAAGCAAGAGATCATTTCTGCAAAACTATGTGAATTTTGGTCTCAAATGATTTTACACAGTTCAAGAACCCAACACGATTCTCACAATTAACTAAAGAGCATTTATGTAAGTGGAGCTGTGGTTTGTATCAGTTTCATAAGTAGAGGTGAACTACATATGGTCCATATGAGTAGGAAATACAGTTCTTTTTTTCCCGGCATGCTCATGGTTCTTGCTGTGTTAGAGATGTTAGAAAGAAGAGCTTGCTTCTTGCGTTAAAACACAGTGTGTTTCATGGATGAGAACACTGCTCTGAGTTTCCCTACAGAAACGGAGTTGAACCACAGGATCTGTGTCTTCCTACCAGCAAAAGTTCATTTCTGGTAAACCAAGAGAAGTTTGAGCTCAAATGATTTTACACAGTTCATGAAACCAACGCGATTCCCACTATTTACAAAAGAGCATTTATATAAGTGGAGCTGTGGTTTGTATCAGTTTCATAAGTAGAGTTGTACTACATATGGTCCATATGAGTAGCATACACAGTTCTTTTTTTCTGGACATGCTCATGTTTCTTGCTGTATTAGAGACACTCAAAAGAAGAGATTGTTTCTTGCATTAAAACAGAGTGTGTTTTATGGATGAGAACACTGCTCTGAATTTCCCTTCAGAAACGGAGTTAAAGCCTAGCATCTGTATCTTCCTACAGGCAAGAGTTCATTTCCGGTAAAACAAGTGAATTTTGGGGTCAAATTATTTTACACAGTTCACGAACCTAACACGATTCTCACTATTAGCTCAAGAGCATTTATGTAAGTGGAGCTGTGGTTGTATCAGTTTCATAAGTAGAGTTGAACTACATATGGTCCGTATGAGTAGGAAACACAGTTCTTTTTTTCTGGGCATTCTCATGTTTCTTGCTGTATTAGAGACGCTCGAAAGAAGAGATTGCATCTTGCATTAAAACTGAGTGTGTTTCATGGATGAGAACACTGCTCTGAATTTCCCTTCAGAAACGGAGTTAAAGCCCAGGGTCTGTGTCTTCCTACAAGCAAGAGTTCATTTAAGGTAAACCAAGAGAATTTTGGGATCAAATGATTTTACACAGTTCAGGAACCCAACGCGATTCTCACTATTAACTGAAGAGCATTTATGTAAGTGGAGGTGTGGTTTGTATCAGTTTCATAAGCAGAGTTGAAATACGTATGGTCTGTATGAGTAGGAAACACAGTTCTTTTTTTCTGGGCATGCTCATGGTTCTTGCTGTATTAGAGATGCTTGAATGAAGAGCTAGCTTCTTGCATTAATACGCAGTGTGTTCCATGGATGAGAACACTGGTCATAATTTCCCTTCAGAAACGGAATTAAACCACAGGATCTGTGTCTTCCTACAAGCAAGAGTTCATTTCTGGAAAACTATGTGAATTTTGGTCTCAAATGATGTTACACAGTTCAAGAACCCAACGCGATTCTCACTATTAACTCAAGAGCATTTATGTAAGTTGAGCTGTGGTTTGTATCAGTTTCATAAGTAGAGTTGAAATACATATGGTCCCTATGAGTAGGAAATACAGTTCTTTTTTTCACGGCATGCTCATGGTTCTTGCTGCATTAGAGATGCTCGAAAGAAGAGCTTTCTTCTTGCGATAAAACAGAGTGTGTTTCATGGATGAGAACACTGCTCTGAGTTTCCCTTCAGAAACGGAGTTGAACCACAGGATCTGTGTCTTCCTACAAGCAAGAGATCATTTCTGCAAAACTATGTGAATTTTGGGCTCAAATGATTTTACAAAGTTCAAGAACCCAACGCGATTCTCACAATTAACTAAAGAGCATTTATGTAAGTGGAGCTGTGGTTTGTATCAGTTTCATAAGTAGAGTTGAACTACATATGGTCCATATGAGTAGGAAATGCAGTTCTTTTTTTCTCGGCATGCTCATGGATCTTGTTGTATTAGAGATGTTCGAAAGAAGAGCTTGCTTCTTGCGTTAAAACAGAGTGTGTTTCATGGATGAGAACACTGCTCTGAGTTTCCCTACAGGAACGGAGTTGAACCACAGGATCTGTGTCTTCCTACAAGCAAAAGTTCATTTCTGGTAAACCAAGAGAAGTTTGAGCTCAAATGATTTTACACAGTTCATGAAACCAACGCGATTCCCACTGTTAACTAAAGAGCATTTATATAAGTGGAGCTGTGGTTTGTATCAGTTTCATAAGTAGAGTTGAACTACATATGGTCCATATGAGTAGGAAACACAGTTCTTTTTTTCTGGGAATGCTCATGTTTCTTGCTGTATTAGAGACACTCAAAAGAAGAGATTGTTTCTTGCATTATAAAACAGAGTGTGTTTTATGGATGAGAACACTGCTCTGAATTTCCCTTCAGAAACAGAGTTAAAGCCCAGGATCTGTATCTTCCTACAGGCAAGAGTTCATTTCCGGTAAACCAAGTGAATTTTGGGGTCAAATGATTTTACACAGTTCATGAACCTAACGCGATTCTCACTATTAGCTCAAGAGCATGTATGTAAGTGGAGCTGTGGTTTGTATCAGTTTCATAAGTAGAGTTGAACTACATATGGTCTGTATGAGTAGGAAACACAGTTCTTTTTTTCTGGGCATGCTCACTGTTCTTGCTGTATTAGAGATGCTGGAATATAGAGATAGCTTCTTGCATTAATACGCAGTGTGTTCCATGGATGAGAACACTGGTCATAATTTCCCTTCAGAAACGGAATTAAACCATAGGATCTGTGTCTTCCTACAAGCAACAGTTCATTTCTGGAAAACTATGTGAATTTTGGGCTCAAATGATGTTACACAGTTCAATAACCCAACGCAATTCTCACAATTAACTACAGAGCATTTATGTAAGGGAAGCGGTGGATTGTATCAGTTTCATCAGTACAGTTGAAATACATATGGTCCGTATGAGTAGGAAATACAGTTCTTTTTTTCTCAGCATGCTCATGTTTCTTGCTGTATTAGAGATGCTCGAAAGAAGAGATTGCTTCTTGCATTTAAACAGAGTGTGTTTCATGGTTAGAACACAACTATGAATTTCCCTTCAGAAACGGAGTTAAAGTGCAGGATCTGTGTCTTCCTACAAGCAATAGTTCATTTCTGGTAAACCAAGTAAATTTTGGGGTCAAATGATTATACACAGTTCACGAACCAAACGCGATTCTCACTATTAACTCAAGAGCATTTATGTAAGTGGAGCTGTGGTTTGTATCAGTTTCATAAGTAGAGTTGAAATACATATGGTCCGTATGAGTAGGAAATACAGTTCTTTTTTTCACGGCATGCTCATGGTTCTTGCTGCATTAGAGATGCTCGAAAGAAGAGCTTTCTTCTTGCGATAAAACAGAGGGTGTTTCATGGATCAGAACACTGCTCTGAGTTTCCCTTCAGAAATGGAGTGAAACCACACGATCTGTGTCTTCCTACTAGTAAAAGTTCATTTCTGGTAAACCAAGAGAATTTTGAGCTCAAAAGATTTTACACAGTTCACGAACCCAACGCGATTCCCACTATTAACTAAAGAGCATTTATATAAGTGGAGCTGTGGTTTGTATCAGTTTCATAAGTAGAGTTGAACTACAGATGGTCCTTATGAGTAGGAAACACAGTTCATTTTTTCTGGGCATGCTCATGTTTCTTGCTGTATCAGAGACACTCGAAAGAAGAGATTGCTTCTGGCATTAAAACAGAGTGTGTTTCATGGATGAGAACACTGCTCTGAATTTCCCTTCAGAAACGGAGTTAAAGCCCAGGATCTGTGTCTTCCTACAAGCAAGAGTTCATTTCTGGTAAACCAAGTGAATTTTGTGCTCAAATGATTTTACACAGTTCACGAACCCAACGCGATTCTCACTATTAACTCAAGAGCATTTATGTAAGTGGAGCTGTGGTTTTTATCAGTTTCATAAGCAGAGTTGAACTACGTATGGTCCGTATGAGTAGGAAACACAGTTCTATTTTCTGGGCATGCTCAAGGTTCTTGCTGTATTAGAGATGCTGGAATGAAGAGCTAGCTTCTTGCGTTAAAACACAGTGTGTTCCATGGATGAGAACACTGGTCTTATTTTCCCTTCAGAAACGGAGTTGAACCACAGGATCTGTGTCTTCCTACAAGCAAGAGATCATTTCTGCAAAACTATGTGAATTTTGGGTCAAATGATTTTACACAGTTCATGAACCTAACGCGATTCTCACTATTAGCTCAAGAGCATGTATGTAAGTGGAGCTGTGGTTTGTATCAGTTTCATAAGTAGAGTTGAACTACATATGGTCTGTATGAGTGGGAAACACAGTTCTTTTTTTCTGGGCATGCTCACGGTTCTTGCTGTATTAGAGATGCTCGAAAGAAGAGATTGCTTCTTGCATTAAAACTGAGTGTGTTTCATGGATGAGAACACTGCTCTGAATTTCCCTTAAGAAACGGAGTTAAAGCCCAGGGTCTGTTTCTTCCTACAAGCAAGACTTCATTTCTGGAAAACTATGTGAATTTTGGGCTCAAATGATTTTACTCAGTTCAAGAATCCACCGCGATTCTCACAATTAACTAAAGAGCATTTATGTAAGTGGAGCTGTGGTTTGTATCAGTTTCATAAGTAGAGGTGAACTACATATGGTCCATATGAGTAGGAAATACAGTTCTTTTTTTCCCGGCATGCTCATGGTTCTTGCTGTGTTAGAGATGTTAGAAAGAAGAGCTTGCTTCTTGCGTTAAAACACAGTGTGTTTCATGGATGAGAACACTGCTCTGAGTTTCCCTACAGAAACGGAGTTGAACCACAGGATCTGTGTCTTCCTACAAGCAAAAGTTCATTTCTGGTAAACCAAGAGAAGTTTGAGCTCAAATGATTTTACACAGTTCATGAAACCAACGCGATTCCCACTATTTACAAAAGAGCATTTATATAAGTGGAGCTGTGGTTTGTATCAGTTTCATAAGTAGAGTTGTACTACATATGGTCCATATGAGTAGCATACACAGTTCTTTTTTTCTGGACATGCTCATGTTTCTTGCTGTATTAGAGACACTCAAAAGAAGAGATTGTTTCTTGCATTAAAACAGAGTGTGTTTTATGGATGAGAACACTGCTCTGAATTTCCCTTCAGAAACGGAGTTAAAGCCTAGCATCTGTATCTTCCTACAGGCAAGAGTTCATTTCCGGTAAAACAAGTGAATTTTGGGGTCAAATTATTTTACACAGTTCACGAACCTAACACGATTCTCACTATTAGCTCAAGAGCATTTATGTAAGTGGAGCTGTGGTTTGTATCAGTTTCATAAGTAGAGTTGAACTACATATGGTCCGTATGAGTAGGAAACACAGTTCTTTTTTTCTGGGCATTCTCATGTTTCTTGCTGTATTAGAGACGCTCGAAAGAAGAGATTGCATCTTGCATTAAAACTGAGTGTGTTTCATGGATGAGAACACTGCTCTGAATTTCCCTTCAGAAACGGAGTTAAAGCCCAGGGTCTGTGTCTTCCTACAAGCAAGAGTTCATTTAAGGTAAACCAAGAGAATTTTGGGATCAAATGATTTTACACAGTTCAGGAACCCAACGCGATTCTCACTATTAACTGAAGAGCATTTATGTAAGTGGAGGTGTGGTTTGTATCAGTTTCATAAGCAGAGTTGAAATACGTATGGTCTGTATGAGTAGGAAACACAGTTCTTTTTTTCTGGGCATGCTCATGGTTCTTGCTGTATTAGAGATGCTTGAATGAAGAGCTAGCTTCTTGCATTAATACGCAGTGTGTTCCATGGATGAGAACACTGGTCATAATTTCCCTTCAGAAACGGAATTAAACCACAGGATCTGTGTCTTCCTACAAGCAAGAGTTCATTTCTGGAAAACTATGTGAATTTTGGTCTCAAATGATGTTACACAGTTCAAGAACCCAACGCGATTCTCACTATTAACTCAAGAGCATTTATGTAAGTTGAGCTGTGGTTTGTATCAGTTTCATAAGTAGAGTTGAAATACATATGGTCCCTATGAGTAGGAAATACAGTTCTTTTTTTCACGGCATGCTCATGGTTCTTGCTGCATTAGAGATGCTCGAAAGAAGAGCTTTCTTCTTGCGATAAAACAGAGTGTGTTTCATGGATGAGAACACTGCTCTGAGTTTCCCTTCAGAAACGGAGTTGAACCACAGGATCTGTGTCTTCCTACAAGCAAGAGATCATTTCTGCAAAACTATATGAATTTTGGGCTCAAATGATTTTACAAAGTTCAAGAACCCAACGCGATTCTCACAATTAACTAAAGAGCATTTATGTAAGTGGAGCTGTGGTTTGTATCAGTTTCATAAGTAGAGTTGAACTACATATGGTCCATATGAGTAGGAAATGCAGTTCTTTTTTTCTCGGCATGCTCATGGATCTTGTTGTATTAGAGATGTTCGAAAGAAGAGCTTGCTTCTTGCGTTAAAACAGAGTGTGTTTCATGGATGAGAACACTGCTCTGAGTTTCCCTACAGGAACGGAGTTGAACCACAGGATCTGTGTCTTCCTACAAGCAAAAGTTCATTTCTGGTAAACCAAGAGAAGTTTGAGCTCAAATGATTTTACACAGTTCATGAAACCAACGCGATTCCCACTGTTAACTAAAGAGCATTTATATAAGTGGAGCTGTGGTTTGTATCAGTTTCATAAGTAGAGTTGAACTACATATGGTCCATATGAGTAGGAAACACAGTTCTTTTTTTCTGGGAATGCTCATGTTTCTTGCTGTATTAGAGACACTCAAAAGAAGAGATTGTTTCTTGCATTATAAAACAGAGTGTGTTTTATGGATGAGAACACTGCTCTGAATTTCCCTTCAGAAACGGAGTTAAAGCCCAGGATCTGTATCTTCCTACAGGCAAGAGTTCATTTCCGGTAAACCAAGTGAATTTTGGGGTCAAATGATTTTACACAGTTCATGAACCTAACGCGATTCTCACTATTAGCTCAAGAGCATGTATGTAAGTGGAGCTGTGGTTTGTATCAGTTTCATAAGTAGAGTTGAACTACATATGGTCTGTATGAGTAGGAAACACAGTTCTTTTTTTCTGGGCATGCTCACTGTTCTTGCTGTATTAGAGATGCTGGAATATAGAGATAGCTTCTTGCATTAATACGCAGTGTGTTCCATGGATGAGAACACTGGTCATAATTTCCCTTCAGAAACGGAATTAAACCATAGGATCTGTGTCTTCCTACAAGCAACAGTTCATTTCTGGAAAACTATGTGAATTTTGGGCTCAAATGATGTTACACAGTTCAATAACCCAACGCAATTCTCACAATTAACTACAGAGCATTTATGTAAGGGAAGCGGTGGATTGTATCAGTTTCATCAGTACAGTTGAAATACATATGGTCCGTATGAGTAGGAAATACAGTTCTTTTTTTCTCAGCATGCTCATGTTTCTTGCTGTATTAGAGATGCTCGAAAGAAGAGATTGCTTCTTGCATTTAAACAGAGTGTGTTTCATGGTTAGAACACAACTATGAATTTCCCTTCAGAAACGGAGTTAAAGTGCAGGATCTGTGTCTTCCTACAAGCAATAGTTCATTTCTGGTAAACCAAGTAAATTTTGGGGTCAAATGATTATACACAGTTCACGAACCAAACGCGATTCTCACTATTAACTCAAGAGCATTTATGTAAGTGGAGCTGTGGTTTGTATCAGTTTCATAAGTAGAGTTGAAATACATATGGTCCGTATGAGTAGGAAATACAGTTCTTTTTTTCACGGCATGCTCATGGTTCTTGCTGCATTAGAGATGCTCGAAAGAAGAGCTTTCTTCTTGCGATAAAACAGAGGGTGTTTCATGGATCAGAACACTGCTCTGAGTTTCCCTTCAGAAATGGAGTGAAACCACACGATCTGTGTCTTCCTACTAGTAAAAGTTCATTTCTGGTAAACCAAGAGAATTTTGAGCTCAAAAGATTTTACACAGTTCACGAACCCAACGCGATTCCCACTATTAACTAAAGAGCATTTATATAAGTGGAGCTGTGGTTTGTATCAGTTTCATAAGTATAGTTGAACTACAGATGGTCCTTATGAGTAGGAAACACAGTTCATTTTTTCTGGGCATGCTCATGTTTCTTGCTGTATCAGAGACACTCGAAAGAAGAGATTGCTTCTGGCATTAAAACAGAGTGTGTTTCATGGATGAGAACACTGCTCTGAATTTCCCTTCAGAAACGGAGTTAAAGCCCAGGATCTGTGTCTTCCTACAAGCAAGAGTTCATTTCTGGTAAACCAAGTGAATTTTGTGCTCAAATGATTTTACACAGTTCACGAACCCAACGCGATTCTCACTATTAACTCAAGAGCATTTATGTAAGTGGAGCTGTGGTTTTTATCAGTTTCATAAGCAGAGTTGAACTACGTATGGTCCGTATGAGTAGGAAACACAGTTCTATTTTCTGGGCATGCTCAAGGTTCTTGCTGTATTAGAGATGCTGGAATGAAGAGCTAGCTTCTTGCGTTAAAACACAGTGTGTTCCATGGATGAGAACACTGGTCTTATTTTCCCTTCAGAAACGGAGTTGAACCACAGGATCTGTGTCTTCCTACAAGCAAGAGATCATTTCTGCAAAACTATGTGAATTTTGGGTCAAATGATTTTACACAGTTCATGAACCTAACGCGATTCTCACTATTAGCTCAAGAGCATGTATGTAAGTGGAGCTGTGGTTTGTATCAGTTTCATAAGTAGAGTTGAACTACATATGGTCTGTATGAGTGGGAAACACAGTTCTTTTTTTCTGGGCATGCTCACGGTTCTTGCTGTATTAGAGATGCTCGAAAGAAGAGATTGCTTCTTGCATTAAAACTGAGTGTGTTTCATGGATGAGAACACTGCTCTGAATTTCCCTTAAGAAACGGAGTTAAAGCCCAGGGTCTGTTTCTTCCTACAAGCAAGACTTCATTTCTGGAAAACTATGTGAATTTTGGGCTCAAATGATTTTACTCAGTTCAAGAATCCACCGCGATTCTCACAATTAACTAAAGAGCATTTATGTAAGTGGAGCTGTGGTTTGTATCAGTTTCATAAGTAGAGTTGAAATACATATGGTCCTTATGAGTAGGAAACACAGTTCATTTTTTCTGGGCATGCTCATGTTTCTTGATGTATCAGAGACGCTGGAAAGAAGAGATTGCTTCTGGCATTAAAACAGAGTGTGTTTCATGGATGAGAACACTGCTCTGAATTTCCCTTCAGAAACGGAGTTAAAGCCCAGGATCTGTGTCTTCCTACAAGCAAGAGTTCATTTCTGGTAAACCAAGTAAATTTTGGGGTCAAATGATTATACACAGTTCACGAACCAAACGCGATTCTCACTATTAACTCAAGAGCATTTATGTAAGTGGAGCTGTGGTTTGTATCAGTTTCATAAGTAGAGTTGAAATACATATGGTCCGTATGAGTAGGAAATACAGTTCTTTTTTTCACGGCATGCTCATGGTTCTTGCTGCATTAGAGATGCTCGAAAGAAGAGCTTTCTTCTTGCGATAAAACAGAGGGTGTTTCATGGATCAGAACACTGCTCTGAGTTTCCCTTCAGAAATGGAGTTAAACCACACGATCTGTGTCTTCCTACTAGTAAAAGTTCATTTCTGGTAAACCAAGAGAATTTTGAGCTCAAAAGATTTTACACAGTTCACGAACCCAACGCGATTCCCACTATTAACTAAAGAGCATTTATATAAGTGGAGCTGTGGTTTGTATCAGTTTCATAAGTAGAGTTGAACTACAGATGGTCCTTATGAGTAGGAAACACAGTTCATTTTTTCTGGGCATGCTCATGTTTCTTGCTGTATCAGAGACGCTCGAAAGAAGAGATTGCTTCTGGCATTAAAACAGAGTGTGTTTCATGGATGAGAACACTGCTCTGAATTTCCCTTCAGAAACGGAGTTAAAGCCCAGGATCTGTGTCTTCCTACAAGCAAGAGTTCATTTCTGGTAAACCAAGTGAATTTTGTGCTCAAATGATTTTACACAGTTCACGAACCCAACGCG
This sequence comes from Onychomys arenicola, assembly GCA_949786405.1. Lineage (NCBI taxonomy): Eukaryota > Metazoa > Chordata > Mammalia > Rodentia > Cricetidae > Onychomys > Onychomys arenicola. Next base: position 1,052,494 of record CATKUM010000019.1, on the reverse strand, counting down.
ATTCTCACTATTAACTCAAGAGCATTTATGTAAGTGGAGCTGTGGTTTTTATCAGTTTCATAAGCAGAGTTGAACTACGTATGGTCCGTATGAGTAGGAAACACAGTTCTATTTTCTGGGCATGCTCAAGGTTCTTGCTGTATTAGAGATGCTGGAATGAAGAGCTAGCTTCTTGCGTTAAAACACAGTGTGTTCCATGGATGAGAACACTGGTCTTATTTTCCCTTCAGAAACGGAGTTGAACCACAGGATCTGTGTCTTCCTACAAGCAAGAGATCATTTCTGCAAAACTATGTGAATTTTGGGTCAAATGATTTTACACAGTTCATGAACCTAACGCGATTCTCACTATTAGCTCAAGAGCATGTATGTAAGTGGAGCTGTGGTTTGTATCAGTTTCATAAGTAGAGTTGAACTACATATGGTCTGTATGAGTAGGAAACACAGTTCTTTTTTTCTGGGCATGCTCACGGTTCTTGCTGTATTAGAGATGCTCGAAAGAAGAGATTGATTCTTGCATTAAAACTGAGTGTGTTTCATGGATGAGAACACTGCTCTGAATTTCCCTTAAGAAACGGAGTTAAAGCCCAGGGTCTGTTTCTTCCTACAAGCAAGACTTCATTTCTGGAAAACTATGTGAATTTTGGGCTCAAATGATTTTACTCAGTTCAAGAATCCACCGCGATTCTCACAATTAACTAAAGAGCATTTATGTAAGTGGAGCTGTGGTTTGTATCAGTTTCATAAGTAGAGTTGAAATACATATGGTCCTTATGAGTAGGAAACACAGTTCATTTTTTCTGGGCATGCTCATGTTTCTTGATGTATCAGAGACGCTGGAAAGAAGAGATTGCTTCTGGCATTAAAACAGAGTGTGTTTCATGGATGAGAACACTGCTCTGAATTTCCCTTCAGAAACGGAGTTAAAGCCCAGGATCTGTGTCTTCCTACAAGCAAGAGTTCATTTCTGGTAAACCAAGTGAATTTTGTGCTCAAATGATTTTACACAGTTCACGAACCCAACGCGATTCTCACTATTAACTCAAGAGCACTTATGTAAGTGGAGCTGTGGTTTTTATCAGTTTCATAAGCAGAGTTGAACTACGTATGGTCCGTATGAGTAGGAAACACAGTTCTATTTTCTGGGCATGCTCAAGGTTTTTGCTGTATTAGAGATGCTGGAATGAAGAGCTACCTTCTTGCGTTAAAACACAGTGTGTTCCATGGATGAGAACACTGGTCTTATTTTCCCTTCAGAAACGGAGTTGAACCACAGGATCTGTGTCTTCCTACAAGCAAGAGATCATTTCTGCAAAACTATGTGAATTTTGGGTCAAATGATTTTACACAGTTCATGAACCTAACGCGATTCTCACTATTAGCTCAAGAGCATGTATGTAAGTGGAGCTGTGGTTTGTATCAGTTTCATAAGTAGAGTTGAACTACATATGGTCTGTATGAGTAGGAAACACAGTTCTTTTTTTCTGGGCATGCTCACGGTTCTTGCTGTATTAGAGATGCTCGAAAGAAGAGATTGATTCTTGCATTAAAACTGAGTGTGTTTCATGGATGAGAACACTGCTCTGAATTTCCCTTAAGAAACGGAGTTAAAGCCCAGGGTCTGTTTCTTCCTACAAGCAAGACTTCATTTCTGGAAAACTATGTGAATTTTGGGCTCAAATGATTTTACTCAGTTCAAGAATCCACCGCGATTCTCACAATTAACTAAAGAGCATTTATGTAAGTGGAGCTGTGGTTTGTATCAGTTTCATAAGTAGAGTTGAAATACATATGGTCCTTATGAGTAGGAAACACAGTTCATTTTTTCTGGGCATGCTCATGTTTCTTGATGTATCAGAGACGCTGGAAAGAAGAGATTGCTTCTGGCATTAAAACAGAGTGTGTTTCATGGATGAGAACACTGCTCTGAATTTCCCTTCAGAAACGGAGTTAAAGCCAAGGATCTGTGTCTTCCTACAAGCAAGAGTTCATTTCTGGTAAACCAAGTGAATTTTGTGCTCAAATGATTTTACACAGTTCACGAACCCAACGCGATTCTCACTATTAACTCAAGAGCACTTATGTAAGTGGAGCTGTGGTTTTTATCAGTTTCATAAGCAGAGTTGAACTACGTATGGTCCGTATGAGTAGGAAACACAGTTCTATTTTCTGGGCATGCTCAAGGTTTTTGCTGTATTAGAGATGCTGGAATGAAGAGCTACCTTCTTGCGTTAAAACACAGTGTGTTCCATGGATGAGAACACTGGTCTTATTTTCCCTTCAGAAACGGAGTTGAACCACAGGATCTGTGTCTTCCTACAAGCAAGAGATCATTTCTGCAAAACTATGTGAATTTTGGGCTCAAATGATTTTACAAAGTTCAAGAACCCAACGCGATTCTCACAATTAACTAAAGAGCATTTATGTAAGTGGAGCTGTGGTTTGTATCAGTTTCATAAGTAGAGTTGAACTACATATGGTCCATATGAGTAGGAAATGCAGTTCTTTTTTTCTCGGCATGCTCATGGATCTTGCTGTATTAGAGATGTTCGAAAGAAGAGCTTTCTTCTTGCGTTAAAACAGAGTGTGTTTCATGGATGAGAACACTGCTCTGAGTTTCCCTACAGGAACGGAGTTGAACCACAGGATCTGTGTCTTCCTACAAGCAAAAGTTCATTTCTGGTAAACCAAGAGAAGTTTGAGCTCAAATGATTTTACACAGTTCATGAAACCAACGCGATTCCCACTGTTAACTAAAGAGCATTTATATAAGTGGAGCTGTGGTTTGTATCAGTTTCATAAGTAGAGTTGAACTACATATGGTCCATATGAGTAGGAAACACAGTTGTTTTTTTCTGGGAATGCTCATGTTTCTTGCTGTATTAGAGACACTCAAAAGAAGAGATTGTTTCTTGCATTAAAACAGAGTGTGTTTTATGGATGAGAACACTGCTCTGAATTTCCCTTCAGAAACGGAGTTAAAGCCCAGGTTCTGTATCTTCCTACAGGCAAGAGTTCATTTCCGGTAAACCAAGTGAATTTTGGGGTCAAATGATTTTACACAGTTCATGAACCTTACGCGATTCTCACTATTAGCTCAAGAGCATGTATGTAACTGGAGCTGTGGTTTGTATCAGTTTCATAAGTAGAGTTGAACTACATATGGTCTGTATGAGTAGGAAACACAGTTCTTTTTTTCTGGGCATGCTCACGGTTCTTGCTGTATTAGAGATGCTGGAATGAAGAGATAGCTTCTTGCATTAATACGCAGTGTGTTCCATGGATGAGAACACTGCTCTGAATTTCCCTTCAGAAACGGAGTTAAAGCCCAGGGTCTGTTTCTTCCTACAAGCCAGAGTTCATTTCTGGAAAACTATGTGAATTTTGGGCTCAAATGATTTTACTCAGTTCAAGAATCCACCGCGATTCTCACAATTAACTAAAGAGCATTTATGTAAGTGGAGCTGTGGTTTGTATCAGTTTCATAAGTAGAGTTGAAATACATATGGTCCTTATGAGTAGGAAACACAGTTCATTTTTTCTGAGCATGCTCATGTTTCTTGCTGTATCAGAGACGCTGGAAAGAAGAGATTGCTTCTGGCATTAAAACAGAGTGTGTTTCATGGATGAGAACACTGCTCTGAATTTCCCTTCAGAAACGGAGTTAAAGCCCAGGATCTGTGTCTTCCTACAAGCAAGAGTTCATTTCTGGTAAACCAAGTGAATTTTGTGCTCAAATGATTTTACACAGTTCACGAACCCAACGCGATTCTCACTATTAACTCAAGAGCACTTATGTAAGTGGAGCTGTGGTTTTTATCAGTTTCATAAGCAGAGTTGAACTACGTATGGTCCGTATGAGTAGGAAACACAGTTCTATTTTCTGGGCATGCTCAAGGTTCTTGCTGTATTAGAGATGCTGGAATGAAGAGCTAGCTTCTTGCGTAAAACACAGTGCGTTCCATGGATGAGAACACTGGTCTTATTTTCCCTTTAGAAACGGAGTTGAACCACAGGATCTGTGTCTTCCTACAAGCAAGAGATCATTTCTGCAAAATTATGTGAATTTTGGGCTCAAATGATTTTACAAAGTTCAAGAACCCAACGCGATTCTCACAATTAACTAAAGAGCATTTATGTAAGTGGAGCTGTGGTTTGTATCAGTTTCATAAGTAGAGTTGAACTACATATGGTCCATATGAGTAGGAAATGCAGTTCTTTTTTTCTCGGCATGCTCATGGATCTTGCTGTATTAGAGATGTTCGAAAGAAGAGCTTTCTTCTTGCGTTAAAACAGAGTGTGTTTCATGGATGAGAACACTGCTCTGAGTTTCCCTACAGGAACGGAGTTGAACCACAGGATCTGTGTCTTCCTACAAGCAAAAGTTCATTTCTGGTAAACCAAGAGAAGTTTGAGCTCAAATGATTTTACACAGTTCATGAAACCAACGCGATTCCCACTGTTAACTAAAGAGCATTTATATAAGTGGAGCTGTGGTTTGTATCAGTTTCATAAGTAGAGTTGAACTACATATGGTCCATATGAGTAGGAAACACAGTTGTTTTTTTCTGGGAATGCTCATGTTTCTTGCTGTATTAGAGACACTCAAAAGAAGAGATTGTTTCTTGCATTAAAACAGAGTGTGTTTTATGGATGAGAACACTGCTCTGAATTTCCCTTCAGAAACGGAGTTAAAGCCCAGGTTCGGTATCTTCCTACAGGCAAGAGTTCATTTCCGGTAAACCAAGTGAATTTTGGGGTCAAATGATTTTACACAGTTCATGAACCTTACGCGATTCTCACTATTAGCTCAAGAGCATGTATGTAAGTGGAGCTGTGGTTTGTATCAGTTTCATAAGTAGAGTTGAACTACATATGGTCTGTATGAGTAGGAAACACAGTTCTTTTTTTCTGGGCATGCTCACGGTTCTTGCTGTATTAGAGATGCTGGAATGAAGAGATAGCTTCTTGCATTAATACGCAGTGTGTTCCATGGATGAGAACACTGCTCTGAATTTCCCTTCAGAAACGGAGTTAAAGCCCAGGGTCTGTTTCTTCCTACAAGCCAGAGTTCATTTCTGGAAAACTATGTGAATTTTGGGCTCAAATGATTTTACTCAGTTCAAGAATCCACCGCGATTCTCACAATTAACTAAAGAGCATTTATGTAAGTGGAGCTGTGGTTTGTATCAGTTTCATAAGTAGAGTTGAAATACATATGGTCCTTATGAGTAGGAAACACAGTTCATTTTTTCTGAGCATGCTCATGTTTCTTGCTGTATCAGAGACGCTGGAAAGAAGAGATTGCTTCTGGCATTAAAACAGAGTGTGTTTCATGGATGAGAACACTGCTCTGAATTTCCCTTCAGAAACGGAGTTAAAGCCCAGGATCTGTGTCTTCCTACAAGCAAGAGTTCATTTCTGGTAAACCAAGTGAATTTTGTGCTCAAATGATTTTACACAGTTCACGAACCCAACGCGATTCTCACTATTAACTCAAGAGCACTTATGTAAGTGGAGCTGTGGTTTTTATCAGTTTCATAAGCAGAGTTGAACTACGTATGGTCCGTATGAGTAGGAAACACAGTTCTATTTTCTGGGCATGCTCAAGGTTCTTGCTGTATTAGAGATGCTGGAATGAAGAGCTAGCTTCTTGCGTAAAACACAGTGCGTTCCATGGATGAGAACACTGGTCTTATTTTCCCTTTAGAAACGGAGTTGAACCACAGGATCTGTGTCTTCCTACAAGCAAGAGATCATTTCTGCAAAACTATGTGAATTTTGGGCTCAAATGATGTTACAAAGTTCAAGAACCCAACGCGATTCTCACAATTAACTAAAGAGCATTTATGTAAGTGGAGCTGTGGTTTGTATCAGTTTCATAAGTAGAGTTGAACTACATATGGTCCATATGAGTAGGAAATGCAGTTCTTTTTTTCTCGGCATGCTCATGGATCTTGCTGTATTAGAGATGTTCGAAAGAAGAGCTTTCTTCTTGCGTTAAAACAGAGTGTGTTTCATGGATGAGAACACTGCTCTGAGTTTCCCTACAGGAACGGAGTTGAACCACAGGATCTGTGTCTTCCTACAAGCAAAAGTTCATTTCTGATAAACCAAGAGAAGTTTGAGCTCAAATGATTTTACACAGTTCATGAAACCAACGCGATTCCCACTATTAACTAAAGAGCATTTATATAAGTGGAGCTGTGGTTTGTATCAGTTTCATAAGTAGAGTTGAACTACATATGGTCCATATGAGTAGGAAACACAGTTCTTTTTTTCTGGGAATGCTCATGTTTCTTGCTGTATTAGAGACACTCAAAAGAAGAGATTGTTTCTTGCATTAAAACAGAGTGTGTTTTATGGATGAGAACACTGCTCTGAATTTCCCTTCAGAAACGGAGTTAAAGCCCAGGTTCTGTATCTTCCTACAGGCAAGAGTTCATTTCCGGTAAACCAAGTAAATTTTGGGGTCAAATGATTTTACACAGTTCATGAACCTAACGCGATTCTCACTATTAGCTCAAGAGCATGTATGTAAGTGGAGCTGTGGTTTGTATCAGTTTCATAAGTAGAGTTGAACTACATATGGTCTGTATGAGTAGGAAACACAGTTCTTTTTTTCTGGGCATGCTCACGGTTCTTGCTGTATTAGAGATGCTGGAATGAAGAGATAGCTTCTTGCATTAATACGCAGTGTGTTCCATGGATGAGAACACTGGTCATAATTTCCCTTCAGAAACGGAATTAAACCATAGGATCTGTGTCTTCCTACAAGCAACAGTTCATTTCTGGAAAACTATGTGAATTTTGGGCTCAAATGATGTTACACAGTTCAATAACCCAACGCAATTCTCACAATTAACTACAGAGCATTTATGTAAGGGGAGCGGTGGATTGTATCAGTTTCATCAGTACAGTTGAAATACATATGGTCCCTATGAGTAGGAAATACAGTTCTTTTTTTCTCAGCATGCTCATGTTTCTTGCTGTATTAGAGATGCTCGAAAGAAGAGATTGCTTCTTGCATTTAAACAGAGTGTGTTTCATGGTTAGAACACTTCTCTGAATTTCCCTTCAGAAATGGAGTTAAAGCCCAGGATCTGTGTCTTCCTACAAGCAATAGTTCATTTCTGGTAAACCAAGTAAATTTTGGGGTCAAATGATTATACACAGTTCACGAACCAAACGCGATTCTCACTATTAACTCAAGAGCATTTATGTAAGTGGAGCTGTGGTTTGTATCAGTTTCATAAGTAGAGTTGAAATACATATGGTCCGTATGAGTAGGAAATACAGTTCTTTTTTTCACGGCGTGCTCATGGTTCTTGCTGCATTAGACATGCTCGAAAGAAGAGCTTTCTTCTTGCGATAAAACAGAGGGTGTTTCATGGATCAGAACACTGCTCTGAGTTTCCCTTCAGAAATGGAGTTCAACTACACGATCTGTGTCTTCCTACTAGTAAAAGTTCATTTCTGGTAAACCAAGAGAATTTTGAGCTCAAATGATTTTACACAGTTCACGAACCCAACGCGATTCTGACTATTAACTAAATAGCATTTATGTAAGTGGAGCTGTGGTTTGTATCAGTTTCATAAGAAGATTTGCACAATGTATTGTCCATATGAGTAGGAAACACAGTTCTTTTTTTCTAGTCATGCTCATGGTTCTTGCTGTATTAGAGATGTTCGAAAGAAGAGCTTGCTTCTTGCGTTAAAACAGAGTGTGTTTCATGGATGAGAACACTGCTCTGAGTTTCCCTACAGAAACGGAGTTGAACCACAGGATCTGTGTCTTCCTACAAGCAAGAGTTCATTTCTGGTAAACCAAGAGAAGTTTGAGCTCAAATGATTTTACACAGTTCATGAAACCAACGCGATTCCCACTATTAACTAAAGAGCATTTATATAAGTGGAGCTGTGGTTTGTATCAGTTTCATAAGTAGAGTTGAACTACATATGATCCATATGAGTAGGAAACACAGTTCTTTCTTTCTGGGCATGCTCATGTTTCATGCTGTATTAGAGACATTCAAAAGAAGAGATTGTTTCTTGCATTAAAACAGAGTGTGTTTTATGGATGAGAACACTGCTCTGAATTTCCCTTCAGAAACGGAGTTAAAGCCCAGGATCTGTATCTTCCTACAGGCAAGAGTTCATTTCTGGTAAACCAAGTGAATTTTGGGGTCAAATGATTTTACACAGTTCATGAACCTAACGCGATTCTCACTATTAGCTCAAGAGCATTTATGTAAGTGGAGCTGTGGTTTGTATCAGTTTCATAAGTAGAGTTGAACTACATCTGGTCCGTATGAGTAGGAAACACAGTTCTTTTTTTCTGGGCATTCTCATGTTTCTTGCTGTATTAGAGATGCTCGAAAGAAGAGATTGCTTCTTGCATTAAAACTGAGTGTGTTTCATGGATGAGAACACTGCTCTGAATTTCCCTTCAGAAACGGAGTTAAAGCCCAGGGTCTGTGTCTTCCTACAAGCAAGACTTCATTTCTGGAAAACTATGTGAATTTTGGGCTCAAATGATTTTACTCAGTTAAAGAACCCACCGCGATTCTCACAATTAACTAAAGAGCATTTATGTAAGTGGAGCTGTGGTTTGTTTCAGTTTCATAAGTAGAGTTGAAATACATAAGGTCCGTATGAGTAGGAAATATAGTTCTTTTTTTCACGTCATGCTCATGGTTCTTTCTGTATCAGAGATGCTCAAAAGAAGAGCTTGCTTCTTGCATTAAAACAGAGTATGTTTCATGGATGAGAACACTGCTCTGAGTTTCCCTTCAGAAATGGAGTTCAACCACAGGGTCTGTGTCTTCCTATAAGCAAAAGTTCATTTCTGGTAAACCAAGTGTATTTTGAGCTCAAATGATTTTACACAGTTCACGAACCCAACGCGATTCTCTCTATTAACTAAAGAACAGTTATGTAATTGGAGCTGTGGTTTGTATCAGTTTCATAAGCAGAGTTGATATACGTACGGTCTGTATGAGTAGGAAACACAGTTCTTTTTTTCTGGGCATGCTCATGGTTCTTGCTGTATTAGATATGCTCGAAAGAAGAGCTTGCTTCTTGCATTTAAACAGAGTGTGTTTTTTGGTTAGAACACAACTCTGAATTTCCCTTCAGAAACGGAGTTAAAGCGCAGGATCTGTGTCTTCCTACAAGCAATAGTTCATTTCTGGTAAACCAAGTAAATTTTGGGGTCAAATGATTATACACAGTTCACGAACCAAACGCGATTCTCACTATTAACTCAAGAGCATTTATGTAAGTGGAGCTGTGGTTTGTATCAGTTTCATAAGTAGAGTTGAAATACATATGGTCCGTATGAGTAGGAAATACAGTTCTTTTTTTCACGGCATGCTCATGGTTCTTGCTGCATTAGAGATGCTCGAAAGAAGAGCTTTCTTCTTGCGATAAAACAGAGGGTGTTTCATGGATCAGAACACTGCTCTGAGTTTCCCTTCAGAAATGGAGTTCAACCACACGATCTGTGTCTTCCTACTAGTAAAAGTTCATTTCTCCTAAACCAAGAGAATATTGAGCTCAAATGATTTTACACAGTTCACGAACCCAACGCGATTCTCACTATTAACTAAAGAGCATTTATGTAAGTGGAGCTGTGGTTTGTATCAGTTTCATAAGAAGAGTTGCACAATGTATTGTCCATATGAGTAGGAAACACAGTTCTTTTTTTCTAGTCATGCTCATGGTTCTTGCAGTATTAGATACGCTCGAAAGAAGAGCTTGCTTCTTGCGTTAAAACACAGTGTGTTTCATGGATGAGAACACTGCTCTGAATTTCCCTTCAGAAACGGAGTTAAACGACAGGATCCGTGTCTTCCTACAAGTAAGAGTTCATTTCTGCTAAACCAAGTGAATTTTGTGCTCAAATGATTTTACACAGTTCATGAACCAAACGCGATTCCCACTATTAACTAAAGAGCATTTATATAAGTGGAGCTGTGGTTTGTATCAGTTTCATAAGTAGAGTTGAACTACATATGGTCCTTATGAGTAGGAAACACAGTTCATTTTTTCTGGGCATGCTCATGTTTCTTGCTGTATCAGAGACGCTGGAAAGAAGAGATTGCTTCTGGCATTAAAACAGAGTGTGTTTCATGGATGAGAACACTGCTCTGAATTTCCCTTCAGAAACGGAGTTAAAGCCCAGGATCTGTGTCTTCCTACAAGCAAGAGTTCATTTCTGGTAAACCAAGTGAATTTTGTGCTCAAATGATTTTACACAGTTCATGAACCCAACGCGATTCTCACTATTAACTCAAGAGCATTTATGTAAGTGGAGCTGTGGTTTTTATCAGTTTCATAAGCAGAGTTGAACTACGTATGGTCCGTATGAGTAGGAAACACAGTTCTATTTTCTGGGCATGCTCAAGGTTCTTGCTGTATTTGAGATGCTGGAATGAAGAGCTAGCTTCTTGCGTTAAAACACAGTGTGTTCCATGGATGAGAACACTGGTCTTATTTTCCCTTCAGAAACGGAGTTGAACCACAGGATCTGTGTCTTCCTACAAGCAAGAGATCATTTCTGCAAAACTATGTGAATTTTGGGCTCAAATGATTTTACAAAGTTCAAGAACCCAACGCGATTCTCACAATTAAATAAAGAGCATTTATGTAAGTGGAGCTGTGGTTTGTATCAGTTTCATAAGTAGAGTTGAACTACATATGGTCCATATGAGTAGGAAATGCAGTTCTTTTTTTCTCGGCATGCTCATGGATCTTGCTGTATTAGAGATGTTCGAAAGAAGAGCTTGGTTCTTGCGTTAAAACAGAGTGTGTTTCATGGATGAGAACACTGCTCTGAGTTTCCCTACAGGAAAGGAGTTGAACCACAGGATCTGTGTCTTCCTACAAGCAAAAGTTCATTTCTGGTAAACCAAGAGAAGTTTGAGCTCAAATGATTTTACACAGTTCATGAAACCAACGCGATTCCCACTATTAACTAAAGAGCATTTATATAAGTGGAGCTGTGGTTTGTATCAGTTTCATAAGTAGAGTTGAACTACATATGGTCCATATGAGTAGGAAACACAGTTCTTTTTTTCTGGGAATGCTCATGTTTCTTGCTGTATTAGAGACACTCAAAAGAAGAGATTGTTTCTTGCATTAAAACAGAGTGTGTTTTATGGATGAGAACACTGCTCTGAATTTCCCTTCAGAAACGGAGTTAAAGCCCAGGTTCTGTATCTTCCTACAGGCAAGAGTTCATTTCCGGTAAACCAAGTGAATTTTGGGGTCAAATGATTTTACACAGTTCATGAACCTAACGCGATTCTCACTATTAGCTCAAGAGCATGTATGTAAGCGGAGCTGTGGTTTGTATCAGTTTCATAAGTAGAGTTGAACTACATATGGTCTGTATGAGTAGGAAACACAGTTCTTTTTTTCTGGGCATGCTCACGGTCCTTGCTGTATTAGAGATGCTGGAATGAAGAGATAGCTTCTTGCATTAATACGCAGTGTGTTCCATGGATGAGAACACTGGTCATAATTTCCCTTCAGAAACGGAATTAAACCATAGGATCTGTGTCGTCCTACAAGCAACAGTTCATTTCTGGAAAACTATGTGAATTTTGGGCTCAAATGATGTTACACAGTTCAATAACCCAACGCAATTCTCACAATTAACTACAGAGCATTTATGTAAGGGGAGCGGTGGATTGTATCAGTTTCATCAGTACAGTTGAAATACATATGGTCCCTATGAGTAGGAAATACAGTTCTTTTTTTCTCAGCATGCTCATGTTTCTTGCTGTATTAGAGATGCTCGAAAGAAGAGATTGCTTCTTGCATTTAAACAGAGTGTGTTTCATGGTTAGAACACTGCTCTGAATTTCCCTTCAGAAATGGAGTTAAAGCCCAGGATCTGTGTCTTCCTACAAGCAATAGTTCATTTCTGGTAAACCAAGTAAATTTTGGGGTCAAATGATTATACACAGTTCACGAACCAAACGCGATTCTCACTATTAACTCAAGAGCATTTATGTAAGTGGAGCTGTGGTTTGTATCAGTTTCATAAGTAGAGTTGAAATACATATGGTCTGTATGAGTAGGAAATACAGTTCTTTTTTTCACGGCGTGCTCATGGTTCTTGCTGAATTAGACATGCTCGAAAGAAGAGCTTTCTTCTTGCGATAAAACAGAGGGTGTTTCATGGATCAGAACACTGCTCTGAGTTTCCCTTCAGAAATGGAGTTCAACTACACGATCTGTGTCTTCCTACTAGTAAAAGTTCATTTCTGGTAAACCAAGAGAATTTTGAGCTCAAATGATTTTACACAGTTCACGAACCCAACGCGATTCTCACTATTAACTAAATAGCATTTATGTAAGTGGAGCTGTGGTTTGTATCAGTTTCATAAGAAGAGTTGCACAATGTATTGTCCATATGAGTAGGAAACACAGTTCTTTCTTTCTGGGCATGCTCATGTTTAATGCTGTATTAGAGACACTCAAAAGAAGAGATTGTTTCTTGCATTAAAACAGAGTGTGTTTTATGGATGAGAACACTGCTCTGAATTTCCCTTCAGAAACGGAGTTAAAGCCCAGGATCTGTATCTTCCTACAGGCAAGAGTTCATTTCTGGTAAACCAAGTGAATGTTGGGGTCAAATGATTTTACACAGTTCATGAACCTAACGCGATTCTCACTATTAGCTCAAGAGCATTTATGTAAGTGGAGCTGTGGTTTGTATCAGTTTCATAAGTAGAGTTGAACTACATCTGGTCCGTATGAGTAGGAAACACAGTTCTTTTTTTCTGGGCATTCTCATGTTTCTTGCTGTATTAGAGATGCTCGAAAGAAGAGATTGCTTCTTGCATTAAAACTGAGTGTGTTTCATGGATGAGAACACTGCTCTGAATTTCCCTTCAGAAACGGAGTTAAAGCCCAGGGTCTGTGTCTTCCTACAAGCAAGACTTCATTTCTGGAAAACTATGTGAATTTTGGGCTCAAATGATTTTACTCAGTTAAAGAACCCACCGCGATTCTCACAATTAACTAAAGAGCATTTATGTAAGTGGAGCTGTGGTTTGTTTCAGTTTCATAAGTAGAGTTGAAATACATAAGGTCCGTATGAGTAGGAAATATAGTTCTTTTTTTCACGTCATGCTCATGGTTCTTGCTGTATCAGAGATGCTCAAAAGAAGAGCTTGCTTCTTGCATTAAAACAGAGTATGTTTCATGGATGAGAACACTGCTCTGAGTTTCCCTTCAGAAATGGAGTTCAACCACAGGGTCTGTGTCTTCCTATAAGCAAAAGTTCATTTCTGGTAAACCAAGTGTATTTTGAGCTCAAATGATTTTACACAGTTCACGAACCCAACGCGATTCTCTCTATTAACTAAAGAACAGTTATGTAATTGGAGCTGTGGTTTGTATCAGTTTCATAAGCAGAGTTGATATACGTACGGTCTGTATGAGTAGGAAACACAGTTCCTTTTTTCTGGGCATGCTCATGGTTCTTGCTGTATTAGATATGCTCGAAAGAAGAGCTTGCTTCTTGCATTTAAACAGAGTGTGTTTTTTGGTTAGAACACAACTCTGAATTTCCCTTCAGAAACGGAGTTAAAGCGCAGGATCTGTGCCTTCCTACAAGCAATAGTTCATTTCTGGTAAACCAAGTAAATTTTGGGGTCAAATGATTATACACAGTTCACGAACCAAACGCGATTCTCACTATTAACTCAAGAGCATTTATGTAAGTGGAGCTGTGGTTTGTATCAGTTTCATAAGTAGAGTTGAAATACATATGGTCCGTATGAGTAGGAAATACAGTTCTTTTTTTCACGGCATGCTCATGGTTCTTGCTGCATTAGAGATGCTCGAAAGAAGAGCTTTCTTCTTGCGATAAAACAGAGGGTGTTTCATGGATCAGAACACTGCTCTGAGTTTCCCTTCAGAAATGGAGTTCAACCACACGATCTGTGTCTTCCTACTAGTAAAAGTTCATTTCTCCTAAACCAAGAGAATATTGAGCTCAAATGATTTTACACAGTTCACGAACCCAACGCGATTCTCACTATTAACTAAAGAGCATTTATGTAAGTGGAGCTGTGGTTTGTATCAGTTTCATAAGAAGAGTTGCACAATGTATTGTCCATAAGAGTAGGAAACACAGTTCTTTTTTTCTAGTCATGCTCATGGTTCTTGCAGTATTAGATACGCTCGAAAGAAGAGCTTGCTTCTTGCGTTAAAACACAGTGTGTTTCATGGATGAGAACACTGCTCTGAATTTCCCTTCAGAAACGGAGTTAAACGACAGGATCCGTGTCTTCCTACAAGTAAGAGTTCATTTCTGCTAAACCAAGTGAATTTTGTGCTCAAATGATTTTACACAGTTCATGAACCCAACGCGATTCTCACAATTAACTAAAGAGCATTTATGTAAGGGGAGCTGTGGTTTGTATCAGTTTCATAAGTAGAGTTGAACTACATATGGTCCATATGAGTAGGAAATGCAGTTCTTTTTTTCTCGGCATGCTCATGGATCTTGCTGTATTAGAGATGTTCGAAAGAAGAGCTTGGTTCTTGCGTTAAAACAGAGTGTGTTTCATGGATGAGAACACTGCTCTGAGTTTCCCTACAGGAAAGGAGTTGAACCACAGGATCTGTGTCTTCCTACAAGCAAAAGTTCATTTCTGGTAAACCAAGAGAAGTTTGAGCTCAAATGATTTTACACAGTTCATGAAACCAACGCGATTCCCACTATTAACTAAAGAGCATTTATATAAGTGGAGCTGTGGTTTGTATCAGTTTCATAAGTAGAGTTGAACTACATATGGTCCATATGAGTAGGAAACACAGTTCTTTTTTTCTGGGAATGCTCATGTTTCTTGCTGTATTAGAGACACTCAAAAGAAGAGATTGTTTCTTGCATTAAAACAGAGTGTGTTTTATGGATGAGAACACTGCTCTGAATTTCCCTTCAGAAACGGAGTTAAAGCCCAGGTTCTGTATCTTCCTACAGGCAAGAGTTCATTTCCAGTAAACCAAGTGAATTTTGGGGTCAAATGATTTTACACAGTTCATGAACCTAACGCGATTCTCACTATTAGCTCAAGAGCATGTATGTAAGCGGAGCTGTGGTTTGTATCAGTTTCATAAGTAGAGTTGAACTACATATGGTCTGTATGAGTAGGAAACACAGTTCTTTTTTTCTGGGCATGCTCACGGTCCTTGCTGTATTAGAGATGCTGGAATGAAGAGATAGCTTCTTGCATTAATACGCAGTGTGTTCCATGGATGAGAACACTGGTCATAATTTCCCTTCAGAAACGGAATTAAACCATAGGATCTGTGTCGTCCTACAAGCAACAGTTCATTTCTGGAAAACTATGTGAATTTTGGGCTCAAATGATGTTACACAGTTCAATAACCCATCGCAATTCTCACAATTAACTACAGAGCATTTATGTAAGGGGAGCGGTGGATTGTATCAGTTTCATCAGTACAGTTGAAATACATATGGTCCCTATGAGTAGGAAATACAGTTCTTTTTTTCTCAGCATGCTCATGTTTCTTGCTGTATTAGAGATGCTCGAAAGAAGAGATTGCTTCTTGCATTTAAACAGAGTGTGTTTCATGGTTAGAACACTGCTCTGAATTTCCCTTCAGAAATGGAGTTAAAGCCCAGGATCTGTGTCTTCCTACAAGCAATAGTTCATTTCTGGTAAACCAAGTAAATTTTGGGGTCAAATGAT
The DNA here is from genome assembly GCA_949786405.1 of Onychomys arenicola. Lineage (NCBI taxonomy): Eukaryota > Metazoa > Chordata > Mammalia > Rodentia > Cricetidae > Onychomys > Onychomys arenicola. The sequence continues at coordinate 1,036,757 of CATKUM010000019.1, read as the reverse complement.
TATACACAGTTCACGAACCAAACGCGATTCTCACTATTAACTCAAGAGCATTTATGTAAGTGGAGCTGTGGTTTGTATCAGTTTCATAAGTAGAGTTGAAATACATATGGTCTGTATGAGTAGGAAATACAGTTCTTTTTTTCACGGCGTGCTCATGGTTCTTGCTGAATTAGACATGCTCGAAAGAAGAGCTTTCTTCTTGCGATAAAACAGAGGGTGTTTCATGGATCAGAACACTGCTCTGAGTTTCCCTTCAGAAATGGAGTTCAACTACACGATCTGTGTCTTCCTACTAGTAAAAGTTCATTTCTGGTAAACCAAGAGAATTTTGAGCTCAAATGATTTTACACAGTTCACGAACCCAACGCGATTCTCACTATTAACTAAATAGCATTTATGTAAGTGGAGCTGTGGTTTGTATCAGTTTCATAAGAAGAGTTGCACAATGTATTGTCCATATGAGTAGGAAACACAGTTCTTTCTTTCTGGGCATGCTCATGTTTAATGCTGTATTAGAGACACTCAAAAGAAGAGATTGTTTCTTGCATTAAAACAGAGTGTGTTTTATGGATGAGAACACTGCTCTGAATTTCCCTTCAGAAACGGAGTTAAAGCCCAGGATCTGTATCTTCCTACAGGCAAGAGTTCATTTCTGGTAAACCAAGTGAATGTTGGGGTCAAATGATTTTACACAGTTCATGAACCTAACGCGATTCTCACTATTAGCTCAAGAGCATTTATGTAAGTGGAGCTGTGGTTTGTATCAGTTTCATAAGTAGAGTTGAACTACATCTGGTCCGTATGAGTAGGAAACACAGTTCTTTTTTTCTGGGCATTCTCATGTTTCTTGCTGTATTAGAGATGCTCGAAAGAAGAGATTGCTTCTTGCATTAAAACTGAGTGTGTTTCATGGATGAGAACACTGCTCTGAATTTCCCTTCAGAAACGGAGTTAAAGCCCAGGGTCTGTGTCTTCCTACAAGCAAGACTTCATTTCTGGAAAACTATGTGAATTTTGGGCTCAAATGATTTTACTCAGTTAAAGAACCCACCGCGATTCTCACAATTAACTAAAGAGCATTTATGTAAGTGGAGCTGTGGTTTGTTTCAGTTTCATAAGTAGAGTTGAAATACATAAGGTCCGTATGAGTAGGAAATATAGTTCTTTTTTTCACGTCATGCTCATGGTTCTTGCTGTATCAGAGATGCTCAAAAGAAGAGCTTGCTTCTTGCATTAAAACAGAGTATGTTTCATGGATGAGAACACTGCTCTGAGTTTCCCTTCAGAAATGGAGTTCAACCACAGGGTCTGTGTCTTCCTATAAGCAAAAGTTCATTTCTGGTAAACCAAGTGTATTTTGAGCTCAAATGATTTTACACAGTTCACGAACCCAACGCGATTCTCTCTATTAACTAAAGAACAGTTATGTAATTGGAGCTGTGGTTTGTATCAGTTTCATAAGCAGAGTTGATATACGTACGGTCTGTATGAGTAGGAAACACAGTTCCTTTTTTCTGGGCATGCTCATGGTTCTTGCTGTATTAGATATGCTCGAAAGAAGAGCTTGCTTCTTGCATTTAAACAGAGTGTGTTTTTTGGTTAGAACACAACTCTGAATTTCCCTTCAGAAACGGAGTTAAAGCGCAGGATCTGTGTCTTCCTACAAGCAATAGTTCATTTCTGGTAAACCAAGTAAATTTTGGGGTCAAATGATTATACACAGTTCACGAACCAAACGCGATTCTCACTATTAACTCAAGAGCATTTATGTAAGTGGAGCTGTGGTTTGTATCAGTTTCATAAGTAGAGTTGAAATACATATGGTCCGTATGAGTAGGAAATACAGTTCTTTTTTTCACGGCATGCTCATGGTTCTTGCTGCATTAGAGATGCTCGAAAGAAGAGCTTTCTTCTTGCGATAAAACAGAGGGTGTTTCATGGATCAGAACACTGCTCTGAGTTTCCCTTCAGAAATGGAGTTCAACCACACGATCTGTGTCTTCCTACTAGTAAAAGTTCATTTCTCCTAAACCAAGAGAATATTGAGCTCAAATGATTTTACACAGTTCACGAACCCAACGCGATTCTCACTATTAACTAAAGAGCATTTATGTAAGTGGAGCTGTGGTTTGTATCAGTTTCATAAGAAGAGTTGCACAATGTATTGTCCATATGAGTAGGAAACACAGTTCTTTTTTTCTAGTCATGCTCATGGTTCTTGCAGTATTAGATACGCTCGAAAGAAGAGCTTGCTTCTTGCGTTAAAACACAGTGTGTTTCATGGATGAGAACACTGCTCTGAATTTCCCTTCAGAAACGGAGTTAAACGACAGGATCCGTGTCTTCCTACAAGTAAGAGTTCATTTCTGCTAAACCAAGTGAATTTTGTGCTCAAATGATTTTACACAGTTCATGAACCCAACGCGATTCTCACAATTAACTAAAGAGCATTTATGTAAGTGGAGCTGTGGTTTGTATCAGTTTCATAAGTAGAGTTGAACTACATATGGTCCATATGAGTAGGAAATGCAGTTCTTTTTTTCTCGGCATGCTCATGGATCTTGCTGTATTAGAGATGTTCGAAAGAAGAGCTTGGTTCTTGCGTTAAAACAGAGTGTGTTTCATGGATGAGAACACTGCTCTGAGTTTCCCTACAGGAAAGGAGTTGAACCACAGGATCTGTGTCTTCCTACAAGCAAAAGTTCATTTCTGGTAAACCAAGAGAAGTTTGAGCTCAAATGATTTTACACAGTTCATGAAACCAACGCGATTCCCACTATTAACTAAAGAGCATTTATATAAGTGGAGCTGTGGTTTGTATCAGTTTCATAAGTAGAGTTGAACTACATATGGTCCATATGAGTAGGAAACACAGTTCTTTTTTTCTGGGAATGCTCATGTTTCTTGCTGTATTAGAGACACTCAAAAGAAGAGATTGTTTCTTGCATTAAAACAGAGTGTGTTTTATGGATGAGAACACTGCTCTGAATTTCCCTTCAGAAACGGAGTTAAAGCCCAGGTTCTGTATCTTCCTACAGGCAAGAGTTCATTTCCAGTAAACCAAGTGAATTTTGGGGTCAAATGATTTTACACAGTTCATGAACCTAACGCGATTCTCACTATTAGCTCAAGAGCATGTATGTAAGCGGAGCTGTGGTTTGTATCAGTTTCATAAGTAGAGTTGAACTACATATGGTCTGTATGAGTAGGAAACACAGTTCTTTTTTTCTGGGCATGCTCACGGTCCTTGCTGTATTAGAGATGCTGGAATGAAGAGATAGCTTCTTGCATTAATACGCAGTGTGTTCCATGGATGAGAACACTGGTCATAATTTCCCTTCAGAAACGGAATTAAACCATAGGATCTGTGTCGTCCTACAAGCAACAGTTCATTTCTGGAAAACTATGTGAATTTTGGGCTCAAATGATGTTACACAGTTCAATAACCCAACGCAATTCTCACAATTAACTACAGAGCATTTATGTAAGGGGAGCGGTGGATTGTATCAGTTTCATCAGTACAGTTGAAATACATATGGTCCCTATGAGTAGGAAATACAGTTCTTTTTTTCTCAGCATGCTCATGTTTCTTGCTGTATTAGAGATGCTCGAAAGAAGAGATTGCTTCTTGCATTTAAACAGAGTGTGTTTCATGGTTAGAACACTGCTCTGAATTTCCCTTCAGAAATGGAGTTAAAGCCCAGGATCTGTGTCTTCCTACAAGCAATAGTTCATTTCTGGTAAACCAAGTAAATTTTGGGGTCAAATGATTATACACAGTTCACGAACCAAACGCGATTCTCACTATTAACTCAAGAGCATTTATGTAAGTGGAGCTGTGGTTTGTATCAGTTTCATAAGTAGAGTTGAAATACATATGGTCTGTATGAGTAGGAAATACAGTTCTTTTTTTCACGGCGTGCTCATGGTTCTTGCTGAATTAGACATGCTCGAAAGAAGAGCTTTCTTCTTGCGATAAAACAGAGGGTGTTTCATGGATCAGAACACTGCTCTGAGTTTCCCTTCAGAAATGGAGTTCAACTACACGATCTGTGTCTTCCTACTAGTAAAAGTTCATTTCTGGTAAACCAAGAGAATTTTGAGCTCAAATGATTTTACACAGTTCACGAACCCAACGCGATTCTCACTATTAACTAAATAGCATTTATGTAAGTGGAGCTGTGGTTTGTATCAGTTTCATAAGAAGAGTTGCACAATGTATTGTCCATATGAGTAGGAAACACAGTTCTTTCTTTCTGGGCATGCTCATGTTTAATGCTGTATTAGAGACACTCAAAAGAAGAGATTGTTTCTTGCATTAAAACAGAGTGTGTTTTATGGATGAGAACACTGCTCTGAATTTCCCTTCAGAAACGGAGTTAAAGCCCAGGATCTGTATCTTCCTACAGGCAAGAGTTCATTTCTGGTAAACCAAGTGAATGTTGGGGTCAAATGATTTTACACAGTTCATGAACCTAACGCGATTCTCACTATTAGCTCAAGAGCATTTATATAAGTGGAGCTGTGGTTTGATTCAGTTTCATAAGTAGAGTTGAACTACATCTGGTCCGTATGAGTCGGAAACACAGTTCTTTCTTTCTGGGCATTGTCATGTTTCTTGCTGTATTAGAGACGCTCGAAAGAAGAGATTGCTTCTTGCATTAAAACTGTGTGTGTTTCATGGATGAGAAAACTGCTCTGAATTTCCCTTCAGAAACGGAGTTAAAGCCCAGGGTCTGGGTCTTCCTACAAGCAAGACTTCATTTCTGGAAAACTATGTGAATTTTGGGCTCAAATGATTTTACTCAGTTCAAGAACCTACCGCGATTCTCACAATTAACTAAAGAGCATTTATGTAAGTGGAGCTGTGGTTTGTTTCAGTTTCATAAGTAGAGTTGAAATACATAAGGTCCGTATGAGTAGGAAATATAGTTCTTTTTTTCTGGGCATGCTCATGGTTCTTGCTGTATTAGAGAAGCTCGAAAGAAGAGATTGCTTCTTGCATTAAAACAGAGTGTGTTTCATGGATGAGAACACTGCTCTGAATTTCCCTTCAGAAACGGAGTTAAAGCCCAGGATATGTGTCTTCCTACAAGCATGAGTTCATTTCTGGAAAACTATGTGAATTTTGGGCTTAAATGATTTTACATACTTCAAGAACCCAAAGCGATTCTCAAAATTAATTAAAGAGCATTTATGTAAGTGGAGCTGTGGTTTGAATCAGTTTCATCAGTAGAGTTGAAATACATATGGTCCATATGAGGAGGAAACACAGTTATTTTTTGCTACGCATGCTCATGTTTCTTGCTGTATTAGAGATGATCGAGAGAAGAGCTTGCTTCCAGAGTTAAAACAGAGTGTGTTACATGGATGAGAACACTGCTCTGAATTTCCCTTCAGAAACGGAGTTAAAGCCCAGGATATGTGTCTTCCTACAATCAAGAGTTCATTTCTGGTAAACCAAGTGAATTTTGGGGTCAAATGATTTTTCACCATTCACGAACCCAACGCGATTCTCACTATTAACTAAAGAGCATTTATGTAAGTGGATCTGTGGTTTGTATCAGTTTCATAAGAAGAGTTGCACAATGTATTGTCCATATGAGTAGGAAACACAGTTCTTTTTTTCTAGTCATGCTCATGGTTCTTGCAGTATTAGATACGCTCGAAAGAAGAGCTTGCTTCTTGCGTTAAAACACAGTGTGTTTCATGGATGAGAACACTGCTCTGAATTTCCCTTCAGAAACGGAGTTAAACGACAGGATCCGTGTCTTCCTACAAGCAAGAGTTCATTTCTGCTAAACCAAGTGAATTTTGTGCTCAAATGATTTTACACAGTTCATGAACCAAACGCGATTCCCACTATTAACTAAAGAGCATTTATATAAGTGGAGCTGTGGTTTGTATCAATTTCATAAGTAGAGTTGAACTACATATGGTCCTTATGAGTAGGAAACACAGTTCATTTTTTCTGGGCATGCTCATGTTTCTTGCTGTATTAGAGACGCTGGAAAGAAGAGATTGTTTCTTGCATTAAAACAGAGTATGTTTCATGGATGAGAACACTGCTCTGAATTTCCCTTCAGAAACGGAGTTAAAGCCCAGGGTCTGTGTCTTCCTACAAGCAAGAGTTCATTTCTGGAAAACTATGTGAATTTTGGGCTTAAATGATTTTACACAGTTCAAGAACCCAAAGCGATTCTCACAATTAATTAAAGAGCATTTATGTAAGTGGAGCTGTGGTTTGAATCAGTTTCATCAGCAGAGTTGAAATACATATGGTCCATATGAGGAGGAATCACAGTTATTTTTTGCTACGCATGCTCATGTTTCTTGCTGTATTAGAGATGATCGAGAGAACAGCTTACTTCTTGCGTTAAAACTGAGTGTGTTAAATGGATGCGTACACTGCTCTGAATTTCCCTTCAGAAACGGAGTTAAAGCCCAGGATATGTGTCTTCCTACAAGCATGAGTTCATTTCTGGAAAACTATGTGAATTTTGGACTTAAATGATTTTACATACTTCAAGAACCCAAAGCGATTCTCACAATTAATTAAAGAGCATTTATGTAAGTGGAGCTGTGGTTTGAATCAGTTTCATCAGTAGAGTTGAAATACATATGGTCCATATGAGGAGGAAACACAGTTATTTTTTGCTACGCATGCTCATGTTTCTTGCTGTATTAGAGATGATCGAGAGAAGAGCTTGCTTCCTGAGTTAAAACAGAGTGTGTTACATGGATGAGAACACTGCTCTGAATTTCCCTTCAGAAACGGAGTTAAAGCCCAGGATATGTGTCTTCCTACAATCAAGAGTTCATTTCTGGTAAACCAAGTGAATTTTTGGGTCAAATGATTTTTCACCGTTCACGAACCCAACGCGATTCTCACTATTAACTAAAGAGCATTTATGTAAGTGGATCTGTGGTTTGTATCAGTTTCATAAGAAGAGTTGCACAATGTATTGTCCATATGAGTAGGAAACACAGTTCTTTTTTTCTAGTCATGCTCATGGTTCTTGCAGTATTAGATACGCTCGAAAGAAGAGCTTGCTTCTTGCGTTAAAACACAGTGTGTTTCATGGATGAGAACACTGCTCTGAATTTCCCTTCAGAAACGGAGTTAAACGACAGGATCCGTGTCTTCCTACAAGCAAGAGTTCATTTCTGCTAAACCAAGTGAATTTTGTGCTCAAATGATTTTACACAGTTCATGAACCAAACGCGATTCCCACTATTAACTAAAGAGCATTTATATAAGTGGAGCTGTGGTTTGTATCAGTTTCATAAGTAGAGTTGAACTACATATGGTCCTTATGAGTAGGAAACACAGTTCATTTTTTCTGGGCATGCTCATGTTTCTTGCTGTATTAGAGACGCTGGAAAGAAGAGATTGTTTCTTGCATTAAAACAGAGTATGTTTCATGGATGAGAACACTGCTCTGAATTTCCCTTCAGAAACGGAGTTAAAGCCCAGGGTCTGTGTCTTCCTACAAGCAAGAGTTCATTTCTGGAAAACTATGTGAATTTTGGGCTTAAATGATTTTACACAGTTCAAGAACCCAAAGCGATTCTCACAATTAATTAAAGAGCATTTATGTAAGTGGAGCTGTGGTTTGAATCAGTTTCATCAGTAGAGTTGAAATACATATGGTCCATATGAGGAGGAATCACAGTTATTTTTTGCTACGCATGCTCATGTTTCTTGCTGTATTAGAGATGATCGAGAGAAGAGCTTACTTCTTGCGTTAAAACTGAGTGTGTTACATGGATGGGTACACTGCTCTGAATTTCCCTTCAGAAACGGAGTTAAAGCCCAGGATATGTGTCTTCCTACAAGCAAGAGTTCATTTCTGGTAAACCAAGTGAATTTTGGGGTCAAATAATTTTACACAGTTCACGAACCCAACGCGATTCTCACTATTAACTCAAGACCATTTATGTAAGTGGAGCTGTGTTTTGTATCATTTACATAAGCAGAGTTGAACTATGTATGGTCCGTATGAGTAGGAAACACAGTTCTTTTTTTCTGGGCATGCTCATGTTTCTTGCTGTATTAGAGACGCTCGAAAGAAGAGATTGCTTCTTGCATTAAAACAGAGTGTGTCTCATGGATGAGAACACTGCTCTGAATTTCCCTTCAGAAACGGAGTTAAAGCTCAGGATATGTGTCTTCCTACAAGCATGAGTTCATTTCTGGAAAACTATGTGAATTTTGGGCTTAAATGATTTTACATACTTCAAGAACCCAAAGAGATTCTCACCATTTCTTAAAGAGCATTTATGTAAGTGGAGCTGTGGTTTGAATCAGTTTCATCAGTAGAGTTGAAATACATATGATCCATATGAGGAGGAAACACAGTTATTCTTTGCTACGCATGCTCATATTTCTTGCTGTATTAGAGAGGATCGAGAGAAGAGCTTTCTTCCTGCGTTAAAACAGAGTGTGTTACATGGATGAGAACACTGCTCTGAATTTCCATTCAGAAACGGAGTTAAAGCCCAGGATATGTGTCTTCCTACAAGCAAGAGTTCATTTCTGGTAAACCAAGTGAATTTTCGGGTCAAATAATTTTACACAGTTCACGAACCCAACGCGATTCTCACTATTAACTCAAGACCATTTATGTAAGTGGAGCTGTGTTTTGCATCATTTTCATAAGCAGAGTTGAACTATGTATGGTCCGTATGAGTAGGAAACACAGTTCTTTTTTTCTGGGCATGCTCATGTTTCTTGCTGTATTAGAGACGCTCGAAAGAAGAGATTGCTTCTTGCATTAAAACAGAGTGGGTCTCATGGATGAGAACACTGCTCTGAATTTCCCTTCAGAAACGGAGTTAAAGCCCAGGATATGTGTCTTCCTACAAGCAAGAGTTCATTTCTGGAAAACTACGTGAATTTTGGTCTGAAATGATTTTACACAGTTCAAGAACCCAAAGCGATTCTCACAATTAATTAAAGAGGATTTATGTAAGTGCAGCTGTGGTTTGCATCAGTTTCATCAGTAAAGTTGAAATACATATGGTCCATATGAGGAGGAAACACAGTTATTTTTTGCTACGCATGCTCATGTTTCTTGCTGTATTAGAGATGATCGAGAGAAGAGCTTGCTTCCTGCGTTAAAACAGAGTGTGTTACATGGATGAGAACACTGCTCTGAATTTCCCTTCAGAAACAGAGTTAAAGCCCAGGAAATGTGTCTTCCTACAAGCAAGAGTTCATTTCTGGTAAACCAAGTGAATTTTGTGGTCAAATTATTTTTCACAGTTCACGAACCCAACGCGATTCTCACTATTAACTAAAGAGCATTTATGTAAGTGGAGCTGTGGTTTGTATCAGTTTCATCAGTAGAGTTGAAATACATATGGTTCGTATGAGTAGGAAATACAGTTCTTTTTTTCTCGGCATGCTCATGGTTCTTGCTGTATTAGAGATGCTCGAAAGAAGAGCTTGCTTCTTGCATTAAAACAGAGTGTGTTACATGGATGAGAACACTGCTCTGAATTTCCCTTCAGAAACGGAGTTAAAGCCCAGGATATGTGTCTTCCTACAAGCAAGAGTTCCGTCTGGTAAACCTAGTGAATTTTCGGGTCAAATAATTTTACACAGTTCACAAACCCAACGCGATTCTCACTATTAACTCAAGACCATTTATGTAAGTGGAGCTGTGTTTTGCATCATTTTCATAAGCAGAGTTGAACTATGTATGGTCCGTATGAGTAGGAAACACAGTTCTTTTTTTCTGGGCATGCTCATGTTTCTTGCTGTATTAGAGACGCTCGAAAGAAGAGATTGCTTCTTGCATTAAAACAGAGTGGGTCTCATGGATGAGAACACTGCTCTGAATTTCCCTCCAGAAACGGAGTTAAAGCCCAGGATATGTGTCTTCCTACAAGCAAGAGTTCATTTCTGGTAAACCTAGTGAATTTTGGGGTCAAATAATTTTACACAGTTCACGAACCCAACGCGATTCTCACTATTAACTCAAGACCATTTATGTAAGTGGAGCTGTGTTTTGCATCATTTTCATAAGCAGAGTTGAACTATGTATGGTCCGTATGAGTAGGAAACACAGTTCTTTTTTTCTGGGCATGCTCATGTTTCTTGCTGTATTAGAGACGCTCGAAAGAAGAGATTGCTTCTTGCATTAAAACAGAGTGGGTCTCATGGATGAGACCACTGCTCTGAATTTCCCTTCAGAAACGGAGTTAAAGCCCAGGATATGTGTCTTCCTACAAGCAAGAGTTCATTTCTGGAAAACTACGTGTATTTTGGTCTTAAATGATTTTACACAGCTCAAGAACCCAAAGCGATTCTCACAATTAATTAAAGAGGATTTATGTAAGTGCAGCTGTGGTTTGCATCAGTTTCATCAGTAAAGTTGAAATACATATGGTCCATATGAGGAGAAAACAGTTATTTTTTGCTACGCATGCACATGTTTCTTGCTGTATTAGAGATGATCGAGAGAAGAGCTTGCTTCTTGCGTTAGAAGAGAGTGTGTTACATGGATGAGAACACTGCTCTGAATTTCCCTTCAGAAACGGAGTTAAAGCCCAGGATATGTGTCTTCCTACAAGCAAGAGTTCATTTCTGGTAAACCAAGTGAATTTTGGGGTCAAATAATTTTACACAGTTCACGAACCCAACGCGATTCTCACTATTAACTCAAGACCATTTATGTAAGTGGAGCTGTGTTTTATATCATTTTCATAAGCAGAGTTGAACTATGTATGGTCCGTATGAGTAGGAAACACAGTTCTTTTTTTCTGGGCATGCTCATGTTTCTTGCTGTATTAGAGACGCTCGAAAGAAGAGATTGCTTCTTGCATTAAAACAGAGTGTGTCTCATGGATGAGAACACTGCTCTGAATTTCCCTTCAGAAACGGAGTTAAAGCCCAGGATATGTGTCTTCCTACAAGCAAGAGTTCATTTCTGGAAAACTATGTGAATTTTGGGCTTAAATGATTTTACATACTTCAAGAACCCACAGCGATTCTCACAATTAATTAAAGAGCATTTATGTAAGTGGAGCTGTGGTTTGAATCAGTTTCATCAGTAGAGTTAAAATACATATGGTCCATATGAGGAGGAAACACAGTTATTTTTTGCTACGCATGCTCATGTTTCTTGCTGTATTAGAGATGATCGAGAGAAGAGCTTGCTTCCTGCGTTAAAACAGAGTGTGTTACATGGATGAGAACACTGCTCTGAATTTCCCTTCAGAAACAGAGTTAAAGCCCAGGAAATGTGTCTTCCTACAAGCAAGAGTTCATTTCTGGTAAACCAAGTGAATTTTGGGGTCAAATGATTTTTCACAGTTCACGAACCCAATGCGATTCTCACAATTAACTAAAGAGCATTTATGTAAGTGGAGCTGTGGTTTGTATCAGTTTCATCAGTAGAGTTGAAATACATATGGTTCGTATGAGTAGGAAATACAGTTCTTTTTTTCTCGGCATGCTCATGGTTCTTGCTGTATTAGAGATGCTCGAAAGAAGAGCTTGCTTCTTGCATTAAAACAGAGTGTGTTTTATGGATGAGAACACTGCTCTGAATTTCCCTTCAGAAACGGAGTTAAAGCCCAGGATCTGTGTCTTCTACAGGCAAGAGTTCATTTCCGGTAAACCAAGTGAATTTTGGGGTCAAATGATTTTACTCAGTTCACGAACCTAACGCGATTCTCACTAATAACTCAAGAGCATTTATGTAAGTGGAGCTGGTTTGTATCAGTTTCATAAGAAGAGTTGAACTACGTATGGTCCGTATGAGTAGGAAACACAGTTCTTTTTCTCGGCATGCTCATGTTTCTTGCTCTGTTAGAGATGCTAAAAGAAGATATTGCTTCTTGCATTAAAACAGAGTGTGTCTCATGGATGAGAACACTGCTCTGAATTTCCCTTCAGAAACGGAGTTAAAGCCCAGGATCTGTGTCTTCCTAAAAGCAAGAGTTCATTTCTGGTAAACCAAGTGAATTTTGGGGTCAAATGATTTTTCACAGTTCACGAACACAACGCGATTCTCACTATTAACTCAAGAGCATTTATGTAAGTGGAGCTGGTTTGTATAAGTTTTATAAGCAGAGTTGAACTACATATGGCCCATATGAGTATGAAACACAGTTCATTTTCCTGGGCATGATCATGGTTCTTGCAGTATTAGATACGCTCGAAAGAAGAACCTGCTTCTTGAGTTAAAACACAGTGTGTTTCATGGATGAGAACACTGCTCTGTATTTCCCTTCAGAAATGGAGTTAAATGACAGGATCTTGTCTTCCTAGCAGCAAGAGTTCATTTCTGCTAAACCAAGTGAATTTTGTGATCAAATGATTTTACACAGATCATGAACCCAACGCGATTCCCACTATTAACTGAAGAGCATTTATATAAGTGGAGCTGTGGTTTGTATCAGTTTCATAAGTAGAGTTGAACTACATAAGGTCCCTATGAGTAGGAAACAAAGTTCTTTTTTTCTGGGCATGCTCATGTTTCTTGCTGTATTAGAGACGCTCGAAAGAAGAGATTGCTTCTTGCATTAAAACAGAGTGTGTTTCATGGATGAGAACACTGCTCTGAATTTCCCTTCAGAAACGGAGTTACAGCCCAGGATCTGTATCATCCTACAAGCAAGAGTTCATTTCTGGTAAACCAAGTGAATTTTGGACTCAAATGATTTTACACAGTTCACGAACCCAACGCAATTCTCACTATTACCTCAAGAGCATTTATGAAAGTGGAGCTGTGGTTTGTATCAGTTTCATAAGCAGAGTTGAACTACGTATGGTCCGTATGAGTAGGAAACACAGTTCTTTTTTGGGGGGCATGCTCATGTTTCTTGCTGTATTAGAGACACTCAAAAGAAGAGATTGTTTCTTGCATTAAAACAGAGTGTGTTTTTTGGATGAGAACACTGCTCTGAATTTCCCTTCAGAAACGGAGTTAAAGCCTAGCATCTGTATGTTCCTACAGGCAAGAGTTCATTTCCGGTAAAACAAGTGAATTTTGGGGTCAAATGATTTTACACAGTTCAGGAACCCAACGCGATTCTCACTATTAACTGAAGAGCATTTATGTAAGTGGAGGTGTGGTTTGTATCAGTTTCATAAGCAGAGTTGAAATTCGTATGGTCTGTATGAGTAGGAAACACAGTTCTTTTTTTCTGGGCATGCTCATGGTTCTTGCTGTATTAGAGATGCTGGAATGAAGAGCTAGCTTCTTGCATTAATACGCAGTGTGTTCCATGGATGAGAAAACTGGTCATAATTTCCCTTCAGAAACGGAATTAAACCACAGGATCTGTGTCTTCCTACAAGCAAGAGTTCATTTCTGGAAAACTATGTGAATTTTGGTCTCAAATGATGTTACACAGTTCAAGAACCCAACGCAATTCTCACAATTAACTAAAGAGCATATATGTAAGTGGAGCGGTGGATTGTATAACTTTCATCAGTACAGTTGAAATACATAGGGTCCGTATGAGTAGGAAATACAGTTCTTTTATTCTCAGCATGCTCATGTTTCTTGCTGTATTAGAGATGCTCGAAAGAAGAGATTGCATCTTGCATTTAAACAGAGTGTGTTTCATGGTTAGAACACAACTCTGAATTTCCCTTCAGAAATGGAGTTAAAGCGCAGGATATGTGTCTTCCTACAAGCAATAGTTCATTTCAGGTAAACCAAGTAAATTTTGGGGTCAAATGATTATACACAGTTCACGAACCAAACGCGATTCTCACTATTAACTCAAGAGCATTTATGTAAGTGGAGCTGTGGTTTGTATCAGTTTCATAAGTAGAGTTGAAATACATATGGACCCTATGAGTAGGAAATACAGTTCTTTTTTTCACGGCATGCTCATGGTTCTTGCTGCATTAGAGATGCTCGAAAGAAGAGCTTTCTTCTTGCGATAAAACAGAGGGTGTTTCATGGATCAGAACACTGCTCTGAGTTTCCCTTCAGAAATGGAGTTCAACCACACGATCTGTGTCTTCCTACTAGTAAAAGTTCATTTCTGGTAAACCAAGAGAATTTTGAGCTCAAATGATTTTACACAGTTCACGAACCCAAACTGATTCTCACAATTAATTAAAGAGCATTTATGTAAGTGGAGCTGTGGTTTGAATCAGTTTCATCAGTAGAGTTGAAATACATATGGTTTATATGAGGAGGAAACACAGTTATTTTTTGCTACGCATGCTCATGTTTCTTGCTGTATTAGAGATGATCGAGAGAAGAGCTTGCTTCTTGCGTTAAAACTGAGTGTGTTACATGGATGCGAACACTGCTCTGAATTTCCCTTCAGAAACGGAGTTAAAGCCCAGGATATGTGTCTTCCTACAAGCAAGAGTTCATTTCTGGTAAACCAAGTGAATTTTGGGGTCAAATAATTTTACACAGTTCACAAACCCAACGCGATTCTCACTATTAACTCAAGACCATTTGTGTAAGTGGAGCTGTGTTTTGTATCATTTTCATAAACAGAGTTGAACTATGTATGGTCCGTATGAGTAGGAAACACAGTTCTGTTTTTCTGGGCATGCTCATGTTTCTTGCTGTATTAGAGACGCTCGAAAGAAGAGATTGCTTCTTGCATTAAAACAGAGTGTGTCTCATGGATGAGAACACTGCTCTGAATTTCCCTTCAGAAACGGAGTTAAAGCCCAGGATATGTGTCTTCCTACAAGCAAGAGTTCATTTCTGGAAAACTACGTGAATTTTGGTCTTAAATGATTTTACACAGTTCAAGAACCCAAAGCGATTCTCACAATTAATTAAAGAGGATTTATGTAAGTGCAGCTGTGGTTTGCATCAGTTTCATCAGTAGAGTTGAAATACATATGGTCCATATGAGGAGGAAACCCAGTTATTTTTTGCTACGCATGCTCATGTTTCTTGCTGTATTAGACATGATCGAGAGAAGAGCTTGCTTCCTGCGTTAAAACAGAGTGTGTTACATGGTTGAGAACACTGCTCTGAATTTCCCTTCAGAAACAGAGTTAAAGCCCAGGAAATGTGTCTTCCTACAAGCAAGAGTTCATTTCTGGTAAACCAAGTGAATTTTGAGGTCAAATGATTTTTCACAGTTCACGAACCCAACGCGATTCTCACAATTAACTAAAGAGCATTTATGTAAGTGGAGCTGTGGTTTGTATCAGTTTCATCAGTAGAGTTGAAATACATATGGTTCGTATGAGTAGGAAATACAGTTCTTTTTTTCTCGGCATGCTCATGGTTCTTGCTGTATTAGAGATGCTCGAAAGAAGAGCTTGCTTCTTGCATTAAAACAGAGTGTGTTTTATGGATGAGAACACTGCTCTGAATTTCCCTTCAGAAACGGAGTTAAAGCCCAGGATCTGTGTCTTCCTAAAAGCAAGAGTTCATTTCTGGTAAACCAAGTGAATTTTGGGGTCAAATGATTTTTCACAGTTCACGAACACAACGCGATTCTCACTATTAACTCAAGAGCATTTATGTAAGTGGAGCTGGTTTGTATAAGTTTTATAAGCAGAGTTGAACTACATATGGCCCATATGAGTATGAAACACAGTTCATTTTCCTGGGCATGATCATGGTTCTTGCAGTATTAGATACGCTCGAAAGAAGAACCTGCTTCTTGAGTTAAAACACAGTGTGTTTCATGGATGAGAACACTGCTCTGTATTTCCCTTCAGAAATGGAGTTAAATGACAGGATCTTGTCTTCCTAGCAGCAAGAGTTCATTTCTGCTAAACCAAGTGAATTTTGTGATCAAATGATTTTACACAGATCATGAACCCAACGCGATTCCCACTATTAACTGAAGAGCATTTATATAAGTGGAGCTGTGGTTTGTATCAGTTTCATAAGTAGAGTTGAACTACATAAGGTCCCTATGAGTAGGAAACAAAGTTCTTTTTTTCTGGGCATGCTCATGTTTCTTGCTGTATTAGAGACGCTCGAAAGAAGAGATTGCTTCTTGCATTAAAACAGAGTGTGTTTCATGGATGAGAACACTGCTCTGAATTTCCCTTCAGAAACGGAGTTACAGCCCAGGATCTGTATCATCCTACAAGCAAGAGTTCATTTCTGGTAAACCAAGTGAATTTTGGACTCAAATGATTTTACACAGTTCACGAACCCAACGCAATTCTCACTATTACCTCAAGAGCATTTATGAAAGTGGAGCTGTGGTTTGTATCAGTTTCATAAGCAGAGTTGAACTACGTATGGTCCGTATGAGTAGGAAACACAGTTCTTTTTTGGGGGGCATGCTCATGTTTCTTGCTGTATTAGAGATACTCAAAAGAAGAGATTGTTTCTTGCATTAAAACAGAGTGTGTTTTATGGATGAGAACACTGCTCTGAATTTCCCTTCAGAAACGGAGTTAAAGCCTAGCATCTGTATGTTCCTACAGGCAAGAGTTCATTTCCGGTAAAACAAATGAATTTTGGGGTCAAATGATTTTACACAGTTCAGGAACCCAACGCGATTCTCACTATTAACTGAAGAGCATTTATGTAAGTGGAGGTGTGGTTTGTATCAGTTTCATAAGCAGAGTTGAAATTCGTATGGTCTGTATGAGTAGGAAACACAGTTCTTTTTTTCTGGGCATGCTCATGGTTCTTGCTGTATTAGAGATGCTGGAATGAAGAGCTAGCTTCTTGCATTAATACGCAGTGTGTTCCATGGATGAGAAAACTGGTCATAATTTCCCTTCAGAAACGGAATTAAACCACAGGATCTGTGTCTTCCTACAAGCAAGAGTTCATTTCTGGAAAACTATGTGAATTTTGGTCTCAAATGATGTTACACAGTTCAAGAACCCAACACAATTCTCACAATTAACTAAAGAGCATATATGTAAGTGGAGCGGTGGATTGTATAACTTTCATCAGTACAGTTGAAATACATATGGTCCGTATGAGTAGGAAATACAGTTCTTTTTATCTCAGCATGCTCATGTTTCTTGCTGTATTAGAGATGCTCGAAAGAAGAGATTGCTTCTTGCATTTAAACAGAGTGTGTTTCATGGTTAGAACACAACTCTGAATTTCCCTTCAGAAATGGAGTTAAAGCGCAGGATATGTGTCTTCCTACAAGCAATAGTTCATTTCTGGTAAACCAAGTAAATTTTGGGGTCAAATGATTATACACAGTTCACGAACCAAACGCGATTCTCACTATTAACTCAAGAGCATTTATGTAAGTGGAGCTGTGGTTTGTATCAGTTTCATAAGTAGAGTTGAAATACATATGGACCCTATGAGTAGGAAATACAGTTCTTTTTTTCACGGCATGCTCATGGTTCTTGCTGCATTAGAGATGCTCGAAAGAAGAGCTTTCTTCTTGCGATAAAACAGAGGGTGTTTCATGGATCAGAACACTGCTCTGAGTTTCCCTTCAGAAATGGAGTTCAACCACACGATCTGTGTCTTCCTACTAGTAAAAGTTCATTTCTGGTAAACCAAGAGAATTTTGAGCTCAAATGATTTTACACAGTTCACGAACCCAAAGCGATTCTCACAATTAATTAAAGAGCATTTAGGTAAGTGGAGCTGTGGTTTGAATCAGTTTCATCAGTAGAGTTGAAATACATATGGTCCATATGAGGAGGAAACACAGTTATTTTTTGCTACGCATGCTCATGTTTCTTGCTGTATTAGAGATGATCGAGAGAAGAGCTTGCTTCTTGCGTTAAAACTGAGTGTGTTACATGGATGCGAACACTGCTCTGAATTTCCCTTCAGAAACGGAGTTAAAGCCCAGGATATGTGTCTTCCTACAAGCAAGAGTTCATTTCTGGAAAACTACGTGAATTTTGGTCTTAAATGATTTTACACAGTTCAAGAACCCAAAGCGATTCTCACAATTAATTAAAGAGGATTTATGTAAGTGCAGCTGTGGTTTGCATCAGTTTCATCAGTAGAGTTGAAATACATATGGTCCATATGAGGAGGAAACCCAGTTATTTTTTGCTACGCATGCTCATCTTTCTTGCTGTATTAGACATGATCGAGAGAAGAGCTTGCTTCTTACGTTAAAACAGAGTGTGTTACATAGATGAGAACACTGCTCTGAATTTCCCTTCAGAAACGGAGTTAAAGCCCAGGATATGTGTCTTCCTACAAGCAAGAGTTCATTTCTGGTAAACCAAGTGAATTTTGGGGTCAAATAATTTTACACAGTTCACGAACCCAACGCGATTCTCACTATTAACTCAAGACCATTTATGTAAGTGGAGCTGTGTTATGAATCATTTTCATAAGCAGAGTTGAACTATGTATGGTCCGTATGAGTAGGAAACACAGTTCTTTTTTTCTGGGCATGCTCATGTTTCTTGCTGTATTAGAGACGCTCCAAAGAAGAGATTGCTTCTTGCATTAAAACAGAGTGTGTCTCATGGATGAGAACACTGCTCTGAATTTCCCTTCAGAAACGGAGTTAAAGCCCAGGATATGTGTCTTCCTACAAGCAAGAGTTCATTTCTGGAAAACTATGTGAATTTTGGGCTTAAATGATTTTACATACTTCAAGAACCCAAAGCGATTCTCACAATTAATTAAAGAGCATTTATGTAAGTGGAGCTGTGGTTTGAATCAGTTTCATCAGTAGAGTTGAAATACATATGGTCCATATGAGGAGGAAACACAGTTATTTTTTGCTACGCATGCTCATGTTTCTTGCTGTATTAGAGATGATCGAGAGAAGAGCTTGCTTCCTGCGTTAAAACAGAGTGTGTTACATGGATGAGAACACTGCTCTGAATTTCCCTTCAGAAACAGAGTTAAAGCCCAGGAAATGTGTCTTCCTACAAGCAAGAGTTCATTTCTGGTAAACCAAGTGAATATTGAGGTCAAATGATTTTTCACAGTTCACGAACCCAACGCGATTCTCACAATTAACTAAAGAGCATTTATGTAAGTGGAGCTGTGGTTTGTATCAGTTTCATCAGTAGAGTTGAAATACATATGGTTCGTATGAGTAGGAAATACAGTTCTTTTTTTCTCGGCATGCTCATGGTTCTTGCTGTATTAGAGATGCTCGAAAGAAGAGCTTGCTTCTTGCATTAAAACAGAGTGTGTTTTATGGATGAGAACACTGCTCTGAATTTCCCTTCAGAAACGGAGTTAAAGCCCAGGATCTGTGTCTTCCTAAAAGCAAGAGTTCATTTCTGGTAAACCAAGTGAATTTTGGGGTCAAATGATTTTTCACAGTTCACGAACACAACGCGATTCTCACTATTAACTCAAGAGCATTTATGTAAGTGGAGCTGGTTTGTATAAGTTTTATAAGCAGAGTTGAACTACATATGGCCCATATGAGTATGAAACACAGTTCATTTTCCTGGGCATGATCATGGTTCTTGCAGTATTAGATACGCTCGAAAGAAGAACCTGCTTCTTGAGTTAAAACACAGTGTGTTTCATGGATGAGAACACTGCTCTGTATTTCCCTTCAGAAATGGAGTTAAATGACAGGATCTTGTCTTCCTAGCAGCAAGAGTTCATTTCTGCTAAACCAAGTGAATTTTGTGATCAAATGATTTTACACAGATCATGAACCCAACGCGATTCCCACTATTAACTGAAGAGCATTTATATAAGTGGAGCTGTGGTTTGTATCAGTTTCATAAGTAGAGTTGAACTACATAAGGTCCCTATGAGTAGGAAACAAAGTTCTTTTTTTCTGGGCATGCTCATGTTTCTTGCTGTATTAGAGACGCTCGAAAGAAGAGATTGCTTCTTGCATTAAAACAGAGTGTGTTTCATGGATGAGAACACTGCTCTGAATTTCCCTTCAGAAACGGAGTTACAGCCCAGGATCTGTATCATCCTACAAGCAAGAGTTCATTTCTGGTAAACCAAGTGAATTTTGGACTCAAATGATTTTACACAGTTCACGAACCCAACGCAATTCTCACTATTACCTCAAGAGCATTTATGAAAGTGGAGCTGTGGTTTGTATCAGTTTCATAAGCAGAGTTGAACAACGTATGGTCCATATGAGTAGGAAACACAGTTCTTTTTTGGGGGGCATGCTCATGTTTCTTGCTGTATTAGAGACACTCAAAAGAAGAGATTGTTTCTTGCATTAAAACAGAGTGTGTTTTATGGATGAGAACACTGCTCTGAATTTCCCTTCAGAAACGGAGTTAAAGCCTAGCATCTGTATGTTCCTACAGGCAAGAGTTCATTTCCGGTAAAACAAATGAATTTTGGGGTCAAATGATTTTACACAGTTCAGGAACCCAACGCGATTCTCACTATTAACTGAAGAGCATTTATGTAAGTGGAGGTGTGGTTTGTATCAGTTTCATAAGCAGAGTTGAAATTCGTATGGTCTGTATGAGTAGGAAACACAGTTCTTTTTTTCTGGGCATGCTCATGGTTCTTGCTGTATTAGAGATGCTGGAATGAAGAGCTAGCTTCTTGCATTAATACGCAGTGTGTTCCATGGATGAGAAAACTGGTCATAATTTCCCTTCAGAAACGGAATTAAACCACAGGATCTGTGTCTTCCTACAAGCAAGAGTTCATTTCTGGAAAACTATGTGAATTTTGGTCTCAAATGATGTTACACAGTTCAAGAACCCAACGCAATTCTCACAATTAACTAAAGAGCATATATGTAAGTGGAGCGGTGGATTGTATAACTTTCATCAGTACAGTTGAAATACATATGGTCCGTATGAGTAGGAAATACAGTTCTTTTTATCTCAGCATGCTCATGTTTCTTGCTGTATTAGAGATGCTCGAAAGAAGAGATTGCTTCTTGCATTTAAACAGAGTGTGTTTCATGGTTAGAACACAACTCTGAATTTCCCTTCAGAAATGGAGTTAAAGCGCAGGATATGTGTCTTCCTACAAGCAATAGTTCATTTCTGGTAAACCAAGTAAATTTTGGGGTCAAATGATTATACACAGTTCACGAACCAAACGCGATTCTCACTATTAACTCAAGAGCATTTATGTAAGTGGAGCTGTGGTTTGTATCAGTTTCATAAGTAGAGTTGAAATACATATGGACCCTATGAGTAGGAAATACAGTTCTTTTTTTCACGGCATGCTCATGGTTCTTGCTGCATTAGAGATGCTCGAAAGAAGAGCTTTCTTCTTGCGATAAAACAGAGGGTGTTTCATGGATCAGAACACTGCTCTGAGTTTCCCTTCAGAAATGGAGTTCAACCACACGATCTGTGTCTTCCTACTAGTAAAAGTTCATTTCTGGTAAACCAAGAGAATTTTGAGCTCAAATGATTTTACACAGTTCACGAACCCAAAGCGATTCTCACAATTAATTAAAGAGCATTTAGGTAAGTGGAGCTGTGGTTTGAATCAGTTTCATCAGTAGAGTTGAAATACATATGGTCCATATGAGGAGGAAACACAGTTATTTTTTGCTACGCATGCTCATGTTTCTTGCTGTATTAGAGATGATCGAGAGAAGAGCTTGCTTCTTGCGTTAAAACTGAGTGTGTTACATGGATGCGAACACTGCTCTGAATTTCCCTTCAGAAACGGAGTTAAAGCCCAGGATATGTGTCTTCCTACAAGCAAGAGTTCATTTCTGGAAAACTACGTGAATTTTGGTCTTAAATGATTTTACACAGTTCAAGAACCCAAAGCGATTCTCACAATTAATTAAAGAGGATTTATGTAAGTGCAGCTGTGGTTTGCATCAGTTTCATCAGTAGAGTTGAAATACATATGGTCCATATGAGGAGGAAACCCAGTTATTTTTTGCTACGCATGCTCATCTTTCTTGCTGTATTAGACATGATCGAGAGAAGAGCTTGCTTCTTACGTTAAAACAGAGTGTGTTACATGGATGAGAACACTGCTCTGAATTTCCCTTCAGAAACGGAGTTAAAGCCCAGGATATGTGTCTTCCTACAAGCAAGAGTTCATTTCTGGTAAACCAAGTGAATTTTGGGGTCAAATAATTTTACACAGTTCACGAACCCAACGCGATTCTCACTATTAACTCAAGACCATTTATGTAAGTGGAGCTGTGTTTTGTATCATTTTCATAAGCAGAGTTGAACTATGTATGGTCCGTATGAGTAGGAAACACAGTTCTTTTTTTCTGGGCATGCTCATGTTTCTTGCTGTATTAGAGACGCTCCAAAGAAGAGATTGCTTCTTGCATTAAAACAGAGTGTGTCTCATGGATGAGAACACTGCTCTGAATTTCCCTTCAGAAACGGAGTTAAAGCCCAGGATATGTGTCTTCCTACAAGCAAGAGTTCATTTCTGGAAAACTATGTGAATTTTGGGCTTAAATGATTTTACATACTTCAAGAACCCAAAGCGATTCTCACAATTAATTAAAGAGCATTTATGTAAGTGGAGCTGTGGTTTGAATCAGTTTCATCAGTAGAGTTGAAATACATATGGTCCATATGAGGAGGAAACACAGTTATTTTTTGCTACGCATGCTTATGTTTCTTGCTGTATTAGAGATGATCGAGAGAAGAGCTTGCTTCCTGCGTTAAAACAGCGTGTGTTACATGGATGAGAACACTGCTCTGAATTTCCCTTCAGAAACAGAGTTAAAGCCCAGGAAATGTGTCTTCCTACAAGCAAGAGTTCATTTCTGGTAAACCAAGTGAATTTTGAGGTCAAATGATTTTTCACAGTTCACGAACCCAACGCGATTCTCACAATTAACTAAAGAGCATTTATGTAAGTGGAGCTGTGGTTTGTATCAGTTTCATCAGTAGAGTTGAAATACATATGGTTCGTATGAGTAGGAAATACAGTTCTTTTTTTCTCGGCATGCTCATGGTTCTTGCTGTATTAGAGATGCTCGAAAGAAGAGCTTGCTTCTTGCATTAAAACAGAGTGTGTTTTATGGATGAGAACACTGCTCTGAATTTCCCTTCAGAAACTGAGTTAAAGCCCAGGATCTGTGTCTTCTACAGGCAAGAGTTCATTTCCGGTAAACCAAGTGAATTTTGGGGTCAAATGATTTTACACAGTTCACTAACCTAACGCGATTCTCACTATTAGCTCAAGAGCATTTATGTAAGTGGAGCTGTGGTTTTTATCAGTTTGATAAGTAGAGTTGAACTACATATGGTCCGTATGATGTAGGAAACACAGTTCTTTTTTTCTGGGCATTCTCATGTTTCTTGCTGTATTAGAGACGCTCGAAAGAAGAGATTGCATCTTGCATTAAAACTGAGTGTGTTTCATGGATGAGAACACTGCTCTGAATTTCCCTTCAGAAACGGAGTTAAAGCCCAGGGTCTGTGTCTTCCTACAAGCAAGAGTTCAATTAAGGTAAACCAAGAGAATTTTGGGATCAAATGATTTTACACAGTTCAGGAACCCAACGCGATTCTCACTATTAACTGAAGAGCATTTATGTAAGTGGAGGTGTGGTGTGTATCAGTTTCATAAGCAGAGTTCAAATTCATATGGTCTGTATGAGTAGGAAACACAGTTCATTTTTTCTGGGCATGCTCATGGTTTTTGCTGTATTAGAGATGCTGGAATGAAGAGCTAGCTTCTTGCATTAATACGCAGTGTGTTCCATGGATGAGAACACTGGTCATAATTTCCCTTCAGAAACGGAATTAAACCACAGGATCTGTGTCTTCCTACAAGCAAGAGTTCATTTCTGGAAAACTATGTGAATTTTGGTCTCAAATGATTTTACACAGTTCATGAACCAAACGCGATTCCCACTATTAACTAAAGAGCATTTATATAAGTGGAGCTGTGGTTTGTATCAGTTTCATAAGTAGAGTTGAACTACATATGGTCCTTATGAGTAGGAAACACAGTTCATTTTTTCTGGGCATGCTCATGTTTCTTGCTGTATTAGGGACGCTCGAAAGAAGAGATTGCTTCTTGCATTAAAACAGAGTGTGTTTCATGGATGAGAACACTGCTCTGAATTTCCCTTCAGAAACGGAGTTAAAGCCCAGGATATGTGTCTTCCTACAAGCAAGAGTTCATTTCTGGAAAACTATGTGAATTTTGGGCTTAAATGATTTTACACAGTTCAAGAACCCAAAGCGATTCTCACAATTAATTAAAGAGCATTTATGTAAGTGGAGCTGTGGTTTGAATCAGTTTCATCAGTAGAGTTGAAATACATATGATCCATATGAGGAGGAAACACAGTTATTTTTTGCTACGCATGCTCATGTTTCTGGCTGTATTAGAGTTGATCGAGAGAAGAGCTTGCTTCTTGCGTTAAAACTGAGTGTGTTACATGGATGCGAACACTGCTCTGTATTTCCCTTCAGAAACGGAGTTAAAGCCCAGGATATGTGTCTTCCTACAAGCAAGAGTTCATTTCTGGTAAACCAAGTGAATTTTGGGGTCAAATAATTTTACACAGTTCACGAACCCAACGCGATTCTCACTATTAACTCAAGACCATTTATGTAAGTGGAGCTGTGTTTTGTATCATTTTCATAAGCAGCGTTGAACTATGTATGGTCTGTATGAGTAGGAAACACAGTTCTTTTTTTCTGGGCATGCTCATGTTTCTTGCTGTATTAGAGACGCTCGAAAGAAGAGATTGCTTCTTGCATTAAAACAGAGTGTGTCTCATGGATGAGAACACTGCTCTGAATTTCCCTTCAGAAACGGAGTTAAATCCCAGGATATTTGTCTTCCTACAAGCAAGAGTTCATTTCTGGAAAACTACGTGAATTTTGGTCTTAAATGATTTTACACAGTTCAAGAACCCAAAGCGATTCTCACAATTAATTAAAGAGGATTTTTGTAAGTGCAGCTGTGGTTTGCATCAGTTTCATCAGTAGAGTTGAAATACATATGGTCCATATGAGGAGGAAACCCAGTTATTTTTTGCTATGCATGCTCATGTTTCTTGCTGTATTAGAGATGATCGAGAGATGAGCTTGCTTCTTACGTTAAAACAGAGTGTGTTACATGGATGAGAACACTGCTCTGAATTTCCCTTCAGAAACGGAGTTAAAGCCCAGGATATGTGTCTTCCTACAAGCAAGAGTTCATTTCTGGTAAACCAAGTGAATTTTGGGGTCAAATGATTTTACACAGTTCAGGAACCCAACGCGATTCTCACTATTAACTGAAGAGCATTTATGTAAGTGGAGGTGTGGTTTGTATCAGTTTCATAAGCAGAGTTGAAATTTGTATGGTCTCTATGAGTAGGAAACACAGTTCTTTTTTTCTGGGCATGCTCATGGTTCTTGCTGTATTAGAGATGCTGGAATGAAGAGCTAGCTTCTTGCATTAATACGCAGTGTGTTCCATGGATGAGAAAACTGGTCATAATTTCCCTTCAGAAACGGAATTAAACCACAGGATCTGTGTCTTCCTACAAGCAAGAGTTCATTTCTGGAAAACTATGTGAATTTTGGTCTCAAATGATGTTACACAGTTCAAGAACCCAACGCAATTCTCACAATTAACTAAAGAGCATATATGTAAGTGGAGCGGTGGATTGTATAACTTTCATCAGTACAGTTGAAATACATATGGTCCGTATGAGTAGGAAATACAGTTCTTTTTATCTCAGCATGCTCATGTTTCTTGCTGTATTAGAGATGCTCGAAAGAAGAGATTGCTTCTTGCATTTAAACAGAGTGTGTTTCATGGTTAGAACACAACTCTGAATTTCTCTTCAGAAATGGAGTTAAAGCGCAGGATATGTGTCTTCCTACAAGCAATAGTTCATTTCTGGTAAACCAAGTAAATTTTGGGGTCAAATGATTATACACAGTTCACGAACCAAACGCGATTCTCACTATTAACTCAAGAGCATTTATGTAAGTGGAGCTGTGGTTTGTATCAGTTTCATAAGTAGAGTTGAAATACATATGGACCCTATGAGTAGGAAATACAGTTCTTTTTTTCACGGCATGCTCATGGTTCTAGCTGCATTAGAGATGCTCGAAAGAAGAGCTTTCTTCTTGCGATAAAACAGAGGGTGTTTCATGGATCAGAACACTGCTCTGAGTTTCCCTTCAGAAATGGAGTTCATCCACACGATCTGTGTCTTCCTACTAGTAAAAGTTCATTTCTGGTAAACCAAGAGAATTTTGAGCTCAAATGATTTTACACAGTTCACGAACCCAAAGCGATTCTCACAATTAATTAAAGAGCATTTAGGTAAGTGGAGCTGTGGTTTGAATCAGTTTCATCAGTAGAGTTGAAATACATATGGTCCATATGAGGAGGAAACACAGTTATTTTTTGCTACGCATGCTCATGTTTCTTGCTGTATTAGAGATGATCGAGAGAAGAGCTTGCTTCTTGCGTTAAAACTGAGTGTGTTACATGGATGCGAACACTGCTCTGAATTTCCCTTCAGAAACGGAGTTAAAGCCCAGGATATGTGTCTTCCTACAAGCAAGAGTTCATTTCTGGAAAACTACGTGAATTTTGGTCTTAAATGATTTTACACAGTTCAAGAACCCAAAGCGATTCTCACAATTAATTAAAGAGGATTTATGTAAGTGCAGCTGTGGTTTGCATCAGTTTCATCAGTAGAGTTGAAATACATATGGTCCATATGAGGAGGAAACCCAGTTATTTTTTGCTACGCATGCTCATCTTTCTTGCTGTATTAGACATGATCGAGAGATGAGCTTGCTTCTTACGTTAAAACAGAGTGTGTTACATGGATGAGAACACTGCTCTGAATTTCCCTTCAGAAACGGAGTTAAAGCCCAGGATATGTGTCTTCCTACAAGCAAGAGTTCATTTCTGGTAAACCAAGTGAATTTTGGGGTCAAATAATTTTACACAGTTCACGAACCCAACGCGATTCTCACTATTAACTCAAGACCATTTATGTAAGTG
This sequence comes from Onychomys arenicola, assembly GCA_949786405.1. Classification (NCBI taxonomy): domain Eukaryota; kingdom Metazoa; phylum Chordata; class Mammalia; order Rodentia; family Cricetidae; genus Onychomys; species Onychomys arenicola. Next base: position 1,009,968 of record CATKUM010000019.1, on the reverse strand, counting down.
GAGCTGTGTTTTGTATCATTTTCATAAGCAGAGTTGAACTATGTATGGTCCGTATGAGTAGGAAACACAGTTCTTTTTTTCTGGGCATGCTCATGTTTCTTGCTGTATTAGAGACGCTCCAAAGAAGAGATTGCTTCTTGCATTAAAACAGAGTGTGTCTCATGGATGAGAACACTGCTCTGAATTTCCCTTCAGAAACGGAGTTAAAGCCCAGGATATGTGTCTTCCTACAAGCAAGAGTTCATTTCTGGAAAACTATGTGAATTTTGGGCTTAAATGATTTTACATACTTCAAGAACCCAAAGCGATTCTCACAATTAATTAAAGAGCATTTATGTAAGTGGAGCTGTGGTTTGAATCAGTTTCATCAGTAGAGTTGAAATACATATGGTCCATATGAGGAGGAAACACAGTTATTTTTTGCTACGCATGCTCATGTTTCTTGCTGTATTAGAGATGATCGAGAGAAGAGCTTGCGTCCTGCGTTAAAACAGAGTGTGTTACATGGATGAGAACACTGCTCTGAATTTCCCTTCAGAAACAGAGTTAAAGCCCAGGAAATGTGTCTTCCTACAAGCAAGAGTTCATTTCTGGTAAACCAAGTGAATTTTGAGGTCAAATGATTTTTCACAGTTCACGAACCCAACGCGATTCTCACAATTAACTAAAGAGCATTTATGTAAGTGGAGCTGTGGTTTGTATCAGTTTCATCAGTAGAGTTGAAATACATATGGTTCGTATGAGTAGGAAATACAGTTCTTTTTTTCTCGGCATGCTCATGGTTCTTGCTGTATTAGAGATGCTCGAAAGAAGAGCTTGCTTCTTGCATTAAAACAGAGTGTGTTTTATGGATGAGAACACTGCTCTGAATTTCCCTTCAGAAACTGAGTTAAAGCCCAGGATCTGTGTCTTCTACAGGCAAGAGTTCATTTCCGGTAAACCAAGTGAATTTTGGGGTCAAATGATTTTACACAGTTCACTAACCTAACGCGATTCTCACTATTAGCTCAAGAGCATTTATGTAAGTGGAGCTGTGGTTTGTATCAGTTTGATAAGTAGAGTTGAACTACATATGGTCCGTATGAGTAGGAAACACAGTTCTTTTTTTCTGGGCATTCTCATGTTTCTTGCTGTATTAGAGACGCTCGAAAGAAGAGATTGCATCTTGCATTAAAACTGAGTGTGTTTCATGGATGAGAACACTGCTCTGAATTTCCCTTCAGAAACGGAGTTAAAGCCCAGGGTCTGTGTCTTCCTACAAGCAAGAGTTCAATTAAGGTAAACCAAGAGAATTTTGGGATCAAATGATTTTACACAGTTCAGGAACCCAACGCGATTCTCACTATTAACTGAAGAGCATTTATGTAAGTGGAGGTGTGGTGTGTATCAGTTTCATAAGCAGAGTTGAAATTCATATCGTCTGTATGAGTAGGAAACACAGTTCTTTTTTTCTGGGCATGCTCATGGTTCTTGCTGTATTAGAGATGCTGGAATGAAGAGCTAGCTTCTTGCATTAATACGCAGTGTGTTCCATGGATGAGAACACTGGTCATAATTTCCCTTCAGAAACGGAATTAAACCACAGGATCTGTGTCTTCCTACAAGCAAGAGTTCATTTCTGGAAAACTATGTGAATTTTGGTCTCAAATGATTTTACACAGTTCATGAACCAAACGCGATTCCCACTATTAACTAAAGAGCATTTATATAAGTGGAGCTGTGGTTTGTATCAGTTTCATAAGTAGAGTTGAACTACATATGGTCCTTATGAGTAGGAAACACAGTTCTTTTTTTCTGGGCATGCTCATGTTTCTTGCTGTATTAGAGACGCTCGAAAGAAGAGATTGCTTCTTGCATTAAAACAGAGTGTGTCTCATGGATGAGAACACTGCTCTGAATTTCCCTTCAGAAACGGAGTTAAAGCCCAGGATATTTGTCTTCCTACAAGCAAGAGTTCATTTCTGGAAAACTACGTGAATTTTGGTCTTAAATGATTTTACACAGTTCAAGAACCCAAAGCGATTCTCACAATTAATTAAAGAGGATTTATGTAAGTGCAGCTGTGGTTTGCATCAGTTTCATCAGTAGAGTTGAAATACATATGGTCCATATGAGGAGGAAACCCAGTTATTTTTTGCTATGCATGCTCATGTTTCTTGCTGTATTAGAGATGATCGAGAGATGAGCTTGCTTCTTACGTTAAAACAGAGTGTGTTACATGGATGAGAACACTGCTCTGAATTTCCCTTCAGAAACGGAGTTAAAGCCCAGGATATGTGTCTTCCTACAAGCAAGAGTTCATTTCTGGTAAACCAAGTGAATTTTGGGGTCAAATAATTTTACACAGTTCATGAACCCAACGCGATTCTCACTATTAACTCAAGAGCATTTATGTAAGTGGAGCTGGTTTGTACAAGTTTTATAAGCAGAGTTGAACTACTTATGGCCCATATGAGTATGAAACACAGTTCATTTTCCTGGGCATGATCATGGTTCTTGCAGTATTAGATACGCTCAAAAGAAGAGCCTGCTTCTTGAGTTAAAACACAGTGTGTTTCATGGATGAGAACACTGCTCTGTATTTCCCTTCAGAAATGGAGTTAAATGACAGGATCTTGTCTTCCTACCAGCAAGAGTTCATTTCTGCTAAACCAAGTGAATTTTGTGATCAAATGATTTTACACAGATCATGAACCCAACGCGATTCCCACTATTAACTGAAGAGCATTTATATAAGTGGAGCTGTGGTTTGTATCAGTTTCATAAGTAGAGTTGAACTACATAAGGTCCCTATGAGTAGGAAACACAGTTCTTTTTTTCTGGGCATGCTCATGTTTCTTGCTGTATTAGAGACGCTCGAAAGAAGAGATTGCTTCTTGCATTTAAACAGAGTGTGTTTCATGGATGAGAACACTGCTCTGAATTTCCCTTCAGAAACGGAGTTAAAGCCCAGGATCTGTATCATCCTACAAGCAAGAGTTCATTTCTGGTAAACCAAGTGAATTTTGGACTCAAATGATTTTACACAGTTCACGAACCCAACGCAATTCTCACTATTACCTCAAGAGCATTTATGAAAGTGGAGCTGTGGTTTGTATCAGTTTCATAAGCAGAGTTGAACTACGTATGGTCCGTATGAGTAGGAAACACAGTTCTTTTTTGGGGGGCATGCTCATGTTTCTTGTTGTATTATAGACACTCAAAAGAAGAGATTGTTTCTTGCATTAAAACAGAGTGTGTTTTATGGATGAGAACACTGCTCTGAATTTCCCTTCAGAATCAGAGTTAAAGCCTAGCATCTGTATGTTCCTACAGGCAAGAGTTCATTTCCGGTAAAACAAGTGAATTTTGGGGTCAAATGATTTTACACAGTTCACGAACCTAACGCGATTCTCACTATTAGCTCAAGAGCATTTATGTAAGTGGAGCTGTGGTTTGTATCAGTTTGATAAGTAGAGTTGAACTACATATGGTCTGTATGAGTAGGAAACACAGTTCTTTTTTTCTGGGCATTCTCATGTTTCTTGCTGTATTAGAGACGCTCGAAAGAAGAGATTGCATCTTGCATTAAAACTGAGTGTGTTTCATGGATGAGAACACTGCTCTGAATTTCCCTTCAGAAACGGAGTTAAAGCCCAGGGTCTGTGTCTTCCTACAAGCAAGAGTTCATTTAAGGTAAACCAAGAGAATTTTGGGATCAAATGATTTTACACAGTTCAGGAACCCAACGCGATTCTCACTATTAACTGAAGAGCATTTATGTAAGTGGAGGTGTGGTTTGTATCAGTTTCATAAGCAGAGTTGAAATTCGTATGGTCTGTATGAGTAGGAAACACAGTTCTTTTTTTCTGGGCATGCTCATGGGGCTTGCTGTATTAGAGATGCTGGGAAGAAGAGCTAGCTTCTTGCATTAATACGCAGTGTGTTCCATGGATGAGAACACTGGTCATAATTTCCCTTCAGAAACGGAATTAAACCACAGGATCTGTGTCTTCCTACAAGCAAGAGTTCATTTCTGGAAAACTATGTGAATTTTGGTCTCAAATGATGTTACACAGTTCAAGAACCCAACGCAATTCTCACAATTAACTAAAGAGCATATATGTAAGTGGAGCGGTGGATTGTATCACTTTCATCAGTACAGTTGAAATACATATGGTCCGTATGAGTAGGAAATACAGTTCTTTTTTTCTCAGCATGCTCATGTTTCTTGCTGTATTAGAGATGCTTAAAGAAGAGATTGCTTCTTGCATTTAAACAGAGTGTGTTTCATGGTTAGAACACAACTCTGAATTTCCCTTCAGAAATGGAGTTAAAGCGCAGGATATGTGTCTTCCTACAAGCAATAGTTCATTTCTGGTAAACCAAGTAAATTTTGGGGTCAAATGATTATACACAGTTCACGAACCAAACGCGATTCTCACTATTAACTCAAGAGCATTTATGTAAGTGGAGCTGTGGTTTGTATCAGTTTCATAAGTAGAGTTGAAATACATATGGTCCCTATGAGTAGGAAATACAGTTCTTTTTTTCACGGCATGCTCATGGTTCTTGCTGCATTAGAGATGCTCGAAAGAAGAGCTTTCTTCTTGCGATAAAACAGAGGGTGTTTCATGGATCAGAACACTGCTCTGAGTTTCCCTTCAGAAATGGAGTTCAACCACACGATCTGTGTCTTCCTACTAGTAAAAGTTCATTTCTGGTAAACCAAGAGAATTTTGAGCTCAAATGATTTTACACAGTTCACGAACCCAACGCGATTCTCACTATTAACTAAAGAGCATTTATGTAAGTGGAGCTGTGGTTTGTATCAGTTTCATAAGAAGAGTTGCACAATGTATTGTCCATATGAGTAGGAAACACAGTTCTTTTTTTCTAGTCATGCTCATGGTTCTTGCAGTATTAGATACGCTCGAAAGAAGAGCTTGCTTCTTGCGTTAAAACACAGTGTGTTTCATGGATGAGAACACTGCTCTGAATTTCCCTTCAGAAACGGAGTTAAACGACAGGATCCGTGTCTTCCTACAAGCAAGAGTTCATTTCTGCTAAACCAAGTGAATTTTGTGCTCAAATGATTTTACACAGTTCATGAACCAAACGCGATTCCCACTATTAACTAAAGAGCATTTATATAAGTGGAGCTGTGGTTTGTATCGGTTTCATAAGCAGAGTTGAACTACGTATGGTCCGTATGAGTAGGAAACACAGTTCTTTTTTGGGGGGCATGCTCATGTTTCTTGTTGTATTAGAGACACTCAAAAGAAGAGATTGTTTCTTGCATTAAAACAGAGTGTGTTTTATGGATGAGAACACTGCTCTGAATTTCCCTTCAGAATCAGAGTTAAAGCCTAGCATCTGTATGTTCCTACAGGCAAGAGTTCATTTCCGGTAAAACAAGTGAATTTTGGGGTCAAATGATTTTACACAGTTCACGAACCTAACGCGATTCTCACTATTAGCTCAAGAGCATTTATGTAAGTGGAGCTGTGGTTTGTATCAGTTTCATCAGTAGAGTTGAAATACATATGGTTCGTATGAGTAGGAAATACAGTTCTTTTTTTCTCGGCATGCTCATGGTTCTTGCTGTATTAGAGATGCTCGAAAGAAGAGCTTGCTTCTTGCATTAAAACAGAGTGTGTTTTATGGATGAGAACACTGCTCTGAATTTCCCTTCAGAAACTGAGTTAAAGCCCAGGATCTGTGTCTTCTACAGGCAAGAGTTCATTTCCGGTAAACCAAGTGAATTTTGGGGTCAAATGATTTTACACAGTTCACTAACCTAACGCGATTCTCACTATTAGCTCAAGAGCATTTATGTAAGTGGAGCTGTGGTTTGTATCAGTTTGATAAGTAGAGTTGAACTACATATGGTCCGTATGAGTAGGAAACACAGTTCTTTTTTTCTGGGCATTCTCATGTTTCTTGCTGTATTAGAGACGCTCGAAAGAAGAGATTGCATCTTGCATTAAAACTGAGTGTGTTTCATGGATGAGAACACTGCTCTGAATTTCCCTTCAGAAACGGAGTTAAAGCCCAGGGTCTGTGTCTTCCTACAAGCAAGAGTTCAATTAAGGTAAACCAAGAGAATTTTGGGATCAAATGATTTTACACAGTTCAGGAACCCAACGCGATTCTCACTATTAACTGAAGAGCATTTATGTAAGTGGAGGTGTGGTGTGTATCAGTTTCATAAGCAGAGTTGAAATTCATATCGTCTGTATGAGTAGGAAACACAGTTCTTTTTTTCTGGGCATGCTCATGGTTCTTGCTGTATTAGAGATGCTGGAATGAAGAGCTAGCTTCTTGCATTAATACGCAGTGTGTTCCATGGATGAGAACACTGGTCATAATTTCCCTTCAGAAACGGAATTAAACCACAGGATCTGTGTCTTCCTACAAGCAAGAGTTCATTTCTGGAAAACTATGTGAATTTTGGTCTCAAATGATTTTACACAGTTCATGAACCAAACGCGATTCCCACTATTAACTAAAGAGCATTTATATAAGTGGAGCTGTGGTTTGTATCAGTTTCATAAGTAGAGTTGAACTACATATGGTCCTTATGAGTAGGAAACACAGTTCTTTTTTTCTGGGCATGCTCATGTTTCTTGCTGTATTAGAGACGCTCGAAAGAAGAGATTGCTTCTTGCATTAAAACAGAGTGTGTCTCATGGATGAGAACACTGCTCTGAATTTCCCTTCAGAAACGGAGTTAAAGCCCAGGATATTTGTCTTCCTACAAGCAAGAGTTCATTTCTGGAAAACTACGTGAATTTTGGTCTTAAATGATTTTACACAGTTCAAGAACCCAAAGCGATTCTCACAATTAATTAAAGAGGATTTATGTAAGTGCAGCTGTGGTTTGCATCAGTTTCATCAGTAGAGTTGAAATACATATGGTCCATATGAGGAGGAAACCCAGTTATTTTTTGCTATGCATGCTCATGTTTCTTGCTGTATTAGAGATGATCGAGAGATGAGCTTGCTTCTTACGTTAAAACAGAGTGTGTTACATGGATGAGAACACTGCTCTGAATTTCCCTTCAGAAACGGAGTTAAAGCCCAGGATATGTGTCTTCCTACAAGCAAGAGTTCATTTCTGGTAAACCAAGTGAATTTTGGGGTCAAATAATTTTACACAGTTCATGAACCCAACGCGATTCTCACTATTAACTCAAGAGCATTTATGTAAGTGGAGCTGGTTTGTACAAGTTTTATAAGCAGAGTTGAACTACTTATGGCCCATATGAGTATGAAACACAGTTCATTTTCCTGGGCATGATCATGGTTCTTGCAGTATTAGATACGCTCAAAAGAAGAGCCTGCTTCTTGAGTTAAAACACAGTGTGTTTCATGGATGAGAACACTGCTCTGTATTTCCCTTCAGAAATGGAGTTAAATGACAGGATCTTGTCTTCCTACCAGCAAGAGTTCATTTCTGCTAAACCAAGTGAATTTTGTGATCAAATGATTTTACACAGATCATGAACCCAACGCGATTCCCACTATTAACTGAAGAGCATTTATATAAGTGGAGCTGTGGTTTGTATCAGTTTCATAAGTAGAGTTGAACTACATAAGGTCCCTATGAGTAGGAAACACAGTTCTTTTTTTCTGGGCATGCTCATGTTTCTTGCTGTATTAGAGACGCTCGAAAGAAGAGATTGCTTCTTGCATTTAAACAGAGTGTGTTTCATGGATGAGAACACTGCTCTGAATTTCCCTTCAGAAACGGAGTTAAAGCCCAGGATCTGTATCATCCTACAAGCAAGAGTTCATTTCTGGTAAACCAAGTGAATTTTGGACTCAAATGATTTTACACAGTTCACGAACCCAACGCAATTCTCACTATTACCTCAAGAGCATTTATGAAAGTGGAGCTGTGGTTTGTATCAGTTTCATAAGCAGAGTTGAACTACGTATGGTCCGTATGAGTAGGAAACACAGTTCTTTTTTGGGGGGCATGCTCATGTTTCTTGTTGTATTATAGACACTCAAAAGAAGAGATTGTTTCTTGCATTAAAACAGAGTGTGTTTTATGGATGAGAACACTGCTCTGAATTTCCCTTCAGAATCAGAGTTAAAGCCTAGCATCTGTATGTTCCTACAGGCAAGAGTTCATTTCCGGTAAAACAAGTGAATTTTGGGGTCAAATGATTTTACACAGTTCACGAACCTAACGCGATTCTCACTATTAGCTCAAGAGCATTTATGTAAGTGGAGCTGTGGTTTGTATCAGTTTGATAAGTAGAGTTGAACTACATATGGTCTGTATGAGTAGGAAACACAGTTCTTTTTTTCTGGGCATTCTCATGTTTCTTGCTGTATTAGAGACGCTCGAAAGAAGAGATTGCATCTTGCATTAAAACTGAGTGTGTTTCATGGATGAGAACACTGCTCTGAATTTCCCTTCAGAAACGGAGTTAAAGCCCAGGGTCTGTGTCTTCCTACAAGCAAGAGTTCATTTAAGGTAAACCAAGAGAATTTTGGGATCAAATGATTTTACACAGTTCAGGAACCCAACGCGATTCTCACTATTAACTGAAGAGCATTTATGTAAGTGGAGGTGTGGTTTGTATCAGTTTCATAAGCAGAGTTGAAATTCGTATGGTCTGTATGAGTAGGAAACACAGTTCTTTTTTTCTGGGCATGCTCATGGGGCTTGCTGTATTAGAGATGCTGGGAAGAAGAGCTAGCTTCTTGCATTAATACGCAGTGTGTTCCATGGATGAGAACACTGGTCATAATTTCCCTTCAGAAACGGAATTAAACCACAGGATCTGTGTCTTCCTACAAGCAAGAGTTCATTTCTGGAAAACTATGTGAATTTTGGTCTCAAATGATGTTACACAGTTCAAGAACCCAACGCAATTCTCACAATTAACTAAAGAGCATATATGTAAGTGGAGCGGTGGATTGTATCACTTTCATCAGTACAGTTGAAATACATATGGTCCGTATGAGTAGGAAATACAGTTCTTTTTTTCTCAGCATGCTCATGTTTCTTGCTGTATTAGAGATGCTTAAAGAAGAGATTGCTTCTTGCATTTAAACAGAGTGTGTTTCATGGTTAGAACACAACTCTGAATTTCCCTTCAGAAATGGAGTTAAAGCGCAGGATATGTGTCTTCCTACAAGCAATAGTTCATTTCTGGTAAACCAAGTAAATTTTGGGGTCAAATGATTATACACAGTTCACGAACCAAACGCGATTCTCACTATTAACTCAAGAGCATTTATGTAAGTGGAGCTGTGGTTTGTATCAGTTTCATAAGTAGAGTTGAAATACATATGGTCCCTATTAGTAGGAAATACAGTTCTTTTTTTCACGGCATGCTCATGGTTCTTGCTGCATTAGAGATGCTCGAAAGAAGAGCTTTCTTCTTGCGATAAAACAGAGGGTGTTTCATGGATCAGAACACTGCTCTGAGTTTCCCTTCAGAAATGGAGTTCAACCACACGATCTGTGTCTTCCTACTAGTAAAAGTTCATTTCTGGTAAACCAAGAGAATTTTGAGCTCAAATGATTTTACACAGTTCACGAACCCAACGCGATTCTCACTATTAACTAAAGAGCATTTATGTAAGTGGAGCTGTGGTTTGTATCAGTTTCATAAGAAGAGTTGCACAATGTATTGTCCATATGAGTAGGAAACACAGTTCTTTTTTTCTAGTCATGCTCATGGTTCTTGCAGTATTAGATACGCTCGAAAGAAGAGCTTGCTTCTTGCGTTAAAACACAGTGTGTTTCATGGATGAGAACACTGCTCTGAATTTCCCTTCAGAAACGGAGTTAAACGACAGGATCCGTGTCTTCCTACAAGCAAGAGTTCATTTCTGCTAAACCAAGTGAATTTTGTGCTCAAATGATTTTACACAGTTCATGAACCAAACGCGATTCCCACTATTAACTAAAGAGCATTTATATAAGTGGAGCTGTGGTTTGTATCGGTTTCATAAGCAGAGTTGAACTACGTATGGTCCGTATGAGTAGGAAACACAGTTCTTTTTTGGGGGGCATGCTCATGTTTCTTGTTGTATTAGAGACACTCAAAAGAAGAGATTGTTTCTTGCATTAAAACAGAGTGTGTTTTATGGATGAGAACACTGCTCTGAATTTCCCTTCAGAATCAGAGTTAAAGCCTAGCATCTGTATGTTCCTACAGGCAAGAGTTCATTTCCGGTAAAACAAGTGAATTTTGGGGTCAAATGATTTTACACAGTTCACGAACCTAACGCGATTCTCACTATTAGCTCAAGAGCATTTATGTAAGTGGAGCTGTGGTTTGTATCAGTTTGATAAGTAGTGTTGAACTACATATGGTCTGTATGAGTAGGAAACACAGTTCTTTTTTTCTGGGCATTCTCATGTTTCTTGCTGTATTAGAGACGCTCGAAAGAAGAGATTGCATCTTGCATTAAAACTGAGTGTGTTTCATGGATGAGAACACTGCTCTGAATTTCCCTTCAGAAACGGAGTTAAAGCCCAAGGTCTGTGTCTTCCTACAAGCAAGAGTTCATTTAAGGTAAACCAAGAGAAGTTTGAGCTCAAATGATTTTACACAGTTCAGGAACCCAACGCGATTCTCACTATTAACTGAAGAGCATTTATGTAAGTGGAGGTGTGGTTTGTATCAGTTTCATAAGCAGAGTTGAAATTTGTATGGTCTGTATGAGTAGGAAACACAGTTCTTTTTTTCTGGGCATGCTCATGGTGCTTGCTGTATTAGAGATGCTGGAATGAAGAGCTAGCTTCTTGCATTAATACGCAGTGTGTTCCATGGATGAGAACACTGGTCATAATTTCCCTTCAGAAACGGAATTAAACCACAGGATCTGTGTCTTCCTACAAGCAAGAGTTCATTTCTGGAAAACTATGTGAATTTTGGTCTCAAATGATGTTACACAGTTCAAGAACCCAACGCAATTCTCACAATTAACTAAAGAGCATATATGTAAGTGGAGCTGTGGTTTGAATCAGTTTCATCAGTAGAGTTGAAATACATATGGTCCATATGAGGAGGAAACACAGTTATTTTTTGCTACGCATGCTCATGTTTCTTGCTGTATTAGAGATGATCGAGAGAAGAGCTTGCTTCTTGCGTTAAAACTGGGTGTGTTACATGGATGCGAACACTGCTCTGAATATCCCTTCAGAAACGGAGTTAAAGCCCAGGATATGTGTCTTCCTACAAGCAAGAGTTCATTTCTGGTAAACCAAGTGAATTTTGGGGTCAAATAATTTTACACAGTTCACGAACCCAACGCGATTCTCACTATTAACTCAAGACCATTTATGTAAGTGGAGCTGTGTTTTGTATCATTTTCATAAGCAGAGTTGCACTATGTATGGTCCGTATGAGTAGGAAACACAGTTCTTTTTTTCTGGGCATGCTCATGTTTCTTGCTGTATTAGAGACGCTCGAAAGAAGAGATTGCTTCTTGCATTAAAACAGAGTGTATCTCATGGATGAGAACACTGCTCTGAATTTCCCTTCAGAAACGGAGTTAAAGCCCAGGATATGTGTCTTCCTACAAGCAAGAGTTCATTTGTGGAAAACTACGTGAATTTTGGTCTTAAATGATTTTACACAGTTCAAGAACCCAAAGCGATTCTCACAATTAATTAAAGAGGATTTATGTAAGTGCAGCTGTGGTTTGCATCAGTTTCATCAGTAGAGTTGAAATACATATGGTCCATATGAGGAGGAAACCCAGTTATTTTTTGCTACGCATGCTCATGTTTCTTGCTGTATTAGAGATGATCGAGAGAAGAGCTTGCTTCTTACGTTAAAACAGAGTGTGTTACATGGATGAGAACACTGCTCTGAATTTCCCTTCAGAAACGGAGTTAAAGCCCAGGATATGTGTCTTCCTACAAGCAAGAGTTCATTTCTGGTAAACCAAGTGAATTTTGGGGTCAAATAATTTTACACAGTTCACGAACCCAACGCGATTCTCACTATTAACTCAAGACCATTTATGTAAGTGGAGCTGTGTTTTGTATCATTTTCATAAGCAGAGTTGAACTATGTATGGTCCGTATGAGTAGGAAACACAGTTCTTTTTTTCTGGGCATGCTCATGTTTCTTGCTGTATTAGAGACGCTCGAAAGAAGAGATTGCTTCTTGCATTAAAACAGAGTGTGTCTCATGGATGAGAACACTGCTCTGAATTTCCCTTCAGAAACGGAGTTAAAGCCCAGGATATGTGTCTTCCTACAAGCAAGAGTTCATTTCTGGAAAACTATGTGAATTTTGGGCTTAAATGATTTTACATACTTCAAGAACCCAAAGCGATTCTCACAATTAATTAAAGAGCATTTATGTAAGTGGAGCTGTGGTTTGAATCAGTTTCATCAGTAGAGTTGAAATACATATGGTCCATATGAGGAGGAAACACAGTTATTTTTTGCTACGCATGCTCATGTTTCTTGCTGTATTAGAGATGATCGAGAGAAGAGCTTGCTTCCTGCGTTAAAACAGAGTGTGTTACATGGATGAGAACACTGCTCTGAATTTCCCTTCAGAAACAGAGTTAAAGCCCAGGAAATGTGTCTTCCTACAAGCAAGAGTTCATTTCTGGTAAACCAAGTGAATTTTGGGGTCAAATGATTTTTCACAGTTCACGAACCCAACGCGATTCTCACAATTAACTAAAGAGCATTTATGTAAGTGGAGCTGTGGTTTGTATCAGTTTCATCAGTAGAGTTGAAATACATATGGTTCATATGAGTAGGAAATACAGTTCTTTTTTTCTCGGCATGCTCATGGTTCTTGCTGTATTAGAGATGCTCGAAAGAAGAGCTTGCTTCTTGCATTAAAACAGAGTGTGTTTTATGGATGAGAACACTGCTCTGAATTTCCCTTCAGAAACTGAGTTAAAGCCCAGGATCTGTGTCTTCTACAGGCAAGAGTTCATTTCCGGTAAACCAAGTGAATTTTGGGGTCAAATGATTTTACACAGTTCACGAACCTAACGCGATTCTCACTAATAACTCAAGAGCATTTATGTAAGTGGAGCTGTGAGTTGTATCTGTTTCATAAGAAGAGTTGAACTACGTATGGTCCTTATGAGTAGGAAACACAGTTCTTTTTCTCGGCATGCTTATGTTTCTTGCTCTGTTAGAGATGCTAAAAGAAGACATTGCTTCTTGCATTAAAAGAGAGTGTGTTTCATGGATGAGAACACTGCTCTGAATTTCCCTTCAGAAACGGAGTTAAAGCCCAGGATCTGTGTCTTCCTAAAAGCAAGAGTTCATTTCTGGTAAACCAGGTGAATTTTGGGGTCAAATGATTTTTCACAGTTCACGAACACAACGCGATTCTCACTATTAACTCAAGAGCATTTATGTAAGTGGAGCTGGTTTGTATAAGTTTTATAAGCAGAGTTGAACTACATATGGCCCATATGAGTATGAAACACAGTTCATTTTCCTGGGCATACTCATGGTTCTTGCAGTATTAGATACGCTCGAAAGAAGAGCCTGCTTCTTGCGTTAAAACACAGTGTGTTTCATGGATGAGAACACTGCTCTGTATTTCCCTTCAGAAATGGAGTTAAACGACAGGATCTTGTCTTCCTACCAGCAAGAGTTCATTTCTGCTAAACCAAATGAATTTTTTGATCAAATGATTTTACACAGATCATGAACCCAACGCGATTCCCACTATTAACTGAAGAGCATTTATATAAGTGGAGCTGTGGTTTGTATCAGTTTCATAAGTAGAGTTGAACTACATAAGGTCCCTATGAGTAGGAAACACAGTTCTTTTTTTCTGGGCTTGCTCATGTTTCTTGCTGTATTAGAGACGCTCGAAAGAAGAGATTGCTTCTTGCATTAAAACAGAGTGTGTTTTATGGATGAGAACACTGCTCTGAATTTCCCTTCAGAAACGGAGTTAAAGCCTAGCATCTGTATGTTCCTACAGGCAAGAGTTCATTTCCGGTAAAACAAGTGAATTTTGGGGTCAAATGATTTTACACAGTTCACGAACCTAACGCGATTCTCACTATTAGCTCAAGAGCATTTATGTAAGTGGAGCTGTGGTTTGTATCAGTTTGATAAGTAGAGTTGAACTACATATGGTCTGTATGAGTAGGAAACACAGTTCTTTTTTTCTGGGCATTCTCATATTTCTTGCTGTATTAGAGACGCTCGAAAGAAGAGATTGCATCTTGCATTAAAACTGAGTGTGTTCATGGATGAGAACACTGCTCTGAATTTCCCTTCAGAAACGGAGTTAAAGCCCAGGGTCTGTGTCTTCCTACAAGCAAGAGTTCATTTAAGGTAAACCAAGAGAATTTTGGGATCAAATGATTTTACACAGTTCAGGAACCCAACGGGATTCTCACTATTAACTGAAGAGCATTTATGTAAGTGGAGGTGTGGTTTGTATCACTTTCATAAGCAGAGTTGAAATTCGTATGGTCTGTATGAGTAGGAAACACAGTTCTTTTTTTCTGGGCATGCTCATGGTTCTTGCTGTATTAGAGATGCTGGAATGAAGAGCTAGCTTCTTGCATTAATAAGCAGTGTGTTCCATGGATGAGAACACTGGTCATAATTTCCCTTCAGAAACGGAATTAAACCACAGGATCTGTGTCTTCCTACAAGCAAGAGTTCATTTCTGGAAAACTACGTGAATTTTGGTCTTAAATGATTTTACACAGTTCAAGAACCCAAAGCGATTCTCACAATTAATTAAAGAGGATTTATGTAAGTGCAGCTGTGGTTTGCATCAGTTTCATCAGTAGAGTTGAAATACATATGGTCCATATGAGGAGGAAACCCAGTTATTTTTTGCTACGCATGCTCATGTTTCTTGCTGTATTAGAGATGATCGAGAGAAGAGCTTGCTTCTTACGTTAAAACAGAGTGTGTTACATGGATGAGAACACTGCTCTGAATTTCCCTTCAGAAACGGAGTTAAAGCCCAGGATATGTGTCTTCCTACAAGCAGGAGTTCATTTCTGGTAAACCAAGTGAATTTTGGGGTCAAATAATTTTACACAGTTCACGAACCCAACGCGATTCTCACTATTAACTCAAGACCATTTATGTAAGTGGAGCTGTGTTTTGTATCATTTTCATAAGCAGAGTTGAACTATGTATGGTCCGTATGAGTAGGAAACACAGTTCTTTTTTTCTGGGCATGCTCATGTTTCTTGCTGTATTAGAGACGCTCGAAAGAAGAGATTGCTTCTTGCATTAAAACAGAGTGTGTCTCATGGATGAGAACACTGCTCTGAATTTCCCTTCAGAAACGGAGTTAAAGCCCAGGATATGTGTCTTCCTACAAGAAAGAGTTCATTTCTGGAAAACTATGTGAATTTTGGGCTTAAATGATTTTACATACTTCAAGAACCCAAAGCGATTCTCACAATTAATTAAAGAGCATTTATGTAAGTGGAGCTGTGGTTTGAATCAGTTTCATCAGTAGAGTTGAAATACATATGGTCCATATGAGGAGGAAACACAGTTATTTTTTGCTACGCATGCTCATGTTTCTTGCTGTATTAGAGATGATCGAGAGAAGAGCTTGCTTCCTGCGTTAAAACAGAGTGTGTTACATGGATGAGAACACTGCTCTGAATTTCCCTTCAGAAACAGAGTTAAAGCCCAGGAAATGTGTCTTCCTACAAGCAAGAGTTCATTTCTGGTAAACCAAGTGAATTTTGGGGTCAAATGATTTTTCACAGTTCACGAACCCAACGCGATTCTCACAATTAACTAAAGAGCATTTATGTAAGTGGAGCTGTGGTTTGTATCAGTTTCATCAGTAGAGTTGAAATACATATGGTTCGTATGAGTAGGAAATACAGTTCTTTTTTTCTCGGCATGCTCATGGTTCTTGCTGTATTAGAGATGCTCGAAAGAAGAGCTTGCTTCTTGCATTAAAACAGAGTGTGTTTTATGGATGAGAACACTGCTCTGAATTTCCCTTCAGAAACTGAGTTAAAGCCCAGGATCTGTGTCTTCTACAGGCAAGAGTTCATTTCCGGTAAACCAAGTGAATTTTGGGGTCAAATGATTTTACACAGTTCACGAACCTAACGCGATTCTCACTAATAACTCAAGAGCATTTATGTAAGTGGAGCTGTGAGTTGTATCTGTTTCATAAGAAGAGTTGAACTACGTATGGTCCTTATGAGTAGGAAACACAGTTCTTTTTCTCGGCATGCTTATGTTTCTTGCTCTGTTAGAGATGCTAAAAGAAGACATTGCTTCTTGCATTAAAAGAGAGTGTGTTTCATGGATGAGAACACTGCTCTGAATTTCCCTTCAGAAACGGAGTTAAAGCCCAGGATCTGTGTCTTCCTAAAAGCAAGAGTTCATTTCTGGTAAACCAGGTGAATTTTGGGGTCAAATGATTTTTCACAGTTCACGAACACAACGCGATTCTCACTATTAACTCAAGAGCATTTATGTAAGTGGAGCTGGTTTGTATAAGTTTTATAAGCAGAGTTGAACTACATATGGCCCATATGAGTATGAAACACAGTTCATTTTCCTGGGCATACTCATGGTTCTTGCAGTATTAGATACGCTCGAAAGAAGAGCCTGCTTCTTGCGTTAAAACACAGTGTGTTTCATGGATGAGAACACTGCTCTGTATTTCCCTTCAGAAATGGAGTTAAACGACAGGATCTTGTCTTCCTACCAGCAAGAGTTCATTTCTGCTAAACCAAATGAATTTTTTGATCAAATGATTTTACACAGATCATGAACCCAACGCGATTCCCACTATTAACTGAAGAGCATTTATATAAGTGGAGCTGTGGTTTGTATCAGTTTCATAAGTAGAGTTGAACTACATAAGGTCCCTATGAGTAGGAAACACAGTTCTTTTTTTCTGGGCTTGCTCATGTTTCTTGCTGTATTAGAGACGCTCGAAAGAAGAGATTGCTTCTTGCATTAAAACAGAGTGTGTTTTATGGATGAGAACACTGCTCTGAATTTCCCTTCAGAAACGGAGTTAAAGCCTAGCATCTGTATGTTCCTACAGGCAAGAGTTCATTTCCGGTAAAACAAGTGAATTTTGGGGTCAAATGATTTTACACAGTTCACGAACCTAACGCGATTCTCACTATTAGCTCAAGAGCATTTATGTAAGTGGAGCTGTGGTTTGTATCAGTTTGATAAGTAGAGTTGAACTACATATGGTCTGTATGAGTAGGAAACACAGTTCTTTTTTTCTGGGCATTCTCATATTTCTTGCTGTATTAGAGACGCTCGAAAGAAGAGATTGCATCTTGCATTAAAACTGAGTGTGTTCATGGATGAGAACACTGCTCTGAATTTCCCTTCAGAAACGGAGTTAAAGCCCAGGGTCTGTGTCTTCCTACAAGCAAGAGTTCATTTAAGGTAAACCAAGAGAATTTTGGGATCAAATGATTTTACACAGTTCAGGAACCCAACGGGATTCTCACTATTAACTGAAGAGCATTTATGTAAGTGGAGGTGTGGTTTGTGTCACTTTCATAAGCAGAGTTGAAATTCGTATGGTCTGTATGAGTAGGAAACACAGTTCTTTTTTTCTGGGCATGCTCATGGTTCTTGCTGTATTAGAGATGCTGGAATGAAGAGCTAGCTTCTTGCATTAATAAGCAGTGTGTTCCATGGATGAGAACACTGGTCATAATTTCCCTTCAGAAACGGAATTAAACCACAGGATCTGTGTCTTCCTACAAGCAAGAGTTCATTTCTGGAAAACTATGTGAATTTTGGTCTTAAATGATGTTACACAGTTCAAAAACCCAACGCAATTCTCACAATTAACTAAAGAGCATATATGTAAGTGGAGCGGTGGATTGTATCACTTTCATCAGTACAGTTGAAATACATATGGTCCGTATGAGTAGGAAATACAGTTCTTTTTTTCTCAGCATGCTCATGTTTCTTGCTGTATTAGAGATGCTGGAAAGAAGAGATTGCTTCTTGCATTTAAACAGAGTGTGTTTCATGGTTAGAACACAACTCTGAATTTCCCTTCAGAAACGGAGTTAAAGCGCAGGATATGTGTCTTCCTACAAGCAATAGTTCATTTCTGGTAAACCAAGTAAATTTTGGGTCAAATGATTATACACAGTTCACGAACCAAACGCGATTCTCACTATTAACTCAAGAGCATTTATGTAAGTTGAGCTGTGGTTTATATCAGTTTCATAAGTAGAGTTGAAATACATATGGTCCCTATGAGTAGGAAATACAGTTCTTTTTTTCAGGGCATGCTCATGGTTCTTGCTGCATTAGAGATGCTCAAAAGAAGAGCTTTCTTCTTGCGATAAAACAGAGGGTGTTTCATGGATCAGAACACTGCTCTGAGTTTCCCTTCAGAAATGGAGTTCAACCACACGATCTGTGTCTTCCTATTAGTAAAAGTTCATTTCTGGTAAACCAAGAGAATTTTGAGCTCAAATGATTTTACACAGTTCACGAACCCAACGCGATTCTCACTATTAACTAAAGAGCATTTATGTAAGTGGAGCTGTGGTTTGTATCAGTTTCATAAGTAGAGTTGAACTACATATGGTCCATATGAGTAGGAAACACAGTTCATTTTTTCTGGGCATGCTCATGTTTCTTGCTGTATTAGAGACGCTGGAAAGAAGAGATTGCTTCTTGCATTAAAACAGAGTGTGTTTCATGGATGAGAACACTGCTCTGAATTTCCCTTCAGAAACGGAGTTAAAGCCCAGGATATGTGTCTTCCTACAAGCAAGAGTTCATTTCTGGAAAACTATGTGAATTTTGGGCTTAAATGATTTTACACAGTTCAAGAACCCAAAGCGATTCTCACAATTAATTAAAGAGCATTTATGTAAGTGGAGCTGTGGTTTGAATCAGTTTCATCAGTAGAGTTGAAATACATATGGTCCATATGAGGAGGAAACACAGTTATTTTTTGCTACGCATGCTCATGTTTCTTGCTGTATTAGAGATGATCGAGAGAAGAGCTTGCTTCTTGCGTTAAAACTGAGTGTGTTACATGGATGCGAACACTGCTCTGAATTTCCCTTCAGAAACGGAGTTAAAGCCCAGGATATGTGTCTTCCTACAAGCAAGAGTTCATTTCTGGAAAACCATGTGAATTTTGGGCTCAAATGATTTTACACAGTTCACGAACCCAACGCGATTCTCACTATTAACTCAAGACCATTTATGTAAGTGGAGCTGTGGTTTGTATCATTTTCATAAGCAGAGTTGAACTATGTATGGTCCGTATGAGTAGGAAACACAGTTCTTTTTTTCTGGGCATGCTCATGTTTCTTGCTGTATTAGAGACGCTCGAAAGAAGAGATTGCTTCTTGCATTAAAACAGAGTGTGTTTTATGGATGAGAACACTGCTCTGAATTTCCCTTCAGAAACTGAGTTAAAGCCCAGGATCTGTGTCTTCTACAGGCAAGAGTTCATTTCCGGTAAACCAAGTGAATTTTGGGGTCAAATGATTTTACACAGTTCACGAACCTAACGCGATTCTCACTAATAACTCAAGAGCATTTATGTAAGTGGAGCTGTGGGTTGTATCAGTTTCATAAGAAGAGTTGAACTACGTATGGTCCATATGAGTAGGAAACACAGTTCTTTTTCTCGGCATGCTCATGTTTCTTGCTCTGTTAGAGATGCTAAAAGAAGACATTGCTTCTTGCATTAAAAGAGAGTGTGTTTCATGGATGAGAACACTGCTCTGAATTTCCCTTCAGAAACGGAGTTAAAGCCCAGGATCTGTGTCTTCCTAAAAGCAAGAGTTCATTTCTGGTAAACCAAGTGAATTTTGGGGTCAAATGATTTTTCACAGTTCACGAACCCAACGCGATTCTCACTATTAACTCAAGAGCATTTATGTAAGTGGAGCTGGTTTGTATAAGTTTTATAAGCAGAGTTGAACTACATATGGCCCATATGAGTATGAAACACAGTTCTTTTTCCTGGGCATGCTCATGGTTCTTGCAGTATTAGATACGCTCGAAAGAAGAGCCTGCTTCTTGCGTTAAAACACAGTGTGTTTCATGGATGAGATCACTGCTCTGTATTTCCCTTCAGAAATGGAGTTAAACGACAGGATCTTGTCTTCCTACCAGCAAGAGTTCATTTCTGCTAAACCAAGTGAATTTTGTGATCAAATGATTTTACACAGATCATGAACCCAACGCGATTCCCACTATTAACTGAAGAGCATTTATATAAGTGGAGCTGTGGTTTGTATCAGTTTTATAAGTAGAGTTGAACTACATAAGGTCCCTATGAGTAGGAAACACAGTTCTTTTATTCTGGGCATGCTCATGTTTCTTGCTGTATTAGAGACGCTCGAAAGAAGAGATTGCTTCTTGCATTAAAACAGAGTGTGTTTTATGGATGAGAACACTGCTCTGAATTTCCCTTCAGAAACGGAGTTACAGCACAGGATCTGTATCATCCTACAAGCAAGAGTTCATTTCTGGAAACCAAGTGAATTTTGGACTAAAATGATTTTACACAGTTCACGAACCCAACGCAATTCTCACCATTACCTCAAGAGCATTTATGAAAGTGGAGCTGTGGTTTGTATCAGTTTCATAAGCAGAGTTGAACTACATATGGTCCGTATGAGTAGGAAACACAGTTCTTTTTTTGGGGGCATGCTCTTCTTTCTTGCTGTATTAGAGATGCTGGAATGAAGAGCTAGCTTCTTGCGTTAAAACACAGTGTGTTCCAATGATGAGAACACTGGTCTTATATTCCCTTCAGAAACGGTGTTAAACCACAAAATCTGTGTCTTCCTACAAGCAAGAGTTCATTTCTGCAAAACTACGTGAATTTTGGGCTCAAATTATTTTACACAGTTCAAGAACCCAACGCAATTTTCACAATTAACTAAAGAGCATTTATGTAAGTGGAGCTGTGGTTTGCATCAGTTTCATAAGCAGAGTTGAACTACATATGGCCCATATGAGTAGGAAACACAGTTCTTTTTTTCTGGGCATGCTCATGGTTCTTGCAGTATTAGATTCGCTCGAAAGAAGAGCTTGCTTCTTGCATTAAAACAGAGTGTGTTTTATGGATGAGAACACTGCTCTGAATTTCCCTTCAGAAACGGAGTTAAAGCCCAGGATCTGTGTCTTCCTACAAGCAAGAGTTCATTTCTGGTAAACCAAGTGAATTTTGGGGTCAAATGATTTTTCACAGTTCACGAACCCAACGTGATTCTCACTATTAACTCAAGAGCATTTATGTAAGTGGAGCTTTGGTTTGTATAAGTTTTATAAGCAGAGTTGAACTACATATGGCCCATATGAGTATGAAACACAGTTCTTTTTCCTGGGCATGCTCATGGTTCTTGCAGTATTAGATGCGCTCGAAAGAAGAGCCTGTTTCTTGCGTTAAAACACAGTGTGTTTCATGGATGAGAACACTGCTCTGTATTTCCCTTCAGAAATGGAGTTAAACGACAGGATCTTGTCTTCCTACCAGCAAGAGTTCATTTCTGCTAAACCAAGTGAATTTTGTGATCAAATGATTTTACACAGATCATGAACCCAACGCGATTCCCACTATTAACTGAAGAGCATTTATATAAGTGGAGCTGTGGTTTGTATCAGTTTCATAAGTAGAGTTGAACTACATAAGGTCCGTATGAGTAGGAAACACAGTTCTTTTTTTGGGGGCATGCTCATCTTTCTTGCTCTATTAGAGATGTTGGAATGAAGACCTAGCTTCTTGCGTTAAAACACAGTGTGTTCCATTGATGAGAACACTGGTCTTAAATTCCCTTCAGAAACGGTGTTAAACCATAGGATCTGTGTCTTCCTACAAGCAAGAGTTCATTTCTACTAAACCAAGTGAATTTTGTCCTCAAATGATTTTACACAGTTCAAGAACACAACGCGATTCCCACTATTAACCAAAGAGCATTTATATAAGTGGAGCTGTGGTTTGTATCATTTTCATTAGCAGAGTTGAACTACGTATGGCCCATATGAGTAGGAAACACAGTTCTTTTTCTCTGGGCATGCTCATGGTTCTTGCTGTATTAGAGATGTTGGAATGAAGAGCTAGCTTCTTGTGTTAAAACGCAGTGTGTTCCATGGATGAGAACACTGGTCTTAATTACCCTTCAGAAACGGAGTTAAACCACAGGATCTGTGTCTTCCTACAAGCAAGAGTTCATTTCTGCAAAACTATGTGAATTTTGGGCTCAAATGATTTTACACAGTTCAAGAACCCAAGCGATTCTCACAATTAATTAAAGAGCATTTATGTAAGTGGAGCTCTGGTTTGAATCAGTTTCATCAGTAGAGTTGAAATACATATGGTCCGTATGAGTAGGAAATACAGTTCTTTTTTTCTCGGCATGCTCATGTTTCTTGCTGTATTAGAGATGCTCGAAAGAAGAGCTTGCTTCTTGCGTTAAAACAGAGTGTGTTTCATGGATGAGAACACTGCTCTGAGTTTCCCTTCAGAAACGGAGTTGAACCACAGGATCTGTGTCTTCCTACAAGCAAAAGTTCATTTCTGGTAAACCAAGAGAAGTTTGAGCTCAAATGATTTTACACAGTTCATGAAACCAACACGATTCCCACTATTAACTAAAGAGCATTTATGCAAGTCGAGCTGTGGTTTAAATCAGTTTCATCAGTAGAGTGGAAATACATATGGTCCATATGAGGAGGAAACACAGTTATTTTTTGCTACACATGCTCATGTTTCTTGCTGTATTAGAGATGCTCAAGAGAAGAGCCTGCATCTTGCGTTAAAACAGAGTGTGTTTCATGGATGAGAACACTGCTCTGAATTTCCCTACAGAAACGGAGTTAAACCACAGGATCTGTGTCTTCCTACAAGCAAAAGTTCATTTCTGGTAAACCAAGTGAATTTTGTGCTCAAATGATTTTACACAGTTCACGAACACAACGCGATTCCCACTATTAACTAAAGAGCATTTATATAAGTGGAGCTGTGGTTGTATCAGTTTCAAAAGCAGAGTTGAACTATGTATGGCCCATATGAGTAGGAAACACAGTTCTTTTTTTCTGGGCCTGCTCATGGTTCTTGCTGTATTAGAGCTGTTGGAATGAAGAGCTAGCTTCTTTCCTTAAAACAGAGTGTGTTTCATCGATGTGAACACTGCTCTGAGTTTCCCTTCAGAAACGGAGTTGAACCACAGGATCAGTGTCTTCCTACAAGCAAAAGTTCATTTCTGGTAAACCAAGTGAATTTTGTGCTCAAAAGATTTTACACAGTTCACGAACCAACGCGATTCTCACTATTAACTCAAGAGTATTTATGTAAGTGGAGCTGTGCTTTGTATCAGTTTCATAAGAAGAGTTGAACAATGTATGGTCCGTATGAGTAGGAAACACAGTTCTTTTTTTCTGGGCATGCTCATGGTTCTTGCTGTATTAGAGATGTTGGAATGAAGAGCTAGCTTCTTGCGTTAAAACGCAGTGTGTTCCATGGATGAGAACACTGGTCTTAATTACCCTTCAGAGATGGAGTTAAACCACAGGATCTGTGTCTTCCTACAATCAAGAGTTCATTTCTGCAAAACTATGTGAATTTTGGGCTCAAATGATTTTACACAGTTCAAGAACCCAAAGGGATTCTCACAATTAATTAAAGAGCATTTATGTAAGTGGAGCTCTGGTTTGAATCAGTTTCATCAGTAGAGTTGAAATACATATGGTCCGTATGAGTAGGAAATACAGTTCTTTTTTTCTCGGCATGCTCATGATTCTTGCTGTATTAGAGATGCTCGAAAGAAGAGCTTGCTTCTTGCGTTAAAACAGAGTGTGTTTCATGGATGAGAACACTGCTCTGAGTTTCCCTTCAGAAATGGAGTTGAACCACAGGATCTGTGTCTTCCTACAAGCAAAAGTTCATTTCTGGCAAACGAAGAGAAGTTTGAGCTCAAATGATTTTACACAGTTCATGAAACCAACACGATTCCCACTATTAACTAAAGAGCATTTATATAAGTGGAGCTGTGGTTTGTATCATTTTATAAGTAGTGTTGAAATACATATGGTCCATATTAGTAGGAAACACAGTTCTTTTTTTCTGGGCATGCTCATGGTTCTTGCTGTATTAGAGATGCTGGAATGAAGAGCTAGCTTCTTGCGTTAAAACGCAGTGTGTTCCATGGATGAGAACACTGGTCTTCATTTCCCTTCAGAAACAGAGTTAAACCACAGGATCTGTGTCTTCCTACAAGCAAGAGTTCATTTCGGCAAAACTATGTGAATTTTGGGCTCAAATGATTTTACACAGTTCAAGAACCCAACGCTATTTTCACAATTAACTAAAGAGCATTTATGTAACTGGAGGTGTGGTTTGTATCAGTTTTATCAGTAGAACTGAAATACATATGGTCCGTATGAGTACGAAACACTGTTCTTTTTTTCTCCTCATGCTCTTGGTTCTTGATGTATTAGAGATGCTCGAAAGCATAGCTTGCTACTTGCATTAAAACAGAGTGTGTTTCATGGATGAGAACACTGCTCTGAATTTCCCTTCAGAAACGGAGTTACAGCCCAGGATCTGTATCTTCCTACAAGCAAGAGTTCATTTCTGCTAAACCAAGAGAATTTTGGACTCAAATGATTTTACACAGTTCACGAACCCAACGCAATTCTCCCTATTACCTCAAGAGCATTTATGAAAGTGGAGCTGTGGTTTGTATCAGTTTCATAAGCAGAGTTGACCTATGTATGGTCCGTATGAGTAGGAAGCACAGTTCTTTTTTGGGGGACATGCTCATCTTTCTTGCTGTATTAGAGATGCTGGAATGAAGAGCTAGCTTCTTGCGTTAAAACACAGTGTGTTCCATTGATGAGAACACTGGTCTTAAATTCCCTTCAGAAACGGTGTTAAACCACAGGATCTGTGTCTTCCTACAAGCAAGAGTTCATTTCTGCAAAACTACGTGAATTTTGGGCTCAAATGATTTTACACAGTTCAAGAACCCAAAGCGATTCTCACAATTAATTAAAGAGCATTTATGTAACTGCAGCTCTGGTTTGAATCAGTTTCATCAGTAGAGTTGAAATACATATGGTCCGTATGAGTAGGAAATACAGTTCTTTTTTTCTCGTCATGCTCATGGTTCTTGCTGTATTAGAGATGCTCGAAAGAAGAGCTTGCTTCTTGCGTTAAAACAGAGTGTGTTTCATGGATGAGAACACTGCTCTGAGTTTCCCTTCAGAAACGGAGTTGAACCACAGGATCTGTGTCTTCCTACAAGCAAAAGTTCATTTCTGGTAAACCTAGAGAAGTGTGAGCTCAAATGATTTTACACAGTTCATGAAACCAACACGATTCCCACTATTAACTAAAGAGCATTTATGTAAGTCGAGCTGTGGTTTGAATCAGTTTCATCAGTAGAGTGGAAATACATATGGTCCATATGAGGAGGAAACACAGTTATTTTTTGTTATGCATGCTCATGTTTCTTGCTGTATTAGAGATGCTCGAGAGAAGAGCCTGCTTCTTGCGTTAAAACAGAGTGTGTTTCATGGATGAGAACACTGCTCTGAATTTCCCTACAGAAACGGAGTTAAACCACAGGATCTGGGTCTTCCTACAAGCAAGTGTTCATTTCTGGTAAACCAAGTGAATTTTGTGCTCAAATGATTTTACACAGTTCACAAACACAACGCGATTCCCACTATTAACTAAAGAGCATTTATATAAGTGGAGCTGTGGTTGTATCAGTTTCAAAAGCAGAGTTGAACTATGTATGGCCCATATGAGTAGGAAACACAGTTCTTTTTTTCTGGGCGTCCTCATGGTTCTTGCTGTATTAGAGCTGTTGGAATGAAGAGCTAGCTTCTTGCGTTAAAACAGAGTGTGTTTCATGGATGAGAACACTGCTCTGAATTTCCCTTCAGAAACGGAGTTAAAGCCCAGGATATGTGTCTTCCTACAAGCAAGAGTTCATTTCTGGTAAACCAAGTGAATTTTGGGGTAAAATAATTTTACACTGTTCACGAACCCAACGCGATTCTCACTATTAACTCAAGACCATTTATGTAAGTGGAGCTGTGTTTTGTATCATTTTCATAAGCAGAGTTGAACTATGTATGGTCCGTATGAGTAGGAAACACAGTTCTTTTTTTCTGGGCATGCTCATGTTTCTTGCTGTATTAGAGACGCTCGAAAGAAGAGATTGCTTCTTGCATTAAAACAGAGTGTGTCTCATGGATGAGAACACTGCTCTGAATTTCCCTTCAGAAACGGAGTTAAAGCCCAGGATATGTGTCTTCCTACAAGCAAGAGTTCATTTCTGCAAAACTATGGGAATTTTGGGCTTAAATGATTTTACACAGTTCAAAAACCCAAAGCGATTCTCACAATTAATTAAAGAGCATTTATGTAAGTGGAGCTGTGGTTTGAATCAGTTTCATCAGTAGAGTTGAAATACATATGGTCCATATGAGGAGGAAAAACAGTTATTTTTTGCTACGCATGCTCATGTTTCTTGCTATATTAGAGATGATCGAGAGAAGAGCTTGCTTCTTGCGTTAAAACAGAGTGTGTTACATGGATGAGAACACTGCTCTGAATTTCCCTTCAGAAACGGAGTTAAAGCCCAGGATATGTGTCTTCCTACAAGCAAGAGTTCATTTCTGGTAAACCAAGTGAATTTTGGGGTCAAATAATTTTACACAGTTCACGAACCCAACGCGATTCTCACTATTAACTCAAGACCATTTATGTAAGTGGAGCTGTGGTTTGTATCATTTTCATAAGCAGAGTTGAACTATGTATGGCCCGTATGAGTAGGAAACACAGTTCTTTTTTTCTGGTCATGCTCATGGTTCTTGCTGTATTAGAGATGCTGGAAAGAAGAGGTAGCTTCTTGCGTTAAAATGCAGTGTGTTCCATGGATGAGAACACTGGTCTTATTTACCCTTCAGAGATGGAGTTAAACCACAGGATCTGTGTCTTCCTACAAGCAAGGGTTCATTTCTGCAAAACTATGTGAATTTTGGGCTCAAATGATTTTACACAGTTCAAGGACCCAAAGTGATTCTCACAATTAATTAAAGAGCATTTATGTAAGTGGAGCTCTGGTTTGAATCAGTATCATCAGTAGAGTTGAAATACATATGGTCCGTATGAGTAGGAAATACAGTTCTGTTTTTTTTTGGCATGCTCATGGTTCTTGCTGTATTAGAGATGCTCAAAAGAAGAGCTTGCTTCTTGCGTTAAAACAGAGTGTGTTTCATGGATGAGAACACTGCTCTGAGTTTCCCTTCAGAAACAGAGTTGAACCACAGGATCTGTGTCTTCCTACAAGCAAAAGTTCATTTCTGGAAAACCAAGAGAAGTTGGAGCTCAAATGATTTTACACAGTTCATGAAACCAACACGATTCCCACTATTACCTAAAGAGCATTTATGTAAGTGGAGCTCTGGTTTGTATCAGTTTCATAAGTAGAGTTGAAATACATATGGTCCATATGAGTAGGAAACACAGTTCTTTTTTTCTGGGCATGCTCATGTTTCTTGCTGTATTAGAGATGCTGGAATGAAGAGCTAGCTTCTTGCATTAAAACGCAGTGTGTTCCGGGATGAGAACACTGGTCTTAATTTCCCTTCAGAAACGGAGTTAAACCACAGAATCTGTGTCTTCCTACAAGCAAGAGTTCGTTTCTGCAAAACTATGTGAATTTAGGGCTCAAATGATTTTACACAGTTCAAGATCCCAACGCGATTCTCACAATTAACTAAAGAGCATTTATGTAAGTGGAGCTGTGGTTTGTATCAGTTTCATAAGTAGAGTTGAACTACATATGGTCCATATGAGTAGGAAATAAAGTTCTTTTTTTCTCAGCATGCTCATGGTTCTTGCTGTATTAGAGATGCTCGAAAGAAGAGCTTGCTTCCTGCGTTAAAACAGAGTGTGTTTCATGGATGAGAACACTGCTCTGAGTTTCCCTTCATAAACGGAGTTGAACCGCAGGATCTGTATCTTCCTACAAGCAAGAGTTCATATCTTATAAACCAACTGAATTTTCCGTTCAAATGATTTTACAAAGTTCAAGAACCCAACGCGATTCTCACTATTAACGAAAGAGCATTTATGTAAATTGAGCTGTGGTTTGTATCAGTTTCATAAGAAGAGTTGAACAATGTATGGTCCCTATGAGTAGGAAACACAGTTCTTTTTTTCTGGGCATGCTCTGATTTCTGGCTGTATTTAAGACACTCGAAAGAAGAGCATTCTTCTTGCGTTAAAACAGAGTGTGTTTCATTGATGAGAAGACTGCTCTGAATTTCCCTTCAGAAAAGGAGTTAAACCACAGGATCTGTTTCTTCCTACAAGCAAGAGTTCATTTCTTAAAAACAATGTGAATTTTGGGCTCAAATGATTTTACACAGTTCAAGAACCCAAAGCGATTCTCACAATTAATTAAAGAGCATTTATATAACTGCAGCTCTGGTTTGAATCAGTTTCATCAGTAGAGTTGAAATACATATGGTCCGTATGTGTAGGAAATACAGTTCTTTTTTTCTCGGCATGCTCATGATTCTTGCTGTATTAGAGATGCTCGAAAGAAGAGCTTGCTTCTTGCGTTAAAACAGAGTGTTTTTCATGGATGAGAACACTGCTCTGAATTTCCCTTTAGAAACGGAGTTAAAGCCCAGGATCTGTGTCTTCCTACAAGCAAAGTTCATTTCTGGTAAACCAAGCGAATTTTGGGTTCAAATGATTTTACACAGTTCACGAACCCAACGCGATTCTCACTATTAACTCAAGAGCATTTATGTAAGTGGAGCTGTGTTTTGTATCATTTTCATAAGCAGAGTTGAAATATTTATGGTCCGTATGAGTAGGAAACACAGTTCTTTTTTACTGGGCATGCTCATGTTTCTTGCTGTATTAGAGACGCTTGAAAGAAGAGATTGCTTCTTGCATTAAAACAGAGTGTGTCTCATGGATGAGAACACTGCTCTGAATTTCCCTTCAGAAACGGAGTTAAAGCCCAGGAACTGTGTCTTCCTACAAGCAAGAGTTCATTTCTGGAAAACTATGGGAATTTTGGGCTTAAATGATTTTACACAGTTCAAGAACCCAAAGCGATTCTCACAATTAATTAAAGAGCATTTATGTAAGGGGAGCTGTGGTTTGAATCAGTTTCATCAGTAGAGTTGAAATACATATGGTCCATATGAGGAGGAAACACAGTTATTTTTTGCTACCCATGCTCATGTTTCTTCTGTATTAGAGATGATCGAGAGAAGAGCTTGCTTCTTGCGTTAAAACACAGTGTGTTACATGGATGAGAACACTGCTCTGAATTTCCCTTCAGAAACGGAGTTAAAGCCCAGGATATGTGTCTTCCTACAAGCAAGAGTAAATTTCTGGTAAACGAAGTGAATTTTGGGGTAAAATAATTTTACACAGTTCACGAACCCAACGCGATTCTCACTATTAACTCAAGACCATTTATGTAAGTGGAGCTGTGTTTTGTATCAGTTTCATAAGAAGAGTTGAACAGTGTATGGTCCGTATGAGTAGGAAACACAGTTCTTCTTTTCTGGGCATGCTCATGGTTCTTGCTGTATTAGATATGTTGGAATGAAGAGCTAGCTTCTTGCGTTAAAACACAGTGTGTTCCATGGATTAGAACACTGCTCTGAGTTTCCCTTCAGAAACGGAGTTGAACCACAGGATCTGTGTCTTCCTACAAGCAAAAGTTCATTTCTGGAAAACCAAGAGAAGTTGGAGCTCAAATGATTTTACACAGTTCATGAAACCAACACGATTCCCACTATTACCTAAAGAGCATTTATATAAGTGGAGCTCTGGTTTGTATCAGTTTCATAAGTAGAGTTGAAATACATATGGTCCATATGAGTAGGAAACACAGTTCTTTTTTTCTGGGCATGCTCATGTTTCTTGCTGTATTAGAGATGCTGGAGAGAAGAGCTAGCTTCTTGCGTTAAAACGCAGTGTGTTCCGGGATGAGAACACTGGTCTTAATTTCCCTTCAGAAACGGAGTTAAACCACCGAATCTGTGTCTTCCTACAAGCAAGAGTTCGTTTCTGCAAAACTATGTGAATTTTGGGCTCAAATGATTTTACACAGTTCAAGATCCCAACGCGATTCTCACAATTAACTAAAGAGCATTTATGTAAGTGGAGCTGTGGTTTGTATCAGTTTCATAAGTAGAGTTGAACTACATATGGTCCATATGAGTAGGAAATAAAGTTCTTTTTTTCTCAGCATGCTCATGGTTCTTGCTGTATTAGAGATGCTCGAAAGAAGAGCTTGCTTTCCGTCGGTAAAACAGAGTGTGTTTCATGGATGAGAACACTGCTCTGAGTTTCCCTTCATAAACGGAGTTGAACCGCAGGATCTGTGTCTTCCTACAAGCAAGAGTTCATTTCTGGTAAACCACGTGAATTTTGGGGTCAAATAATTTTACACAGTTCACGAACCCAACGCGATTCTCACTATTAACTCAAGACCATTTATGTAAGTGGAGCTGTGGTTTGTGTCAGTTTCATAATAAGAGTTGAACTACCTATGGTCCATAGGAGTAGGAAACACAGTTCTTTTTTTCTGGGCATGCTCATGTTTCCTGCTGTATTAGAGATGCTAAAAGAAGAGATTGCTTCTTGCATTTAAACAGAGTGTGATTCATGGATGAGAACACTGCTCTGAATTTCCCTTCAGAAACGGAGTTAAAGCCCATAACCTGTGTCTTCCTACAAGCAAGAGTTCATTTCTGGAAAACTATTTGAATTTTGGGCTCAAATGATTTTATACAGTTCACGGACCCAACGCGATTCTCACTATTAACTCAAGAGCATTTATGTAAGTGGAGCTGTGGTTTGTATCAGTTTCATAAGCAGAGTTGAACTTCGTATGGTCCGTATGAGTAGGAAACACAATTATTTTTTTCTGGTCATGCTCATGGTTCTTGCTGTATTAGAGATGCTGGAAAGAAGAGCTAGCTTCTTGCGTTAAAACGCAGTGTGTTCCATGGATGAGAACACTGGTCTTAATTACCCTTCAGAGATGGAGTTAAACCACAGGATCTGTGTCTTCCTACAAGCAAGAGTTCATTTCTGGTAAACCCAGTGAATTTTGGGCTCAAATGATTTTACACAGTTCAAAACCCAACGCGATTCTCACTATTAAGTAAAGAACATTTATGTAAGTGGAGCTGTGGTTTGTATCAGTTTCATAAGAAGAGTGGAACAATGTATGGTCCGTATGAGTAGGAAATACAGTTCTTTTTTTCTGGTCATGCTCATGGTTCTTGCTGTATTAGATATGCTTGAAAGAAGAGATTGCTTCTTGCATTAAAACAGAGTGTGTTTCATGGAAGAGAATACTGCTCTGAATTTCCCATCAGAAATGGAGTTAAAGCCCAGGATCTGTGTCTTCCTACAAGCAAGAGTTCATTTCAGGTACACCAAGTGAATTTTGGAATCAAATGAATTGACACAGTTCAGGAAACCAACGCAATTCTCACTATTAACTCAAGAGTATTTATGTAAGTGGACCTGTGGTTTGTATCAGTTTCATAAGAATAGTTGAACAATGTATGGTCCGTATGAGTAGGAAACACAGTTCTTTCTTTCTGGGCATGCTCATGGTTCTTGCTGTATTAGATATGTTGGAATGAAGAGCTAGCTTCTAGCGTTAAAACGCAGTGTGTTCCATGGATGAGAACACTGGTCTTAATTATCCTTCAGAGATGGAGTTAAACCACAGGATCTGTGTATTCCTACAAGCAAGAGTTCATTTCTGCAAAACTATGTGAATTTTGGGCTCAAATGATTTTACACAGTTCAAGAACCCAAGCGATTCTCACAATTAATTAAAGAGCATTTATGTAAGTGGAGCTCTGGTTTGAATCAGTTTCATCAGTAGAGTTGAAATACATATGGTTCGTATGAGTAGGAAATACAGTTCTTTTTTTCTTGGCATGCTCATGATTCTTGCTCTATTAGAGATGCTCGAAAGAAGAGCTTGCTTCTTGCGTTAAAACAGAGTGTGTTTCATGGATGAGAACACTGCTCTGAGTTTCCCTTCAGAAATGGAGTTGAACCACAGGATCTGTGTCTTCCTACAAGCAAAAGTTCATTTCTGGTAAACCAAGAGAAGTTTGAGCTCAAATGATTTTACACAGTTCATGAAACCAACACGATTCCCACTATTAACTAAAGAGCATTTATATAAGTGGAGCTGTGGTTTGTATCAGTTTCATAAGTAGAGTTGAAATACATATGGTCCATATGAGTAGGAAACACAGTTCTTTTTTTCTGGGCATGCTCATGGTTCCTGCTGTATTAGAGATGCTGGAATGAAGAGCTAGCTTCTTGCGTTAAAACGCAGTGTGTCTCATGGATGAGAACACTGGTCTTAATTTCCCTTCAGAAACAGAGTTAAACCACAGGATCTGTGTCTTCCTACAAGCAAGAGTTCATTTCTGGAAAACTATGGGAATTATGGGCTTAAATGATTTTACACAGTTCAAGAAACCAAAGTGATTCTCACAATTAATTAAAGAGCATTTATGTAAGTGGAGCTGTGGTTTGAATCAGTTTCATCAGTAGAGTTGAAATACATATGGTCCATATGAGGAGGAAACACAGTTATTTTTTGCTACGCATGCTCATGTTTCTTCTGTATTAGAGATGATCGAGAGAAGAGCTTGATTCTTGCGTTAAAAGAGAATGTGTTACATGGATGAGAACACTGCTCTGAATTTCCCTTCAGAAACGGAGTTAAAGCCCAGGATATGTGTCTTCCTACAAGCAAGAGTAAATTTCTCGTAAACGAAGTGAATTTTGGGGTCAAATAATTTTACACAGTTCACGAACCCAACGCGATTCTCACTATTAACTCAAGACCATTTATGTAAGTGGAGCTGTGTTTTGTATCATTTTCATAAGCAGAGTTGAACTACGTATGGTCCATAGGAGTAGGAAACACAGTCCTTTTTTTCTAGGAATGCTCATGTTTCCTGCTGTATTAGAGATGCTGGAATGAAGAGCTAGCTTCTTGCATTAAAACGCAGTGTGTTCCGGGATGAGAACACTGGTTAATTTCCCTTCAGAAACGGAGTTAAACCACCGAATCTGTGTCTTCCTACAAGCAAGAGTTCGTTTCTGCAAAACTATGTGAATTTAGGGCTCAAATGATTTTACACAGTTCAAGATCCCAACGCGATTCTCACAATTAACTAAAGAGCATTTATGTAAGTGGAGCTGTGGTTTGTATCAGTTTCATAAGTAGAGTTGAACTACATATGGTCCATATGAGTAGGAAATAAAGTTCTTTTTTTCTCAGCATGCTCATGGTTCTTGCTGTATTAGAGATGCTCGAAAGAAGAGCTTGCTTCCGTTGGTAAAACAGAGTGTGTTTCATGGATGAGAACACTGCTCTGAGTTTCCCTTCATAAACGGAGTTGAACCGCAGGATCTGTGTCTTCCTACAAGCAAGAGTTCATTTCTGGTAAACCAAGTGAATTTTGGGTTCAAATAATTTTACACAGTTCACGAACCCAACGCGATTCTCACTATTAACTCAAGACCATTTATGTAAGTGGAGCTGTGGTTTGTATCAGTTTCATAAGAAGAGTTGAACTACGTATGGTCCATAGGAGTAGGAAACACAGTTCTTTTTTTCTGGGCATGCTCATGTTTCTTGCTGTATTAGAGACGCTCGAAAGAAGAGATTGCTTCTTGCATTTAAACAGAGTGTGATTCATGGATAAGAACACTGCTCTGAATTTCCCTTCAGAAACGGAGTTAAAGCCCATGACCTGTGTCTTCCTACAAGCAAGAGTTCATTTCTGGAAAACTATTTGAATTTTGGGCTCAAATGATTTTATAAAGTTCACGGACCCAACGCGATTCTCACTATTAACTCAAGAGCATTTATGTAAGTGGAGCTGTGGTTTGTATCAGTTTCATAAGCAGAGTTGAACTTCGTATGGTCCGTATGAGTAGGAAACACAATTATTTTTTTCTGGTCATGCTCATGGTTCTTGCTGTATTAGAGATGCTGGAAAGAAGAGCTAGCTTCTTGCGTTAAAACGCAGTGTGTTCCATGGATGAGAACACTGGTCTTAATTACCCTTCAGAGATGGAGTTAAACCACAGGATCTGTGTCTTCCTACAAGCAAGAGTTCATTTCTGGTAAACCCAGTGAATTTTGGGCTCAAATGATTTTACACAGTTCAAAAACCCAACGCGATTCTCACTATTAAGTAAAGAACATTTATGTAAGTGGAGCTGTGGTTTGTATCAGTTTCATAAGAAGAGTTGAACAATGTATGGTCCGTATGAGTAGGAAATACAGTTCTTTTTTTCTGGTCATGCTCATGGTTCTTGCTGTATTAGATACGCTTGAAAGAAGAGATTGCTTCTTGCATTAAAACAGAGTGTGTTTCGTGGAAGAGAATACTGCTCTGAATTTCCCATCAGAAATGGAGTTAAAGCCCAGGATCTGTGTCTTCCTACAAGCAAGAGTTCATTTCAGGTACACCAAGTGAATTTTGGAATCAAATGAATTTACACAGTTCAGGAAACCAACGCAATTCTCACTATTAACTCAAGAGTATTTATGTAAGTGGACCTGTGGTTTGTATCAGTTTCATAAGAATAGTTGAACAATGTATGGTCCGTATGAGTAGGAAACACAGTTCTTTCTTTCTGGGCATGCTCATGGTTCTTGCTGTATTAGATATGTTGGAATGAAGAGCTAGCTTCTAGCGTTAAAACGCAGTGTGTTCCATGGATGAGAACACTGGTCTTAATTATCCTTCAGAGATGGAGTTAAACCACAGGATCTGTGTATTCCTACAAGCAAGAGTTCATTTCTGCAAAACTATGTGAATTTTGGGCTCAAATGATTTTACACAGTTCAAGAACCCAAGCGATTCTCTCAATTAATTAAAGAGCATTTATGTAAGTGGAGCTCTGGTTTGAATCAGTTTCATCAGTAGAGTTGAAATACATATGGTCCATATGAGGAGGAAACACAGTTATTTTTTGCTACGCATGCTCATGTTTCTTCTGTATTAGAGATGATCGAGAGAAGAGCTTGCTTCTTGCGTTAAAACAGAGTGTGTTACATGGATGAGAACACTGCTCTGAATTTCCCTTCAGAAACGGAGTTAAAGCCCAGGATATGTGTCTTCCTACAAGCAAGAGTAAATTTCTGGTAAACGAAGTGAATTTTGGGGTAAAATAATTTTACACAGTTCACGAACCCAACGCGATTCTCACTATTAACTCAAGACCATTTATGTAAGTGGAGCTGTGTTTTGTATCATTTTCATAAGCAGAGTTGAACTATGTATGGTCCGTATGAGTAGGAAACACAGTTCTTTTTTTCTGGGCATGCTCATGTTTCTTGCTGTATTAGAGACGCTCGAAAGAAGAGATTGCTTCTTGCATTAAAACAGAGTGTGTCTCATGGATGAGAACACTGCTCTGAATTTCCCTTCAGAAACGGAGTTAAAGCCCAGGATATGTGTCTTCCTACAAGCAAGAGTTCATTTCTGCAAAACTATGTGAATTTTGGGCTTAAATG
Organism: Onychomys arenicola; assembly: GCA_949786405.1. Taxonomy (NCBI): domain Eukaryota; kingdom Metazoa; phylum Chordata; class Mammalia; order Rodentia; family Cricetidae; genus Onychomys; species Onychomys arenicola. Next base: position 974,421 of record CATKUM010000019.1, on the reverse strand, counting down.
ATTTTACACAGTTCAAAAACCCAAAGCGATTCTCACAATTAATTAAAGAGGATTTATGTAAGTGGAGCTGTGGTTTGAATCAGTTTCATCAGTAGAGTTGAAATACATATGGTCCATATGAGGAGGAAAAACAGTTATTTTTTGCTACGCATGCTCATGTTTCTTGCTATATTAGAGATGATCGAGAGAAGAGCTTGCTTCTCGCGTTAAAACAGAGTGTGTTACATGGATGAGAACACTGCTCTGAATTTCCCTTCAGAAACGGAGTTAAAGCCCAGGATATGTGTCTTCCTGCACGCAAGAGTTCATTTCTGGTAAACCAAGTGAATTTTGGGGTCAAATAATTTTACACAGTTCACGAACCCAACGCGATTCTCACTATTAACTCAAGAGCATTTATGTAAGTGGAGCTGTGGTTTGTATCATTTTCATAAGCAGAGTTGAACTATGTATGGCCCGTATGAGTAGGAAACACAGTTCTTTTTTTCTGGTCATGCTCATGGTTCTTGCTGTATTAGAGATGCTGGAAAGAAGAGGTAGCTTCTTGCGTTAAAATGCAGTGTGTTCCATGGATGAGAACACTGGTCTTAATTACCCTTCAGAGATGGAGTTAAACCACAGGATCTGTGTCTTCCTACAAGCAAGGGTTCGTTTCTGCAAAACTATGTGAATTTTGGGCTCAAATGATTTTACACAGTTCAAGAACCCAAAGTGATTCTCACAATTAATTAAAGAGCATTTATGTAAGTGGAGCTCTGGTTTGAATCAGTTTCATCAGTAGAGTTGAAATACATATGGTCCGTATGAGTAGGAAATACAATTCTTTTTTTCTCGGCATGCTCATGGTTCTTGCTGTATTAGAGATGCTCAAAAGAAGAGCTTGCTTCTTGCGTTAAAACAGAGTGTGTTTCATGGATGAGAACACTGCTCTGAGTTTCCCTTCAGAAACAGAGTTGAACCACAGGATCTGTGTCTTCCTACAAGCAAAAGTTCATTTCTGGAAAACCAAGAGAATTTGGAGCTCAAATGATTTTACACAGTTCATGAAACCAACACGATTCCCACTATTACCTAAAGAGCATTTATATAAGTAGAGCTCTGGTTTGTATCAGTTTCATAAGTAGAGTTGAAATACATATGGTCCACATGAGTAGGAAACACAGTTCTTTTTTTCTGGGCATGCTCATGTTTCTTGCTGTATTAGAGACGCTCGAAAGAAGAGATTGCTTCTTGCATTAAAACAGAGTGTGTTTCATTGATGAGAACACTGCTCTGAATTTCCCTTCAGAAACGGAGTTACAGCCCAGGATCTGTATCATCCTACAAGCAAGAGTTCATTTCTGGTAAACCAAGTGAATTTTGGACTCAAATGATTTTACACAGTTCACGAACCCAACGCAATTCTCACTATTACCTCAAGAGCATTTATGAAAGTGGAGCTGTGGTTTGTATCAGTTCCATAAGCAGAGTTGAACTACATATGGTCCGTATGAGTAGGAAACACAGTTCTTTTTTTGGGGGCATGCTCATCTTTCTTGCTGTATTAGAGATGCTGGAATGAAGAGCTAGCTTCTTGCGTTAAAACACAGTGTGTTCCATTGATGAGAACACTGGTCTTAAATTCCCTTCAGAAACGGTGTTAAACCATAGGATCTGTGTCTTCCTACAAGCAAGAGTTCATTTCTGCAAAACTACGTGAATTTTGGGCTCAAATTATTTTACACAGTTCAAGAACCCAACGCAATTCTCACAATTAACTAAAGAGCATTTATGTAAGTGGAGCTGTGGTTTGCATCAGTTTCATAAGCAGAGTTGAACTACATATGGCCCAAATGAGTAGGAAACACAGTTCTTTTTTTCTGGGCATGCTCATGGTTCTTGCAGTATTAGATGCGCTCGAAAGAAGAGCCTGTTTCTTGCGTTAAAACACAGTGTGTTTCATGGATGAGAACACTGCTCTGTATTTCCCTTCAGAAATGGAGTTAAACGACAGGATCTTGTCTTCCTACCAGCAAGAGTTCATTTCTGCTAAACCAAGTGAATTTTGTGATCAAATGATTTTACACAGATCATGAACCCAACGTGATTCCCACTATTAACTGAAGAGCATTTATATAAGTGGAGCTGTGGTTTGTATCAGTTTCATAAGTAGAGTTGAACTACATAAGGTCCGTATGAGTAGGAAACACAGTTGTTTTTTTGGGGGCATCCTCATCTTTCTTGCTCTATTAGAGATGCTGGAATGAAGAGCTAGCTTCTTGCGTTAAAACACAGTGTGTTCCATTGATGAGAACACTGGTCTTAAATTCCCTTCAGAAACGGTGTTAAACCATAGGATCTGTGTCTTCCTACAAGCAAGAGTTCATTTCTGCAAAACTACGTGAATTTTGGGCTCAAATTATTTTACACAGTTCAAGAACCCAACGCAATTCTCACAATTAACTAAAGAGCATTTATGTAAGTGGAGCTGTGGTTTGCATCAGTTTCATAAGCAGAGTTGAACTACATATGGCCCATATGAGTAGGAAACACAGTTCTTTTTTTCTGGGCATGCTCATGGTTCTTGCAGTATTAGATACGCTCGAAAGAAGAGCTTGCTTCTTACGTTAAAACAGATTGTGTTTCATGGATGAGAACACTGCTCTGAATTTCCCTTCAGAAACGGAGTTGAACCACAGGATCTGTGTCTTCCTACAAGCAAAAGTTCATTTCTGGTAAACCAAGAGAAGTTTGAGCTCAAATGATTTTACACAGTTCATGAAACCAACACGATTCCCACTATTAACTAAAGAGCATTTATGCAAGTCGAGCTGTGGTTTGAATCAGTTTCATCAGTAGAGTGGAAATACATATGGTCCATATGAGGAGGAAACACAGTTATTTTTTGCTACGCATGCTCATGTTTCTTGCTGTATTAGAGATGCTCGAGAGAAGAGCCTGCTTTTTGCGTTAAAACAGAGTGTGTTTCATGGATGAGAACACTGCTCTGAATTTCCCTACAGAAACGGAGTTAAACGACAGGATCTTGTCTTCCTACTAGCAAGAGTTCATTTCTGCTAAACCAAGTGAATTTTGTGCTCAAATGATTTTACACAGTTCAAGAACTCAACGCGATTCCCACTATTAACCAAAGAGCATTTATATAAGTGGAGCTGTGGTTTGTATCATTTTCATTAGCAGAGTTGAACTACGTATGGCCCATATGAGTAGGAAACACAGTTCTTTTTTTCTGGGCATGCTCATAGTTCTTGCTGTATTAGAGATGTTGGAATGAAGAGCTAGCTTCTTGTGTTAAAACGCAGTGTGTTCCATGGATGAGAACACTGGTCTTAATTGCCCTTCAGAAACGGAGTTAAACCACAGGATCTGTGTCTTCCTACAAGCAAGAGTTCATTTCTGCAAAACTATGTGAATTTTGGGCTCAAATGATTTTACACAGTTCAAGAACCCAAAGCGATTCTCACAATTAATTAAAGAGCATTTATGTAAGTGGAGCTCTGGTTTGAATCAGTTTCATCAGTAGAGTTGAAATACATATGGTCCGTATGAGTAGGAAATACAGTTCTTTTTTTCTCGGCATGCTCATGGTTCTTGCCGTATTAGAGATGCTCGAAAGAAGAGCTTGCTTCTTGCGTTAAAACAGAGTGTGTTTCATGGATGAGAACACTGCTCTGAGTTTCCCTTCAGAAACGGAGTTGAACCACAGGATCTGTGAATTCCTACAAGCAAAAGTTCATTTCTGGTAAACCAAGAGTAGTTTGAGCTCAAATGATTTTACACAGTTCATGAAACCAACACGATTCCCACTATTAACTAAAGAGCATTTATGCAAGTCGAGCTGTGGTTTAAATCAGTTTCATCAGTAGAGTGGAAATACATATGGTCCATATGAGGAGGAAACACAGTTATTTTTTGCTACACATGCTCATGTTTCTTGCTGTATTAGAGATGCTCGAGAGAGGAGCCTGCTTCTTGCGTTAAAACAGAGTGTGTTTCATGGATGAGAACACTGCTCTGAATTTCCCTTCAGAAACGGAGTTAAACCACAGGATCTGTGTCTTCCTACAAGCAAAAGTTCATTTCTGGTAAACCAAGTGAATTTTGTGCTCAAATGATTTTACACAGTTCACGAACACAACGCGATTCCCACTATTAACTAAAGAGCATTTATATAAGTGGAGCTGTGGTTGTATCAGTTTCAAAAGCAGAGTTGAACTATGTATGGCCCATATGAGTAGGAAACACAGTTCTTTTTTTCTGGGCGTGCTCATGGTTCTTGCTGTATTAGAGCTGTTGGAATGAAGAGCTAGCTTCTTTCCTTAAAACAGAGTGTGTTTCATCGATGTGAACACTGCTCTGAGTTTCCCTTCAGAAACGGAGTTGAACCACAGGATCAGTGTCTTCCTACAAGCAAAAGTTCATTTCTGGTAAACCAGGTGAATTTTGTGCTCAAATGATTTTACACAGTTCACGAACCAACGCGATTCTCACTATTAACTCAAGAGTATTTATGTAAGTGGAGCTGTGCTTTGTATCAGTTTCATAAGAAGAGTTGAACAATGTATGGTCCGTATGAGTAGGAAACACAGTTCTTTTTTTCTGGGCATGCTCATGGTTCTTGCTGTATTAGATATGTTGGAATGAAGAGCTAGCTTCTTGTGTTAAAACGCGGTGTGTTCCATGGATGAGAACACTGGTCTTAATTACCCTTCAGAGATGGAGTTAAACCACAGGATCTGTGTCTTCCTACAATCAAGAGTTCATTTCTGCAAAACTATGTGAATTTTGGGCTCAAATGATTTTACACAGTTCAAGAACCCAAAGGGATTCGCACAATTAATTAAAGAGCATTTATGTAAGTGGAGCTCTGGTTTGAATCAGTTTCATCAGTAGAGTTGAAATACATATGGTCCGTATGAGTAGGAAATACAGTTCTTTTTTTCTCGGCATGCTCATGATTCTTGCTGTATTAGAGATGCTCGAAAGAAGAGCTTGCTTCTTGCGTTAAAACAGAGTGTGTTTCATGGATGAGAACACTGCTCTGAGTTTCCCTTCAGAAATGGAGTTGAACCACAGGATCTGTGTCTTCCTACAAGCAAAAGTTCATTTCTGGCAAACGAAGAGAAGTTTGAGCTCAAATGATTTTACACAGTTCATGAAACCAACACGATTCCCACTATTAACTAAAGAGCATTTATATAAGTGGAGCTGTGGTTTGTATCATTTTATAAGTAGAGTTGAAATACATATGGTCCATATTAGTAGGAAACACAGTTCTTTTTTTCTGGGCATGCTCATGGTTCTTGCTGTATTAGAGATGCTGGAATGAAGAGCTAGCTTCTTGCGTTAAAACGCAGTGTGTTCCATGGATGAGAACACTGGTCTTCATTTCCCTTCAGAAACAGAGTTAAACCACAGGATCTGTGTCTTCCTACAAGCAAGAGTTCATTTCTGCAAAACTATGTGAATTTTGGGCTCAAATGATTTTACACAGTTCAAGAACCCAACGCTATTTTCACAATTAACTAAAGAGCATTTATGTAACTGGAGGTGTGGTTTGTATCAGTTTTATCTGTAGAACTGAAATACATATGGTCCGTATGAGTACAAAACACTGTTCTTTTTTTCTCCTCATGCTCTTGGTTCTTGATGTATTAGAGATGCTCGAAAGCATAGCTTGCTACTTGCGTTAAAACAGAGTGTGTTTCATGGATGAGAACACTGCTCTGAATTTCCCTTCAGAAACGGAGTTAAAGCCCAGGATATGTGTCTTCCTACAAGCAAGAGTTCATTTCTGGTAAACCAAGCGAATTTTGGGGTCAAATGATTTTTCACAGTTCACGAACCCAACGCGATTCTCACTATTAACTCAAGAGTATTTATGTAAGTGAAGCTGTTGTTTGTATAAGTTTTATAAGCAGAGTTGAACTACATATGGCCCATATGAGTATGAAACACAATTCTTTTTCCTGGGCATGCTCATGGTTCTTGCAGTATTAAATACGCTCGAAAGAAGAGATTGCTTCTTGCATTAAAACAGAGTGTGTTTTATGGATGAGAACACTGCTCTGAATTTCCCTTCAGAAACGGAGTTACAGCCCAGGATCTGTATCTTCCTACAAGCAAGAGTTCATTTCTGCTAAACCAAGTGAATTTTGGACTCAAATGATTTTACACAGTTCACGAACCCAACGCAATTCTCACTATTACCTCAAGAGCATTTATGAAAGTGGAGCTGTGGTTTGTATCAGTTTCATAAGCAGAGTTGACCTATGTATGGTCCGTATGAGTAGGAAGCACAGTTCTTTTTTGGGGGGCATGCTCATCTTTCTTGCTGTATAAGAGATGCTGGAATGAAGAGCTAGCTTCTTGCGTTAAAACACAGTGTGTTCCATTGATGAGAACACTGGTCTTAAATTCCCTTCAGAAACGGTGTTAAACCACAGGATCTGTGTCTTCCTACAAGCAAGAGTTCATTTCTGCAAAACTACGTGAATTTTGGGCTCAAATGATTTTACACAGTTCAAGAACCCAAAGCGATTCTCACAATTAATTAAAGAGCATTTATGTAACTGCAGCTCTGGTTTGAATCAGTTTCATCAGTAGAGTTGAAATACATATGGTCCGTATGAGTAGGAAATACAGTTCTTTTTTTCTCGGCATGCTCATGATTCTTGCTGTATTAGAGATGCTCGAAAGAAGAGCTTGCTTCTTGCGTTAAAACAGAGTGTGTTTCATGGATGAGAACACTGCTCTGAATTTCCCTTTAGAAACGGAGTTAAAGCCCAGGATCTGTGTCTTCCTACAAGCAAAAGTTCATTTCTGGTAAACCAAGCGAATTTTGGGGTCAAATGATTTTACACAGTTCACGAACCCAACGCGATTCTCACTATTAACTCAAGAGCATTTATGTAAGTGGAGCTGTGTTTTGTATCATTTTCATGAGCAGAGTTGAAATATTTATGGTCCGTATGAGTAGGAAACACAGTTCTTTTTTACTGGGCATGCTCATGTTTCTTGCTGTATTAGAGACGCTTGAAAGAAGAGATTGCTTCTTGCATTAAAACAGAGTGTGTCTCATGGATGAGAACACTGCTCTGAATTTCCCTTCAGAAACGGAGTTAAAGCCCAGGAACTGTGTCTTCCTACAAGCAAGAGTTCATTTCTGGAAAACTATGGGAATTTTGGGCTTAAATGATTTTACACAGTTCAAGAACCCAAAGCGATTCTCACAATTAATTAAAGAGCATTTATGTAAGGGGAGCTGTGGTTTGAATCAGTTTCATCAGTAGAGTTGAAATACATATGGTCCATATGAGGAGGAAACACAGTTATTTTTTGCTACGCATGCTCATGTTTCTTCTGTATTAGAGATGATCGAGAGAAGAGCTTGCTTCTTGCGTTAAAACAGAGTGTGTTACATGGATGAGAACACTGCTCTGAATTTCCCTTCAGAAACGGAGTTAAAGCCCAGGATATGTGTCTTCCTACAAGCAAGAGTAAATTTCTGGTAAACGAAGTGAATTTTGGGGTAAAATAATTTTACACAGTTCACGAACCCAACGAGATTCTCACTATTAACTCAAGACCATTTATGTAAGTGGAGCTGTGTTTTGTATCAGTTTCATAAGCAGAGTTGAACTACGTATGGTCCGTATGAGTAGGAAACACAGTTCTTTTTTTCTGGTCATGCTCATGGTTCTTGCTGTATTAGAGATGCTTGAAAGAAGAGCTAGCTTCTTGCGTTAAAACGCAGTGTCTTCAATGGATGAGAACACTGGTCTTAATTACCTTTCAGAGATGGAGTTAAACCACAGGATCTGTGTCTTCCTACAAGCAAGAATTCATTTCTGGAAAACTATTTGAATTTTGGGCTTAAATGATTTTACTCAGTTCAAGAACCCAACGCGATTCTCACAATTAACTAAAGAGCATTTATGTAAGTGGAGCTGTGGTTTGTATCAGTTTCATAAGAAGAGTTGAACAATGTATGGTCCCTATGAGTAGGAAACACAGTTATTTTTTTCTGGTCATGCTCATCGTTCTTGATGTATTAGATATGCTCGAAAGAAGAGATTGCTTCTTGCATTAAAACAGAGTGTGTTTCATGGATGAGAACACTGCTCTGAGTTTCCTTTCATAAACGGAGTTGAACCACAGGATCTGTGTCTTCCTACAAGCAAGAGTTCATTTCTGGAAAACCAACTGAATTTTGCGTTCAATTGATTTTACACAGTTCAAGAACCCAACGCGATTCTCACTATTAACGAAAGAGCATTTATGTAAATGGAGCTGTGGTTTGTATCAGTTTCATAAGAAGAGTTGAACAATGTATGGTCCGTATGAGTAGGAAACACAGTTCTTTTTTTCTGGGCATGCTACATTTCTTGCTGTATTTAAGACACTCGAAAGAAGAGCATTCTTCTTGCGTTAAAACAGAGTGTGTTTCATTGATGAGAAGACTGCTCTGAATTTCCCTTCAAAAAAGGAGTTAAACCACAGGATCTGTGTCATCCTACAAGCAAGAGTTCATTTCTGGGAAACCAAGTGAATTTTGGGGTCAAATGATTTTACACAGTTCAAAAACCCAACGCGATTCTCACTATTAACTAAAGAACATTTATGTAAGTGGAGCTGTGGTTTGTATCAGTTTCATAAGAAGAGTTGAACAATGTATGGTCCGTATGAGTAGGATATACAGTTCTTTTTTTCTGGTCATGCTTATTGTTCTTGCTGTATTAGATACGCTCGAAAGAAGAGATTGCTTCTTGCATTAAAACAGAGTGTGTTTCATGGAAGAGAATACTGCTCTGAATTTCCCTTCAGAAATGGAGTTAAAGCCCAGGATCTGTGTCTTCCTACAAGCAAGAGTTCATTTCTGGTAAACCAAGAGAATTTTGGAGTCAAATGAATTTACACAGTTCACGAAACCAACGCGATTCTCACTATTAACTCTAGAGTATTTATGTAAGTGGAGCTGTGGTTTGTATCAGTTTCATAAGAAGAGTTGAACAATGTATGGTCCGTATGAGTAGGAAACACAGTTCTTTTTTTCTGGGCATGGTCATGGTTCTTGCTGTATTAGATATGTTGGAATGAAGAGCTAGCTTCTTGCGTTAAAACGCAGTGTGTTCCATGGATTAGAACACTGCTCTGAGTTTCCCTTCAGAAACGGAGTTGAACCACAGGATCTGTTTCTTCCTACAAGCAAAAGTTCATTTCTGGAAAACCAAGAGAAGTTTGAGCTCAAATGATTTTACACAGTTCATGAAACCAACACGATTCCCACTATTACCTAAAGAGCATTTATATAAGTGGAGCTCTGGTTTGTATCAGTTTCATAAGTAGAGTTGAAATACATATGGTCCATATGAGTAGGAAACACAGTTCTTTTTTTCTGGGCATGCTCATGTTTCTTCCTGTATTAGAGATGCTGGAATGAAGAGCTAGCTTCTTGCGTTAAAACGCAGTGTGTTCCGGGATGAGAACACTGGTCTTAATTTCCCTTCAGAAACGGAGTTAAACCACCGAATCTGTGTCTTCCTACCAGCAAGAGTTCGTTTCTGCAAAACTATGTGAATTTGGGGCTCAAATGATTTTACACAGTTCAAGATCCCAACGCGATTCTCACAATTAACTAAAGAGCATTTATGTAAGTGGAGCTGTGGTTTGTATCAGTTTCATAAGTAGAGTTGAACTACATATGGTCCATATGAGTAGGAAATAAAGTTCTTTTTTTCTCAGCATGCTCATGTTTCTTGCTGTATTAGAGATGCTCGAAAGAAGAGCTTGCTTCCTGCGTTAAAACAGAGTGTGTTTCATGGATGAGAACACTGCTCTGAGTTTCCCTTCATAAACGGAGTTGAACCGCAGGATCTGTGTCTTCCTACAAGCAAGAGTTCATTTCTTGTAAACCAACTGAATTTTGCGTTCAAATGATTTTACAAAGTTCAAGAACCCAACGCGATTCTCACTATTAACGAAAGAGCATTTATGTAAATGGAGCTGTGGTTTGTATCAGTTTCATAAGAAGAGTTGAACAATGTATGGTCCGTATGAGTAGGAAACACAGTTCTTTTTTTCTGGGCATGCTCTGATTTCTGGCTGTATTTAAGACACTCGAAAGAAGAGCATTCTTCTTGCGTTAAAACAGAGTGTGTTTCATTGATGAGAAGACTGCTCTGAATTTGCCTTCAGAAAAGGAGTTAAACCACAGGATCTGTTTCTTCCTACAAGCAAGAGTTCATTTCTTAAAAACAATGTGATTTTTGGGCTCAAATGATTTTACACAGTTCAAGAACCCAAAGCGATTCTCACAATTAATTAAAGAGCATTTATGTAACTGCAGCTCTGGTTTGAATCAGTTTCATCAGTAGAGTTTAAATACATATGGTCCGTATGAGTAGGATATACAGTTCTTTTTTTCTCGGCATGCTCATGATTCTTGCTGTATTAGAGATGCTCGAAAGAAGAGCTTGCTTCTTGCATTAAAACAGAGTGTGTTTCATGGATGAGAACACTGCTCTGAATTTCCCTTCAGAAACGGAGTTAAAGCCCAGGATCTGTGTCTTCCTACAAGCAAGAGTTCATTTCTGGTAAACCAAGCGAATTTTGGGGTCAAATGATTTTACACAGTTCACGAACCCAACGCGATTCTCACTATTAACTCAAGACCATTTATGTAAGTGGAGCTGTGTTTTGTATCATTTTCATAAGCAGAGTTGAACTATGTATGGTCCCTATGAGTGGGAAACACAGTTCTTTTTACTGGGCATGCTCATGTTTCTTGCTGTATTAGAGACGCTTGAAAGAAGAGATTGCTTCTTGCATTAAAACAGAGTGTGTTCCATGGATGAGAACACTGGTCTTAATTTCCCTTCAGTAACGGAGTTAAACCACAGGATCTGTGTCTTCCTACAAGCAAGAGTTCATTTCTGCAAAACTATGTGAATTTTGGGCTCAAATGATTTTACACAGTTCAAGAACCCAACGCGATTCTCACAATTAACTAAAGAGCATTTATGTAAGTGGAGCTGTGGTTTGTATCAGTTTCATCAGTAGAACTGAAATACATATGGTCCGTATGAGTACGAAATACTGTTCTTTTTTTCTCCTCATGCTCATGGTTCTTGCTGTATTAGAGATGTTGGAATGAAGAGCTAGCTTCTTGCGTTAAAACGCAGTGTGTTCCATGGATGAGAACACTGGTCTTAATTTCCCTTCAGAAACGGAGTTAAACCACAGGATCTGTGTCTTCCTACAAGCAAGAGTTCATTTCTGCAAAACTATGTGAATTTTGGGCTCAAATGATTTTACACAGTTCAAGAACCCAACGCGATTCTCACAATTAACTAAAGAGCATTTATGTAAGTGGAGCTGTGGTTTGTATCAGTTTCATCAGTAGAACTGAAATACATATGGTCCGTATGAGTACGAAATACTGTTCTTTTTTTCTCCTCATGCTCATGGTTCTTGATGTATTAGAGATGCTCGAAAGAATAGCTTCCTTCTTGCGTTAAAACAGAGTGTGTTTCATGGATGAGAACACTGCTCTGAATTTCCCTTCAGAAACGGAGTTACAGCCCAGGATATGTGTCTTCCTACAAGCAAGAGTTCATTTCTGGAAAACTATGTGAATTTTGGGCTTAAATGATTTTACACAGTTCAAGAACCCAAAGCGATTCTCACAATTAATTAAAGAGCATTTATGTAAGTGGAGCTGTGGTTTGAATCAGTTTCATCAGTAGAGTTGAAATACATATGGTCCATATGAGGAGGAAACACAGTTATTTTTTGCTATGCATGCTCATGTTTCTTGCTGCATTAGAGATGATCGAGAGAAGAGCTTGCTTCTTGCGTTAAAACAGAGTGTGTTACATGGATGAGAACACTGCTCTGAATTTCCCTTCAGAAACGGAGTTAAAGCCCAGGATATGTGTCTTCCTAAAAGCAAGAGTTCATTTCTGGTAAACCAAGTGAATTTTGGGGTCAAATAATTTTACACAGTTCACGAACCCAACGCGATTCTCACTATTAACTCAAGACCATTTATGTAAGTGGAGCTGTGGTTTGTATCAGTTTCATAAGCAGAGTTGAACTATGTATGGTCCGTATGATTAGGAAACACAGTTCTTTTTTTCTGGGCATGCTCATGTTTCTTGCTGTACTAGAGATGCTAAAGGAAGAGATTGCTTCTTGCATTTAAACAGAGTGTGATGCATGGATGAGAACACTGCTCTGAATTTCCCTTCAGAAACGGAGTTAAAGCCCATGACCTCTGTCTTCCTACTAGCAAGAGTTCATTTCTGTAAAACCATGTGAATTTTGGGCTCAAATGATTTTACACATTTCACGGACCCAACGCGATTCTCACTATTAACTCAAGAGTATTTATGTAAGTGGAGCTGTGGTTTGTATCAGTTTCATAAGCAGAGTTGAACTACTTATCGTCCGTATGAGTAGGAAACACAGTTCTTTTTTTCTGGGCATGCTCATGGTTCTTGCTGTATTAGAGATGCTTGAAAGAAGAGCTAGCTTCTTGCGTTAAAACGCAGTGTCTTCAATGGATGAGAACACTGGTCTTAATTACCTTTCAGAGTTGGAGTTAAACCACAGGATCTGTGTCTTTCTACAAGCAAGAGTTCTTTTCTGCAAAACTATGTGAATTTTGGGCTCAAATGATTTTACACAGTTCAAGAACCCAAAGCGATTCTCACAATTAATTAAAGAGCATTTATGTAATTGGAGCTCTGGTTTATAATCAGTTTCATCAGTAGAGTTGAAATACATATGGTCCGTATGAGTAGGAAATACAGTTCTTTTTTTCTTGGCATGCTCATGGTTCTTGCTGTATTAGAGATGCTCGAAAGAAGAGCTTGCTTCTTGCGTTAAAACAGAGTGTTTTTCATGGATGAGAACACTGCTCTGAGTTTCCCTTCAGAAATGGAGTTGAACCACAGTGTCTGTGTCTTCCTACAAGCAAAAGTTCATTTCTGGTAAACCAAGAGAAGTTTGAGGTCAAATGATTTTACACAGTTCATGAAACCAACACGATTCCCACTATTAACTAAAGAGCATTTATATAAGTGGAGCTGTGGTTTGCATCAGTTTCATAAGTAGAGTTGAAATACATATGGTCCATATGAGTAGGAAACTCAGCTCTTTTTTTCTGGGCATGCTCATGGTTCTTGCTGTATTAGAGATGCTGGAATGAAGAGCTAGCTTCTTGCGTTAAAACGCAGTGTGTTCCATGGATGAGAACACTGGTCTTAATTTCCCTTCAGAAACGGAGTTAAACCACAGGATCTGTGTCTTCCTACAAGCTAGAGTTCACTTCTGCAAAACTATGTGATTTTTGGGCTCAAATGATTTTACACAGTTCAAGAACCCAATGCGATTCTCACAATTAACTAAAGAGCATTTATGTAAGTGGAGCTGTGGTTTGAATCAGTTTCATCAGTAGAGTTGAAATACATATGGTCCATATGAGGAGGAACACAGTTATTTTTTGCTACGCATGCTCATGTTTCTTGCTGTATTAGAGATGATCGAGAGAAGAGCTTGCTTCTTGCGTTAAAACAGAGTGTGTTACATGGATGAGAACACTGCTCTGAATTTCCCTTCAGAAACGGAGTTAAAGCCCAGGATATGTGTCTTCCTACAAGCAAGAGTTCATTTCTGGAAAACCATGTGAATTTTGGGCTCAAATGATTTTACACATTTCACGGACCCAACAGGATTCTCACTATTAACTCAAGAGCATTGATGTAAGTGGAGCTGTGGTTTGTATCAGTTTCATAAGCAGAGTTGAACTACTTATGGTCCGTATGAGTAGGAAACACAGTTCTTTTTTTCTGGTCATGCTCATGGTTCTTGCTCTATTAGAGATGCTTGAAAGAAGAGCTAGCTTCTTGCGTTAAAACGCAGTGTCTTCAATGGATGAGAACACTGGTCTTAATTACCTTACAGAGATGGAGTTAAACCACAGGATCTGTGTCTTCCTACAAGCAAGAGTTCTTTTCTGCAAAACTATGTGAATTTTGGGCTCAAATTATTTTACACAGTTCAAGAACCCAAAGCGATTCTCACAATTAATTAAAGAGCATTTATGTAATTGGAGCTCTGGTTTAAATCAGTTTCATCAGTAGAGTTGAAATACATATGGTCCGTATGAGTAGGAAATACAGTTCTTTTTTTCTCGGCATGCTCATGGTTCTTGCTGTATTATAGATGCTCAAAAGAAGAGCTTTCTTCTTGCGTTAAAACAGAGTGTGTTTAATGGATGAGAACACTGCTCTGAGTTTCCCTTCAGAAACGGAGTTAAACCATAGGATCTGTGTCTTCCTACAAGCAAGAATTCATTTCTGGAAATCTATGTGAATTTTGGGCTTAAATGATTTTACTCAGTTCAAGAACCCAACGCGATTCTCACAATTAACTAAAGAGCATTTATGTAAGTGGAGCTGTGGTTTGTATCAGTTTCATAAGATGAGTTGAACAATGTATGGTCCCTATGAGTAGGAAACACAGTTATTTTTTTCTGGTCATGCTCATCGTTCTTGATGTATTAGATATGCTCGAAAGAAGAGATAGCTTCTTTCATTAAAACAGAGTGTGTTTCACGGATGAGAACACTGCTCTGCGTTTCCTTTCATAAACGGAGTTGAACCACAGGATCTGTGTCTTCCTACAAGCAAGACTTCATTTCTGGTAAACCAACTGAATTTTGCGTTCAATTGATTTTACACAGTTCAAGAACCCAACGCGATTCTCACTATTAACGAAAAAGCATTTATGTAAATGGAGCTGTGGTTTGTATCAGTTTCATAAGAAGAGTTGTACAATGTATGGTCCGTATGAGTAGGAAACACACTTCTTTTTTTCTGGGCATGCTCAGATTTCTTGCTGTATTTAAGACACTCGAAAGAAGAGCATTCTTCTTGCGTTAAAACAGAGTGTGTTTCATTGATGAGAAGACTGCTCTGAATTTCCCTTCAGAAAAGGAGTTAAACCACAGGATCTGTGTCATCCTACAAGCAAGAGTTCATTTCTGGGAAACCAAGTGAATTTTGGGGTCAAATGATTTTACACAGTTCAAAAACCCAACGCGATTCTCACTATTAACTCTAGAGTATTTATGTAAGTTGAGCTGTGGTTTGTATCAGTTTCATAAGAAGAGTTGAACAATGTATGGTCCGTATGAGTAGGAAACACAGTTCTTTTTTTCTGGGAATGCTCATGGTTCTTGCTGTATTAGATATGTTGGAATGAAGAGCTAGCTTCTTGCGTTAAAACGCCGTGTGTTCCATGGATGAGAACACTGGTCTTAATTACCCTTTAGAGATGGAGTAAAACCACAGGATCTGTTTCTTCCTACAAGCAAGAGTTCATTTCTGAAAAACAATGTGAATTTTGGGCTCAAATGATTTTACACAGTTCAAGAACCCAAAGCGATTCTCACAATTAATTAAAGAGCATTGATGTAACTGGAGCTCTGGTTTGAATCAGTTTCATCAGTAGAGTTGAAATACATATGGTCCGTATGAGTAGGAAATACAGTTCTTTTTTTCTCGGCATGCTCATGATTCTTGCTGTATTAGAGGTGCTTGAAAGAAGAGCTTGCTTCTTGCGTTAAAACAGAGTGTGTTTCATGGATGAGAACACTGCTCTGAGTTTCCCTTCAGAAATGGAGTTGAACCACAGGATCTGTGTCTTCCTACAAGCAAAAGTTCATTTCTGGTAAACCAAGAGAAGTTTGAGGTCAAATGATTTTACACAGTTCATGAAACCAACACGATTCCCACTATTATCTAAAGAGCATTTATATAAGTGGAGCTGTGGTTTGTATCAGTTTCATAAGTAGAGTTGAAATACATATGGTCCATATGAGTAGGAAACTCAGTTCTTTTTTTCTGGGCATGCTCATGGTTCTTGCTGTATTAGAGATGCTGGAATGAAGGGCTAGCTTCTTGCGTTAAAACGCAGTGTGTTCCATGGATGAGAACACTGGTCTTAATTTCCCTTCAGAAACGGAGTTAAACCACAGGATCTGTGTCTTCCTACAAGCAAGAGTTCATTTCTGCAAAACTATGTGAATTTTGGGCTCAAATGATTTTACACAGTTCAAGAACCCAACGAGATTCTCACAATTAACTAAAGAGCATTTATGTAAGTGGAGCTGTGGTTTGAATCAGTTTCATCAGTAGAGTTGACATACATATGGTCCATATGAGGAGGAACACAGTTATTTTTTGCTACGCATGCTCATGTTTCTTGCTGTATTAGAGATGATCGAGAGAAGAGCTTGCTTCTTGCGTTAAAACAGAGTGTGTTACATGGATGAGAACACTGCTCTGAATTTCCCTTCAGAATCGGAGTTAAAGCCCAGGATATGTGTCTTCCTACAAACAAGAGTTCATTTCTGGTAAACCAAGTGAATTTTGGGGTCAAATAATTTTACACAGTTCACGAACCCAACGCGATTCTCACTATTAACTCAAGACCATTTATGTAAGTGGAGCTGTGGTTTGTATCAGTTTCATAAGCAGAGTTGAACTATGTATGGTCCGTATGAGTAGGAAACACAGTTCTTTTTTTCTGGGCATGCTCATGTTTCCTGCTGTATTAGAGATGCTAAAAGAAGAGATTGCTTCTTGCATTTAAACAGAGTGTGATGCATGGATGAGAACACTGCTCTGAATTTCCCTTCAGAAACGGAGTTAAAGCCCATGACCTGTGTCTTCCTACAAGCAAGAGTTCATTTCTGGAAAACTATGTGAATATTGGGCTCAAATTATTTTACACAGTTCACGGACCCAACGCGATTCTCACTATTAACTCAAGAGCATTTATGTAAGTGGAGCTGTGGTTTGTATCAGTTTAATAAGCAGAGTTGAAATACGTATGGTCCGTATGAGTAGGAAATAAAGTTCTTTATTTCTCAGCATGCGCATGGTTCTTGCTGTATTAGAGATGCTCGAAAGAAGAGCTTGCTTCCTGCGAAAAAACAGAGTGTGTTCAATGGATGAGAACACTGCTCTAGTTTCCCTTCATAAACGGAGTTGAACCACAGGATCTGTGTCTTCCTACAAGCAAGAGTTCATTTCTGGTAAACCAAATGAATTTTGGGGTCAAATGATTTTACACAGTTCAAGAACCCAACGCGATACTCACTATTAACTAAAGAGCATTTATGTAAATGGAGCTGTGGTTTGTATCAGTTTCATAAGAAGAGTTGAACAATGTATGGTCCGTATGAGTAGGAAACACAGTTCTTTTTTTCTGGGCATGCTCAGATTTCTTGCTGTATTTAAGACACTTGAAAGAAGAGCATTCTTCTTGCGTTAAAACAGAGTGTGTTTCATTGATGAGAAGACTGCTCTGAATTTCCCTTCAGAAAAGGAGTTAATCCACAGGATCTGTGTCTTCCTACAAGCAAGAGGTCATTTCTGGTAAACCAAGTGAATTTTGGGCTCAAATGATTTTACACAGTTCAAAAACCCAACGAGATTCTCACATTTAACAAAAGAACATTTATGTAAGTGGAGCTGTGGTTTGATCAGTTTCATAAGAAGAGTTGAACAATGTATGGTCCGTATGAGTATGAAATACAGTTCTTTTTTTTGGTCATGCTCATGGTTCTTGCTGTATTAGATACGCTCGAAAGAAGAGATTGCTTCTTGCATTAAAACAGAGTGTGTTTCATGGAAGAGAATACTGCTCTGAATTTCCCATCAGAAATGGAGTTAAAGCCCATGATATGTGTCTTCCTACAAGCAAGAGTTCATTTCTGGAAAACTATGTGAATTTTTCGGCTCAAATGATTTTACACAGTTCAAGAAACCACAGCGATTCTCACAATTAATTAAAGAGCATTTATATAAGTCGAGCTGTGGTTTGAATCAGTTTCATCAGTAGAGTTGAAATACGTATGGTCCATATGAGGAGGAAACACAGTTATATTTTGCTATGCATGCTCATGTTTCTTGCTGCATTAGAGATGATCGAGAGAAGAGCTTGCTTCTTGCGTTAAAACAGAGTGTGTTACATGGATGAGAACACTGCTCTGAATTTCCCTTCAGAAACGGAGTTAACGCCCAGGATATGTGTCTTCCTAAAAGCAAGAGTTCATTTCTGGTAAACCAAGTGAATTTTGGGGTCAAATAATTTTACACAGTTCACGAACCCAACGCGATTCTCACTATTAACTCAAGACCATTTATGTAAGTGGAGCTGTGGTTTGTATCAGTTTCATAAGCAGAGTTGAACTATGTATGGTCCGTATGAGTAGGAAACACAGTTCTTTTTTTCTGGGCATGCTCATGTTTCCTGCTGTATTAGAGATGCTAAAAGAAGAGATTGCTTCTTGCATTTAAACAGAGTGTGATGCATGGATGAGAACACTGCTCTGAATTTCCCTTCAGAAACGGAGTTAAAGCCCATGACCTCTGTCTTCCTACAAGCAAGAGTTCATTTCTGGAAAACCATGTGAATTTTGGGCTCAAATGATTTTACACATTTCACGGACCCAACGCGATTCTCACTATTAACTCAAGAGCATTTATGTAAGTGGAGCTGTGGTTTGTATCAGTTTCATAAGCAGAGTTGAACTACTTATGGTCCGTATGAGTAGGAAACACAGTTCTTTTTTCCTGGTCATGCTCATGGTTCTTGCTGTATTAGAGATGCTTGAAAGAAGAGCTAGCTTCTTGCGTTAAAACGCAGTGTCTTCAATTGATGAGAACACTGGTCTTAATTACCTTTCAGAGATGGAGTTAAACCACAGGATCTGTGTCTTCCTACAAGCAAGAGTTCTTTTCTGCAAAACTATGTGAATTTTGGGCTCAAATGATTTTACACAGTTCAAGAACCCAAAGCGATTCTCACAATTAATTAAAGAGCATTTATGTAATGGGAGCTCTAGTTTAAATCAGTTTCATCAGTAGAGTTGAAATACATATGGTCCGTATGAGTAGGAAATACAGTTCTTTTTTTCTCGGCATGCTCATGGTTCTTGCTCTATTATAGATGCTCAAAAGAAGAGCTTGCTTCTTGCGTTAAAACAGAGTGTGTTTAATGGATGAGAACACTGCTCTGACTTTCCCTTCAGAAACGGAGTTGAACCACAGGATCTGTGTCTTCCTACAAGCAAGAGTTCATTTCTGGGAAACCAAGTGAATTTTGGGCTCAAATAATTTTACACAGTTCAAAAACCCAACGCGATTCTCACTCTTAACTAAAGAACATTTATGTAAGTGGAGCTGTGGTTTGTATCAGTTTCATAAGAAGAGTTGAACAATGTATGGTCCGTATGAGTAGGATATACAGTTCTTTTTTTCTGGTCATGCTTATTGTTCTTGCTGTATTAGATACGCTCGAAAGAAGAGATTGCTTCTTGCATTAAAACAGAGTGTATTTCATGGAAGAGAATACTGCTCTGAATTTCCCTTCAGAAATGGAGTTAAAGCCCAGGATCTGTGTCTTCCTACAAGCAAGAGTTCATTTCTGGTAAACCAAGCGAATTTTGGGGTCAAATGATTTTACACAGTTCACGAACCCAACGCGATTCTCACTATTAACTCAAGAGCATTTATGTAAGTGGAGCTGTGTTTTGTATCAGTTTCATAAGCAGAGTTGAACTATGTATGGTCCGTATGAGTAGGAAACACAGTTCTTTTTTTCTGCGCATGCTCATGTTTCTTGCTTTATTAGAGACGCTCGAAAGAAGAGATTGCTTCTTGCATTAAAAGAGAGTGTGTCTCATGGATGAGAACACTGCTCTGAATTTCCCTTCAGAAACGGAGTTAAAGCCCAGGATATGTGTCTTCCTACAAGCAAGAGTTCATTTCTGGTAAACCAAGCGAATTTTGGGGTGAAATGATTTTACACAGTTCACGAACCCAACGCGATTCTCACTATTAACTCATGAGCATTTATGTAAGTGGAGCTGTGTTTTGTATCAGTTTCATAAGCAGAGTTGAACTATGTATGGTCCGTATGAGTAGGAAACACAGTTCTTTTTTTCTGCGCATGCTCATGTTTCTTGCTGTATTAGAGACGCTCGAAAGAAGAGATTGCTTCTTGCATTAAAAGAGAGTGTGTCTCATGCATGAGAATACTGCTCTGAATTTCCCTTCAGAAACGGAGTTACAGCCCAGGATATGTGTCTTCCTACAAGCAAGAGTTCATTTCTGAAAAACTATGTGCATTTTGGGCTTAAATGATTTTACACAGTTCAAGAACCCAAAGCGATTCTCACAATTAATTAAAGAGCATTTATGTAAGTGGAGCTGTGGTTTGAATCAGTTTCATCAGTAGAGTTGAAATGCATATGGTCCATGTGAGGAGGAAACACAGTTATTTTTTGCTATGCATGCTCATGTTTCTTGCTGCATTAGAGATGATCGAGGAAAGAGCTTGCTTCTTGCGTTAAAACAGAGTGTGTTACATGGATGAGAACACTGCTCTGAATTTCCCTTCAGAATCGGAGTTAAAGCCCAGGATATGTGTCTTCCTAAAAGCAAGAGTTCATTTCTGGTAAACCAAGTGAATTTTGGGGTCAAATACTTTTACACAGTTCACGAACCCAACGCGATTCTCACTATTAACTCAAGACCATTTATGTAAGTGGAGCTTGGTTTGTATCAGTTTCATAAGCAGAGTTGAACTATGTATGGTCCGTATGAGTAGGAAACACAGTTCTTTTTTTCTGGGGATGCTCATGTTTCCTGCTGTATTAGAGATGCTAAAGGAAGAGATTGCTTCTTGCATTTAAACAGAGTGTGATGCATGGATGAGAACACTGCCCTGAATTTCCCTTCAGAAACGGAGTTAAAGCCCATGACCTCTGTCTTCTTACAAGCAAGAGTTCATTTCTGGAAAACCATGTGAATTTTGGGCTCAAATGATTTTACACATTTCACGGACCCAACGTGATTCTCACTATTAACTCAAGAGCATTTATGTAAGTGGAGCTGTGGTTTGTATCAGTTTCATAAGCAGAGTTGAACTACTTATGGTCCGTATGAGTAGGAAACACAGTTCTTTTTTTCTGGTCATGCTCATGGTTCTTGCTGTATTAGAGATAGTTGAAAGAAGAGCTAGCTTCTTGCGGTAAAACGCAGTGTCTTCAATGGATGAGAACACTGCTCTGAATTTCCCTTCAGAAATGGAGTTAAAGCCCAGGATATGTGTCTTCCTACAAGCAAGAGTTCATTTCTGGAAAACCAAGCGAATTTTGGGGTCAAATGAATTTACACAGTTCAATAAACCAACGCAATTCTCACTATTAACTAAAGAGTATTTAAGTGAGTGGAGCTGTGGTTTGTATCAGATTCATAAGAAGAGTTGAACAATGTATGGTCTGTATGAGTAGGAAACACAGTTCTTTTTTTCTGGGCATGCTCATGGTTCTTGCTGTATTAGATATGTTGGAATGAAGAGCTAGCTTTTTGCGATAAAACACAGTGTGTTCCATGGATGAGAACACTGGTCTTAATTACCCTTCAGAGACGGAGTTAAACCACAGGATCTTTGTCTTCCTACAAGCAAGAGTTCATTTCTGCAAAACTATGTGAATTTTGGGCTCAAATGATTTTACACAGTTCAAGAACCCAAAGCGATTCTCACAATTAATTAAAGAGCATTTATGTAAGTGGAGCTCTGATTTGAATCAGTTTCATCAGTAGAGTTGAAATACATATGGTCTGTATGAGTAGGAAATACAGTTCTTTTTTTCTCGGCATGCTCATGATTCTTGCTATATTAGAGATGCTCGAAAGAAGAGCTTGCTTCTTGCATTAAAACAGAGTGTGTTTCAAGGATGAGAACACTGCTCTGAGTTTACCTTCAGAAATGGAGTTGAACCACAGGATCTGTGTCTTCCTACAAGCACAAGTACATTTCTGGTAAACCAAGAGAAGTTTGAGCTCAAATGATTTTACACAGTGCATGAAACCAACATGATTCCCACTAATAACTAAAGAGCATTTATATAAGTGGAGCTGTGGTTTGTATCAGTTTCTTAAGTAGAGTTGAAATACATATGGTCCATATGAGTAGGAAACACAGTTCTTTTTTTCTGGGCATGCTCATGGTTCTTGCTGTATTAGAGATGTTGGAATGAAGAGCTAGCTTCTTGCGTGAAAACGCAGTGTGTTCCATGGATGAGAACACTGGTCTTAATTTCCCTTCAGAAACAGAGTTAAACCACAGGATCTGTGTCTTCCTACAAGCAAGAGTTCATTTCTGCAAAACTATGTGAATTTTGGGTTCAAATGATTTTACACAGTTCAAGAACCCAAAGCGATTCTCACAATTAATTAAAGAGCATTTATGTAAGTGGAGCTCTGTTTTGAATCAGTTTCATCAGTAGAGTTGAAATACATATGGTCCATATGAGTAGGAAACACAGTTCTTTTTTTCTGGTCATGCTCATTGTTCTTGCTGTATTAGAGATGCTGGAAAGAAGAGCTAGTTTCTTGCGTTAAAACGCAGTGTGTTCCATGGATGAGAACACTGGTCTTAATTACCCTTCAGAGATGGAGTTAAACCACAGGATCTGTGTCTTCCTACAAGCAAGAGTTCATTTCTGAAAAACTATGTGCATTTTGGGCTTAAATGATTTTACACAGTTCAAGAACCCAAAGCGATTCTCACAATTAATTAAAGAGCATTTATGTAAGTGGAGCTGTGGTTTGAATCAGTTTCATCAGTAGATTTGAAATACATATGGTCCATGTGAGGAGGAAACCCAGTTATTTTTTGCTATGCATGCTCATGTTTCTTGCTGCATTAGAGATGATCGAGGAAAGAGCTTGCTTCTTGCGTTAAAACAGAGTGTGTTACATGGATGAGAACACTGCTCTGAATTTCCCTTCAGAAACGGAGTTAAAGCCCAGGATATGTGTCTTCCTAAAAGCAAGAGTTCATTTCTGGTAAACCAAGTGAATTTTGGGGTCAAATACTTTTACACAGTTCACGAACCCAACGCGATTCTCACTATTAACTCAAGACCATTTATGTAAGTGGAGCTTGGTTTGTATCAGTTTCATAAGCAGAGTTGAACTATGTATGGTCCGTATGAGTAGGAAACACAGTTCTTTTTTTCTGGGGATGCTCATGTTTCCTGCTGTATTAGAGATGCTAAAGGAAGAGATTGCTTCTTGCATTTAAACAGAGTGTGATGCATGGATGAGAACACTGCCCTGAATTTCCCTTCAGAAACGGAGTTAAAGCCCATGACCTCTGTCTTCTTACAAGCAAGAGTTCATTTCTGGAAAACCATGTGAATTTTGGGCTCAAATGATTTTACACATTTCACGGACCCAACGCGATTCTCACTATTAACTCAAGAGCATTTATGTAAGTGGAGCTGTGGTTTGTATCAGTTTCATAAGCAGAGTTGAACTACTTATGGTCCGTATGAGTAGGAAACACAGTTCTTTTTTTCTGGTCATGCTCATGGTTCTTGCTGTATTAGAGATAGTTGAAAGAAGAGCTAGCTTCTTGCGGTAAAACGCAGTGTCTTCAATGGATGAGAACACTGCTCTGAATTTCACTTCAGAAATAGAGTTAAAGCCCAGGATATGTGTCTTCCTACAAGCAAGAGTTCATTTCTGGAAAACCAAGCGAATTTTGGGGTCAAATGAATTTACACAGTTCAATAAACCAACGCAATTCTCACTATTAACTAAAGAGTATTTAAGTGAGTGGAGCTGTGGTTTGTATCAGATTCATAAGAAGAGTTGAACAATGTATGGTCTGTATGAGTAGGAAACACAGTTCTTTTTTTCTGGGCATGCTCATGGTTCTTGCTGTATTAGATATGTTGGAATGAAGAGCTAGCTTTTTGCGATAAAACACAGTGTGTTCCATGGATGAGAACACTGGTCTTAATTACCCTTCAGAGACGGAGTTAAACCACAGGATCTTTGTCTTCCTACAAGCAAGAGTTCATTTCTGCAAAACTATGTGAATTTTGGGCTCAAATGATTTTACACAGTTCAAGAACCCAAAGCGATTCTCACAATTAATTAAAGAGCATTTATGTAAGTGGAGCTCTGGTTTGAATCAGTTTCATCAGTAGAGTTGAAATACATATGGTCTGTATGAGTAGGAAATACAGTTCTTTTTTTCTCGGCATGCTCATGATTCTTGCTATATTAGAGATGCTCGAAAGAAGAGCTTGCTTCTTGCATTAAAACAGAGTGTGTTTCAATGATGAGAACACTGCTCTGAGTTTCCATTCAGAAATGGAGTTGAACCACAGGATCTATGTCTTCCTACAAGCACAAGTACATTTCTGGTAAACCAAGAGAAGTTTGAGCTCAAATGATTTTACACAGAGCATGAAACCAACACGATTCCCACTAATAACTAAAGAGCAGTTATATAAGTGGAGCTGTGGGTTGTATCAGTTTCTTAAGTAGAGTTGAAATACATATGGTCCATATGAGTAGGAAACACAGTTCTTTTTTTCTGGGCATGCTCATGGTTCTTGCTGTATTAGAGATGTTGGAATGAAGAGCTAGCTTCTTGCGTGAAAACGCAGTGTGTTCCATGGATGAGAACACTGGTCTTAATTTCCCTTCAGAAACAGAGTTAAACCACAGGATCTGTGTCTTCCTACAAGCAAGAGTTCATTTCTGCAAAACTATGTGAATTTTGGGCTCAAATGATTTTACACAGTTCAAGAACCCAAAGCGATTCTCACAATTAATTAAAGAGCATTTATGTAAGTGGAGCTCTGTTTTGAATCAGTTTCATCAGTAGAGTTGAAATACATATGGTCCATATGAGTAGGAAACACAGTTCTTTTTTTCTGGTCATGCTCATTGTTCTTGCTGTATTAGAGATGCTGGAAAGAAGAGCTAGTTTCTTGCGTTAAAACGCAGTGTGTTCCATGGATGAGAACACTGGTCTTAATTACCCTTCAGAGATGGAGTTAAACCACAGGATCTGTGTCTTCCTACAAGCAAGAGTTCATTTCTGCAAAACTATGTGAATTTTGGGCTCAAATGATTTTACACAGTTCAAGAACCCAAAGCGATTCTCACAATTAATTAAAGAGCATTTATGTAAGTGGAGCTGTGGTTTGAATCAGTTTCATCAGTAGAGTTGAACTACATATGGTCCGTATGAGTAGGAAATAAAGTTCTTTTTTTCTCAGCATGCTCATGGTTCTTGATGTATTAGAGATGCTCGAAAGAATAGCTTGCTTCTTGCGTTAAAACAGAGTGTGTTTCATGGATGAGAACACTGCTCTGAATTTCCCTTCAGAAACGGAGTTAAAGCCCAGGATATGTGTCTTCCTACAAGCAAGAGTTCATTTCTGCAAAACCAAGCGAATTTTGGGGTCAAATGAATTTACACACTTCACGAAACCAACGCAATTCTCACTATTAACTCAAGAGTATTTAAGTAAGTGGAGCTGTGGTTTGTATCAGTTTCATAAGAAGAGTTGAACAATGTATGGTCCGTATGAGTAGGAAACACAGTTCTTTTTTTCTGGGCATGCCCATGGTTCTTGCTGTATTAGATATGTTGGAATGAAGAGCTAGCTTCTTGCGTTAAAACGCAGTGTGTTCCATGGATGAGAACACTGGTCTTAATTACCCTTCAGAGATGGAGTTAAACCACAGGATCTGTTTCTTCCTACAATCATGAGTTCATTTCTGGTAAACCAACTGAATTTTGGGGTCAAATGATTTTACACAGTTCAAGAACCCAACGTGATTCTCACTATTAACTAAAGAGCATTTATGTAAATGGAGCTGTTGTTTGTATCAGTTTCATAAGAAGAGTTGAACAATGTATGGTCCGTATGAGTAGGAAACACAGTTCTTTTTTTCTGGGCATGCTCATGGTTCTTGCTGTATTAGATATGTTTGAATGAAGAGCTAGCTTCTTGCATTAAAACGCAGTGTGTTCCATGGATGAGAACACTGGTGTTAATTACCCTTCAGAGATGGAGTTAAACCACAGGATCTGTGTCTTCCTCCAAGCAGGAGTTCATTTCTGCAAAAGTATGTGAATTTTGGGCTCAAATGATTTTACACAGTTCAAGAACCCAAAGCGATTCTCACAATTAATTAAAGAGCATTTATGTAAGTGGAGCTCTGGTTTGAATCAGTTTCATCAGTAGAGTTGAAATACATATGGTCTGTATGAGTAGGAAATACAGTTCTTTTTTTCTCGGCATGCTCATGATTCTTGCTATATTAGAGATGCTCGAAAGAAGAGCTTGCTTCTTGCATTAAAACAGAGTGTGTTTCAATGATGAGAACACTGCTCTGAGTTTCCATTCAGAAATGGAGTTGAACCACAGGATCTATGTCTTCCTACAAGCACAAGTACATTTCTGGTAAACCAAGAGAAGTTTGAGCTCAAATGATTTTACACAGAGCATGAAACCAACACGATTCCCACTAATAACTAAAGAGCATTTATATAAGTGGAGCTGTGGGTTGTATCAGTTTCTTAAGTAGAGTTGAAATACATATGGTCCATATGAGTAGGAAACACAGTTCTTTTTTTCTGGGCATGCTCATGGTTCTTGCTGTATTAGAGATGTTGGAATGAAGAGCTAGCTTCTTGCGTGAAAACGCAGTGTGTTCCATGGATGAGAACACTGGTCTTAATTTCCCTTCAGAAACAGAGTTAAACCACAGGATCTGTGTCTTCCTACAAGCAAGAGTTCATTTCTGCAAAACTATGTGAATTTTGGGCTCAAATGATTTTACACAGTTCAAGAACCCAAAGCGATTCTCACAATTAATTAAAGAGCATTTATGTAAGTGGAGCTCTGTTTTGAATCAGTTTCATCAGTAGAGTTGAAATACATATGGTCCATATGAGTAGGAAACACAGTTCTTTTTTTCTGGTCATGCTCATTGTTCTTGCTGTATTAGAGATGCTGGAAAGAAGAGCTAGTTTCTTGCGTTAAAACGCAGTGTGTTCCATGGATGAGAACACTGGTCTTAATTACCCTTCAGAGATGGAGTTAAACCACAGGATCTGTGTCTTCCTACAAGCAAGAGTTCATTTCTGCAAAACTATGTGAATTTTGGGCTCAAATGATTTTACACAGTTCAAGAACCCAAAGCGATTCTCACAATTAATTAAAGAGCATTTATGTAAGTGGAGCTGTGGTTTGAATCAGTTTCATCAGTAGAGTTGAACTACATATGGTCCGTATGAGTAGGAAATAAAGTTCTTTTTTTCTCAGCATGCTCATGGTTCTTGATGTATTAGAGATGCTCGAAAGAATAGCTTGCTTCTTGCGTTAAAACAGAGTGTGTTTCATGGATGAGAACACTGCTCTGAATTTCCCTTCAGAAACGGAGTTAAAGCCCAGGATATGTGTCTTCCTACAAGCAAGAGTTCATTTCTGCAAAACCAAGCGAATTTTGGGGTCAAATGAATTTACACACTTCACGAAACCAACGCAATTCTCACTATTAACTCAAGAGTATTTAAGTAAGTGGAGCTGTGGTTTGTATCAGTTTCATAAGAAGAGTTGAACAATGTATGGTCCGTATGAGTAGGAAACACAGTTCTTTTTTTCTGGGCATGCCCATGGTTCTTGCTGTATTAGATATGTTGGAATGAAGAGCTAGCTTCTTGCGTTAAAACGCAGTGTGTTCCATGGATGAGAACACTGGTCTTAATTACCCTTCAGAGATGGAGTTAAACCACAGGATCTGTTTCTTCCTACAATCAAGAGTTCATTTCTGGTAAACCAACTGAATTTTGGGGTCAAATGATTTTACACAGTTCAAGAACCCAACGTGATTCTCACTATTAACTAAAGAGCATTTATGTAAATGGAGCTGTTGTTTGTATCAGTTTCATAAGAAGAGTTGAACAATGTATGGTCCGTATGAGTAGGAAACACAGTTCTTTTTTTCTGGGCATGCTCATGGTTCTTGCTGTATTAGATATGTTTGAATGAAGAGCTAGCTTCTTGCATTAAAACGCAGTGTGTTCCATGGATGAGAACACTGGTGTTAATTACCCTTCAGAGATGGAGTTAAACCACAGGATCTGTGTCTTCCTCCAAGCAGGAGTTCATTTCTGCAAAAGTATGTGAATTTTGGGCTCAAATGATTTTACACAGTTCAAGAACCCAAAGCGATTCTCACAATTAATTAAAGAGCATTTATGTAAGTGGAGCTCTGGTTTGAATCAGTTTCATCAGTAGAGTTGAAATACATATGGTCTGTATGAGTAGGAAATACAGTTCTTTTTTTCTCGGCATGCTCATGATTCTTGCTATATTAGAGATGCTCGAAAGAAGAGCTTGCTTCTTGCATTAAAACAGAGTGTGTTTCAATGATGAGAACACTGCTCTGAGTTTCCATTCAGAAATGGAGTTGAACCACAGGATCTATGTCTTCCTACAAGCACAAGTACATTTCTGGTAAACCAAGAGAAGTTTGAGCTCAAATGATTTTACACAGAGCATGAAACCAACACGATTCCCACTAATAACTAAAGAGCATTTATATAAGTGGAGCTGTGGGTTGTATCAGTTTCTTAAGTAGAGTTGAAATACATATGGTCCATATGAGTAGGAAACACAGTTCTTTTTTTCTGGGCATGCTCATGGTTCTTGCTGTATTAGAGATGTTGGAATGAAGAGCTAGCTTCTTGCGTGAAAACGCAGTGTGTTCCATGGATGAGAACACTGGTCTTAATTTCCCTTCAGAAACAGAGTTAAACCACAGGATCTGTGTCTTCCTACAAGCAAGAGTTCATTTCTGCAAAACTATGTGAATTTTGGGCTCAAATGATTTTACACAGTTCAAGAACCCAAAGCGATTCTCACAATTAATTAAAGAGCATTTATGTAAGTGGAGCTCTGTTTTGAATCAGTTTCATCAGTAGAGTTGAAATACATATGGTCCATATGAGTAGGAAACACAGTTCTTTTTTTCTGGTCATGCTCATTGTTCTTGCTGTATTAGAGATGCTGGAAAGAAGAGCTAGTTTCTTGCGTTAAAACGCAGTGTGTTCCATGGATGAGAACACTGGTCTTAATTACCCTTCAGAGATGGAGTTAAACCACAGGATCTGTGTCTTCCTACAAGCAAGAGTTCATTTCTGCAAAACTATGTGAATTTTGGGCTCAAATGATTTTACACAGTTCAAGAACCCAAAGCGATTCTCACAATTAATTAAAGAGCATTTATGTAAGTGGAGCTGTGGTTTGAATCAGTTTCATCAGTAGAGTTGAACTACATATGGTCCGTATGAGTAGGAAATAAAGTTCTTTTTTTCTCAGCATGCTCATGGTTCTTGATGTATTAGAGATGCTCGAAAGAATAGCTTGCTTCTTGCGTTAAAACAGAGTGTGTTTCATGGATGAGAACACTGCTCTGAATTTCCCTTCAGAAACGGAGTTAAAGCCCAGGATATGTGTCTTCCTACAAGCAAGAGTTCATTTCTGCAAAACCAAGCGAATTTTGGGGTCAAATGAATTTACACACTTCACGAAACCAACGCAATTCTCACTATTAACTCAAGAGTATTTAAGTAAGTGGAGCTGTGGTTTGTATCAGTTTCATAAGAAGAGTTGAACAATGTATGGTCCGTATGAGTAGGAAACACAGTTCTTTTTTTCTGGGCATGCCCATGGTTCTTGCTGTATTAGATATGTTGGAATGAAGAGCTAGCTTCTTGCGTTAAAACGCAGTGTGTTCCATGGATGAGAACACTGGTCTTAATTACCCTTCAGAGATGGAGTTAAACCACAGGATCTGTTTCTTCCTACAATCAAGAGTTCATTTCTGGTAAACCAACTGAATTTTGGGGTCAAATGATTTTACACAGTTCAAGAACCCAACGTGATTCTCACTATTAACTAAAGAGCATTTATGTAAATGGAGCTGTTGTTTGTATCAGTTTCATAAGAAGAGTTGAACAATGTATGGTCCGTATGAGTAGGAAACACAGTTCTTTTTTTCTGGGCATGCTCATGGTTCTTGCTGTATTAGATATGTTTGAATGAAGAGCTAGCTTCTTGCATTAAAACGCAGTGTGTTCCATGGATGAGAACACTGGTGTTAATTACCCTTCAGAGATGGAGTTAAACCACAGGATCTGTGTCTTCCTCCAAGCAGGAGTTCATTTCTGCAAAAGTATGTGAATTTTGGGCTCAAATGATTTTACACAGTTCAAGAACCCAAAGCGATTCTCACAATTAATTAAAGAGCATTTATGTAAGTGGAGCTCTGGTTTGAATCAGTTTCATCAGTAGAGTTGAAATACATATGGTCTGTATGAGTAGGAAATACAGTTCTTTTTTTCTCGGCATGCTCATGATTCTTGCTATATTAGAGATGCTCGAAAGAAGAGCTTGCTTCTTGCATTAAAACAGAGTGTGTTTCAATGATGAGAACACTGCTCTGAGTTTCCATTCAGAAATGGAGTTGAACCACAGGATCTATGTCTTCCTACAAGCACAAGTACATTTCTGGTAAACCAAGAGAAGTTTGAGCTCAAATGATTTTACACAGAGCATGAAACCAACACGATTCCCACTAATAACTAAAGAGCATTTATATAAGTGGAGCTGTGGGTTGTATCAGTTTCTTAAGTAGAGTTGAAATACATATGGTCCATATGAGTAGGAAACACAGTTCTTTTTTTCTGGGCATGCTCATGGTTCTTGCTGTATTAGAGATGTTGGAATGAAGAGCTAGCTTCTTGCGTTAAAACGCAGTGTGTTCCATGGATGAGAACACTGGTCTTAATTTCCCTTCAGAAACAGAGTTAAACCACAGGATCTGTGTCTTCCTACAAGCAAGAGTTCATTTCTGCAAAACTATGTGAATTTTGGGCTCAAATGATTTTACACAGTTCAAGAACCCAAAGCGATTCTCACAATTAATTAAAGAGCATTTATGTAAGTGGAGCTCTGTTTTGAATCAGTTTCATCAGTAGAGTTGAAATACATATGGTCCATATGAGTAGGAAACACAGTTCTTTTTTTCTGGTCATGCTCATTGTTCTTGCTGTATTAGAGATGCTGGAAAGAAGAGCTAGTTTCTTGCGTTAAAACGCAATGTGTTCCATGGATGAGAACACTGGTCTTAATTACCCTTCAGAGATGGAGTTAAACCACAGGATCTGTGTCTTCCTACAAGCAAGAGTTCATTTCTGCAAAACTATGTGAATTTTGGGCTCAAATGATTTTACACAGTTCAAGAACCCAAAGCGATTCTCACAATTAATTAAAGAGCATTTATGTAAGTGGAGCTCTGTTTTGAATCAGTTTCATCAGTAGAGTTGAAATACATATGGTCCATATGAGTAGGAAACACAGTTCTTTTTTTCTGGTCATGCTCATTGTTCTTGCTGTATTAGAGATGCTGGAAAGAAGAGCTAGTTTCTTGCGTTAAAACGCAGTGTGTTCCATGGATGAGAACACGGGTCTTAATTATCCTTCAGAGATGGAGTTAAACCACAGGATCTGTGTCTTCCTACAAGCAAGAGTTCATTTCTGCAAAACTATGTGAATTTTGGGCTCAAATGATTTTACACAGTTCAAGAACCCAAAGCGATTCTCACAATTAATTAAAGAGCATTTATGTAAGTGGAGCTCTGGTTTGAATCAGTTTCATCAGTAGAGTTGAACTACATATGGTCCGTATGAGTAGGAAATAAAGTTCTTTTTTTCTCAGCATGCTCATGGTTCTTGATGTATTAGAGATGCTCGAAAGAATAGCTTGCTTCTTGCGTTAAAACAGAGTGTGTTTCATGGATGAGAACACTGCTCTGAATTTCCCTTCAGAAACGGAGTTAAAGCCCAGGATATGTGTCTTCCTACAAGCAAGAGTTCATTTCTGGAAAACCAAGCGAATTTTGGGGTCAAATGAATTTATACAGTTCACGAAACCAACGCAATTCTCACTATTAACTCAAGAGTATTTAAGTAAGTGGAGCTGTGGTTTGTATCAGTTTCATAAGAAGAGTTGAACAATGTAGGGTCCATATGAGTAGGAAACACAGTTCTTTTTTTCTGGGCATGCCCATGGTTCTTGCTGTATTAGATATGTTGTAATGAAGAGCTAGCTTCTTGCGTTAAAACGCAGTGTGTTCCATGGATGAGAACACTAGTCTTAATTACCCTTCAGAGATGGAGTTAAACCACAGGATCTGTTTCTTCCTACAATCAAGAGTTCATTTCGGGTAAACCAACTGAATTTTGGGGTCAAATGATTTTACACAGTTCAAGAACCCAACGTGATTCTCACTATTAACTATAGAGCATTTATGTAAATGGAGCTGTTGTTTGTATCAGTTTCATAAGAAGAGTTGAACAATGTATGGTCCGTATGAGTAGGAAACACAGTTCTTTTTTTCTGGGCATGCTCATGGTTCTTGCTGTATTAGAGATGCTGGAATGAAGAGCTGGCTTCTTGCGTTAAAACGCAGTGTGTTCCATGGATGAGAACACGGGTCTTAATTATCCTTCAGAGATGGAGTTAAACCACAGGATCTGTGTCTTCCTACAAGCAAGAGTTCATTTCTGCAAAACTATGTGAATTTTGGGCTCAAATGATTTTACACAGTTCAAGAACCCAAAGCGATTCTCACAATTAATTAAAGAGCATTTATGTAAGTGGAGCTCTGGTTTGAATCAGTTTCATCAGTAGAGTTGAACTACATATGGTCCGTATGAGTAGGAAATAAAGTTCTTTTTTTCTCAGCATGCTCATGGTTCTTGATGTATTAGAGATGCTCGAAAGAATAGCTTGCTTCTTGCGTTAAAACAGAGTGTGTTTCATGGATGAGAACACTGCTCTGAATTTCCCTTCAGAAACGGAGTTAAAGCCCAGGATATGTGTCTTCCTACAAGCAAGAGTTCATTTCTGGAAAACCAAGCGAATTTTGGGGTCAAATGAATTTACACAGTTCACGAAACCAACGCAATTCTCACTATTAACTCAAGAGTATTTAAGTAAGTGGAGCTGTGGTTTGTATCAGTTTCATAAGAAGAGTTGAACAATGTAGGGTCCGTATGAGTAGGAAACACAGTTCTTTTTTTCTGGGCATGCCCATGGTTCTTGCTGTATTAGATATGTTGTAATGAAGAGCTAGCTTCTTGCGTTAAAACGCAGTGTGTTCCATGGATGAGAACACTAGTCTTAATTACCCTTCAGAGATGGAGTTAAACCACAGGATCTGTTTCTTCCTACAATCAAGAGTTCATTTCGGGTAAACCAACTGAATTTTGGGGTCAAATGATTTTACACAGTTCAAGAACCCAACGTGATTCTCACTATTAACTAAAGAGCATTTATGTAAATGGAGCTGTTGTTTGTATCAGTTTCATAAGAAGAGTTGAACAATGTATGGTCCGTATGAGTAGGAAACACAGTTCTTTTTTTCTGGGCATGCTCATGGTTCTTGCTGTATTAGAGATGCTGGAATGAAGAGCTGGCTTCTTGCGTTAAAACGCAGTGTGTTCCATGGATGAGAACACTGGTCTTAATTTCCCTTCAAAACGGAGTTAAACCACAGGATCTGTGTCTTCTTACAAGCAAGAGCTCATTTCTGCAAAACTATGTGAATTTTGGGCTCAAATGATTTTACACAGTTCATGAACCCAACGCGATTCTCACAATTAACTAAAGAGCATTTATGTAAGTGGAGCTGTGGTTTGAATCAGTTTCATCAGTAGAGTTTAAATACATATGGTCCATATGAGGAGGTAACACAGTTATTTTTTGCTACGCATGCTCATGTTTCTTGCTGTATTAGAGATGATCGAGAGAAGAGCTTGCTTCTTGCGTTAAAACAGAGTGTGTTACATGGATGAGAACACTGCTCTGAATTTCCCTTCAGAAACGGAGTTAAAGCCCAGGATATGTGTCTTCCTACAAGCAAGAGTTCATTTCTGGTAAACCAAGTGAATTTTGGGGTCAAATAATTTTACACAGTTCACGAACCCAACGCGATTCTCACTATTAACTCAAGACCATTTATGTAAGTGGAGCTGTGTTTTGTATCATTTTCTTAAGCAGAGTTGAACTACGTATGGTCCATAGGAGTAGGAAACACAGTTCTTTTTTTCTGGGCATGCTCATGTTTCCTGCTGTATTAGAGATGCTAAAAGAAGAGATTGCTTCTTGCATTTAAACAGAGTGTGATGCATGGATGAGAACACTGCTCTGAATTTCCCTTCAGAAACGGAGTTAAAGCCCATGACCTATGTCTTCCTACAAGCAAGAGTTCATTTCTGGAAAAGTATGTGAATTTTGGGCTCAAATTATTTTACACAGTTCACGGACCCAACGCGATTCTCACTATTAACTCAAGAGCATTTGTGTAAGTGGAGCTGTGGTTTGAATCAGTTTCATCAGTAGTGTTGAAATACATATGGTCCGTATGAGTAGGAAATACAGTTCTTTTTTTCTCAGCATGCTCATGGTTCTTGCTGTATTAGAGATGCTCGAAAGAAGAGCTTGCTTCTTGCGTTAAAACAGAGTGTGTTTCATGGATGAGAACACTGCTCTGAGTTTCCCTTCAGAAACGGAGTTAAACCACCGAATCTAGGTCTTCCTACAAGCAAGAGTTCATTTCTGCAAAACTATGTGAATTTTGGGCTCAAATGATTTTACACAGTTCAAGATCCCAACGCGATTCTGACAATTAACTAAAGAGCATGTATGTAAGTGGAGCTGTGGTTTGTATCAGTTTCATAAGTAGAGTTGAACTACATATAGTCCGTATGAGTAGGAAATAAAGTTCTTTATTTCTCAGCATGCGCATGGTTCTTGCTGTATTAGAGATGCTCGAAAGAAGAGCTTGCTTCCTGCGATAAAACAGAGTGTGTTCAATGGATGAGAACACTGCTCTGAGTTTCCCTTCATAAACGGAGTTGAACCACAGGATCTGTGTCTTCCTACAAGCAAGAGTTCATTTCTGGTAAACCAAATGAATTTTGGGGTCAAATGATTTTACACAGTTCAAGAACCCAACGCGATTCTCACTATTAACTAAACAGCATTTATGTAAATGGAGCTGTGGTTTGTATCAGTTTCATAAGAAGAGTTGAACAATGTATGGTCCGTATGAGTAGGAAACACAGTTCTTTTTTTCTGGGCATGCTCAGATTTCTTGCTGTATTTAAGACACTCGAAAGAAGAGCATTCTTCTTGCGTTAAAACAGTGTGTGTTTCATTGATGAGAAGACTGCTCTGAATTTCCCTTCAGAAAAGGAGTTAATCCACAGGATCTGTGTCTTCCTACAAGCAAGAGTTCATTTCTGGTAAACCAAGTGAATTTTGGGGTCAAATGATTTTACACAGTTCAAGATCCCAACGCGATTCTCACTATTAACTAAAGAACATTTATGTAAGTGGAGCTGTGGTTTGTATCAGTTTCATAAGAAGAGAAGAACAATGTAAGGTCCGTATGAGTAGGAAATACAGTTCTTTTTTACTGGTCATGCTCATGGTTCTTGCTGTATTAGATACGCTCGAAAGAAGAGATTGCTTCTTGCATTAAAACAGAGTGTGTTTCATGGAAGAGAATACTGCTCTGAATTTCCCATCAGAAATGGAGTTAAAGCCCAGGATCTGTG
The DNA here is from genome assembly GCA_949786405.1 of Onychomys arenicola. Lineage (NCBI taxonomy): Eukaryota > Metazoa > Chordata > Mammalia > Rodentia > Cricetidae > Onychomys > Onychomys arenicola. Next base: position 938,828 of record CATKUM010000019.1, on the reverse strand, counting down.
TCTTCCTACAAGCAAGAGTTCATTTCAGGTACACCAAGTGAATTTTGGAATCAAATGAATTTGCACAGTTCAGGAAACCAACGCAATTCTCACTATTAACCCAAGAGTATTTATGTAAGTGGACCTGTGGTTTGTATCAGTTTCATAAGAAGAGTTGAACAATGTATGGTCCGTATGAGTAGGAAACACAGTTCTTTTTTTCTGGGCATGCTCATGTTTCTTGCTGTATTAGAGATGCTGGAATGAAGAGCTAGCTTCTTGCATTAAAACGCAGTGTGTTCCGGGATGAGAACACTGGTCTTAATTTCCCTTCAGAAACGGAGTTAAACCACCGAATCTGTGTCTTCCTACAAGCAAGAGTTCATTTCTGCAAAACTATGTGAATTTTGGGCTCAAATGATTTTACACAGTTCAAGAACCCAACGCGATTCTCACAATTAACTAAAGAGCATTTATGTAAGTGGAGCTGTGGTTTGAATCAGTATCATCAGTAGAGTTGAAATACATATGGTCCATATGAGGAGGAAACACAGTTATTTTTTGCTACGCATGCTCATGTTTCTTGCTGTATTAGAGATGATCGAGAGAAGAGCTTGCTTCTTGCGTTAAAACAGAGTGTGTTACATGGATGAGAACACTGCTCTGAATTTCCCTTCAGAAACGGAGTTAAAGCCCAGGATATGTGTCTTCCTACAAGCAAGAGTTCATTTCTGGTAAACCAAGTGAATTTTGGGTTCAAATAATTTTACACAGTTCACGAACCCAACGCGATTCTCACTATTAACTCAAGACCATTTATGTAAGTGGAGCTGTGTTTTGTATCATTTTCTTAAGCAGAGTTGAACTATGTATGGTCCGTATGAGTAGGAAACACAGTTCTTTTTTACTGGGCATGCTCATGTTTCTTGCTGTATTAGAGATGCTCGAAAGAAGAGCTTGCTTCTTGCGTTAAAACAGAGTGTGTTTCATGGATGAGAGCACTGCTCTGAGTTTCCCTTCAGAAACGGAGTTGAACCACAGGATCTGTGTCTTCCTACAAGCAAAAGTTCATTTCTGGAAAACCAAGAGAAGTTTGAGCTCAAATCATTTTACACAGTTCATGAAACCAACACGATTCCCACTATTAACTAAAGAGCATTTATATAAGTAGAGCTGTGGTTTGTATCAGTTTCATAAGTAGAGTTGAAATACATATGGACCATATGAGTAGGAAACACAGTTCCTTTTTTCTGGGCATTCTCATGGTTCTTGCTGTATTAGAGATGCTGGAATGAAGAGCTAGCTTCTTGCGTTAAAACGCAGTGTGTTCCGGGATGAGAACACTTGTCTTAATTTCCCTTCTGAAACGGAGTTAAACCACCGAATCTATGTCTTCCTACAAGCAAGAGTTCATTTCTGCAAAACTATGTGAATTTTGGGCTCAAATGATTTTACACAGTTCAAGATCCCAACGCGATTCTGACAATTAACTAAAGAGCATGTATGTAAGTGGAGCTGTGGTTTGTATCAGTTTCATAAGTAGAGTTGAACTACATATAGTCCGTATGAGTAAGAAATAAAGTTCTTTATTTCTCAGCATGCGCATGGTTCTTGCTGTATTAGAGATGCTCGAAACAAGAGCTTGCTTCCTGCGATAAAACAGAGTGTGTTCAATGGATGAGAACACTGCTCTGAATTTCCCTTCAGAAACGGAGTTAAAGCCCAGGATCTGTGTCTTCCTACAAGCAAGAGTTCATTTCTGGTAAACCAAGCGAATTTTGGGGTCAAATGATTTTACACAGTTCACGAACCCAACGCGATTCTCACTATTAACTCAAGAGCATTTATGTAAGTGGAGCTGTGTTTTGTATCATTTTCATAAGCAGAGTTGAACTATGTATAGTCCGTATGAGTAGGAAACACAGTTCTTTTTTTCTGGGCATGCTCATGTTTCTTGCTGTATTAGAGACGCTCGAAAGAAGACATTGCTTCTTGCATTAAAACAGAGTGTGTCTCATGGATGAGAACACTGCTCTGAATTTCCCTTCAGAAACGGAGTTAAAGCCCAGGATATGTGTCTTCCTACAAGCAAGAGTTCATTTCTGGAAAACTATGTGAATTTTGGGCTTAAATGATTTTACACAGTTCAAGAAACCAAAGCGATTCTCACAATTAATTAAAGAGCATTTATGTAAGTGGAGCTGTGGTTTGAATCAGTTTCATCAGTAGTGTTGGAATACGTATGGTACATATGAGGAGGAAACACAGTTATTTTTTGCTATGCATGCTCATGTTTCTTGCTGCATTAGAGATGATCGAGAGAAGAGCTTGCTTCTTGCGTTAAAACAGAGTGTGTTACATGGATGAGAACACTGCTCTGAATTTCCCTTCAGAAACGGAGTTAAAGCCCAGGATGTGTCTTCCTAAAAGCAAGAGTTCATTTCTGGTAAACCAAGTGAATTTTGGGGTCAAATAATTTTACACAGTTCACGAACCCAACGTGATTTTCACTATTAACTCAAGACCATTTATGTAAGTGGAGCTGTGGTTTGTATCAGTTTCATAAGCAGAGTTGAACTATGTATTGTCCGTATGAGTAGGAAACACAATTCTTTTTTTCTGGGCATGCTCATGTTTCCTGCTGTATTAGAGATGCTAAATGAAGAGATTGCTTCTTGCCTTTAAACAGAGTGTGATGCATGGATGAGAACAATGCTCTGAATTTCCCTTCAGAAAAGGAGTTAAAGCCCATGACCTCTGTCTTCCTAAATGCAAGAGTTCATTTCTGGAAAACCATGTTAATTTTGGGCTCAAATGATTTTACACATTTCACGGACCCAACGCGATTCTCACTATTAACTCAAGAGCATTGATGTAAGTGGAGCTGTGGTTTGTATCAGTTTCATAAGCAGAGTTAAACTACTTATGGTCCGTATGAGTAGGAAACACAGTTCTTTTTTTCTGGTCATGCTCATGGTTCTTGCTCTATTAGAGATGCTGGAAAGAAGAGGTAGCTTCTTGCGTTAAAACGCAGTGTGTTCCGGGATGAGAACACTGGTCTTAATTTCCCTTCAGAAACGGAGTTAAACCACCGAATATGTGTCTTCCTACATGCAAGAGTTCGTTTCGGCAAAACTTTTGAATTTTGGGCTCAAATGATTTTACACAGTTCAAGATCCCAACGCGATTCTCACAATTAACTAAAGAGCATTTATGTAAGTGGAGCTGTGGTTTGTATCAGTTTCATAAGTAGAGTTGAACTACATATGGTCCATATGAGTAGGAAATAAAGTTCTTTTTTTCTCAGCATGCTCATGGTTCTTGCTGTATTAGAGATGCTCGAAAGAAGAGCTTGCTTCCTGCGTTAAAACAGAGTGTGTTTCATGGATGAGAACACTGCTCTGAGTTTCCCTTCATAAACGGAGTTGAACCGCAGGATCTGTGTCTTCCTACAAGCAAGAGTTCATTTCTTGTAAACCAACTGAATTTTGCGTTCAAATGATTTTACACAGTTCAAGAACCCAACGCGATTCTCACTATTAACGAAAGAGCATTTATGTAAATGGAGCTGTGGTTTGTATCAGTTTCATAAGAAGAGTTGAACAATGTATGGTCCGTATGAGTAGGAAACACAGTTCTTTTTTTCTGGGCATGCTCAGATTTCTTGCTGTATTTAAGACACTCGAAAGAAGAGCATTCTTCTTGCCTTAAAACAGAGTGTGTTTCATTGATGAGAAGACTGCTCTGAATTTCCCTTCAGAAAAGGAGTTAAATCACAGGATCTGTTTCTTCCTACAAGCAAGAGTCCATTTCTGAAAAACAATGTGAATTTTGGGCTCAAATGATTTTACACAGTTCAAGAACCCAAAGCGATTCTCACAATTAATTAAAGAGCATTTATGTAACTGGAGCTTTGGGTTGAATCAGTTTCATCAGTAGAGTTGAAATACATATGGTCCGCGTGAGTAGGAAATACAGTTCTTTTTTTCTCGGCATGCTCATGATTCTTGCTGTATTAGAGATGCTCGAAAGAAGAGCTTGCTTCTTGCGATAAAACACAGTGTGTTTCATGGATGAGAACACTGCTCTGAATTTCCCTTCAGAAACGGAGTTAAAGCCCAGGATCTGTGTCTTACTACAAGCAAGAGTTCATTTCTGGTAAACCAAGCGAATTTTGGGGTCAAATGATTTTACACAGTTCAAGAAACCAAAGCGATTCTCACAATTAATTAAAGAGCATTTATGTAAGTCGAGCTGTGGTTTGAATCAGTTTCATCAGTAGAGTTGAAATACGTATGGTCCATATGAGGAGGAAACACAGTTATTTTTTGCTATGCATGCTCATGTTTCTTGCTGCATTAGAGATGATCGAGAGAAGAGCTTGCTTCTTGCGTTAAAACAGAGTGTGTTACATGGATGAGAACACTGCTCTGAATTTCCCTTCAGAAACGGAGTTAAAGCCCAGGATATGTGTCTTCCTAAAAGCAAGAGTTCATTTCTGGTAAACCAAGTGAATTTTGGGGTCAAATAATTTTACACAGTTCACGAACCCAACCCGATTCTCACTATTAACTCAAGAGCATTTATGTAAGTGGAGCTATGGTTTGTATCAGTTTCATAAGCAGAGTTGAACTATGTATGGTCCGTATGAGTAGGAAACACAGTTCTTTTTTTCTGGGCATGCTCATGGTTCTTGCTGTATTAGAGATGCTTTAAAGAAGAGCTAGCTTCTTGCGTTAAAATGCAGTGTGTTCCATGGATGAGAACACTGGTCTTAATTACCCTTTAGAGATGGAGTTAAACCACAGGATCTGTTTCTTCCTACAAGCAAGAGTTCATTTCTGAAAAACAATGTGAATTTTGGGCACAAATGATTTTACACAGTTCAAGAACCGAAAGCGATTCTCACAATTAATTAAAGAGCACTTATGCAACTGGAGCTCTGGTTTGAATCAGTTTCATCAGTAGAGTTGAAATACATATGGTCCGTATGAGTAGGAAATACAGTTCGTTTTTTCTCGGCATGCTCATGATTCTTGCTGTATTAGAGATGCTCGAAAGAAGAGCTTGCTTCTTGCGTTAAAACAGAGTGTGTTTCATGGCTGAGAACACTGCTCTGAGTTTCCCTGCCGAATTGGAGTAGAACCACAGGATCTGTGTCTTCCTACAAGCAAAAGTTCATTTCTGGTAATCCAAGAGATGTTTGAGGTCAAATGATTTTACACATTTCATAAAACCAACACGATTCCCACTATTAACTAAAGAGCATTTATATAAGTGGAGCTGTGGTTTGTATCAGTTTCATAAGTAGAGTTGAAATACATATGGTCCATATGAGTAGGAAACTCAGTTCTTTTTTTCTCGGCATGCTCATGGTTCTTGCTGTATTAGAGATGTTGGAATGAAGAGCTAGCTTCTTGCGTTAAAACGCAGTGTGTTCCATGGATGAGAACACTGGTCATAATTTCCCTTCAGAAACGGAGTTAAACCACAGGATCTGTGTCTTCCTACAAGCAAGAGTTCATTTCTGCAAAACTATGTGAATTTTGGGCTCAAATGATTTTACACAGTTCAAGAACCCAACGCGATTCTCACAATTAACTAAAGAGCATTTATGTAAGTGGAGCTGTGGTTTGTATCAGTTTCATCAGTAGAACTGAAATACAAATGGTCCGCATGAGTACGAAATACTGTTCTTTTTTTCTCCTCATGCTCATGGTTCTTGATGTATTAGAGATGCTCGAAAGAATAGCTTGCTTCTTGCGTTAAAACAGATTGTGTTTCATGGATGAGTACACTGCTCTGAATTTCCCTTCAGAAACGGAGTTAAACCACAAGTACTGTGTCTTCCTACAAGCAAGAGTTCATTTCTGGTAAACCAAGTGAATTTTGTGCTCAAATGATTTTACACAGTTCACGAACACAAAGAGATTCCCACTATTAACTAAAGAGCATTTATATAAGTGGAGCTGTGGTTTGTATCAGTTTCATAAGTAGAGTTGAACTACATATGGTCCGTATGAGTAGGAAACACAGTTCTTTTTTTCTGGGCGTGCTCATGTTTCTTGCTGTATTAGAGATGCTCGAAAGAAGAGATTTCTTCTTGCATTAAAACAGAGTGTGTTTCATGGATGAGAACACTGCTCTGAATTTTCCTCCAGAAACGGAGTTAAAGCCCAGGATCTGTGTCTTCCTACAAGCAAGAGTTCATTTCTGGTAAACCAAGTGAATTTTGGGCTCAAATGATTTTACACAGTTCACGAACACAAAGAGATTCCCACTATTAACTAAAGAGCATTTATATAAGTGGAGCTGTGGTTTGTATCAGTTTCATAAGTAGAGTTGAACTACATATGGTCCGTATGAGTAGAAAACACAGTTCTTTTTTTCTGGGCGTGCTCATGTTTCTTGCTGTATTAGAGATGCTCGAAAGAAGAGATTTCTTCTTGCATTAAAACAGAGTGTGTTTCATGGATGAGAACACTGCTCTGAATTTTCCTCCAGAAACGGAGTTAAAGCCCAGGATCTGTGTCTTCCTACAAGCAAGAGTTCATTTCTGGTAAACCAAGTGAATTTTGGGCTCAAATGATTATACACAGTTCACGAACCAAATGCGATTCTCACTATTAACTCAAGAGCATTTATGTAAGTGGAGCTGTGGTTTGTATCAGTTTCAAAAGCAGAGTTGAACTACATATGGTCCGTGGAGTAGGAAACACAGAACTTTTTTTTTCGGCATGCTCATGGGTCCTGCTTTATTAGAGAAGCTGGAAAGAACAGCTAGCTTCTTGCGTTAAAACGCTGTGTGTTCCATGGATGAGAACACTGGTCTTAATTTCCCTTCAGAATCGAAGTTAAACCACAGGATCTGTGTCTTCCTACAAGCAAGAGTTCATTTCTGCAAAAGTATGTGAATTTTGGGCTCAAATGATTTTACACAGTTCAAGAACCCAAAGCGATTCTCACAATTAATTAAAGAGCATTTATGTAAGTGGAGCTCTGGTTTGAATCAATTTCATCAGTAGAGTTGAAATACATATGGTCCGTATGAGTAGGAAATACAGTTATTTTTTCTTGGCATGCTCTTAATTCTTGCTGTATTAGAGATGCTCGAAAGAAGAGCTTGCTTCTTGCGTTAAAAAAGAGTGTGTTTCATGGATGACAACACTGCTCTGAGTTTCGCTTCAGAAATGGAGTTGAACCACAGGATCTGTGTCTTCCTACAAGCAAAAGTTCATTTCTGGTAAACCAAGAGAAGTTTGAGATCAAATGATTTTACACAGTTCAGGAAACCAACACGATTCCCACTATTAACTAAAGAGCATTTATATAATTGGAGCTGTGGTTTGTATCAGTTTCTTAAGTAGAGTTGAAATGCATATGGTCCATATGTGTAGGAAACACAGTTCTTTTATTCTGGGCATGCTCATGGTTCTTGCTGTATTAGAGATGCTGGATTGAAGAGCTAGCTTCTTGCGTTAAAACGCATTGTGTTCCATGGATGAGAACACTGGTCTTAATTTCCATTCAGAAACAGAGTAAAACCACAGGATCTGTGTCTTCCTACAAGAAAGAGTTCATTTCTGCAAAACTATGTGAATTTTGGGCTGAAATGATTTTACACAGTTCAAGAACCCAGCGCGATTCTCACAATTAACTAAAGAGCATTTATGTAAGTGGAAGTGTGGTTTGTATCAGTTTCATCAGTAGAACTGAAATACATATGGTCCGTATGAGTACGAAATACTGTTCTTTTTTTCTCCTCATGCTCATGGTTCTTGATGTATTAGAGATGCTCGAAAGATTAACTTGCTTCTTGCGATAAAACAGAGTGTGTTTCATGGATGAGAACACTGCTCTGAATTTCCCTTCAGAAACGGAGTTAAAGCCCAGGATATGTGTCTTCCTACAAGCAAGAGTACATTTATGGTAAACCAAGCGAATTTTGGGGTCAAATGATTTTACACAGTTCACGAACCCAACGTGATTCTCACTATTAACTCAAGAGCATTTATGTAAGTGGAGCTGTGTTTTGTATCAGTTTCATAAGCAGAGTTGAACTATGTATGGTCCGTATAAGTAGGAAACACAGTTCTTTTTTTCTGGGCATTCTCATGTTTCTTGCTGTATTAGAGACGCTCGAAAGAAGAGATTGCTTCTTGCATTAAAACAGAGTGTATCTCATGGATGAGAACACTGCTAGGAATTTCCCTCCAGAAACGGAGTTAAAGCCCATGACCTGTGTCTTCCTACAAGCAAGAGTTCATTTCTGGAAAACTATGTGAATTTTGGGCTCAAATGATTTTACACAGTTCACGGACCCAACGCGATTCTCACTATTAACTCAAGAGCATTTATGTAAGTGGAGCTGTGATTTGTATCAGTTTCATAAGCAGAGTTGAACTACGTATGGTCCCTATGAGTAGGAAACACAGTTCTTTTTTTCTGGGCATGCTCATGGTTCTTGCTGTATTAGAGATGCTGGAAAGAAGAGCTAGCTTCTTGCGTTAAAACGCAGTGTGTTCCATGGATGAGAACACTGGACTTAATTACCCTACAGAGATGGAGTTAAACCACTGGATCTGTGTCTTCCTACAAGCAAGAGTTCATTTCTGCAAAACTATGTGAATTTTGGGCTCAAATGATTTTACACAGTACAAGAACCCAAAGCGATTCTCACAATTAATTAAAGAGCATTTATGTAAGTGGAGATCTGGTTTGAATCAGTTTCATAGTAGAGTTGAAATACATATGGTCCCTATGATTAGGAAATATAGTTCTTTTTTTCTGGTCATGCTCATGGTTCTTGCTGTATTAGAGATGCTTGAACGAAGAGCTTGCTTCTTGCGTTAAAACAGAGTGTGTTTCATGGATGAGAACACTGCTCTGAGTTTCCCTTCAGAAACGGAGTTGAACTACAGGATATGTGTCTTCCTGCAAGCAAGAGTTCATTTCTGGAAATCTATGTGAATTTTGGCCTCAAATGATTTGACTCAGTTCAAGAAACCAACGCGATTCTCACAATTAACTAAAGAGCATTTATATAAGTGGAGCTGTGGTTTGTATCAGTTTCATAAGCAGAGTTGAACAATGTATGGTCCATATGAGTAGGAAACACAGTTATTTTTTTCTGGTCATGCTCATCGTTCTTGATGTATTAGATATGCTCGAAAGAAGAGATTGCTTCTTTCCTTAAAACAGAGTGTGTTTCATGGATGAGAACACTGCTCTGAATTTCCTTTCACAAACGGAGTTAAAGCCCAGGATCTGTGTCTTCCTACAAGCAAGTGTTCATTTCTGGTAAACCAAGTGAATTTTGGGGTCAAATAATTTTACACAGTTCATGAACCCAACGCGATTCTCACTATTAACTCAAGACCATTTATGTAAGTGGAGCTTTGGTTTGTATCAGTTTCATAAGCAAAGTTGAACTACGTATGGTCCATATGAGTAGGAAACACAGTTCTTTTTTTTCTGGGCATGCTCATGTTTCCTGCTGTATTAGAGATGCTAAAAGAAGAGATTGCTTCTTGCATTTAAACAGAGTGTGATGCATAGATGAGAACACTACTCTGAATTTCCCTTCAGAAACGGAGATAAAGCCCATGACCTGTGTCTTCCTACAAGCAAGAGTTCATTTCTGGAAAACTATGTGAATTTTGGGCTCAAATGATTTTACACAGTTCACGGACCCAACGCGATTCTCACTATTAACTCAAGAGCATTTATGTAAGTGGAGCTGTGATTTGTATCAGTTTCATAAGCAGAGTTGAACTACGTATGGTCCGTATGAGTAGGAAACACAGTTCTTTTTTTCTGGGCATGCTCATGGTTCTTGCTGTATTAGAGATGCTGGAAAGAAGAGCTAGCTTCTTGCGTTAAAACGCAGTGTGTTCCATGGATGACAACACTGCTCTGATGTTCCCTTCAGAAACGGAGTTAAACCACAGGATCTGTGTCTTCCTACAAGCAAGAGTTCATTTCTGCAAAACTATGTGAATTTTGGGCTCAAATGATTTTACACAGTTCAAGAACCCAAAGCGATTCTCACAATTAATTAAAGAGCATTTATGTAAGTGGAGCTCTGGTTTGAATCAGTTTCATCAGTAGAGTTGAAATACATATGGTCCATATGAGTAGGAAATACAGTTCTTTTTTTCTCGGCATGCTCATGGTTCTTGCTGTATTAGAGATGCTCGAAAGAAGAGCTTGCTTCTTGCGTTAAAACAGAGTGAGTTTCATGGATGAGAACACTGCTCTGAGTTTCCCTTCAGAAACGGAGTTGAACTACAGGATATGTGTCTTCCTACAAGCAAAAGTTCATTTCTGGTAAACCAAGAGAAGTTTGAGCTCAAATGATTTTACACAGTTCACGAAAACAACAAGATTCCCACTCTTAACTAAAGAGCATTTATATAAGTGGAGCTGTGGTTTGTATCAGTTTCATAAGTAGAGTTGAAATACATATGGTCCATATGAGTAGGAAACACAGTTCTTTGTTTCTGGGCATGCTCATGGTTCTTTCTCTATTAGAGATGCTTGAAGGAAGAGCTAGCTTCTTGCGTTAAAACGCAGTGTGTTCCAGGATGAGAACACTTGTCTTAATTTCCCTTCATAAACGGAGTTAAACCACCTAATCTGTGTCTTCCTAGAAGCAAGAGTTCGTTTCTGCAAAATTATGTGAATTTTGGGCTCAAATGATTTTACACAGTTCAAGAACCCAACGCGATTCTCACAATTAACTAAAGAGCATTTAAAGTGGAGCTGTGGTTTGTATCAGTTTCATAAGAGGAGTTGAACTACATATGGTCCGTATGAGTAGGAAATAAAGTTCTTTTTTTCTCAGCATGCTCATGGTTCTTGCTGTATTAGAGATGCTCAAAAGAAGAGCTTGCTTCCTGTGATAAAACAGAGTGTGTTTCATGGATGAGAACACTGCTCTGAGTTTCCCTTCAGAAACGGAGTTGAACCACAGGATATGTGTCTTCCTGCAAGCAAGAGTTCATTTCTGGAAATCTATGTGAATTTTGGCCTCAAATGATTTGACTCAGTTCAAGAAACCAACGCGATTCTCACAATTAACTAAAGAGCATTTATATAAGTGGAGCTGTGGTTTGTATCAGTTTCATAAGCAGAGTTGAACTACGTATGGTCCATATGAGTAGGAAACACAGTTCTTTTTTTTCTGGGCATGCTCATGTTTCCTGCTGTATTAGAGATGCTAAAAGAAGAGATTGCTTCTTGCATTTAAACGGAGTGTGATGCATAGATGAGAACACTACTCTGAATTTCCCTTCAGAAACGGAGTTAAAGCCCATGACCTGTGTCGTCCTACAAGCAAGAGTTCATTTCTGGAAAACTATGTGAATTTTGGGCTCAAATGATTTTACACAGTTCACGGACCCAACGCGATTCTCACTATTAACTCAAGAGCATTTATGTAAGTGGAGCTGTGGTTTGTATCAGTTTCATAAGCAGAGTTGAACTACGTATGGTCCATATGAGTAGGAAATACAGTTCTTTTTTTCTCGGCATGATCATGGTTCTTGCTGTATTAGAGATGCTGGTATGAAGAGCTAGCTTCTTGCGTTAAAATGCAGTGTGTTCCATGGATGAGATCACTGGTCTTAATTTCCCTTCAGAAACGGAGTTAAAGCCCAGGATTTGTGTCTTCCTACAAGCAAGAGTTCATTTCTGGAAAACTATGTGAATTTTGGGTCAAATGATTTTACACAGTTCAAGAACCCAAAGCGATTCTCACAGTTAATTAAATAGCATTTATGTAAGTGGAGCTCTGTTTTGAATCAGTTTCATCAGTAGAGTTGAAATACATATGGTCCATATGAGTAGGAAGTACTGTTCTTTTTTTCTGGGCATGCTCATGGTTCTTGCTGTATTAGAGATGCTCGAGAGAAATGCTTGCTTCTTGCGTTAAAACAGAGTGTGTTTCATGGATGAGAACACTGCCCTGAATTTCCCTTCAGAAACGGAGTTAAACCACAGGATCTGTGTCTTCCTACAAGCAAGAGTTCATTTCTGGTAAACTAAGTGAATTTTGTGCTCAAATGATTTTACACAGTTCACGAACACAACGCGATTCCCACTATTAACTAAAGATCATTTATATAAGTGGAGCTGTGGTTGTATCAGTTTCATAAGCAGAGTTGAACTAAGTATGGCCCATATGAGTAGGAAACACAGTTCTTTTTTTCTGGGCATGCTCATGGTTCTTGCTGTATTAGAGATGTTGGAATGAAGAGCTAGCTTCTTGCGTTAAAACGCAGTGTGTTCCATGGATGAGAACACTGGTCTTAATTATCCTTCAGAAACGGAGTTAAACCACAGGATCTGTGTCTTCCTACAAGCAAGAGTTCATTTCTGGTAAACCAACAGAATTTTGGGGTCAAATGATTTTACACAGTTCAAGAACCCAACGGGATTCTCACTATTAACTAAAGAGCATTTATGTAAATGGTGCTGTGGTTTGTATCAGTTTCATAAGAAGTGTTGAACAATGTATGGTCCGTATGAGTAGGAAACACAGTTCTTTTTTTCTGGGCATGCTCATGGTTCTTGCTGTATTAGATATGTTGGAATGAAGAGCTAGCTTCTTGCGTTAAAATGCAGTGTGTTCCATGGATGAGAACACTGGTCTTAATTACCCTTCAGAGATGGAGTTAAACCACAGGATCTGTGTCTTCCTACAAGCAACAGTTCATTTCTGGTAAACAAAGTGAATTTTGGAGTTCAAATGAGTTTACACAGTTCACGAAACCAACGCGATTCTCACTATCAACTCAAGAGCATTTATGTAAGTGGAGCTGTGATTTGTATCTGTTTCATAAGCAGAGTTGAACTACTTATGGTCCGTATGAGTAGGAAACACAGTTCCTTTTTTTCTGGGCATGCTCATGGTTCTTGCTGTATTGGAGATGCTGGAAAGAAGAGCTAGCTTCTTGCGTTAAAACAGAGTGTGTTTCATGGATGAGAACACTTGTCTTAATTTCCTTTCAGAAACGGAGTTAAACCACCGAATCTGTGTCTTCCTACAAGCAAGAGTCCGTTTCTGCAAAACTATATGAATTTTGGGCTCAAATGATTTTACACAGTTCAAGAACCCAACGCGATACTCACAATTAACTAAAGAGCTTTCATGTAAGTGGAGCTGTGGTTTGTATCAGTTTCATAAGTAGAACTGAAATACATATGGTGCGCATGAGTAGGAAATACAGTTCTTTTTTTCTCGGCATGCTCATCGTTCTTGCTGTAATAGAGATGCTTGAAAGAATAGCTTTCTTCTTGCGTTAAAACAGAGTGTGTTTCATGGATGAGAACACTGCTCTGAGTTTCCCTTCAGAAACGGAGTTCAACCACAGGATCTGTATATTCCTACAAGCAAAAGTTCATTTCTGGTAAACCAAGAGAATTTTGAGCTCAAATGATTTTACACAGTTCATGAAACCAATGTGATTCCCACAATTAACTAAAGAGCATTTATATAATTGGAGCTGTGGTTTGTATCAGTTTCATAAGTAGAGTTGAACTACATATGGTCCATATTAGTAGGAAACACAGTTCTTTTTTTCTGGGTATGCTCATGTTTCTTTCTGTTTTAGAGATGCTCGAAAGAAGAGCTTGCGTCTTGCATTAAAACAGAGTGTGTCTCATGGATGAGAACACTGCTCTGAATTTCCCTTCAGAAACGGAGATAAAGCCCAGGATCTGTGTCTTCCTACAAGCAAGAGTTCATTTCTGGTAAACCAAATGAATTTTGGGGTCAAATAATTATACACACTTCACGAACCAAAAGCGATTCTCACTATTACCTCAAGAGCCTTTATGTAAGTGGGGCTGTGGTTTGTATCAGTTTCATAAGAAGAGTTGAACAATGTATGGTCCGTATGAGTAGGAAACACAGTTCTTTTTTCTGGGCATGCTCATAGTTCTTGCTGTATTAGATACGCTCGAAAGAAGAGCTTGCTTCCTGCGTTAAAACAGAGTGTGTTCAATGGATGAGAACACTGCTCTGAGTTTCGCTTCAGAAACGGAGTTGAACCACAGGATCTGTGTCTTCCTGCAAGCAAAAGTTCATTTCTGGTAAACCAGTAGAATTTTGAGCTCAAATGATTTTACACAGTACATGAAACCAACGCGATTCCCTCGATTAACGAAAGAGCATTTATATAAGTGGAGCTGTGGTTTGCATCACTTTCATAAGTAGAGTTGAACTACATATGGTCCGTATGAGTAGGAAACACAGATCTTTTTTTTCTGGCCATGCTCATGGTTCTTGCTGTATTAGAGATGCTGGAAAGAAGAGCTAGCTTCTTGCGTTAAAACGCAGTGTGTTCCGGGATGAGAACACTTGTCTTAATTTCCTTTCAGAAACGGAGTTAAACCACCGAATCTGTGTCTTCCTACAAGCAAGAGTCCGTTTCTGCAAAACTATATGAATTTTGGGCTCAAATGATTTTACACAGTTCAAGAACCCAACGCGATTCTCACAATAAACTAAAGAGCTTTCATGTAAGTGGAGCTGTGGTTTGTATCAGTTTCATAAGTAGAACTGAAATACATATGGTGCGCATGAGTAGGAAATACAGTTCTTTTTTTCTCGGCATGCTCATGGTTCTTGCTGTAATAGAGATGCTTGAGAGAATAGCTTTCTTCCTGCGTTAAAACAGAGTGTGTTTCATGGATGAGAACACTGCTCTGAGTTTCCCTTCGGAAACGGAGTTCAACCACAGGATCAGTATATTCCTACAAGCAAAAGTTCATTTCTGGTAAACCAAGAGAATTTTGAGCTCAAATGATTTTACACAGTTCATGAAACCAACGTGATTCCCACAATTAACTAAAGAGCATTTATATAAGTGGAGCTGTGGTTTGTATCAGTTTCATAAGTAGAGTTTAACTACATATGGTCCATATTAGTAGGAAACACAGTTCTTTTTTTCTGGGTATGCTCATGTTTCTTGCTGTATTAGAGATGCTCGAAAGAAGAGCTTGCGTCTTGCATTAAAACAGAGTGTGTCTCATGGATGAGAACACTGCTCTGAATTTCCCTTCAGAAACGGAGATAAAGCCCAGGATCTGTGTCTTCCTACAAGCAAGAGTTCATTTCTGGTAAACCAAATGAATTTTGGGGTCAAATAATTATACACACTTCACGAACCAAAAGTGATTCTCACTATTACCTCAAGAGCCTTTATGTAAGTGGAGCTGTGGTTTGTATCAGTTTCATAAGAAGAGTTGAACAATGTATGGTCCGTATGAGTGGGAAACACAGTTCTTTTTTTCTGGGCATGCTCATAGTTCTTGCTGTATTAGATACGCTCGAAAGAAGAGCTTGCTTCCTGCGTTAAAACAGAGTGTGTTCAATGGATGAGAACACTGCTCTGAGTTTCGCTTCAGAAAAGGAGTTGAACCACAGGATCTGTGTCTTCCTGCAAGCAAAAGTTCATTTCTGGTAAACCAGTAGAATTTTGAGCTCAAATGATTTTACACAGTACATGAAACCAACGCGATTCCCTCTATTAACTAAAGAGCATTTATATAAGTGGAGCTGTGGTTTGTATCACTTTCATAAGTAGAGTTGAACTACATATGATCCGTATGAGTAGGAAACACAGATCTTTTTTTCTGGGCATGCTCATGTTTCTTGCTGTATTAGAGATGCTCGAAAGAAGAGCTTGCTTCTTGCATTAAAACAGAGTGTGTTTCATGGAAGAGAATACTGTTCGGAATTTCCCTTCAGAAACGGAGTTAAAGACCAGGATCTGTGTCTTCCTACAAACAAGAGTTCATTTCTGGTAAACCAAGTAAATTTTGGGGTCAAATGATTTTACACAGTTCACGAACCCAACCCGATTCTAACAATTAACTAAAGAGCATTTATGTAAGTGGAGCTGTGGTTTGTATCAGTTTCATAAGCAGAGTTGAACTACGTATGGTCCATATGAGTAGGAAACACAGTTCTTTTTTTCTGGTCATGCTCATGGTTCTTGCTGAATTAGAGATGCTGAAAAGAAGAGCTAGCTTCTTGCGTTAAAACGCGGTGTGTTCCGGGATGAGAACACTTGTTTTAATTTCCCTTCAGAAACGGAGTTAAACCACCGAATCTGTGTCTTCCTACAAGCAAGAGTTCGTTTCTGGAAAACTATGTGAATTTTGGGCTCAAATGATTTTACACAGTTCACAGACCCAACACGATTCTCACTATTAACTCAAGAGCATTTACGTAAGTGGAGCTGTGGTTTGTATCAGTTTCATAAGCAGAGTTGAACTACGTATGGTCCCTATGAGTAGGAAACACAGTTCTTTTTTTCTGGGCATGCTCATGGTTCTTGCTGTATTAGAGATGATGGAAAGAAGAGCTAGCTTCTTGCGTTAAAACGCAGTGTGTTCCATGGATGACAACACTGCTCTGAGGTTCCCTTCAGAAACGGAGTTAAACCACAGGATCTGTGTCTTCCTACAAGCAAGAGTTCATTTCTGCAAAACTATGTGAATTTTGGGCTCAAATGATTTTACACAGTTCAAGAACCCAAAGCGATTCTCACAATTAACTAAAGAGCATTTATGTAAGTGGAGCTCTGGTTTGTATCAGTTCCATAAGTAGAGTTGAACTACATATGGTCCATATGAGTAGGAAATACAGTTCTTTTTTTCTCGGCATGCTCATGGTTCTTGCTGTATTAGAGATGCTTGAAAGAAGAGCTTGCTTCTTGCGTTAAAACAGAGTGAGTTTCATAGATGAGAACACTGCTCTGAGTTTCCCTTCAGAAACGGAGTTGAACTACAGGATATGTGTCTTCCTACAAGTAAAAGTTCATTTCTGGTAAACCAAGAGAATTTTGAGCTCAAATGATTTTACACAGTTCACGAAAACAACACGATTCCCACTCTTAACTAAAGAGCATTTATATAAGTGGAGCTGTGGTTTGTATCAGTTTCATAAGTAGAGTTGAAATACATATGGTCCATATGAGTAGGAAACACAGTTCTTTGTTTCTGGGCATGCTCATGGTTCTTTCTCTATTAGAGATGCTGGAATGAAGAGCTAGCTTCTTGCGTTAGAACGCAGTGTGTTCCAGGATGAGAACACTTGTCTTAATTTCCCTTCATAAACGGAGTTAAACCACCTAATCTGTGTCTTCCTAGAAGCAAGAGTTCGTTTCTGCAAAACTATGTGAATTTTGGGCTCAAATGATTTTACACAGTTCAGGAACCCAACGCGATTCTCACAATTAACTAAAGAGCATTTAAAGTGGAGCTGTGGTTTGTATCAGTTTCATAAGAGGAGTTGAACTACATATGGTCCGTATGAGTAGGAAATAAAGTTCTTTTTTTCTCAGCATGCTCATGGTTCTTGCTGTATTAGAGATGCTCGAAAGAAGAGCTTGCTTCCTGTGTTAAAACAGAGTGTGTTTCATGGATGAGAACACTGCTCTGAGTTTCCCTTCAGAAACGGAGTTGAACCACAGGATATGTGTCTTCCTGCAAGCAAGAGTTCATTTCTGGAAATCTATGTGAATTTTGGCCTCAAATGATTTGACTCAGTTCAAGAAACCAACGCGATTCTCACAATTAACTAAAGAGCATTTATATAAGTGGAGCTGTGGTTTGTATCAGTTTCATAAGCAGAGTTGAACAATGTATGGTCCATATGAGTAGGAAACACAGTTATTTTTTTTCTGGTCATGCTCATCGTTCTTGATGTATTAGATATGCTCGAAAGAAGAGATTGCTTCTTGCATTAAAACAGAGTGTGTTTCATGGATGAGAACACTGCTCTGAATTTCCCTTCACAAACGGAGTTAAAGCCCAGGATATGTGTCTACCTACAAGCAAGTGTTCATTTCTGGTAAACCAAGTGAATTTTGGGGGCAAATAATTTTACACAGTTCATGAACCCAACGCGATTCTCACTATTAACTCAAGACCATTTATGTAAGTGGAGCTGTGGTTTGTATCACTTTCATAAGCAGAGTTGAACTACGTATGGTACATATGAGTAGGAAACACAGTTCTTTTTTTTCTGGGCATGCTCATGTTTCCTGCTGTATTAGAGATGCTAAAAGAAGAGATTGCTTCTTGCATTTAAACAGAGTGTGATGCATAGATGAGAACACTACTCTGAATTTCCCTTCAGAAACGGAGTTAAAGCCCATGAGCTGTGTCTTCCTACAAGCAAGAGTTCATTTCTGGAAAACTATGTGAATTTTGGGCTCAAATGATTTTACACAGTTCACGGACCCAACGCGATTCTCATTATTAACTCAAGAGCATTTATGTAAGTGGAGCTGTGGTTTGTATCAGTTTCATAAGCAGAGTTGAACTACTTATGGTCCGTATGAGTAGGAAACACAGTTCCTTTTTTTCTGGGCATGCTCATGGTTCTTGCTGTATTGGAGATGCTGGAAAGAAGAGCTAGCTTCTTGCGTTAAAACAGAGTGTGTTTCATGGATGAGAACACTGCTCTGAGTTTCCCTTCAGAAACGGAGTTCAACCACAGGATCTGTATATTCCTACAAGCAAAAGTTCATTTCTGGTAAACCAAGAGAATTTTGAGCTCAAATGATTTTACACAGTTCATGAAACCAACGTGATTCCCACAATTAACTAAAGAGCATTTATGTAAATGGAGCTGTGGTTTGTATCAGTTTCATAAGTAGAGTTGAACTACATATGGTCCCTATGAGTAGGAAACACAGATCTTTTTTTCTGGCCATGCTCATGGTTCTTGCTGTATTAGAGATGCTGGAAACAAGAGCTAGCTTCTTGCGTTAAAACGCAGTGTGTTCCGGGATGAGAACACTTGTCTTAATTTCCTTTCAGAAACGGAGTTAAACCACCGAATCTGTGTCTTCCTACAAGCAAGAGTCCGTTTCTGCAAAACTATATGAATTTTGGGCTCAAATGATTTTACACAGTTCAAGAACCCAACGCGATTCTCACAATTAACTAAAGAGATTTCATGTAAGTGGAGCTGTGGTTTGTATCAGTTTCATAAGTAGAACTGAAATACATATGGTGCGCATGAGTAGGAAATACAGTTCTTTTTTTCTCGGCATGCTCATGGTTCTTGCTGTAATAGAGATGCTTGAAAGAATAGCTTTCTTCTTGCGTTAAAACAGAGTGTGTTTCATGGATGAGAACACTGCTCTGAGTTTCCCTTCAGAAACGGAGTTCAACCACAGGATCTGTATATTCCTACAAGCAAAAGTTCATTTCTGGTAAACCAAGAGAATTTTGAGCTCAAATGATTTTACACAGTTCATGAAACCAACGTGATTCCCACAATTAACTAAAGAGCATTTATATAATTGGAGCTGTGGTTTGTATCAGTTTCATAAGTAGAGTTGAACTACATATGGTCCATATTAGTAGGAAACACAGTTCGTTTTTTCTGGGTATGCTCATGTTTCTTGCTGTTTTAGAGATGCTCGAAAGAAGAGCTTTCGTCTTGCATTAAAACAGAGTGTGTCTCATGGATGAGAACACTGCTCTGAATTTCCCTTCAGAAACGGAGATAAAGCCCAGGATCTGTGTCTTCCTACAAGCAAGAGTTCATTTCTGGTAAACCAAATGAATTTTGGGGTCAAATAATTATACACACTTCACGAACCAAAAGCGATTCTCACTATTACCTCAAGAGCCTTTATGTAAGTGGGGCTGTTGTTTGTATCAGTTTCATAAGAAGAGTTGAACAATGTATGGTCCGTATGAGTAGGAAACACAGTTCTTTTTTCTGGGCATGCTCATAGTTCTTGCTGTATTAGATACGCTCGAAAGAAGAGCTTGCTTCCTGCGTTAAAACAGAGTGTGTTCAATGGATGAGAACACTGCTCTGAATTTCGCTTCAGAAACGGAGTTGAACCACAGGATCTGTGTCTTCCTGCAAGCAAAAGTTCATTTCTGGTAAACCAGTAGAATTTTGAGCTCAAATGATTTTACACAGTACATGAAACCAACGCGATTCCCTCTATTAACTAAAGAGCATTTATATAAGTGGAGCTGTGGTTTGCATCACTTTCATAAGTAGAGTTGAACTACATATGGTCCGTATGAGTAGGAAACACAGATCTTTTTTTCTGGCGATGCTTATGGTTCTTGCTGTATTAGAGATGCTGGAAAGAAGAGCTAGCTTCTTGCGTTAAAACGCAGTGTGTTCCGGGATGAGAACACTTGTCTTAATTTCCTTTCAGAAACAGAGTTAAACCACCGAATCTGTGTCTTCCTACAAGCAAGAGTCCGTTTCTGCAAAACTATATGAATTTTGGGCTCAAATGATTTTACACAGTTCAAGAACCCAACGCGATTCTCACAATTAACTAAAGAGCTTTCATGTAAGTGGAGCTGTGGTTTGTATCAGTTTCATAAGTAGAACTGAAATACATATGGTGCGCATGAGTAGGAAATACAGTTCTTTTTTTCTCGGCATGCTCATTGTTCTTGCTGTAATAGAGATGCTTGAAAGAATAGCTTTCTTCTTGCGTTAAAACAGAGTGTGTTTCATGGATGAGAACACTGCTCTGAGTTTCCCTTCAGAAACGGAGTTCAACCACAGGATCTGTATATTCCTACAAGCAAAAGTTCATTTCTGGTAAACCAAGAGAATTTTGAGCTCAAATGATTTTACACAGTTCATGAAACCAACGTGATTCCCACAATTAACTAAAGAGCATTTATATAAGTGGAGCTGTGGTTTGTATCAGTTTCATAAGTAGAGTTGAACTACATATGGTCCATATTAGTAGGAAACACAGTTCTTTTTTTCTGGGTATGCTCATGTTTCTTGCTGTATTAGAGATGCTCGAAAGAAGAGCTTGCGTCTTGCATTAAAACAGAGTGTGTCTCATGGATGAGAACACTGCTCTGAATTTCCCTTCAGAAACGGAGATAAAGCCCAGGATCTGTGTCTTCCTACAAGCAAGAGTTCATTTCTGGTAAACCAAATGAATTTTGGGGTCAAATAATTATACACACTTCACGAACCAAAAGCGATTCTCACTATTACCTCAAGAGCCTTTATGTAAGTGGAGCTGTGGTTTGTATCAGTTTCATAAGAAGAGTTGAACAATGTATGGTCCGTATGAGTAGGAAACACAGTTCTTTTTTTCTGGGCATGCTCATAGTTCTTGCTGTATTAGATACGCTCGAAAGAAGAGCTTGCTTCCTGCATTAAAACAGAGTGTGTTCAATGGATGAGAACACTGCTCTGAGTTTCGCTTCAGAAACGGAGTTGAACCACAGGATCTGTGTCTTCCTGCAAGCAAAAGTTCATTTCTGGTAAACCAGTAGAATTTTGAGCTCAAATGATTTTACACAGTACATGAAACCAACGCGATTCCCTCTATTAACTAAAGAGCATTTATATAAGTGGAGCTGTGGTTTGTATCACTTTCATAAGTAGAGTTGAACTACATATGATCCGTATGAGTAGGAAACACAGATCTTTTTTTCTGGCCATGCTCATGGTTCTTGCTGTATTAGAGATGCTGGAAAGAAGAGCTAGCTTCTTGCGTTAAAACGCAGTGTGTTCCAGGATGAGAACACTTGTCTTAATTTCCTTTCAGAAACGGAGTTAAACCACCGAATCTGTGTCTTCCTACAAGCAAGAGTCCGTTTCTGCAAAACTATATGAATTTTGGGCTCAAATGATTATACACAGTTCAAGATCCCAACGCGATTCTCACAATTAACTAAAGAGCTTTCATGTAAGTGGAGCTGTGGTTTGTATCAGTTTCATAAGTAGAACTGAAATACATATGGTGCGCATGAGTAGGAAATACAGTTCTTTTTTTCTCGGCATGCTCATTGTTCTTGCTGTAATAGAGATGCTTGAAAGAATAGCTTTCTTCTTGCGTTAAAACAGAGTGTGTTTCATGGATGAGAACACTGCTCTGAGTTTCCCTTCAGAAACGGAGTTCAACCACAGGATCTGTATATTCCTACAAGCAAAAGTTCATTTCTGGTAAACCAAGAGAATTTTGAGCTCAAATGATTTTACACAGTTCATGAAACCAATGTGATTCTCACAATTAACTAAAGAGCATTTATATAAGTGGAGCTGTGGTTTGTATCAGTTTCATAAGTAGAGTTGAACTACATATGGTCCATATTAGTAGGAAACACAGTTCTTTTTTTCTGGGTATGCTCATGTTTCTTGCTGTATTAGAGATGCTCGAAAGAAGAGCTTGCGTCTTGCATTAAAACAGAGTGTGTCTCATGGATGAGAACACTGCTCTGAATTTCCCTTCAGAAACGGAGATAAAGCCCAGGATCTGTGTCTTCCTACAAGCAAGAGTTCATTTCTGGTAAACCAAATGAATTTTGGGGTCAAATAATTATACACACTTCACGAACCAAAAGCGATTCTCACTATTACCTCAAGAGCCTTTATGTAAGTGGAGCTGTGGTTTGTATCAGTTTCATAAGAAGAGTTGAACAATGTATGGTCCGTATGAGTAGGAAACACAGTTCTTTTTTTCTGGGCATGCTCATAGTTCTTGCTGTATTAGATACGCTCGAAAGAAGAGCTTGCTTCCTGCATTAAAACAGAGTGTGTTCAATGGATGAGAACACTGCTCTGAGTTTCGCTTCAGAAACGGAGTTGAACCACAGGATCTGTGTCTTCCTGCAAGCAAAAGTTCATTTCTGGTAAACCAGTAGAATTTTGAGCTCAAATGATTTTACACAGTACATGAAACCAACGCGATTCCCTCTATTAACTAAAGAGCATTTATATAAGTGGAGCTGTGGTTTGTATCACTTTCATAAGTAGAGTTGAACTACATATGATCCGTATGAGTAGGAAACACAGATCTTTTTTTCTGGCCATGCTCATGGTTCTTGCTGTATTAGAGATGCTGGAAAGAAGAGCTAGCTTCTTGCGGTAAAACGCAGTGTGTTCCAGGATGAGAACACTTGTCTTAATTTCCTTTCAGAAACGGAGTTAAACCACCGAATCTGTGTCTTCCTACAAGCAAGAGTCCGTTTCTGCAAAACTATATGAATTTTGGGCTCAAATGATTATACACAGTTCAAGATCCCAACGCGATTCTCACAATTAACTAAAGAGCTTTCATGTAAGTGGAGCTGTGGTTTGTATCAGTTTCATAAGTAGAACTGAAATACATATGGTGCGCATGAGTAGGAAATACAGTTCTTTTTTTCTTGGCATGCTCATTGTTCTTGCTGTAATAGAGATGCTTGAAAGAATAGCTTTCTTCTTGCGTTAAAACAGAGTGTGTTTCATGGATGAGAACACTGCTCTGAGTTTCCCTTCAGAAACGGAGTTCAACCACAGGATCTGTATATTCCTACAAGCAAAAGTTCATTTCTGGTAAACCAAGAGAATTTTGAGCTCAAATGATTTTACACAGTTCATGAAACCAATGTGATTCCCACAATTAACTAAAGAGCATTTATATAAGTGGAGCTGTGGTTTGTATCAGTTTCATAAGTAGAGTTGAACTACATATGGTCCATATTAGTAGGAAACACAGTTCTTTTTTTCTGGGTATGCTCATGTTTCTTGCTGTATTAGAGATGCTCGAAAGAAGAGCTTGCGTCTTGCATTAAAACAGAGTGTGTCTCATGGATGAGAACACTGCTCTGAATTTCCCTTCAGAAACGGAGATAAAGCCCAGGATCTGTGTCTTCCTACAAGCAAGAGTTCATTTCTGGTAAACCAAATGAATTTTGGGGTCAAATAATTATACACACTTCACGAACCAAAAGCGATTCTCACTATTACCTCAAGAGCCTTTATGTAAGTGGAGCTGTGGTTTGTATCAGTTTCATAAGAAGAGTTGAACAATGTATGGTCCGTATGAGTAGGAAACACAGTTCTTTTTTCTGGGCATGCTCATAGTTCTTGCTGTATTAGATACGCTCGAAAGAAGAGCTTGCTTCCTGCGTTAAAACAGAGTGTGTTCAATGGATGAGAACACTGCTCTGAGTTTCGCTTCAGAAACGGAGTTGAACCACAGGATCTGTGTCTTCCTGCAAGCAAAAGTTCATTTCTGGTAAACCAGTAGAATTTTGAGCTCAAATGATTTTACACAGTACATGAAACGAACGCGATTCCCTCTATTAACTACAGAGCATTTATATAAGTGGAGCTGTGGTTTGTATCACTTTCATAAGTAGAGTTGAACTACATATGATCCGTATGAGTAGGAAACACAGATCTTTTTTTCTGGGCATGCTCATGTTTCTTGCTGTATTAGAGATGCTCAAAAGAAGAGCTTGCTTCTTGCATTAAAACAGAGTGTGTTTCATGGAAGAGAATACTGTTACGAATTTCCCTTCAGAAACGAAGTTAAAGACCAGGATCTGTGTCTTCCTACAAACAAGAGTTCATTTCTGGTAAACCAAGAAAATTTTGGGGTCAAATGATTTTACACATTTCACGAACCCAACCCGATTCTCACAATTAACTAAAGAGCATTTATGTAAGTGGAGCTGTGGTTTGTATCAGTTTCATAAGCAGAGTTGAACTACGTATGGTCCATATGAGTAGGAAACACAGTTCTTTTTTTCTGGTCATGCTCATGGTTCTTGCTGAATTAGAGATGCTGAAAAGAAGAGCTAGCTTCTTGCGTTAAAACGCGGTGTGTTCCGGGATGAGAACACTTGTTTTAATTTCCCTTCAGAAACGGAGTTAAACCACCGAATCTGTGTCTTCCTACAAGCAAGAGTTCGTTTCTGCAAAACTATGTGAATTTTGAGCTCAAATGATTTTACACAGTTCAAGAACCCAACGCGATTCTCACAATTAACTAAAGAGCATTTATGTAAGTGATGCTGTGGTTTGTATCAGTTTCATAAGTAGAGTTGAACTACATATGGTCCTTATGAGTAGGAAATACAGTTCTTTTTTTCTGGGCATGCTCATGGTTCTTGCTGTATGAGAGATGCTAGAAAGAAGAGCTTGCTTCCTGCGTTAAAACAGAGTGTTTTTCATAGATGAGAACACTGCTCGTAGTTTTCCTACAGAAACGGAGTTGAACCACAGGATCTGTGTCTTCCTACAAGCAAAAGTTCATTTGTGGAAAACTATGTGAATTTTGGTCTGAAATGATTTTACTCAGTTCAGGAACCCAACGCCATTCTCACAGTTAACTAAAGAGCATTTATGTAGGTGGAGCTGTGGTTTGTATCAGTTTCATAATTAGAACTGAAATACATATGGTCTGAATGAGTAGGAAATACAGTTCTTTTTTTCTCGGCATGCTCATGGTTCTTGCTGTATTAGAGTTGCTCGAAAGAATAGCTTGCTTCTTGCGTTAAAACAGAGTGTGTTTCATGGATGAGAACACTGCTCTGAGTTTCCCTTCAGAAACGGAGTTCAACCACAGGATCTCTATATTCCTACAAGCAAAAGTTCATTTCTGGTAAACCAAGAGAATTTTGAGCTCAAATGATTTTACACAGTTCATGAACCCAACGTTATTCTCACTATTAACTAAAGATCATTTATGTAACTGGAGCTGTGGTTTGTATCAGTTTCATAAGCAGAGTTGAACTACGTATGGTCCATATGAGTTGGAAACACAGTTCTTTTTTTCTGGTCATGCTCATGGTTCTTGCTGAATTAGAGATGCTGGAAAGAAGAGCTAGCTTCTTGTGTTAAAACGCAGTGTGTTCCGGGATGAGAACACTTGTCTTAATTTCCCTTCTGAAACGGAGTTAAACCACCAAATCTGTGTCTTCCTACAAGCAAGAGTTCGTTTCTGCAAAACTTTGTGAATTTTAGGCGCAAATAATTTTACACAGTTCACGAACCCAATGCGATTCTCACAATTAACTAAAGAGCATTTATGTAAGTCGTGCTGTGGTTTGTATCAGTTTCATAAGCAGAGTTGAACTACGTATGTTCCATATGAATAAGAAACACAGTTCTTTTTTTCTGGTCATGCTCATGGTTCTTGCTGAATTAGAGATGCTGGAAAGAAGAGCTAGCTTCTTGCGTTAAAACGCAATGTGTTCCGGGATGAGAACACTTGTCTTAATTTCCATTCAGAAACGGAGTTAAACCACCAAATCTGTGTCTTTCTACAAGCAATAGTTCGTTTCTGCAAAACTATGTGAATTTTGGGCTTAAATGATTTTACACAGTTCAAGAACCCAACGCGATTCTCACAATTAACTAAAGAGCATTCATGTAAGTGGAGCTGTGGTTTGTATCAGTTTCATAAGTAGAGTTGAACTACATATGGTCCGTAGGAGTAGGAAATACAGTTCTTTTTTTCTCGGAATGCTCATGATTCTTGCTGTATTAGAGATGCTCAAAAGAAGAGCTTGCTTCCTGCGTTAAAACAGAGTGTGTTCAATGGATGAGAACACTGCTCTGAGTTTTGCTTCAGAAACGGAGTTGAACCACAGGATCTGTGTCTTCCTGCAAGCAAAAGTTCATTTCTGGTAAACCAAGAGAATTTTGAGCTCAAATGATTTTACACAGTTCATGAAAGCAACGCGATTCCCTCTATTAACTAAAGAGCATTTATATAAATGGAGCTGTGGTTTGTATCACTTTCATAAGTAGAGTTGAACTACACATGGTCCGTATGAGTAGGAAACACAGTTCTTTTTTTCTGGGCATGCTCATGTTTCTTGCTGTATTAGAGATGCTCGAAAGAAGAGCTTTCTTCTTGCATTAAAACAGAGAGTGTCTCATGATGAGAACACTGCTCTGAATTTCCCTTCAGAAACGGAGTTAATGCCCAGGATCTGTGTCTTCCTACAAACAAGAGTTCATTTCTGGTAAACCAACTGAATTTTGGTGTCAAATGATTTTACACAGTTCAAGAACCCAACGCGATTCTCACTATTAACTAAAGAACATTTATGTAAGTGGAGCTGTGGTTTGTATCAGTTTCATAAGAAGAGTTGAACAATGCATGGTCCGTATGAGTAGGAAACACAGTTCTTTTTTTCTGGGCATGCTCATGGTTCTTGCTGTATTAGGTACGCTCGAAAGAAGAGCTTGCTTCTTGCGTTAAAACAGAGTGTGTTTCATGGATGAGAAGACTGCTCTGAATTTCCCTTCAGAAAAGGAGTTAAACCACAGGATCTGTGTCTTCCTACAAGCAAGAGTTCATTTCTGGTAAACCAAGAGAATTTTGGGCTCAAATGATTTCACACAGTTCAAAAACCCAACGCGATTCTCACTATTAACTAAAGAACATTTATGTAAGTGGAGCTGTGGTTTGTATCAGTTTCATAAGAAGAGTTGAACAATGTATGGTCCGTATGAGTAGGAAATACACTTCTTTTTTTCTGGTCATGCTCATGGTTCTTGCTGTATTAGATATGCTCGAAAGAAGAGATTGCTTCTTGCATTAAAACAGAGTGTGTTTCATGGAAGAGAATACTACTCCGAATTTCCTTTCAGAAACGGAGTTAAAGCCGAGGATCTGTGTCTTCCTACAAGCCAGAGTTCATTTCTGGTAAACCAAGTGAATTTTGGGGTCAAATGATTTTACTCAGTTCAAGAACCCAACTTGATTCTCACAATTAACAAAAGCGCATTTATGTAAGTGGAGCTGTGGTTTGTATCAGTTTCATAAGTAGAGTTGAACTACATATGGTCCGTATGAGTAAGAAATACAGTTCTTTTTTTCTCGGCATGCTCATGGATCTTGCTGTATTAGAGATGCTCAAAAGAAGAGCTTGCTTCCTGCGTTAAAACAGAGTGTGTTCAATGGATGAGAACACTGCTCTGAGTTTTGCTTCAGAAACGGAGTTGAACCACAGGATCTGTGTCTTCCTGCAAGCAAAAGTTCATTTCTGGTAAACCAACAGAATTTTGATCTCAAATGATTTTACACAGTTCATGAAACCAACGCGATTCCCTCTATTAACTAAAGAGCATTTATATAAGTGGAGCTCTGGTTTGTATCAGATTCAAAAGTAGAGTTGAACTACACATGGTCCGTATGAGTAGGAAACACAGTTCTTTTTTTCTGGGCATGCTCATATTTCTTGCTGTATTAGAGATGCTCGAAAGAAGAGCTTGCTTCTTGCATTAAAACAGAGTGTGTCTCATGGATGAGAACACTGCTCTGAATTTCCCTTCAGAAACGGAGTTAAAGCCCAGGATCTGTGTCTTGCTACAAGCAAGAGTTCATTTCTGGTAAACCAACTGAATTTTGGGTCAAATGATTTTACACAGTTCAAGAACCCAACGCGATTCTCACAATTAACTAAAGAGCATTTATGTAAGTGGAGCTGTGATTTGTATCTGTTTCATAAGCAGAGTTGAACTACTTATGGTCCGTATGAGTAGGAAACACAGTTCCTTTTTTTCTGGGCATGCTCATGGTTCTTGCTGTATTGGAGATGTTGGAAAGAAGAGCTAGCTTCTTGCGTTAAAACAGAGTGTGTTTCAGGATGAGAACACTGCTCTGAGTTTCCCTTCAGAAACAGAGTTCAACCACAGGATCTGTATATTCCTACAAGCAAAAGTTCATTTCTGGTAAACCAAGAGAATTTTGAGCTCAAATGATTTTACACAGTTCATGAAACCAACGTGATTCCCACAATTAACTAAAGAGCATTTATGTAAGTGGAGCTGTGGTTTGTATCAGTTTCATAAGTAGAGTTGAACTACATATGGTCCGTATGAGTAGGAAACACAGATCTTTTTTTCTGGCCATGCTCATGGTTCTTGCTGTATTAGAGATGCTGGAAAGAAGTGCTAGCTTCTTGCGTTAAAACGCAGTGTGTTCCGGGATGAGAACACTTGTCTTAATTTCCTTTCAGAAACGGAGTTAAACCACCGAATCTGTGTCTTCCTACAAGCAAGAGTCCGTTTCTGCAAAACTATATGAATTTTGGGCTCAAATGATTTTACACAGTTCAAGAACCCAACGCGATTCTCACAATTAACTAAAGAGCTTTCATGTAAGTGGAGCTGTGGTTTGTATCAGTTTCATAAGTAGAACTGAAATACATATGGTGCGCATGAGTAGGAAATACAGTTCTTTTTTTCTCGGCATGCTCATGGTTCTTGCTGTAATAGAGATGCTTGAGAGAATAGCTTTCTTCTTGCGTTAAAACAGAGTGTGTTTCATGGATGAGAACACTGCTCTGAGTTTCCCTTCGGAAACGGAGTTGAACCACAGGATCTGTATATTCCTACAAGCAAAAGTTCATTTCTGGTAAACCAAGAGAATTTTGAGCTCAAATGATTTTACACAGTTCATGAAACCAACGTGATTCCCACAATTAACTAAAGAGCATTTATATAAGTGGAGCTGTGGTTTGTATCAGTTTCATAAGTAGAGTTGAACTACATATGGTCCATATTAGTAGGAAACACAGTTCTTTTTTTCTGGGTATGCTCATGTTTCTTGCTGTATTAGAGATGCTCGAAAGAAGAGCTTTCGTCTTGCATTAAAACAGAGTGTGTCTCATGGATGAGAACACTGCTCTGAATTTCCCTTCAGAAACGGAGATAAAGCCCAGGATCTGTGTCTTCCTACAAGCAAGAGTTCATTTCTGGTAAACCAAATGAATTTTGGGGTCAAATAATTATACACACTTCACGAACCAAAAGTGATTCTCACTATTACCTCAAGAGCCTTTATGTAAGTGGAGCTGTGGTTTGTATCAGTTTCATAAGAAGAGTTGAACAATGTATGGTCCGTATGAGTAGGAAACACAGTTCTTTTTTTCTGGGCATGCTCATAGTTCTTGCTGTATTAGATACGCTCGAAAGAAGAGCTTGCTTCCTGCATTAAAACAGAGTGTGTTCAATGGATGAGAACACTGCTCTGAGTTTCGCTTCAGAAACGGAGTTGAACCACAGGATCTGTGTCTTCCTGCAAGCAAAAGTTCATTTCTGGTAAACCAGTAGAATTTTGATCTCAAATGATTTTACACAGTACATGAAACCAACGCGATTCCCTCTATTAACTAAAGAGCATTTATATAAGTGGAGCTGTGGTTTGTATCACTTTCATAAGTAGAGTTGAACTACATATGATCCGTATGAGTAGGAAACACAGATCTTTTTTTCTGGCCATGCTCATGGTTCTTGCTGTATTAGAGATGCTGGAAAGAAGAGCTAGCTTCTTGCGTTAAAACGCAGTGTGTTCCAGGATGAGAACACTTGTCTTAATTTCCTTTCAGAAACGGAGTTAAACCACCGAATCTGTGTCTTCCTACAAGCAAGAGTCCGTTTCTGCAAAACTATATGAATTTTGGGCTCAAATGATTATACACAGTTCAAGATCCCAACGCGATTCTCACAATTAACTAAAGAGCTTTCATGTAAGTGGAGCTGTGGTTTGTATCAGTTTCATAAGTAGAACTGAAATACATATGGTGCGCATGAGTAGGAAATACAGTTCTTTTTTTCTCGGCATGCTCATTGTTCTTGCTGTAATAGAGATGCTTGAAAGAATAGCTTTCTTCTTGCGTTAAAACAGAGTGTGTTTCATGGATGAGAACACTGCTCTGAGTTTCCCTTCAGAAACGGAGTTCAACCACAGGATCTGTATATTCCTACAAGCAAAAGTTCATTTCTGGTAAACCAAGAGAATTTTGAGCTCAAATGATTTTACACAGTTCATGAAACCAATGTGATTCTCACAATTAACTAAAGAGCATTTATATAATTGGAGCTGTGGTTTGTATCAGTTTCATAAGTAGAGTTGAACTACATATGGTCCATATTAGTAGGAAACACAGTTCTTTTTTTCTGGGTATGCTCATGTTTCTTGCTGTATTAGAGATGCTCGAAAGAAGAGCTTGCGTCTTGCATTAAAACAGAGTGTGTCTCATGGATGAGAACACTGCTCTGAATTTCCCTTCAGAAACGGAGATAAAGCCCAGGATCTGTGTCTTCCTACAAGCAAGAGTTCATTTCTGGTAAACCAAATGAATTTTGGGGTCAAATAATTATACACACTTCACGAACCAAAAGCGATTCTCACTATTACCTCAAGAGCCTTTATGTAAGTGGAGCTGTGGTTTGTATCAGTTTCATAAGAAGAGTTGAACAATGTATGGTCCGTATGAGTAGGAAACACAGTTCTTTTTTTCTGGGCATGCTCATAGTTCTTGCTGTATTAGATAGGCTGGAAAGAAGAGCTTGCTTCCTGCATTAAAACAGAGTGTGTTCAATGCATGAGAACACTGCTCTGAGTTTCGCTTCAGAAACGGAGTTGAACCACAGGATCTGTGTCTTCCTGCAAGCAAAAGTTCATTTCTAGTAAACCAGTAGAATTTTGATCTCAAATGATTTTACACAGTACATGAAACCAACGCGATTCCCTCTATTAACTAAAGAGCATTTATATAAGTGGAGCTGTGGTTTGTATCACTTTCATAAGTAGAGTTGAACTACATATGATCCGTATGAGTAGGAAACACAGATCTTTTTTTCTGGCCATGCTCATGGTTCTTGCTGTATTAGAGATGCTGGAAAGAAGAGCTAGCTTCTTGCGTTAAAACGCAGTGTGTTCCAGGATGAGAACACTTGTCTTAATTTCCTTTCAGAAACGGAGTTAAACCACCGAATCTGTGTCTTCCTACAAGCAAGAGTCCGTTTCTGCAAAACTATATGAATTTTGGGCTCAAATGATTATACACAGTTCAAGATCCCAACGCGATTCTCACAATTAACTAAAGAGCTTTCATGTAAGTGGAGCTGTGGTTTGTATCAGTTTCATAAGTAGAACTGAAATACATATGGTGCGCATGAGTAGGAAATACAGTTCTTTTTTTCTCGGCATGCTCATGGTTCTTGCTGTAATAGAGATGCTTGAAAGAATAGCTTTCTTCTTGCGTTAAAACAGAGTGTGTTTCATGGATGAGAACACTGCTCTGAGTTTCCCTTCAGAAACGGAGTTCAACCACAGGATCTGTATATTCCTACAAGCAAAAGTTCATTTCTGGTAAACCAAGAGAATTTTGAGCTCAAATGATTTTACACAGTTCATGAAACCAATGTGATTCCCACAATTAACTAAAGAGCATTTATATAAGTGGAGCTGTGGTTTGTATCACTTTCATAAGTAGAGTTGAACTACATATGATCCGTATGAGTAGGAAACACAGATCTTTTTTTCTGGGCATGCTCATGTTTCTTGCTGTATTAGAGATGCTCGAAAGAAGAGCTTGCTTCTTGCATTAAAACAGAGTGTGTTTCATGGAAGAGAATACTGTTCCAAATTTCCCTTCAGAAATGAAGTTAAAGACCAGGATCTGTGTCTTCCTACAAACAAGAGTTCATTTCTGGTAAACCAAGAAAATTTTGGGGTCAAATAATTTTACACAGTTCACGAACCCAACCCGATTCTCACAATTAACTAAAGAGCATTTATGTAAGTGGAGCTGTGGTTTGTATCAGTTTCATAAGCAGAGTTGAACTACGTATGGTCCATATGAGTAGGAAACACAGTTCTTTTTTTCTGGTCATGCTCATGGTTCTTGCTGAATTAGAGATGCTGAAAAGAAGAGCTAGCTTCTTGCGTTAAAACGCGGTGTGTTCCGGGATGAGAACACTTGTTTTAATTTCCCTTCAGAAACGGAGTTAAACCACCGAATCTGTGTCTTCCTACAAGCAAGAGTTCGTTTCTGCAAAACTATGTGAATTTTGAGCTCAAATGATTTTACACAGTTCAAGAACCCAACGCGATTCTCACAATTAACTAAAGAGCATTTATGTAAGTGATGCTGTGGTTTGTATCAGTTTCATAAGTAGAGTTGAACTACATATGGTCCTTATGAGTAGGAAATACAGTTCTTTTTTTCTGGGCATGCTCATGGTTCTTGCTGTATGAGAGATGCTAGAAAGAAGAGCTTGCTTCCTGCGTTAAAACAGAGTGTTTTTCATAGATGAGAACACTGCTCGTAGTTTTCCTACAGAAACGGAGTTGAACCACAGGATCTGTGTCTTCCTACAAGCAAAAGTTCATTTGTGGAAAACTATGTGAATTTTGGGCTGAAATGATTTTACTCAGTTCAGGAACCCAACGCCATTCTCACAGTTAACTAAAGAGCATTTATGTAGGTGGAGCTGTGGTTTGTATCAGTTTCATAATTAGAACTGAAATACATATGGTCTGAATGAGTAGGAAATACAGTTCTTTTTTTCTCGGCATGCTCATGGTTCTTGCTGTATTAGAGTTGCTCGAAAGAATAGCTTGCTTCTTGCGTTAAAACAGAGTGTGTTTCATGGATGAGAACACTGCTCTGAGTTTCCCTTCAGAAACGGAGTTCAACCACAGGATCTCTATATTCCTACAAGCAAAAGTTCATTTCTGGTAAACCAAGAGAATTTTGAGCTCAAATGATTTTACACAGTTCATGAACCCAACGTTATTCTCACTATTAACTAAAGATCATTTATGTAACTGGAGCTGTGGTTTGTATCAGTTTCATAAGCAGAGTTGAACTATGTATGGTCCATAGGAGTTGGAAACACAGTTCTTTTTTTCTGGTCATGCTCATGGTTCTTGCTGAATTAGAGATGCTGGAAAGAAGAGCTAGCTTCTTGTGTTAAAACGCAGTGTGTTCCGGGATGAGAACACTTGTCTTAATTTCCCTTCTGAAACGGAGTTAAACCACCAAATCTGTGTCTTCCTACAAGCAAGAGTTCGTTTCTGCAAAACTTTGTGAATTTTAGGCGCAAATAATTTTACACAGTTCACGAACCCAATGCGATTCTCACAATTAACTAAAGAGCATTTATGTAAGTGGTGCTGTGGTTTGTATCAGTTTCATAAGAAGAGTTGAACAATGTATGGTCCGTATGAGTAGGAAATACACTTCTTTTTTTCTGGTCATGCTCATGGTTCTTGCTGTATTAGATATGCTCGAAAGAAGAGATTGCTTCTTGCATTAAAACAGAGTGTGTTTCATGGAAGAGAATACTACTCCGAATTTCCTTTCAGAAACGGAGTTAAAGCCGAGGATCTGTGTCTTCCTACAAGCCAGAGTTCATTTCTGGTAAACCAAGTGAATTTTGGGGTCAAATGATTTTACTCAGTTCAAGAACCCAACTTGATTCTCACAATTAACTAAAGCGCATTTATGTAAGTGGAGCTGTGGTTTGTATCAGTTTCATAAGTAGAGTTGAACTACATATGGTCCGTATGAGTAAGAAATACAGTTCTTTTTTTCTCGGCATGCTCATGGATCTTGCTGTATTAGAGATGCTCAAAAGAAGAGCTTGCTTCCTGCGTTAAAACAGAGTGTGTTCAATGGATGAGAACACTGCTCTGAGTTTTGCTTCAGAAACGGAGTTGAACCACAGGATCTGTGTCTTCCTGCAAGCAAAAGTTCATTTCTGGTAAACCAACAGAATTTTGAGCTCAAATGATTTTACACAGTTCATGAAACCAACGCGATTCCCTCTATTAACTAAAGAGCATTTATATAAGTGGAGCTCTGGTTTGTATCAGATTCAAAAGTAGAGTTGAACTACACATGGTCCGTATGAGTAGGAAACACAGTTCTTTTTTTCTGGGCATGCTCATGGTTCTTGTTGTATTAGATATGCTTGAAAGAATAGCTTGCTTCTTGCGTTAAAAAAGAGTGTGTTTCATGGATGAGAAGACTGCTCTGAATTTCCCTTCAGAAAAGGAGTTAAACCACAGGATCTGTGTCTTCCTACAAGCAAGAGTTCGTTTCTGCAAAACTATGTGAATTTTGGGCTCAAATGATTTTACACAGTTCAAGAACCCAACGCGATTCTCACAATTAACTAAAGAGCATTTATGTAAGTGGAGCTGTGGTTTGTATCAGTTTAATAAGAAGAGTTGAACAATGTATGGTCCGTATGAGTAGGAAACACAGTTCTTTTTTTCTGGGCATGCTCATGGTTTTTGCTGTATTAGATACTTTCGAAAGAAGAGCTTGCTTCTTGCGTTAAAACTGAGTGTGTTTCATGAATGAGAAGACTGCTCTGAATTTCCCTTCAGAAAAGGAGTTAAACCACAGGATCTGTGTTTTCCTACAAGCAATAGTTCATTTCTGGTAAACCAAGAGAATTTTGGGCTCAAATGATTTTACACAGTCAAAAACCCAACGCGATTCTCACTATTAACTAAAGAACATTTACGTAAGTGGAGCTGTGGTTTGTATCAGTTTCATAAGCAGAGTTGAACTAGGTATGTTCCATATGATTAGGAAACACAGTTCTTTTTTTCTGGTCATGCTCATGGTTCTTGCTGTATTAGATACGCTTGAAAGAAGAGATTACTTCTTGCATTAAAACAGAGTGTGTTTCATGGAAGAGAATACTGCTCCGAATTTCTCTTATGAAACGGAGTTAAAGCCCAGGATCTGTGTCTTCCTACAAACAAGAGTTCATTTCTGGTAAAACAAGTGAATTTTGGGGTCAAATGATTTTACACAATTCACGAAACCAACGCGATTCTCACTATTAACTCGAGAGCATTTATGTAAGTGGAGCTGTGATTTGTATCAGTTTCATAAGCAGAGTTGAGCTACTTATGGTCGGTATGAGTAGGAAACGCAGTTCTTTTTTTCTGGGCATGCCTATTGTTCTTGCTGTATTGGAGATGCTGGAAAGAAGAGCTAGCTTCTTGCGTTAAAACGCAGTGTGTTCCGGGATGAGAACACTTGTCTTAATTTCCCTTCAGAAACGGAGTTAAACCACCGAACCTGTGTCTTCCTACAAGCCATTGTTCTTTTTTGCAAACTATGTGAATTTTGGGCTCAAATGATTTTACACAGTTCAAGAACCCAACGCAATTCTCACAATTAACTAAAGAGCATTTATGTAAGTGGAGCTGTGGTTTGTATCAGTTTCATAAGTAGAGTTGAACTACATATGGTCCGTATGAGTAGGAAATACATTTCTTTTTTTCTCGGCATGCTCATTGTTCTTGCTGTATTAGAGATGCTCGAAAGAAGAGCTTGCTTCTTGCTTTAAAACAGAGTGTTTTTCATAGATGAGAAAAGTGCTCTGAGTTTTCCTACAGAAACGGAGTTGAACCACAAGATCTGTTTCTTCCTACCAGCAAAAGTTCATTTCTGGAAAACTATGTGAATTTTCTGCTGAAATGAATTTACTCAGTTCAAGAACCCAACGCGATTCTCACAATTAACTAAAGAGCATTTATGTAAGTGGAGCTGTGGTTTGTATCAGTTTCATAAGTAGAACTGAAATACATATGGTCTGTATGAGTAGGAAATACAGTTCTTTTTTTATCAGCATGCTCATGGTTCTTGCTGTATTAGACATGCTCGAAAGAATAGCTTGCTTCTTGCGTTAAAACAGAGTGTGTTTCATGGATGAGAACACTGCTCTGAGTTTCCCTTCAGAAACGTAGTTCAACCACAGGATCTGTATATTCCTACAAGCAAAAGTTCATTTCTGGTTTACCAAGAGAATTTTGAGCTCAAATGATTTTACACAGTTCACGAACCCAATGTGATTCTCACTATTAACTAAAGATCATTTATGTAAGTGGATCTGTGGTTTGTATCAGTTTCATAAGCAGAGTTGAACTATGTATGGTCCATATGAGTAGGAAACACAGTTCTTTAATTTCTGGTCATGCTCATAGTTCTTGCTGTATTAGAGATGCTGGGAAGAAGAGCTAGCTTCTTGCGTTAAAACGAAGTGTGTTCCGGGATGAGAACACTTGTCTTAATTTCCCTTCAGAAACGGAGTTAAACCACCGAATCTGTGTCTTCCTACAAGCAAGAGTTCGTTTCTGCAAAACTATCTGATTTTTGGGCTCAAATGATTTTACACAGTTCAAAAACCCAACCCTATTCTCACTATTAACTAAAGAACATTTATGTAAGTGGAGCTGTGGTTTGTATCACTTTCATAAGCAGAGTTGAACTACGTATGCTCCATATGAGTAGGAAACACAGATCTTTTTTTCTGGTCATGCTCATGGATTTTGCTGTATTAGATACGCTCGAAAGAAGAGCTTGCTTCTTGCGTTAAAACAGAGTGTGTTTCATGGATGAGAATACTGCTCTGTATTTCCCTTCAGAAAAGGAGTTAAACCACAGGATCTGTGTCTTCCTACAAGCAAGAGTTCATTTCTGGTAAACCAAGTGAATTTTGGGCTCAAATGATTTTACACAGTTCAAAAACCCAACCCTATTCTCACTATTAACTAAAGAACATTTATTTAAGTGGATCTATGGTTTGTATCAGTTTCATAAGAAGAGTTGAACAATGTATGGTCCGTATGAGTAGTAAATACAGTTCTTTTTTCTGGTCATGCTCATGGTTCTTGCTGTATTAGAGACGCTCAAAAGAAGAGATTGCTTCTTGCATTAAAACAGAGTGTGTTTCCTGGAAGAGAATACTGCTCCGAATTTCCCTTCAGACACGGAGTTAAAGCTCAGAATCTGTGTCTTCATACAAAAAAGAGTTCATTTCTGGTAAACCAAGTGAATTTTGGCGTCAAATGATTTTACACAGTTCACGAACCCAACGCGATTCTCACTATTAACTCAAGGCATTTATGTATGTGGAGCTGTGATTTGTATCAGTTTCATAACCAGAGTTGAACTACATATGGTCCGTATGAGTAGGAAACACAGTTCTTTTTTTCTGGGCATGCTCATAGTTCTTGCTGTATTGGAGATGCTGGAAAGAATAGCTAGCTTCTTGCATTAAAACGCAGTGTGTTCCATGGATGAGAACACTTGTCTTAATTTCCCTTCAGAAACGGAGTTAAACCACAGGATCTGTGTCTTCCTACAAGCAAGAGTTCATTTCTGCAAAACTATGTGAATTTTGGGCTCAAATGATTTTACCCAGTTCAAGAACCCAACTCGATTCTCACAATTAACTAAAGAGCATTTATGTAAGAGGAGCTGGGGTTTGTATCCGTTTCATAAGTAGAACTGAAATACATATGGTCCGTATGAGTAGGAAATACAGTTCTTTTTTTCTCGGCATGCTCATGGTTCTTGCTGTATTAGAGATGCTCGAAAGAAGAGCTTGCTTCTTGCTTTAAAACAGAGTGTTTTTCATAAATGAGAACACTGCTCTGAGTTTTCCTACAGAAACGGAGTTGAACCAAGGATCTGTGTCTTCCTACAAGCAAAAGTTCATTTCTGGAAAAATATGTGAATTTTGGGCTGAAATGATTTTACTCATTTCAAGAACCCAACGCCATTCTCACAATTAACTATAGAGCATTTATGTAAGTGGCGCTGTGGTTTTTTATCAGTTTCATAAATAGAACTGAAATACATATGGTCCGTATGAGTAGGAAATACAGTTCTTTTTTCTCGGCATGCTCATGGTTCTTCCTGTATTAGAGATGCCCGAAAGAAGAGATTGCTTCTTGCATTAAACAGAGTGTGTTTCATGGACGAGAACACTGCTCTGAATTTCCCTTCAGAAACGGAGTTAAAGCCCAGGATCTGTGTCTTCCTACAAGCAAGAGTTCATTTCTGGTAAACCAAGTGAATTTTGGGGTCAAATGATTATACACACTTCACGAACCAAACACGATTCTCACTATTACCTCAAGAGCATTTATGTCAATGGAGCTGTGGTTTGTATCAGTTTCATAAGCAGAGTTCTACTCTGCATGGTTCGTGGAGTAGGAAACACAGAATTTTTTTTCTGGCATGCTCATGGTTCTTGCTGTATTAGTGATGCTGGAAAGAACAGCTAGTTTCTTGCGTTAAAACGCAGTGTGTTCCATGGATGAGAACACTGGTCTTAATTTCCCTTCAGAAACGGAGTTAAACCACAGGATCTGTGTCTTCCTACAAGCAAGAGGTCATTTCTGGAAAACTATGTGAATTTTGGGCTGAAATGATTTTACTCAGTTCAAGAAACCAACGCGATTCTCACAATTAACTAAAGGGCATTTATGTAAGTGGAGCTGTGGTTTGTATCAGTTCCATAAGTAGAACTGAAATACATATGGTCCGTATGAGTAGGAAATACAGTTCTTTTTTTCTCGGCATGCTCATGGTTCTTGCTGTAATAGAGATGCTCGAAAGAATAGCTTGCTTCTTGCGTTAAAACAGAGTGTGTTTCATGGATGAGAACACTGCTCTGAGTTTCCCTTCAGAAAAGGAGTTCAACCACAGGATCTGTATATAACTACAAGCAAAAGTTCATTTCTGGTAAAACAAGAGAATTTTGAGCTCAAATGATTTTACACAGTTCACGAACCCAATGTGATTCTCACTATTAACTAAAGATCATTTATGTAAGTGGAGCTGTGGTTTGTATCAGTTTCATAAGCAGAGTTGAACTACGTATGGTCCATATGAGTAGGAAACACAGTTCTTTTTTTCTGGTCAGGCTCATGGTGCTTGCTGTATTAGAGATGCTGGAAAGAAGAGCTAGCTTCTTGCATTAAAACGAAGTGTGTTCCGGGATGAGAACACTTGTCTTAATTTCCCTTCAGAAACGGAGTTAAACCACCGAATCTGTGTCTTCCTACAAGTAAGAGTTCGTTTCTGCAAAACTATGTGAATTTTGTGCTCAAATGATTTTACACAGTTCAAAAACCCAACCCTATTCTCACTATTAACTAAAGAACATTTATGTAAGTGGAGTTGTGGTTTGTATCAGTTTCATAAGCAGAGTTGAACTACGTATGGTCCATATGAGTAGGAAACACAGTTTTTTTTTTCTGGTCATGCTCATGGTTCTTGCTGTATTAGATAGGCTCGAAAGAAGAGCTTGCTTCTTGCGTTAAAACAGAATGTGTTTCATGGATGAGAAGACTGCTCTGAATTTCCCTTCAGAAAAGGAGTTAAACCACAGGATCTGTGTCTTCCTACAAGCAAGAGTTCATTTCTGGTAAACCAAGTGAATTTTGGGCTCAAATGATTTTACACAGTTCAAAAACCAACCCTATTCTCACTATTAACTAAAGAACATTTATGTAAGTGGAGCTGTGTTTTGTATCAGTTTCATAAGAAGAGTTGAATAATGTATGGTCCGTATGAGTAGTAAGTACAGTTCTTTTTTCTGGTCATGCTCATGGTTCTTGCTGTATTAGAGACGCTCAAAAGAAGAGAATGCTTCTTGCATTAAAACAGAGTGTGTGTCATGAAAGAGAATACTGCTCCGAATTTCCCTTCAGAAACGGAGTTAAAGCCCAGGATCTGTGTCTTCCTACAAACAAGAGTTCATTTCTGGTAAACCAAGTGAATTTTGGGGTCAAATGATTTTACACAGTTCACGAAGCCAACGCGATTCTCACTATTGACTAAAGAGCATTTATGTAAGTGGAGCTGTGATTTGTATCAGTTGCATAAGCGGAGTTGAACTCTGTATGGTTCATGGAGTAGGAAACACAGAACTTTTTTTCTGGCATGCTCATGGTTCTTGCTGTATTAGAGATGCTGGAAAGAACAGCTAGCTTTTTGCGTTAAAATGCAGTTTGTTCCATGGAGGAGAACACTGGTCTTAATTTCCCTTCAGAAACGGAGTTAAACCACAGGATCTGTGTCTTCCGACAAGAAAGAGTTCATTTCTGGAAAACTATGTGAATTTTGGGCTGAAATGATTTTACTCATTTCAAGAACCCAACGCGATTCTCAAAATTAACTAAAGAGCATTTATGTAAGAGGAGCTGGGGTTTGTATCCGTTTCATAAGTAGAACTGAAATACATATGGTCCGTATGAGTAGGAAATACAGTTCTTTTTTTCTCGGCATGCTCATGGTTCTTGCTGTATTAGAGATGCTCGGAAAAAGAGATTGCTTCTTGCTTTAAAACAGAGTGTTTTTCATGGATGAGAACACTGCTCTGAGTTTTCCTACAGAAACGGAGCTGAACCACAGGATCTGTGTCTTTCTAAAAGTAAAAGTTCATTTCTGGTCAAAAAAGAGAATTTTGAGCTCAAATGATTTTACACAGTTCATGAAACCACCGCGATTCCAACTATTAACTAAAGAGCATTTATATAAGTGGAGCTGTGGTTTGTATCAGTTTCATAAGTAGAGTTGAACTACATATGGTCCATATGAGTAGGAAACACAGTTCTTTTTTTCTGGGCATGCTCATGTTTCTTGCTGTATTAGAGATGCCCGAAAGAAGTGATTGCATCTTGCATTAAAACAGAGTGTGTTTCATGGATGAGAACACTGCTCTGAATTTCCCTTCAGAAACGGAGTTAAAGCCCAGGATATGTGTCTTCCTACAAGCAAGAGTTCATTGCTGGTAAACCAAGTGAATTTTGGGGTCAAATGATTATAGACATTTCACGAACCAAACGCGATTCTCACTATTACCTCAAGAGCATTTATGTAAGTGGAGCTGTGGTTTGTATCAGTTTCATAAGCAGAGTTCTACTCTGTATGGATCATGGAGTAGGAAACACAGAATTTTTTTTCTGGCATGCTCATGGTTCTTGCTGTATTAGAGATGCTGGAAAGAACAGCTAGCTTCTTGCGTTAAAACGTAGTGTGTTCCATGGATGAGAACACTGGTCTTAATTACCCTTCAGAGATGGAGTTAAACCACAGGATCTGTGTCTTCCTACAAGCAAGAGTTCATTTCTGGAAAACTATGTGAATTTTGGGCTGAAATGATTTTACTCAGTTCAAGAACCCAACGCGATTCTCACAATTAACTAAAGAGCATTTATGTAAGTGGAGCTGTGGTTTGTATCAGTTTCATAAGTTGAACTGAAATACATATGGTCCGTATGAGTAGGAAACACAGTTCTTTTTTTCTGGGCATGCTCATGTTTCTTCCTGTATTAGAGATGCTCGAAAGAAGAGCTTGCTTCTTGCTTTAAAAGAGAGTGTTTTTCATGGATGAGAACACTGCTCTGAGTTTTCCTACAGAAACTGGTTGAACCACAGGATCTGTGTCTTCCTACAAGCAAAAGTTCATTTCTGGTAAACCAAGAGAATTTTGAGCTCCAATGATTTTAAACAGTTCATGAAACCACCGCTATTGCCACTATTAACTAAAGAGCATTTATATAAGTAGAGCTGTGGTTTGTATCAGTTTCATAAGTAGAGTTGATCTACATATGGTCCATATGAGTAGGTAACACAGTTCTTTTTTTCTGGGCATGCTCATGTTTCTTGCTGTATTAGAGATGCCCGAAAGAAGAGATTGCTTCTTGCATTAAAACAGAGTGTGTTACATGGATGAGAACAATGCTCTAAATTTCCCTTCAGAATCGGAGTTAAAGCCCAGGATCTGTGTCTTCCTACAAGCAAGAGTTCATTTCTGGTAAACCAAGTGAATTTTGGGGTCAAATGATTATAGACACTTCACGAACCAAACGCGATTCTCACTATTACCTCAAGAGCATTTATGTAAGTGGAGCTGTGGTTTGTATCAGTTTCATAAGTAGAGTTGAACTACATATGGTCCGTATGAGTACGAAACACAGTTCTTTTTTTTCTGGGCATGCTCATGTTTCTTATTGTATTGGAGATGCTGGACAGAAGAGCTTACTTCTTGCGTTAAAACAGAATGTGTTTCATGGACGAGAACACTGGTCTGAATTTCCCTTCAGAACCAGAGTTAAACCCCAGGATCTGTGTCTTCATACAAGCAAGAGTTCATTTCTGGTAAACACAGGGATTTTTGGTATCAAATGATTTTACATAGTTCATGAACCCAAGCGATTCTCAATATGAACTAGAGAATTTATGTAAGAGGAGCAGTGGTTTGTAGCAGTTTCAAAATCAGATTTGAACTACATATGGTCCGTATGAGTAGGAAACACAGTTCATTTTTTTTATTGGCACGCTCATATTTCTTGTTGTATTGGAGACGCTGGAAAGAAGAGCTTGCTTCTTGCATTAAAACAGAGTGTGTTCCATGGATTAGAGCACTGCTCTGAATTTCCCTTCAGAAACAGAGTTAAACTACAGGATCTGTGTCTTCCTACAAGCAAGAGTTCATTTCTCATAAAGAAAGTGAAATTTGGGATCAAATGATTTAACACAGATCAAGAACCCTACGCGATTCTCACTATTAACTAAAGAGCATTTATGTAAGAGGAGCTGTGGTTTGTATCAGTTTCATAAGCACAGTTGAACTGCATATTGTCCATAGGAGTAGGAAACACTTTACTTTTTTTCTGGGCATGCTCATGATTCTTGCTGTATTGGAGAAGCTGGAAAGAAGAGGATGCTTCTTGCATTAAAAAGCATGTGTTTCATGGATGAGAATACTGGTCTGAATTTCCCTACATAAACGGAGTTAAAACCCAGGATCTTTGTCTTAGTACAAGCAAGAGTACATTTCTGGTAAACAACGTGAATTTTGGTCTCAATTGATTTTACACAGTTCAAGAATCCAACGTGATTCTCACTATTAACTAAAGAGCATTTTTGTAAGAGGAGCTTGTTTTGTGTCAGTTTCATAACCAGAGTTGAACAACCTATGGTCCGTATGAGTAGGAAACACCGTTCTTTT
Organism: Onychomys arenicola; assembly: GCA_949786405.1. Taxonomy (NCBI): domain Eukaryota; kingdom Metazoa; phylum Chordata; class Mammalia; order Rodentia; family Cricetidae; genus Onychomys; species Onychomys arenicola. Next base: position 895,465 of record CATKUM010000019.1, on the reverse strand, counting down.
TTTCAGGGCATGCTCATGGTTTTTGATGTATTGGAGACACTGGAAAGAAGAGGATGCTTCTTGGCTTAAAACAGAGTGTGTTTAGGGATGAGAACTCTGGTCTGAATTTCTCTTCAGAAACAGAGTAAAACCCCAGGATCTGTGTCTTCCTACAAGGAAGAGTTCATTTCTGGTAAAACCAGAGTGTTTTTGTCTCAAAAGATTTTACAGAGTTCACAAAAACAACGCCTTTCTCACTATTAACTAAAGAGCATTTAGGTAAGAGGAGCTGTGGTTTGTAGAAGTTTCATAATCAGATTTGAACTACATATGGTCCATATTAGTAGGAAACACAGTTAATTTTTTTTTGGCATGCTCATATTTCTTGCTGTAATGGAGACGCTGGAAAGAAGAGCTTGCTTCTTGCGTTAAAACAGAGTGTATTCATGGATGAGAACACTGCTCTGAATTTCCCATCAGAAACAGAGTTAAACACCAGGATCTGTGTCTTCCTACAAGCAAGAGTTCATTTCTCATAAACAAAGTGCATATGGGATCAAATGATTTTACACAGTTCACAAACCCAACGTGATTCTCACTATTAACTAAAGAGCATTTATGTAAATGGAGCTTGGTTTGTATCAGTTTCATAACCAGAGTTGAACTACATATGGTCCGTATGAGTAGGAAACACAGTTCTTTTTTTATGGGCTTGCTCATGGTTCTTGCTGTATTTGAGACGCTGGAAAGAAGAGCTTGCTTCTTGAGTTAAAACAGCATGTGTTTCATTGATGAGAACACTGGTCTGAATTTCCCTTCAGAAACAGAGTTAGAACACAGGATCTGTGTCTTCCTACAATGAAGACTTCATGTCTTGTAAACCCAGGGAATTTTTGACTCAAAAGATTTTACACGGTTCACAAACCCATCGCGATTCTCACTATTAACAAAAGAGCATTTATGTAAGAGGAGCTGTGGTTTGTAGCAGTTTCGTTCTTTTTTTCAGGGCATGATCAAGGTTCATGCTGTATTGGAGACGCTGGACAGAAGAGCTTACTTCTTGCGTTAATCAGAATGTGTTTCATGAATGAGAACACCGGTCTGAATTTCCCTTCAGAACCAGAGTTAAACCCCAGGATCTGTGTCTTCATACAAGCAAGAGTTCATTTTTGGTAAACCCAGGGATTTTTGGTCTCAAATGATTTTACATAGTTCATGAACCCAAGCGATTCTCACTATGTACTAGAGAATTTATGTAAGAGGAGCAGTGCTTTGTAGCAGTTTCAAAATCAGATTTGAACTACATATGGTCCGTATGAGTAGGAAACACAGTTCATTTTTTTTTTTTTTTTGGCATGCTCATATTTCTTGCTGTATTGGAGACGCTGGAAAGAAGAGCTTGCTTCTTGAGTTAAAACAGCATGTGTTTCATTGATGAGAACACTGGTCTGAATTTCCCTTCAGAAACAGAGTTAGAACACAGGATCTGTGTCTTCCTACAATGAAGACTTCATGTCTTGTAAACCCAGGGAATTTTTGACTCAAAAGATTTTACACGGTTCACAAACCCATCGCGATTCTCACTATTAACAAAAGAGCATTTATGTAAGAGGAGCTGTGGTTTGTAGCAGTTTCGTTCTTTTTTTCAGGGCATGATCAAGGTTCATGCTGTATTGGAGACGCTGGACAGAAGAGCTTACTTCTTGCGTTAATCAGAATGTGTTTCATGAATGAGAACACCGGTCTGAATTTCCCTTCAGAACCAGAGTTAAACCCCAGGATCTGTGTCTTCATACAAGCAAGAGTTCATTTTTGGTAAACCCAGGGATTTTTGGTCTCAAATGATTTTACATAGTTCATGAACCCAAGCGATTCTCACTATGTACTAGAGAATTTATGTAAGAGGAGCAGTGCTTTGTAGCAGTTTCAAAATCAGATTTGAACTACATATGGTCCGTATGAGTAGGAAACACAGTTCATTTTTTTTTTTTTTTTTGGCATGCTCATATTTCTTGCTGTATTGGAGACGCTGGAAAGAAGAGCTTGCTTCTTGCATTAAAACAGATTGTGTTCCATGGATGAGAGCACTGCTCTGAATTTCCCTTCAGAAACAGAGTTAAACTACAGGATCTGTGTCTTCCTACAAGCAAGAGTTCATTTCTCATAAAGAAAGTGAAATTTGGGATCAAATGATTTAACACAGATCAAGAACCCAACGCTATTCTCACTATTAACTAAAGAGCATTTATGTAAGATGAGCTTGGTTTGTGTCAGTTTCATAAGCAGAGTTGCACTACATATGGTCCTTATGAGTAGGAAACACAGTTCTTTTTTTCGTCGTATTCTCATGGTTCTTGGTGTATTGGAGACGCTGGAAAGAACAGCTTGCTTCTTGCGTGAAATCAGATTGTGTTTCATATATGAGAACACTGGTCTGAATTTGCCTTCAGAATCAGAGTTAAACCCCAGGATCTGTGTCTTCATACAAGCAAGAGTTCATTTCTGGTAAACAACGTGAATTTTGGTCTCAATTGATTTTACACAGTTTAAGAACCCAACGCGATTCTCACTATTAACTAAAGAGCATTTATGTAAGAGGGGCTGTGGTATGTAGAAGTTTCATAATCAGATTTGAACTACATATGGTCCGTATGAGTAGGAAACACAGTTAATTTTTTTTTTTAGCAAGCTCATATTTCTTGCTGTATTGGAGACGCTGGAAAGAAGAGCTTGCTTCTTGCGTTTAAACAGAGTGTGTTCCATGGATGAGAGCACTGCTCTGAATTTCCCTTCAGAAATAGAGTTAAACTACAGGATCTGTGTCTTCCTACAAGCAAGAGTTCATTTCTCATAAAGAAAGTGAAATTTGGGATCAAATGATTTAACAAATATCAAGAACCCAATGCGATTCTCACTATTAACTAAAGAGCATTTATGTAAGATGAGCTTGGTTTGTGTCAGTTTCATAAGCAGATTGCACTACATATGGTCCTTATGAGTAGGAAACACAGTTCTTTTTTTCGTGGTATTCTCATGGGTCTTGGTGTATTGGAGACGCTGTAAAGAACAGCTTGCTTCTTGCGGGAAATCAGAGTGTGTTTCATGTATGAGAACACTGGTCTGAATTTGCCTTCAGAATCAGAGTTAAACCCCAGGATCTGTGTCCTCCTACAAGCAAGAGTTCATATCTGGTAAACCCAGTGAATGTTGGTCTCAAATGATTTTACACAGTTCACAAAACCAACGTGATTCTCACTATTAATTAAAGAGGATTTATGTAAGAGGAGCTGTGATTTATATCAGTGTCATAAGCTGAGTTGAACTGCATATGGTCCGTATGAGTAGGAAACACAGTTCATTTTTTTATGGCATGCTCATATTTCTTGCTTTATTGGAGACGCTGGAAAGAACAGCTTGCTTCTTGAGTTAAAACAGCATGTGTTTCATTGATGAGAACACTGGTGTGAATTTCCCTTCAGAAACGGTTAAACCCCAGGATCTGTGTCTTCCTACACACAAGAGTACATTTCTGGTAAACAAAATGAATTTTGGGCTCAAATGATTTTACACAGTTCACCAACCAATCGCGATTCTCACTATTAACTAAAGAGCATTTATGTAAATGGAGCTTGGTTTGTATCAGTTTCATAACCAGAGTTGAACTACATATGGTCCGTATGAGTAGGAAACACAGTTCTTTTTTTATGGGCTTGCTCATGGTTCTTGCTGTATTTGAGACGCTGGAAAGAAGAGCTTGCTTCTTGAGTTAAAACAGCATGTGTTTCATTGTTGAGAACAGTGGTCTGAATTTCCCTTCAGAAACGGAGTTAGAACACAGGATCTGTGTCTTCCTACAATGAAGACTTCATGTCTGGTAAACCCAGGGAATTTTTGTCTCAAAATATTTTACACGGTTCACAAACCCATCGCGATTCTCACTATTAACTAAAGAGCATTTATGTAAGAGGAGCTGTGGTTTGTAGCAGTTTCGTTCTTTTTTTCAGGGCATGATCAAGGTTCATGCTGTATTGGAGACGCTGGACAGAAGAGCTTACTTCTTGCGTTAAAACAGAATGTGTTTCATGGATGAGAACACCGGTCTGAATTTCCCTTCAGAACCAGAGTTAAACCCCAGGATCTGTGTCTTCATACAAGCAAGAGTTCATTTTTGGTAAACCCAGGGATTTTTGGTCTCAAATGATTTTACATAGTTCATGAACCCAAGCGATTCTCACTATGAACTAGAGAATTTATGTAAGAGGAGCAGTGGTTTGTAGCAGTTTCAAAATCAGATTTGAACTACATATGGTCCGTATGAGTAGGAAACACAGTTCATTTTTTTTTTTTTTTTTGGCATGCTCATATTTCTTGCTGTATTGGAGACGCTGGAAAGAAGAGCTTGCTTCTTGCATTAAAACAGATTGTGTTCCATGGATGAGAGCACTGCTCTGAATTTCCCTTCAGAAACAGAGTTAAACTACAGGATCTGTGTCTTCCTACAAGCAAGAGTTCATTTCTCATAAACAAAGTGAATTTTGGGATCAAAATGATTAACACAGATCAAGTACCCAACGCGATTCTCACTATTAACTAAAGAGCATTAATGTAAGTGGAGCATGGATTGTATCGGTTTCATAAGCAGAGTTGAACTACATATGGTCCTTATGAGTAGGATACTCAGTTCTTTTTTTTTTTCTGGGCATTTTCATGGTTCTAGCTGTATTGGAGACACCAGAAAGAAGACTGTGCTTCTTGCGTTAAAACAGCATGTGTTCCATGGCTATGAAGACTGGTCTGAATTTGCCTTCACAAGCTGAGTTAAACACCTGGATTTGTGTCATCCTACAAGCAAGAGTTCATTTCTGGTAAACCCAGTGAATTTTGGTCTCAAATGATTTTACACAGTTCACAAACCCAACGTGATTCTCACTATTAACTAAAGAGCATTTATGTAAGATGAGCTTGGTTTGTGTCAGTTTCATAAGCAGAGATGCACTACATATGGTCCTTATGATTAGGAAACACAGATCTTTTTTTCGCGGTGTTCTCATGTTTCTTGCTGTATTGGAGACCCAGGAAAGAAGAGCTTGCTTCTTGCATTAAAACAGAGTGTGTTCCATGGATTAGAGCACTGCTCTGAATTTCCCTTCAGAAACAGAGTTAAACTACAGGATCTGTGTCTTCCTACAAGCAAGAGTTCATTTCTCATAAAGAAAGTGAAATTTGGGATCAAATGATTTAACACAGATCAAGAACCCTACGCGATTCTCACTATTAACTAAAGAGCATTTATGTAAGAGGAGCTGTGGTTTGTATCAGTTTCATAAGCACAGTTGAACTGCATATTGTCCATAGGAGTAGGAAACACTTTACTTTTTTTCTGGGCATGCTCATGATTCTTGCTGTATTGGAGAAGCTGGAAAGAAGAGGATGCTTCTTGCATTAAAAAGCATGTGTTTCATGGATGAGAATACTGGTCTGAATTTCCCTACATAAACGGAGTTAAAACCCAGGATCTTTGTCTTAGTACAAGCAAGAGTACATTTCTGGTAAACAACGTGAATTTTGGTCTCAATTGATTTTACACAGTTCAAGAATCCAACGTGATTCTCACTATTAACTAAAGAGCATTTTTGTAAGAGGAGCTTGTTTTGTGTCAGTTTCATAACCAGAGTTGAACAACCTATGGTCCGTATGAGTAGGAAACACCGTTCTTTTTTTCAGGGCATGCTCATGGTTTTTGATGTATTGGAGACACTGGAAAGAAGAGGATGCTTCTTGGCTTAAAACAGAGTGTGTTTAGGGATGAGAACTCTGGTCTGAATTTCTCTTCAGAAACAGAGTAAAACCCCAGGATCTGTGTCTTCCTACAAGGAAGAGTTCATTTCTGGTAAAACCAGAGTGTTTTTGTCTCAAAAGATTTTACAGAGTTCACAAAAACAACGCCTTTCTCACTATTAACTAAAGAGCATTTAGGTAAGAGGAGCTGTGGTTTGTAGAAGTTTCATAATCAGATTTGAACTACATATGGTCCATATTAGTAGGAAACACAGTTAATTTTTTTTTGGCATGCTCATATTTCTTGCTGTAATGGAGACGCTGGAAAGAAGAGCTTGCTTCTTGCGTTAAAACAGAGTGTATTCATGGATGAGAACACTGCTCTGAATTTCCCATCAGAAACAGAGTTAAACACCAGGATCTGTGTCTTCCTACAAGCAAGAGTTCATTTCTCATAAACAAAGTGCATATGGGATCAAATGATTTTACACAGTTCACAAACCCAACGTGATTCTCACTATTAACTAAAGAGCATTTATGTAAATGGAGCTTGGTTTGTATCAGTTTCATAACCAGAGTTGAACTACATATGGTCCGTATGAGTAGGAAACACAGTTCTTTTTTTATGGGCTTGCTCATGGTTCTTGCTGTATTTGAGACGCTGGAAAGAAGAGCTTGCTTCTTGAGTTAAAACAGCATGTGTTTCATTGATGAGAACACTGGTCTGAATTTCCCTTCAGAAACAGAGTTAGAACACAGGATCTGTGTCTTCCTACAATGAAGACTTCATGTCTTGTAAACCCAGGGAATTTTTGACTCAAAAGATTTTACACGGTTCACAAACCCATCGCGATTCTCACTATTAACAAAAGAGCATTTATGTAAGAGGAGCTGTGGTTTGTAGCAGTTTCGTTCTTTTTTTCAGGGCATGATCAAGGTTCATGCTGTATTGGAGACGCTGGACAGAAGAGCTTACTTCTTGCGTTAATCAGAATGTGTTTCATGAATGAGAACACCGGTCTGAATTTCCCTTCAGAACCAGAGTTAAACCCCAGGATCTGTGTCTTCATACAAGCAAGAGTTCATTTTTGGTAAACCCAGGGATTTTTGGTCTCAAATGATTTTACATAGTTCATGAACCCAAGCGATTCTCACTATGTACTAGAGAATTTATGTAAGAGGAGCAGTGCTTTGTAGCAGTTTCAAAATCAGATTTGAACTACATATGGTCCGTATGAGTAGGAAACACAGTTCATTTTTTTTTTTTTTTTGGCATGCTCATATTTCTTGCTGTATTGGAGACGCTGGAAAGAAGAGCTTGCTTCTTGAGTTAAAACAGCATGTGTTTCATTGATGAGAACACTGGTCTGAATTTCCCTTCAGAAACAGAGTTAGAACACAGGATCTGTGTCTTCCTACAATGAAGACTTCATGTCTTGTAAACCCAGGGAATTTTTGACTCAAAAGATTTTACACGGTTCACAAACCCATCGCGATTCTCACTATTAACAAAAGAGCATTTATGTAAGAGGAGCTGTGGTTTGTAGCAGTTTCGTTCTTTTTTTCAGGGCATGATCAAGGTTCATGCTGTATTGGAGACGCTGGACAGAAGAGCTTACTTCTTGCGTTAATCAGAATGTGTTTCATGAATGAGAACACCGGTCTGAATTTCCCTTCAGAACCAGAGTTAAACCCCAGGATCTGTGTCTTCATACAAGCAAGAGTTCATTTTTGGTAAACCCAGGGATTTTTGGTCTCAAATGATTTTACATAGTTCATGAACCCAAGCGATTCTCACTATGTACTAGAGAATTTATGTAAGAGGAGCAGTGCTTTGTAGCAGTTTCAAAATCAGATTTGAACTACATATGGTCCGTATGAGTAGGAAACACAGTTCATTTTTTTTTTTTTTTTTGGCATGCTCATATTTCTTGCTGTATTGGAGACGCTGGAAAGAAGAGCTTGCTTCTTGCATTAAAACAGATTGTGTTCCATGGATGAGAGCACTGCTCTGAATTTCCCTTCAGAAACAGAGTTAAACTACAGGATCTGTGTCTTCCTACAAGCAAGAGTTCATTTCTCATAAAGAAAGTGAAATTTGGGATCAAATGATTTAACACAGATCAAGAACCCAACGCTATTCTCACTATTAACTAAAGAGCATTTATGTAAGATGAGCTTGGTTTGTGTCAGTTTCATAAGCAGAGTTGCACTACATATGGTCCTTATGAGTAGGAAACACAGTTCTTTTTTTCGTCGTATTCTCATGGTTCTTGGTGTATTGGAGACGCTGGAAAGAACAGCTTGCTTCTTGCGTGAAATCAGATTGTGTTTCATATATGAGAACACTGGTCTGAATTTGCCTTCAGAATCAGAGTTAAACCCCAGGATCTGTGTCTTCATACAAGCAAGAGTTCATTTCTGGTAAACAACGTGAATTTTGGTCTCAATTGATTTTACACAGTTTAAGAACCCAACGCGATTCTCACTATTAACTAAAGAGCATTTATGTAAGAGGGGCTGTGGTATGTAGAAGTTTCATAATCAGATTTGAACTACATATGGTCCGTATGAGTAGGAAACACAGTTAATTTTTTTTTTTAGCAAGCTCATATTTCTTGCTGTATTGGAGACGCTGGAAAGAAGAGCTTGCTTCTTGCGTTTAAACAGAGTGTGTTCCATGGATGAGAGCACTGCTCTGAATTTCCCTTCAGAAATAGAGTTAAACTACAGGATCTGTGTCTTCCTACAAGCAAGAGTTCATTTCTCATAAAGAAAGTGAAATTTGGGATCAAATGATTTAACAAATATCAAGAACCCAATGCGATTCTCACTATTAACTAAAGAGCATTTATGTAAGATGAGCTTGGTTTGTGTCAGTTTCATAAGCAGATTGCACTACATATGGTCCTTATGAGTAGGAAACACAGTTCTTTTTTTCGTGGTATTCTCATGGGTCTTGGTGTATTGGAGACGCTGTAAAGAACAGCTTGCTTCTTGCGGGAAATCAGAGTGTGTTTCATGTATGAGAACACTGGTCTGAATTTGCCTTCAGAATCAGAGTTAAACCCCAGGATCTGTGTCCTCCTACAAGCAAGAGTTCATATCTGGTAAACCCAGTGAATGTTGGTCTCAAATGATTTTACACAGTTCACAAAACCAACGTGATTCTCACTATTAATTAAAGAGGATTTATGTAAGAGGAGCTGTGATTTATATCAGTGTCATAAGCTGAGTTGAACTGCATATGGTCCGTATGAGTAGGAAACACAGTTCATTTTTTTATGGCATGCTCATATTTCTTGCTTTATTGGAGACGCTGGAAAGAACAGCTTGCTTCTTGAGTTAAAACAGCATGTGTTTCATTGATGAGAACACTGGTGTGAATTTCCCTTCAGAAACGGTTAAACCCCAGGATCTGTGTCTTCCTACACACAAGAGTACATTTCTGGTAAACAAAATGAATTTTGGGCTCAAATGATTTTACACAGTTCACCAACCAATCGCGATTCTCACTATTAACTAAAGAGCATTTATGTAAATGGAGCTTGGTTTGTATCAGTTTCATAACCAGAGTTGAACTACATATGGTCCGTATGAGTAGGAAACACAGTTCTTTTTTTATGGGCTTGCTCATGGTTCTTGCTGTATTTGAGACGCTGGAAAGAAGAGCTTGCTTCTTGAGTTAAAACAGCATGTGTTTCATTGTTGAGAACAGTGGTCTGAATTTCCCTTCAGAAACGGAGTTAGAACACAGGATCTGTGTCTTCCTACAATGAAGACTTCATGTCTGGTAAACCCAGGGAATTTTTGTCTCAAAATATTTTACACGGTTCACAAACCCATCGCGATTCTCACTATTAACTAAAGAGCATTTATGTAAGAGGAGCTGTGGTTTGTAGCAGTTTCGTTCTTTTTTTCAGGGCATGATCAAGGTTCATGCTGTATTGGAGACGCTGGACAGAAGAGCTTACTTCTTGCGTTAAAACAGAATGTGTTTCATGGATGAGAACACCGGTCTGAATTTCCCTTCAGAACCAGAGTTAAACCCCAGGATCTGTGTCTTCATACAAGCAAGAGTTCATTTTTGGTAAACCCAGGGATTTTTGGTCTCAAATGATTTTACATAGTTCATGAACCCAAGCGATTCTCACTATGAACTAGAGAATTTATGTAAGAGGAGCAGTGGTTTGTAGCAGTTTCAAAATCAGATTTGAACTACATATGGTCCGTATGAGTAGGAAACACAGTTCATTTTTTTTTTTTTTTTTGGCATGCTCATATTTCTTGCTGTATTGGAGACGCTGGAAAGAAGAGCTTGCTTCTTGCATTAAAACAGATTGTGTTCCATGGATGAGAGCACTGCTCTGAATTTCCCTTCAGAAACAGAGTTAAACTACAGGATCTGTGTCTTCCTACAAGCAAGAGTTCATTTCTCATAAACAAAGTGAATTTTGGGATCAAAATGATTAACACAGATCAAGTACCCAACGCGATTCTCACTATTAACTAAAGAGCATTAATGTAAGTGGAGCATGGATTGTATCGGTTTCATAAGCAGAGTTGAACTACATATGGTCCTTATGAGTAGGATACTCAGTTCTTTTTTTTTTTCTGGGCATTTTCATGGTTCTAGCTGTATTGGAGACACCAGAAAGAAGACTGTGCTTCTTGCGTTAAAACAGCATGTGTTCCATGGCTATGAAGACTGGTCTGAATTTGCCTTCACAAGCTGAGTTAAACACCTGGATTTGTGTCATCCTACAAGCAAGAGTTCATTTCTGGTAAACCCAGTGAATTTTGGTCTCAAATGATTTTACACAGTTCACAAACCCAACGTGATTCTCACTATTAACTAAAGAGCATTTATGTAAGATGAGCTTGGTTTGTGTCAGTTTCATAAGCAGAGATGCACTACATATGGTCCTTATGATTAGGAAACACAGATCTTTTTTTCGCGGTGTTCTCATGTTTCTTGCTGTATTGGAGACCCAGGAAAGAAGAGCTTGCTTCTTGCGTTTAAACAGAGTGTGTTCCATGGATGAGAGCACTGCTCTGAATTTCCCTTCAGAAACAGAGTTAAACTACAGGATCTGTGTCTTCCTACAAGCAAGAGTTCATTTCTCATAAAGAAAGTGAAATTTGGGATCAAATGATTTAACAAATATCAAGAACCCAATGCGATTCTCACTATTAACTAAAGAGCATTTATGTCAGATGAGCTTGGTTTGTGTCAGTTTCATAAGCAGAGTTGCACTACATATGGTCCTTATGAGTAGGAAACACAGTTCTTTTTTTTCTTCGTATTCTCATGGTTCTTGGTGTATTGGAGACGCTGTAAAGAACAGCTTGCTTCTTGCGGGAAATCAGAGTGTGTTTCATGTATGAGAACACTGGTCTGAATTTGCCTTCAGAATCAGAGTTAAACCCCAGGATCTGTGTCCTCCTCCAAGCAAGAGTTCATATCTGGTAAACCCAGTGAATGTTGGTCTCAAATGATTTTACACAGTTCACAAAACCAACGTGATTCTCACTATTAATTAAAGAGGATTTATGTAAGAGGAGCTGTGATTTATATCAGTGTCATAAGCTGAGTTGAACTGCATATGGTCCGTATGAGTAGGAAACACAGTTCATTTTTTTATGGCATGCTCATATTTCTTGCTTTATTGGAGACGCTGGAAAGAACAGCTTGCTTCTTGAGTTAAAACAGCATGTGTTTCATTGATGAGAACACTGGTGTGAATTTCCCTTCAGAAACGGTTAAACCCCAGGATCTGTGTCTTCCTACACACAAGAGTACATTTCTGGTAAACAAAATGAATTTTGGGCTCAAATGATTTTACACAGTTCACCAACCAATCGCGATTCTCACTATTAACTAAAGAGCATTTATGTAAATGGAGCTTGGTTTGTATCAGTTTCATTACCAGAGTTGAACTACATATGGTCCGTATGAGTAGGAAACACAGTTCTTTTTTTATGGGCTTGCTCATGGTTCTTGCTGTATTTGAGACGCTGGAAAGAAGAGCTTGCTTCTTGAGTTAAAACAGCATGTGTTTCATTGTTGAGAACACTGGTCTGAATTTCCCTTCAGAAACGGAGTTAGAACACAAGATCTGTGTCTTCCTACAATGAAGACTTCATGTCTGGTAAACCCAGGGAATTTTTGTCTCAAAATATTTTACACGGTTCACAAACCCATCGCGATTCTCACTATTAACTAAAGAGCATTTATGTAAGAGGAGCTGTGGTTTGTAGCAGTTTCGTTCTTTTTTTCAGGGCATGATCAAGGTTCATGCTGTATTGGAGACGCTGGACAGAAGAGCTTACTTCTTGCGTTAAAACAGAATGTGTTTCATGGATGAGAACACTGGTCGGAATTTCCCTTCAGAACCAGAGTTAAACCCCAGGATCTGTGTCTTCATACAAGCAAGAGTTCATTTTTGGTTAACCCATGGATTTTTGGTCTCAAATGATTTTACATAGTTCATGAACCCAAGCGATTCTCACTATGAACTAGAGAATTTATGTAAGAGGAGCAGTGGTTTGTAGCAGTTTCAAAATCAGATTTGAACTACATATGGTCCGTATGAGTAGGAAACACAGTTCATTTTTTTTTTGGCATGCTCATATTTCTTGCTGTATTGGAGACGCTGGAAAGAAGAGCTTGCTTCTTGCATTAAAACAGATTGTGTTCCATGGATGAGAGCACTGCTCTGAATTTCCCTTCAGAAACAGAGTTAAACTACAGGATCTGTGTCTTCCTACAAGCAAGAGTTCATTTCTCATAAACAAAGTGAATTTTGGGATCAAAATGATTAACACAGATCAAGTACCCAACGCGATTCTCACTATTAACTAAAGAGCATTAATGTAAGTGGAGCATGGATTGTATCGGTTTCATAAGCAGAGATGAACTACATATGGTCCTTATGAGTAGGATACTCAGTTCTTTTTTTTTTTCTGGGCATTTTCATGGTTCTAGCTGTATTGGAGACACCAGAAAGAAGACTGTGCTTCTTGCGTTAAAACAGCATGTGTTCCATGGCTATGAAGACTGGTCTGAATTTGCCTTCACAAGCTGAGTTAAACACCTGGATTTGTGTCATCCTACAAGCAAGAGTTCATTTCTGGTAAACCCAGTGAATTTTGGTCTCAAATGATTTTACACAGTTCACAAACCCAACGTGATTCTCACTATTAACTAAAGAGCATTTATGTAAGATGAGCTTGGTTTGTGTCAGTTTCATAAGCAGAGTTGCACTACATATGGTCCTTATGAGTAGGAAACACAGTTCTTTTTTTCGTCGTATTCTCATGGTTCTTGGTGTATTGGAGACGCTGTAAAGAACAGCTTGCTTCTTGCGTGAAATCAGATTGTGTTTCATATATGAGAACACTGGTCTGAATTTGCCTTCAGAATCAGAGTTAAACCCCAGGATCTGTGTCTTCCTACAAGCAAGAGTTCATTTCTGGTAAACAACGTGAATTTTGGTCTCAATTGATTTTACACAGTTTAAGAACCCAACGCGATTCTCACTATTAACTAAAGAGCATTTATGTAAGAGGAGCTGTGGTATGTAGAAGTTTCATAATCAGATTTGAACTACATATGGTCCGTATGAGTAGGAAACACAGTTAATTTTTTTTTTTAGCAAGCTCATATTTCTTGCTGTATTGGAGACGCTGGAAAGAAGAGCTTGCTTCTTGCGTTTAAACAGAGTGTGTTCCATGGATGAGAGCACTGCTCTGAATTTCCCTTCAGAAATAGAGTTAAACTACAGGATCTGTGTCTTCCTACAAGCAAGAGTTCATTTCTCATAAAGAAAGTGAAATTTGGGATCAAATGATTTAACAAATATCAAGAACCCAATGCGATTCTCACTATTAACTAAAGAGCATTTATGTAAGATGAGCTTGGTTTGTGTCAGTTTCATAAGCAGATTGCACTACATATGGTCCTTATGAGTAGGAAACACAGTTCTTTTTTTCGTGGTATTCTCATGGGTCTTGGTGTATTGGAGACGCTGTAAAGAACAGCTTGCTTCTTGCGGGAAATCAGAGTGTGTTTCATGTATGAGAACACTGGTCTGAATTTGCCTTCAGAATCAGAGTTAAACCCCAGGATCTGTGTCCTCCTACAAGCAAGAGTTCATATCTGGTAAACCCAGTGAATGTTGGTCTCAAATGATTTTACACAGTTCACAAAACCAACGTGATTCTCACTATTAATTAAAGAGGATTTATGTAAGAGGAGCTGTGATTTATATCAGTGTCATAAGCTGAGTTGAACTGCATATGGTCCGTATGAGTAGGAAACACAGTTCATTTTTTTATGGCATGCTCATATTTCTTGCTTTATTGGAGACGCTGGAAAGAACAGCTTGCTTCTTGAGTTAAAACAGCATGTGTTTCATTGATGAGAACACTGGTGTGAATTTCCCTTCAGAAACGGTTAAACCCCAGGATCTGTGTCTTCCTACAAGCAAGAGTACATTTCTGGTAAACAAAATGAATTTTAGGCTCAAATGATTTTACACAGTTCACGAACCAATCGCGATTCTCACTATTAACTAAAGAGCATTTATGTAAATGGAGCTTGGTTTGTATCAGTTTCATAACCAGAGTTGAACTACATATGGTCCGTATGAGTAGGAAACACAGTTCTTTTTTTATGGGCTTGCTCATGGTTCTTGCTGTATTTGAGACGCTGGAAAGAAGAGCTTGCTTCTTGAGTTAAAACAGCATGTGTTTCATTGATGAGAACACTGGTCTGAATTTCCCTTCAGAAACAGAGTTAGAACACAGGATCTGTGTCTTCATACAAGCAAGAGTTCATTTTTGGTAAACCCAGGCATTTTTGGTCTCAAATGATTTTACATAGTTCATGAACCCAAGCGATTCTCACTATGAACTAGAGAATTTATGTAAGAGGAGCAGTGCTTTGTAGCAGTTTCAAAATCAGATTTGAACTACATATGGTCCGTATGAGTAGGAAACACAGTTCATTTTTTTTTTGGCATGCTCATATTTCTTGCTGTATTGGAGACGCTGGAAAGAAGAGCTTGCTTCTTGCGTTTAAACAGAGTGTGTTCCATGGATGAGAGCACTGCTCTGAATTTCCCTTCAGAAACAGAGTTAAACTACAGGATCTGTGTCTTCCTACAAGCAAGAGTTCATTTCTCATAAAGAAAGTGAAATTTGGGATCAAATGATTTAACACAGATCAAGAACCCAACGGTATTCTCACTATTAACTAAAGAGCATTTATGTCAGATGAGCTTGGTTTGTGTCAGTTTCATAAGCAGAGTTGCACTACATATGGTCCTTATGAGTAGGAAACACAGTTCTTTTTTTCGTCGTATTCTCATGGTTCTTGGTGTATTGGAGACGCTGTAAAGAACAGCTTGCTTCTTGCGTGAAATCAGATTGTGTTTCATATATGAGAACACTGGTCTGAATTTGCCTTCAGAATCAGAGTTAAACCCCAGGATCTGTGTCTTCCTACAAGCAAGAGTTCATTTCTGGTAAACAACGTGAATTTTGGTCTCAATTGATTTTACACAGTTTAAGAACCCAACGCGATTCTCACTATTAACTAAAGAGCATTTATGTAAGAGGAGCTGTGGTATGTAGAAGTTTCATAATCAGATTTGAACTACATATGGTCCGTATGAGTAGGAAACACAGTTAATTTTTTTTTTAGCAAGCTCATATTTCTTGCTGTATTGGAGACGCTGGAAAGAAGAGCTTGCTTCTTGCATTTAAACAGAGTGTGTTCCATGGATGAGAGCACTGCTCTGAATTTCCCTTCAGAAATAGAGTTAAACTACAGGATCTGTGTCTTCCTACAAGCAAGAGTTCATTTCTCATAAAGAAAGTGAAATTTGGGATCAAATGATTTAACAAATATCAAGAACCCAATGTGATTCTCACTATTAACTAAAGAGCATTTATGTAAGATGAGCTTGGTTTGTGTCAGTTTCATAAGCAGATTGCACTACATATGGTCCTTATGAGTAGGAAACACAGTTCTTTTTTTCGTGGTATTCTCATGGGTCTTGGTGTATTGGAGACGCTGTAAAGAACAGCTTGCTTCTTGCGGGAAATCAGAGTGTGTTTCATGTATGAGAACACTGGTCTGAATTTGCCTTCAGAATCAGAGTTAAACCCCAGGATCTGTGTCCTCCTACAAGCAAGAGTTCATATCTGGTAAACAACGTGAATGTTGGTCTCAAATGATTTTACACAGTTCAAGAACCCAACGCGATTCTAACTATTAACTAAAGAGCATTTATGTAAGAGGAGCTTGGTTTGTGTCAGTTTCATAACCAGAGTTGAACAACATATGATCCGTATGAGTAGGAAACACAGTTCTTTTTTTCAGGGCATGCTCATGGTATTTGATGTATTGGAGACGCTGGAAAGAAGAGGATGTTTCTTGCCTTAAAACAGAGTGTGTTTTAGGGATGAGAACTCTGGTCTGTATTTCCCTTCAGAAACAGAGTAACACCCCAGGATCTGTGTCTTGCTACAAGAAAGAGTTCATTTCTGGTAAAACCAAGGTATTTTTGTCTCAAAAGATTTTACACAGTTCACAAACCCAACGTAATTCTCACTATTAACTTAAGAGCATTTATGTAAGAGGAGCTGTGGTATGTAGAAGTTTCATAATCAGATTTGAACTACATATGGTCCGTATGAGTAGGAAACACAGTTAATTTTTTTTTAGCATGCTCATATTTCTTCCTGTATTGGAGACGCTGGAAAGAAAAGCTTGCTTCTTGCGTTAAAACAGAGTGTGTTCCATGGATGACAACACTGGTCTGAATTTCCCTTCAGAAACGGAGTTAAACCCCAGGATCTGTGTCTTCCTACACACAAGAGTACATTTCTGGTAAACAAAATGAATTTTGGGCTCAAATGATTTTACACAGTTCACCAACCAATCGCGATTCTCACTATTAACTAAAGAGCATTTATGTAAGAGCAGTTTGGTTTGTATCAGTTTCATAAGCAGAGTTGAACTACATATGGTCCGTATGATTAGGAAATACAATTCTTTTTTTCTGGGCATGCTCATGGTTCTTGCTGTGTTGGAGATGCTGGAAAGAAGAGCTTGCTTCTTGCGTTAAAACAGCATGTGTTTCATTGATGAGAACACTGGTCTGAATTTCCCTTCAGAAACGGAGTTAAACCACAGGATCTCTGTTTTCCTAAAAGCAAGAGTTCATTTCTGGTAAACCCAGGGATTTTTTGTCTCAAAAGATTTTACACAGTTCACAATCCCATCGTGATTCTCACTATTAACTAAAGGGGATTTACGTAAGAGGAGCTGTGGTTTGTATTAGTTTCATGAGCAGAGTTGAACTGCATATGGTCTGTATGAGTAGGAAACACTGTTCTTTTTATTCTGGGCATTCTCTTGGTTCTTGCTGTATGGGAGATGCCGGAAAGAAGAGTGTGCCTCTAGCGTTAAAACAGCCTGTGTTCCATGGATATGAAGACTGGTCTGAATTTGCCTTCACAAGCTGAGTTAAACCCCTGGATATGTGTCATCCTACAAGCAAGATTTCATTTCTGGTAAACCCAGGGAATTTTGGTCTCAAATGATTTTACACAGATCAAGAACCCAACGCGATTCTCACTATTAACTAAAGAGGATTTATGTAAGAGGAGCTTGTTTTGTGTTAGTTCCATAAGCACAGTTGAACTACATATGGTCCGTATGAGTAGGAAACACAGTTCTTTTTTTCTGGTTATGCTCATGGTTCTAGCTGTATTGGAGACGCTGGAAAGAAGAGCTTTCTCCTTGCGTTAAAACAGCATGAGTTTCATTCATGAGAACACTGGTGTGAATTTCCCTTCAGTAACGGAGTTAAACACCAGGATCTGTGTCTTCATACAAGCAAGAGTTCATTTCTGGTAAACAAAGTGAATTTTGGGCTCAAATGATTTTACACAGTTCAAGAACCCAACGCGATTCTCACTATTAACTAAAGAGCATTTATGTAAGAGGAGCTGTGGTTTGCATTAGTTTCATAAGCAGTGTTGAACTGCATATGGTCTGTATGAGTAGGAAACACTGTTCTTTTTTTCTGAGCATTCTCATGGTTCTTGCTGTATTGGTGACGCTGGAAAGAAGTGGATGCTTCTTGCCTTAAAACAGAGTGTGTTTTAGGGATTAGAACTGTGGTCTGAATTTCCCTTCAGAAACGGAGTAAAACCCCAGGATCTGTGTCTTCCTACAAGGAAGAATTCATTTCTGGTAAAACCAGGGTATTTTTGACTCAAAAGATTTTACACAGTTCACAAACCCATTGCGATTCTCACTATTAACTAAAGAGCATTTATGTAAGAGGAGCTGTGGTTTGCAACAGTTTCATAATCAGATTTGAACTACACATTGTCTGGATGAGTAGGAAACACAGGTTTTTTTTTTGGGCATGCTCATATTTCTTTCTGTATTGGAGACGATGGATAGAGGAGCTTTCTTCTTGCGTTAAAAAAGAGTGTGTTTCATGGATGAGAACACTGCCCTGAATATCCCTTCAGAAATAGAGTTAAACCACAGGATATTTGTCTTCCTACAAGCAAGAGTTCATTTCTGGTAAACCTAGAAAATTTTTGTCTGGAATATTTTTACACAGTTCACGAACCCAACGCCATTCTCACTATTAACTAAAGAGCATTTACGTAAGATGAGTTGTGGTTGGTAGCAGTTTCGTAATTAGATTGGAACTACATATGGTCCCTTTGAGTAGGAATCACAGTTCTTTTTTTTCTGGGCATTCTCATGGTTCCTGCTGTATTGGAGATTCTGTGAAAGAAGAGGATTGATCTTGAGGAAAAATAGCTTGTGTTTCATGGATGAGTACACTGGTCTGAATTTTCCTTTAGAAACGGAGTTCAACCCCAGGATCTGTGTGTTCCTACAAGCAATAGTTCATTTCTGGTAAACCCAGTTATTTTTTGGGCTCAAATGATTTTACAGAGTTCAAGAACCCAACGCGATTCTCACTAGTAACTAAAGAGCGTTTATTTAAGTTGAGCTGTGGTTTGTATCAGTTTCATATGCAGAGTTGAACTACATAGGGTCCGTATGTGTTGGATACAGTTCTTTTTTTCAGGGCATGCTCATGGTTCTTGCTGTATTGGAGACGCTGGAGAGAAGAGCTTGCTTCTTGCGTTAAAACAGAGTGTGTTTCATGGATGATAACACTGGTCTGAATTTCCCTTCAGAAACGGAGTTGAACCCCAGGATCTGTGTCTTCCTACAAGCAAGAGTTCATTTCTGGTAAACCAAGTGCATCTTGGGCTCAAATGATTTTACACAGTTCACGAACCCAATGCGATTCTCACTATTAACTAAAGAGAATTTTTGTAAGAGGAGCTGTGGTTTTTATCAGTTGCATGAACAGAGTTGAACTAGTTATGTTCCGTAAAAGTAGCAAACACAATTCTTTTAATCTGGGCATGCTAATATTTCTTGCTGTATTGTAAACAATGGAAAGAATAGCTGGCTTCATGCGCGAAAACAGAGTGTGTTTCATGGATGAGAACAGTGGTCTGAATTTCCCTTCAGAAATGGAGTTAAACCCCAGGTTCTGTGTCTTCCTACAAGCACGAGTTCATTTCTGGTAAACAACAGAATTTTGGGATCAAATGATTTTACAGAGTTCACAACCCATCGCGATTATCACTATTAACTAAAGAGCATTTATGTAAGAGGAACTGTGGTTTGTATAAGTTTCATAAGCCGAGTTGAACTGCATATGGTCCTTATGAATAGGAAACACAGTTCTTTTTTTCAGGGCATTGTCATTGTTCTTGCTCTATTGGAGACGCAGGAAAGAAGAGGATGCTTCGGGCGTTAAAACAGAGTGTGTTTCATGGATGAGAACACTGGTCTGAATTTCCTTTCATAAATGGAATTCAATCCCAGGATCTGTGTCTTCCTACAAGCAAGAGTTCATTTCTGGTAAACAGGTGAATTTTGGGATCAAATGATTTAACACAGTTCACAAACCCATCTCAATTCTCACTTTTCACTAAAGAGAATTTATGTAAGAGTAGCTTGGTTTGTATTAGTTTCATAAGCATTGTTCAACTTCATATGGTCCGCATGAATAGGAAACACAGTTCTTTTGTTCAGGGCATGCTCATGGTTCTTGCTGTATTGGAGACGCTGGAAAGAAGAGCTTGCTTCTTGCGTTAAAATTGAGTGTGTTTCATGGACGAGAACTCTGGTCTGAATATCACTTCAGAATCGGAATTAAACCCGTGGATCTGTGTCTCCCTATAAGCAAGAGGTCATTTCAGGTAAACAAGTGAATTTTGAGATCAAATGAGTTTACACAGTTCACAAACCCATCGCGATTCTCACCATTAACTAATAAGCATTTATGTAATAGGAGCTCTGGTTTGTATCAGTTTCATAAGCGTGTTGAACTGCATATGGTCTGTATGAGTAGGAAACTCAGTTCATTTTTTCTGGGCATTCTCATGGTTCTTGCTCTTTTGGCGACGCAGGAAAGAAGAGGATGCTTCTTGCTTTAAAACAGCATGTGGTTCATGGATGAGAACACTGGACTGAATTTCCCTTCATAAACGGAGTTAAACGCCAGGATCTGTGTCTTCCGACAGGCAAGAGTTGATTTCTGGTAAACCAAGGGAATTTTAGGCTCAAATGATTTTACACAGTTCACGAACCCAACGGGTTTCTCACTATTAACAAAATAGCATTTATGTAAGTGGAGCTGTGGTTTGTATCAGTTGCATGAGCAGAGTTGAACTGCATATGGTCCCTACGAGTAGGAAACACAGAACTTTTTTCTGTGCATGCTCATAATTCTTGTTGTATTGGAGACGCTGGAAAGAAGAACTTGATTCTTGCGTTAAAACTGAGTTTGTTTCATGGATGAGAACACTGGTCTGAATTTCCATTCAGAAACGGAGTAAAACACCAGGATCTGTGTCTTCCTACAAGCAATAGTTCATTTCTGGAAATCCCAGTGACTTTTGGGCTCAATTAAATTTACACAGTTCACCAACTCAATGGGTTTGTCACTATTAACTAAAGAGCATTTATGTAAGAGGAGCTGTGGTTTCTATCAGTTGCATAATCAGAGTTGAACTTCATATGGTCCGTATGAGTAGGAAACACAGTTCTTTTCTTCTGGGCATGCTCCTGTTTCTTGCTGTATTAGAGACGCTGGAAAGAAGAGCTTGCTTCTTGAGTTAAAACAGCATGTGTTTCATCAATGAGAACACTGGTCTGAATTTCCCTTCAGAAACGGAGTTAAACCCCCGGACGTGTGTCTTCCTACAATCAAGAGTTCTTTTCTGGTAAACCCAGTGAATTTTGGGCTCAAATGATTTAACACATTTCACGATCCCAACGCAATTCTCACTATTAAATGAAGGGCATTTATGTAAGAGGAGCTGTGGTTTTTATCAGTTTTTTAAGGAGAGTTGAACTACATATGTTCCATATGAGTAGCAAACACAGTTCTTTTTTTCTGGGCATGGTCATATTTCTTGCTATATTGGAGACGCAGGAAAGAAGAGCTTGCTTCTTGCGTTTAAACAGCGTGTGTTTCATGGATGAGAACACTGGTCTGAATTTCCCTTCAGAAATAGAGTTAAACCCCAGGACTTGTGTCTTCCTACAAGCAAGAGTTCATTTCTGGTAAACCCAGTAAATTTTGGGCTCAAATGATTTAACACAGTTCACGAACCCAGCGCGATTCTCACTATTAAATAAAGAGCATTTATGTAAGAGGAGCTGTGGTTTGTATCAGTTTCATAAGCAGAGTTGAACTACATATGTTCTGTAAGAGTAGCAAACACAGTTCTTTTTTTCTGCGCAGGCTCATATTTCTGGCTGTATTGGAGAAGCTGGAGAGAAGAGCTTCATTCTTGTGTGAAAACAGAGTGTGTTTCAGGGATGAGAACACTGGTCTGAATTTCCCTTCAGAAACGGAGTTAAACCCATGATATGTGTCTTCCTACAAGCAAGAGTTCATTTCTGGTAAACCAAGGCAATTTTAG
Source organism: Onychomys arenicola (assembly GCA_949786405.1). Lineage (NCBI taxonomy): Eukaryota > Metazoa > Chordata > Mammalia > Rodentia > Cricetidae > Onychomys > Onychomys arenicola. The sequence goes on along the minus strand of CATKUM010000019.1, from coordinate 873,652 downwards.
GCTCAAATGATTTTACACAGTTCCTGAACCCAACACGTTTCTCACTATTAACTAAAGAGCATTTATATAAGAGAAACTGTGTTGTGTATCAGTTTCATAAGCAGAGTTGTACTACATATGGTCCCTGTGAGTAGGAAACACAGTTCTTTTTTTCTGGCCATGGTAATGTTTCTTAGTGTATTTGAGACGCTAGAATGAAGAGCTTGCTTCTTGGGTGAAAACAGAGTGAGTTTCAAGTATGAGAACACTGGTCTGAATACAATCAAAATCGTAATTAAACCCCAGGATCTGTGTCACCTAAAAGCAAGAGATCATTTCTGTTAAACCAAGTGAATTTTGGAATCCAATGAATTTACACAGTTCACAAACCCATCGCAATTCTCACTATTAACTAAAGAGCATTTATGTAAGAGGAGCTGTGTTTTCTATCACTTTCATAAGCAGAGTTGAAATGGATATGGTCTGTATGATTAGGAAACACAGTTCATTTTTTCTGAGATTGCACATGGTTCTTTCTGTATTGGAGACGCTGGAAAGAAGAGCTGGCTTCTTGAGTTAAAACAGCATGTGTTTCATTGATAAGAACAGAGCTCTGATTTTTCCTTTAGAAACGTAGTTAAATAAAGGATCTGTGTCTTCCAACAATCAAGAGTTCATTTCTAGTAAACCCGGTGAATTTTGAGCCGAAATGATTATACACTGTTCAAGAATCCATCGCGATTCTCACAATTAACTAAAGAGCATTTATGTAAGAGGAGCTGTGGACTGTATCAGTTTCATAAGCAGAGTTGAACTGCATATGGTCTGTTTGAGTAGGAAACACAGCTCTTTTTTTCGGGGCATGCTCATGGTTCTTGCTCTATTGGAGACTCAGGGAAGTAGAGGATGGTTCTTGCTTTAAAACACCATGTGTTTCATGGATGAGAACACTGGTCTGAATTTCCCTTCATAACCGGAGTTAAAGCCCAGGATCTGTGTCTTCCTACAAGCAAGAGCTCATTTCTGGTAAACAAAGGGAATTTTGGGCTCAAATGATTTTACATAGTTCACGAACACAACGGGTTTCTCACTATTAAATAAATAGCATTTATATAAGAGGAGCTGTGGTTTGTATCAGTTGTACGAGCAGAGTTGAATTGCATATGGTCCCAAGAAGTAGGAAACACAGTACTTTTTTCTGTGCATGCTCATAATTCTTGTTGTATTGGAGACGCTGGAAAGAAGAGCTTGCTTCTTGCCTTAAAACCGAGTGTGTTTCAGGGATGAGAACTGTGGTCTGAATTTCCCTTCAGAAATGAGGTTAAACCCCAGAATCTGTGTCTTCCCACGAGCAAGAGTTCATTTCTAGTAAACCCAGTGAATTTTGGGCTCAATTGAATTTACAGAGTTCACCAACTCAATGGGTTTCTCACTATTAACTAAAGAGCATTTATGTAAGGGGAGCTGTGTTTTGTATCACTTTCATAAGCTGAGTTGAACTGCATATGGTCTGTATTATTAGGAGACACAGTTCATTTTTTCTGAGATTGCACATGGTTCTTTCTGTATTGGAGATGCTGGAAAGAAAAGCTGGCTTCTTGAGTTAAAACAGCATGTGTTTCATCGATAAGAACAGAGGTCTGAATTTTCCTTTAGAAATGGAGTTAAACCGCAGGATCTGTGTCTTCCGAAAATCAAGAGTTCATTTCTGGTAAACACAGTGAATTTTGAGCCAAAATTATTTTACATTGTTCAAGAACCTATCGCGATTCTCACTATTAACTAAAGAGCATTTATGTTACAAGAGCTATGGTTTGTATAAGTTCCATAAGCAGGGTTGAACTACATATGTTCTATATGAGTACGAAACACAGTTCTTTTTTTCTGGGCATGCTCATGGTTCTTGCTGTATTGCAGACGCTAGAAAGAAGAGCATACTTCTTGCCTTAAAACCGAGTGTGTTTCAGGGATGAGAGCTATGGTCTGAATTTCCCTTCAGAAAGGGAGTTAAACCCCAGGATCTGTGTCTTCCTACAAGCAAGGGTTCATTTCTGGTAAAACAAGGGAATTTGAGGATCAAATGATTTTACAATGTTCCTGAATCCAACACGTTTCTCACTATTAACTAAAGAGCATTTATGTAAGAGAAGCTGTGGTGTGTATCAGTTTCATAATCAGAGTTGAACTACATATGGTGCCAATGAGTAGGAAACACAGTTCTTTTTTTCTGGCTATGCTCATGTTTCTTACTGTATTTGAGTCACTGAAAAGAAGAGCTTGCTTCTTGGGTGAAAACAGAGTGTGTTTAATGGATGAGAACAGAGGTCTGAATTTGCCTTTGGAAACGGAGTTAAACCAAAGGATCTGTGTCTTCTTTCAATCAAGAGTTCATTTCTGGTAAACCTGGTGAATATTGAGCCCAAATGATTTTACACAGTTCAAGAACCCTTCGCGATTCAAACTACTAACTAAAGAGAATTTATGTAAGAGGAGCTATGTTTTGCATCACTTTCATAAGCAGAGTTGAACTGCATATGTTCTGTATGAGTAGGAAACACAGTTCTTTTTTTTCGGGGCATTCTCATGGTTCTTGCTCTATTGGAGACCCAGGAAAGAAGAGGATTCATCTTGCTTTAAAACAGCATGTGTTTCATCGATGAGAACACTGGTCTGAATTTCCCTTCATGAACGGAGTTTAACCCCAGGATCTGTGTCTTCCTAAAAGCAAGAGTTTATTTCTGGTAAACCAAGGGAATTTTGGGTTCAAATGATTTAACACAGTTCACGAACACAACGGGTTTCTCACTATTAACTAAAGAGCATTTCTGTAAGAGGAGCTGTGGTTTGTATCAGTTGCATGAGCAGAGAATATTGCATATGTTCCCTATGATTAGGAAACATGGTTCTTTTTCTATGGGCATGCTCATATTTCTTGTTGTATTGGAGATGCTGGAAAGAAGAACTTGCTTCTTGAGTTCAAACAGCATGTGTTTCGTCGATGAGAACAGATGTCTGAATTTCGCTTCAGAAACGGAGTTAAATTGCAGGATCTGTGTCTTCCTACAATCAAGAGTTCATTTCTGGTAAACACTGTGAATTTTGAGCCGAAATGATTTTACACTGTTCAAGAACCCATCGCGAATCTCACTATTAAGTATGAGCAGTTATGTAACAGGAGCTGTGGTTTGTGTCAGTTCCATAAGCAGAGTTGAACTACATATGTTCCATATGAGTAGCAAACACAGTTCTTTTTTGATGGGCATGCTCATATTTCTTGCTGTATTGGAGACGCTGGAAAGAAGAGCTTGCTTCTTGCGTTAAAACCAAGTGTGTTTCAGGGATGAGAACTATGCTCTGAATTTCCCTTAGGAAACGGAGTTAAACCCCAGGATCTGTGTCTTCCTACATGCAAGAGTTCATTTCTGGTAAACCGTGTGAATTTTTGTTCTCAATAGTATTTAAACAGTTCACCAACACAACGGGTTTCTCACTATTAACTAGAGAGCATTTATGTAAGAGGAGCTGTGGTTTCTATCACTTGCATAAGCAGAGTTGAACTGCATATGGTCCGTATGAATAGGAAACACAATTCTATTTTTCTGGGCATGCTGCTGGTTCTTGCTGTATTGGAGACGCTGGAAAGAGGTGCTTGCTTCTTGAGTTAAAACAGCATTTGTTTCATCGATGGAATAGAGGTCTGAATTTCTCTTTAGAAACGGAGTTAAACCCTTGGATCTGTGACTACGTACAATCAAGAGTTTATTTCTGGTAAACCCGGTGAATTTTGAGCTCAAAGAATTTTACACAGTTCAAGAAACCATCGCGATTCTCACTATTAACTAAAGAGCATTTATGTGAGGTGCTGTGGTCTGTATCAGTTTCATAAGCATATTTGAACTGCAGATGGTCTCTATGAGTAGGAAACACAGTTCTTTTTTTCTGGGCATTCTCATGGTTCTTGCACTATTGGAGACGCAGGAAAGAAGAGGATGCTTCTTGTGTTAAAACAGCATGTGTTTCATGGATGAGAACACTGGTCTGAATTTACCTTCAGAAACGGAGTTAAACCCCAGGATCTGTGTGTTCATACAAGCACGAGTTCATTTCTGATAAACAAGTGAATTTTTGGATCAAATGATTTTACACAGTTGACGAACCCAACGAGATTCTCAGTATTAAATAAAGAGCATTTACTTAAGAGGAGCTGTGGTTTGTATCAGTATTTTAAGGAGAGTTGAACTACATATGTTCTGTATGAGTAGCAAACACAGTTCTTTTTTCGGGGCATGCTCCTGGTTCTTGCTGTATTGGAGACGCTGAAAGAAGAGCTTGCTTCTTGAGTTAAATCAGCATGTGTTTCATCGATGAGAACAGAGCACTGAATTTCCCTTCAGAAATGGAGTTAAACCCCAGGACCTGTGTCTTCCTACAAGCAAGAGTTTATTTCTGGTAAACCCAGTGATTTTTGGGCTCAAATGATTTAACACAGTTCAAGATTCCAACGCGATTCTCAAAATTAAATTAAGAGCATTTATGTAAGAGTAGCTGTGGTTTTATCAGTTCCATAATCAGAGTTGAACTTCATATGGTCTATATGAGTACGAAACATAGTTCTTCTTTTCTGGGCATGCTCATGGTTCTTGCTGTATGGGAGAACCTGGAAAAAAGAGCTTGCTTCTTCAGTTAAATCAGCATGTGTTTCATTGATGAGAACAGCGGTCTGAATTTCCCTTTAGAAATGGAATTAAACCCCAGGATCTGTGACTTCCTACAATCAACAGTTCATTTCTGGTAAACCCGGTGAATTTTGAGCAAAAATAATTTTACACAGTTCAAGAACCCATCGCGATTCTCACTATTAACTAAAGAGCATTTATGTAAGAGGTGCTGTGGTCTGTATCAGTTTCATAATCAGAGTTGAACTGCATATGGTCTCTATGAGTAGGAAACACAGTTCTATTTTTCTGGACATTCTCATGGTTCTTGCACTATTGGAGACGCAGGAAAGAAGAGCTTGCTTCCTGCGTTAAAACAGAGTGTGTTACATGGATGAGAACAGTGGTCTGAATTTCCCTTCAGAAAGGGAGTTAAACCCCAGGATCTTTGTCTTCCTACAAGCAAGAGTTCATTTCTGATAAACCAAGGGAATTTTGGGCTCAAATGATTTTACACAGTTCACAAACACAACAGGTTTCTCAATATTAACTAAAGAGCATTTCTGTAAGAAGAGCTGTGGTTTGTATCAGTTGCATGAGCAGAGTGTATTGCATATGGTCCCTATGAGTAGGAAACACAGTTCTTTATTTCTGGGCATGCTCATATTTCTAGCTGTATTGGAGACGCTGGAAAGAAGAGCTTGCTTCTTGCGTGAAAACAGAGTTGGTTTCATGGATGAGAACACTGGTCGGAATTTCCCTTCAGAAAGGGAGTTAAATACCAGGATCTGTGTATTCCTACAAGCACGTGTTCATTTCTGGTAAGCAAGTGGATTTTGTGATCAAATGATTTTATACAGTTCACGAACCCAACGCGTTTCTCACTATTTACTAAAGATCATTTATTTCAGAGGAGCTGTGGTTTGTGTCAGTTCCATAAGCAGAGTTGAACTACATATGGTCTATATGAGTATGAAACACAGTTCTTTTTTTCGGGGCAGGCTCATGGTTCTTGCTGTATTGCAGACGCTGGAAAGAAGAACTTGCTTCATGAGTTCAAACAGCATGTGTTTCGTCGATGAGAACAGATGTCTGAATTTCGCTTCAGAAACGGAGTTAAATTGCAGGATCTGTGTCTTCCTACATCAAGAGTACATTTCTGGTAAACACTGTGAATTTTGAGCCAAAATGTGTTACACTGTTCAAGAACCCATCGCGAATCTCACTATTAAGTAAAGAGCAGTTATGTAACAGGAGCTGTGGTTTGTGTCAGTTCCATAAGCAGAGTTGAACTACATATGGTCTATAGGAGTGCGAAACACAGTTCTTTTTTTCTGGGCATACTCATGGTTCTTGCTGTATTGGAGACGCTAGAAAGAAGAGGATGCTTCTTGCGTTAAAACCGAGTGTGTTTCAGGGATGAGAACTATGGTCTGAATTTCCCTTCAGAAACAGAGTAAAACACCAGGACCTGTGTCTTCCTACAAGCAAGAGTTCATTTCTCGTAAACACAGTGTATTTTGGGCTCAAATGATTTAACACAGTTCACGAACCCAACAGGATTCTCACTATTAAATAAAGAGCATTTATGTAAGAGAAGCTGTGGTTTGTATCAGTTTTTTAAGGAGATTTAAACTACATATGTTCCGTATGAGTAGCAAACACAGTTCTTTTTTTCTGGGCATGCTCATATTTCTTGCTGTATTGGAGATGCTGGAAAGAAGAGCTTGCTTCTTGCGTTAAAACCAAGTGTGTTTCAGGGATGAGAACTATGGTCTGAATTTCCCTTAGGAAACGGAGTTAAACCCCAGGATCTGTGTCTTCCTACAAGCAAGAGTTCATTTCTCGTAAACACAGTGTATTTTGGGCTCAAATGATTTAACACAGTTCACGAACCCAACAGGATTCTCACTATTAACTAAAGAGCATTTATGTAAGAGAAGCTGTGGTGTGTATCAGTTTCATAAGCAGAGTTGAACTAAATATGGTCTCTATGAGTAGGAAACCCAGTTCTTTTTTTCAGGGCATGCTCCTGGTTCTTGCTGTATTGGAGACGCTGAAAGAAGAGCTTGCTTCTTGAGTTAAAACAGCATGTGTTTCATTGATGAGAAGAGAGCTCTGAATTTCCCTTTAGAAACGGAGTTGAACCCCAGGACCTGTGTCTTCCTACAAGCAAGAGTTCATTTCTGGTAAACCCAGTGATTTTTGGCCTCAAATGATTTAACACAGTTCAAGATCCAACGCGATTCTCAATATTAAATAAAGAGCATTTATGTAAGAGTAGCTGTGGTTTTATCCGTTCCATAATCAGGTTTGAACTTCATATGGTCTGTAGAGTACGAAACATAGTTCTTCTTTACTGGACATGCTCATGCTTCTTGCTGTATGGAAGACCCTGGAAAAAAGAGCTTGCTTCTTCAGTTAAAACAGCATGAGTTTCATTGATGAGAACAGCGGTCTGAATTTCCCTTTAGAAATGGAGTTAAACCCCAGGATCTGTGACTTCCTACAATCAAGAGTTCATTTCTGGTAAACCCGGTGAAATTTGAGCACAAATAATTTTACACAGTTCAAGAAGCCATCGCGATTCTCACTATTAACTAAAGAGCATTTATGTAAGAGGTGCTGTGGTCTGTATCAGTTTCATAATCAGAGTTGAACTGCATATGGACTCTATGAGTAGGAAACACAGTTCTTTTTTTCTGGGCATTCAATGGTTCTTGCACTATTGGAGACGCAGGGAAGAGCTTGCTTCTTGCGTTAAAACAGAGTGTGTTTCATGGATGAGAACACTGGTCTGAATTTCCCTTCAGAAAGGGAGTTAAACCCCAGGATCTTTGTCTTCCTACAAGCAAGAGTTCATTTCTGATAAACCAAGGGAATTTTGGGATCAAATGATTTTACACAGTTCACGAACACAACAGGTTTCTCAATATTAACTAAAGAGCATTTCTATAAGAAGAGCTGTGGTTTGTATCAGTTGCATGAGCAGAGTATATTGCATATGGTCCCTATGAGTAGGAAACAGTTCTTTTTTTCTGGGCATGCTCATATTTCTAGTTGTATTGGAGACGCTGGAAAGAAGAGCTTGCTTCTTGCGTGAAAACAGAGTTGGTTTCATGGATGAGAACACTGGTCTCAATTTCCCTTCAGAAATGGAGTTAAACCCCAGGATCTGTGTCTTCCTACAAGCAAGAGTTCATTTATGGTAAAAAAGTGAATTTTGGGATCAAATGATTTTACACAGTTCACGAACCCAACGCGTTTCTCACTATTAGCTAAAGAGCATTTATGTAAGAGTAGCTGTGGTTTATATCAGTTCCAAAAGCAGAGTTGAACTGCATATGGTCTGCATGAGTAGGAAACACAGTTCTTTTTTCTGGGCATTCTCATGGTTCTTGCTCTTTTGGAGACGCAGGAAAGAAGAGGATGCGTCTTGTGTTAAAACAGCATGTGTTTCATGGATGACAACACTGGTCTGAATTTCCCTTCAGAAATGGAGTTAAACCCCATGATCTGTATCTTCCTACACACACGAGTTCATTTCTGGTAAACAAGTGAATTTTGGGAGCAAATGATTTTACACAGTTCACAAACCCAACCGGTTTCTTACTATTAACTAAAGAGCATTTATGTAAGAGGAGCTGTGGTTTATATCAGTTTCATAAGCAGAGTTGACCTACATATGGTCCATATGAGAGGGAAACACAGTTCCTTTTTTCTGGGCATGCTCATATTTCTTGCTGTATTGGATACTCAGGAAAGAAGAGGATGCTTCTTGCGTTAAAACAGCATGTGTTTCATGGATGAGAACACTGGTCTGAATTTCCCTTCAGAAACGGAGTTAAACCCCAGGATCTGTGTCTTCCTACAAGCAAGAGTTGATTTCTGGTAAACCCAGTGAATTTTGGGCTCATATGTCTTAACACAGTTAACTAACCCAACGCGATTCTCTATTAAATTAAGAGCATTTATATAAGAGGGGCTATGGTTTCTATCATTTTTTTAAGGAGAGTTGAAATATATATGTTCCATATGAGTAGCAAACTCAGTTCTTTTTTTCTGTGCATGCTCATATGTCTTGTTGTATTGGAGACTCTGGAAAGAAGAGCTTGCTTCTTGCGTTGAAACAGAGTGTGTTTTTTGGATGAGAACACTGGTCTGAATTTCTCTTCAGAAATGGAGTTAAACCCCAGGATCTGTGTCTTCCTACAATCAAGTGTTCATTTCTGGTAAACCCGGTGAATATTGAGCCCAAATGATTTTTCACAGTTCAAGAACCCATCGCGATTCAAACTATTAACTAAAGATCATTTATGTAAGAGGAGCTGTGTTTTGTATCACTTTCAGAAGCAGAGTTGAACTGCATATGGTCTGCATGATTAGGAAACACAGTTCATTTTTTCTGAGCCTGCTCATGGTTCTGGCTGTATTGGAGATGATGGAAAGAAGAGCTTGCTTCTTGAGTTAAAACAGCATGTGTTTCATCGATGATAACAGAGCTCTGAATTTCCCTTTAGAAACAGAGTTAAACCCCAGGATCTGTGTCTTTCTACAATCAAGAGTTCATTTCTGGTAAACCTGGTGAATTTTTAGCCGAAATTATTTTACACTGTTCAAGAACCCATCGCGATTCTCACTATTAATTAAAGAGCATTTATGTAAGAGGAGCTGTGGTCTGTATCAGTTTCATAAGCAGAGTTGAACGGCATATGGTCTGTATGAGTAGGAAACACACCTCTTTTTTTCGGGGCATACTCATGGTTCTTGCTGTATTGGAGATGCTGGAAAGAAGAGCTTGCTTCTTGCCTTAAAAGAGACTTTGTTTAATGGATGAGAACACTGGTCTGAATTTCCTTTCAGAAAGGGAGTTAAACGCCAGGATCTGTGTCTTCCTACAAGCACACGTTCATATCTGGTAAGCAAGTTGATTTTGTGATCAATTGATTTTACACAGTTCACAAACCCAACGCGTTTCTCACTATTTACTAAAGATCATTTATTTAAGAGGAGCTGTGGTTTGTATCAGTTCCATAAGCAGAGTTGAACTGCATATGGTCCGTATATTTAGGAAAAACAGTTCATTTTTTCTGAGCATGCTCATGGTTCTTGCTGTATTGGAGACGCAAGAAAAAACAGGATGCTTCTTGCCTTAAAACCGAGTGTGTTTCAGGAATGAGAACTATGGTCTGAATTTCCCTTCAGAAGCGGAGTTAAACTCCAGGATCTGTGTCTTCCTACAAGCAAGCGTTAATTTCTGGTAAACCCAGTGAATTTTGGGCTCAATTGAATTTACACAGTTCACCAAATCAACGGGTTTCTCAATATTAACTAAAGAGCATTTATGTAAGAGGAGCTGTGGTTTGTATCAGTTTCATAAGCAGAGTTGAAGTGCATATGGTCTGTATGATTAGGAAACACAGTTCATTTTTTCTGAGCATGCTCATGGTTCTTACTGTATTGCAGACGCTGGAAAGAAGAACTTGCTTCTTGAGTTCAAACAGCATGTGTTTCATCGTTGAGAACAGATGTGTGAATTTCGCTTTAGAAACGGAGTTAAATTGCAGGATCTGTGTCATCCTACAATCAAGAGTTCATTTCTGGTAAACCCTGTGAATTTTGAGCCGAAATGATTTTACACTGTTCAAGAACCCATCGCGAATCTCATTATTATCTAAAGAGCAGTTATGTAACAGGAGCTGTGGTTGGTGTCAGTTCTATAAGCAGAGTTGAAGTACATATGGTCTATATGAGTGCGAAACACATTTCTTTTTTTCTGGGCATACTAATGGTTCTTGCTGTATCGGAGACGCTAGAAAGAAGAGGATGCTTCTTTCCTTAAAACCGAGTGTGTTTCAGGGATGAGAACTATGTTCTGAATATCCCTTCAGAAACGGAGTTAAACCCGAGGATCAGTATCTTCATACAAGCACGAGTTCATTTCTGATATACAAGCGAATTTTGGGATCAAAGGATTTTACACAGTTCACGAACCCAACGGGATTCTCACTATTAACTACAGAGCATTTATGTAAGAGGAGCTGTGGTTTGTATCAGTATTTTAAGGAGAGTTGAACTACATATGTTCCGTATGAGTTGCAAACACAGTTCTTTTTTTCTAGGCATGCTCATATTTCTTGCTGTATTGGAGATGCTGGAAAGAAGAGCTTGCTTCTTTCGTTAAAACAGACTGTGTTTCATGGATGAGAACACTGGTCTGAATTTCCTTTCAGAAAGGGACTTAAACCCCAGGATCTCTGTCTTCCTACAAGCAAGAGTTCATTTCTGGTAAACCAAGGGAATTTTGGGCTCAAATGATTTTACACTGTTCCTGAACCCAACACGTTTCTCACTATTAACTAAAGAGCATTTATGTAAGAGAAGCTGTGGTGTGTATCATTTTCATAAACAGAATTGAACTACATATGGTCCCAATGCATAGGAAACACAGTTCTTTTTTTCTGGCTATGCTGATGTTTCTTACTGTATTTGAGTCACTGAAAAGAAGAGCTTGCTTCTTGGGTGAAAACAGAGTGTGGTTAATGGATGAGAACAGAGGTCTGAATTTGCCTTTGGAAACGGAGTTAAACCCCAGGATCTGTGTCTTCCTACAATCAAGAGTTCAGTTCTGGTAAACCCGGTGAATATTGAGCCCAAATGATTTTACACAGTTCAAGAACCCTTCGCGATTCAAACTACTAACTAAAGAGAATTTATATAAGAGGAGCTATGTTTTGTATCACTTTCCTAAGCAGAGTTGAACTGCATATGGTCTGTATGAGTAGGAAACAGAGTTCTTTTTTTCAGGCATTCTCATGGTTCTTGCTCTATTGGAGACCCAGGAAAGAAGAGGATTCGTCTTGCTTTAAAACAGCATGTGTTTCATCGATGAGAACGCTGGTCTGCTTTTCCCTTCATGAACGGAGTTAAAACCCAGGATCTATGTCTTCCTACAAGCAAGAGTTCATTTCAGGTATACCAAGGGAATTTGGGGCTCAAATGATTTTACACAGTTCACGAACACAACGGGTTTCTCACTATTAACTAAAGAGCATTTTTGTAAGAGGAGCTGTGGTTTGCATCAGTTGCATGAGCAGAGTATATTGCATATGGTCCCTATGAGTAGGAAACACAGTTCTTTTTTTCTGGGCATGCTCAGATTTCTTGCTGTATTGGAGACGCTGGAAAGAAGAGCTTGCTTCTTGCGTGAAAACAGAGTTGGTTTCATGGATGAGAACACTGGTCTGAATTTCCCTTCAGAAATGGAGTTAAACCCCAGGATCTGTGTCTTCCTACAAGCAAGTGTTCATTTATGTTAAACAAGTGATTTTTGGGATCAAATGATTTTACACAGTTCACGAACCCAACGCGTTTCTCACTATTAACTAAAGAGCATTTATGTAAGAGTAGCTGTGGTTTATATCAGTTCCATAAGCAGAGTTGAACTACATATGGTCTGTATGAGTACGAACCATAGTTCTTTTTTTCTGGGCATGCTCATGGTTCTTGCTGTATTGGAGACGCTGGAAAGAAGAGCTTGCTTCTTGAGTTAAAACAGCATGTGTTTCATCGATGATAACAGAGGTTTGTATTTCCCTTTAGAAACGGAGATAAACCCCAGGGTCTGTGTCTTCCTACAATCAAGAGTTCGTTTCTGGTAAACCCAATGAATTTTGAGCCCAAATGATTTTACACAGTTCAAGAACCCATCGCGATTATCACTATTAACTAAAGAGCATTTATGTAAGAGGAGCTGTGGTCTGTATCAGTTTCATAACCAGAGTTGAACTGCATATGATCTGTATGTGTAGGAAACACTTTTCTTTTTTTCTGGGCATTCTCATGGTTCTTGCTGTATTGGAGACGCTGGAAAGAAGAGGATGCTTCTTGTGTTAAAACAGCACGTGTTTCATGGATGCCAACACTGGTCTGAATTTCCCTTCAGAAATGGAGTTAAACCCCAGGATCTGTTGCTTCCTACAAGCACGAGTTCATTTCTGGTAAACAAGTGAATTTTGGGATCAAATGATTTTACACAGTTCACAAAACCAACGGGTTTCTCACTATTAACTAAAGAGCATTTATGTAAGAGGAGCTGTGTTTTGTATCAGTTTCATAATCAGAGTTGACGTACATATGGTCCATATGAGTAGGAAACACAGTTCCTTTTTTCAGGGCATGCTCATATTTCTTGCTGTATTGGATACTCAGAAAAGAAGAGGATGCTTCTTGCGTTAAAACAGCATGTGTTTCATGGATGAGAACACTGGTCTGAATTTCCCTTAAGAATTAGAGTTAAATCCCAGAATCTGTGTCTTCCTACAAGCAAGAGTTCATTTCTGGTAAACCCAGTGAATTTTGGGCTCAATTGAATTTACACAGTTCACAAACTCAACAGGTTTCTCAATATTAACTAAAGAGCATTTATGTAAGAGGAGCTGTGGTTTGTATCAGTTTCATAAGCAGAGTTGAACTGCATATGGTCTGTATGATTAGGAAACACAGTTCATTTTTTCTGAGCATGCTCATGGTTCTTGCTGTATTGTTGACGCTGGAAAGAAGAACTTGCTTCTTGAGTTCAAACAGCATGTGCTTCATCGATTAGAACAGAGGTCTGAATTTCGCTTTAGAAACTGAGTTAAATTGTAGGATCTGTGTCTTCCTACAATCAAGAGTTCATTTCTGGTAAACCCTGTGAATTTTGAGCTGAAATGATTTTGCACTGTTCAAGATCCCATTGCAAATCTCACTATTATCTAAAGAGCAGTTATGTAACAGGAGCTGTGGTTTGTGTCATTTCCATAAGCAGAGTTGAACTGCCTATGGTCTATATGAGTGTGAAACACAGTTCTTTTTTTCTGGGCATACTCATGGTTCTTGCTGTATTGGAGACGCTAGAAAGAAGAGGAAGCTTCTTGCCTTAAAACCGAGTGTGTTTCAGGGATGAGAACTATGGTCTGAATTTCCTTTCTTAAACGGAGTTAAACCCCAGGATCTGTGTCTTCATACAAGCACCAGTTCATTTCTGATGAACAAGTGAATTTTGGGATCAAATGATTTTACACAGTTCACGAACCCAACGGGATTCTCAATATTAACTACAGAGCATTTATGTAAGAGGAGCTGTGGTTTGTATCAGTTTTTTAAGGAGAGTTGAACAACATATGTTCCGTATGAGTAGCAAACACAGTTCTTTTTTTCTGGGCATGCTCATATTTCTTGCTGTATTGGAGAGGCTGGAAAGAAGAGCTTGCTTCTTGCGTTAAAACAGAGTGTGTTTCATGGATGAGAACACTGGTCTGAATTTCCCTTCAGATAGGTAGTTAAACCCCAGGATCTCTGTCTTCCTACAAGCAAGAGTTCATTCCTGGTAAACCAAGGGAATTTTGGGCTCAAATGATTTTACACTGTTCCTGAACCCAACACGTTTCTCACTATTAACTAAAGAGCATTTATGTAAGAGAAGCTGTGGTGTGTATCAGTTTCATGAACAGAATTGAACTACATATGGTCCCAATAAGTAGGAAACACAGTTCTCTTTTTCTGGCTATGCTCATGTTTATTACTGTATTTGAGTCGCTGGAAAGAAGAGCTTGCTTCTTGGGTGAAAACAGAGTGTGTTTAATGGATGAGAACAGAGGTCTGAATTTGCCTTTAGAAACGGAGTTAAACCCCAGGATCTGTGTCTTCCTACAATCAAGAGTTCAGTTCTGGTAAACCCGGTGAATATTGAGCCCAAATGATTTTACACAGTTCAAGAACCCTTCGCAATTCTAACTACTAACTAAAGAGAATTTACGTAAGAGGAGCTATGTTTTGTATCACTTTCATAAGCAGAGTTGAACTGCATATTGTCTGTATGAGTAGAAAACAGAGTTCTTTTTTTCCGGCATTCTCATGGTTCTTTCGCTATTGGAGACCCAGGAAAGAAGAGGATTCATCTTGCTTTAAAACAGCATGTGTTTCATCGATGAGAACACTGGTCTGCATTTCCCTTCATGAACGGAGTTAAACCCCAGGATCTGTGTCTTCCTACAAGCAAGAGTTCATTTCTGGTATACCAAGGGAATTTTGTGCTCAAATGATTTTACACAGTTCACGAACACAACGGGTTTCTCACTATTAACTAAAGAGCATTTCTGTAAGAGGAGCTGTGGTTTGCATCAGTTGCATGAGCAGAGTATATTGCATATGGTCCCTATGAGTGGGAAACACAGTTCTTTTTTTCTGTGCATGCTCATATTTCTTGCTGTATTGGAGACGCTGGAAAGAAGAGCTTGCTTCTTGCGTGAAAACAGAGTTGGTTTCATGGATGAGAACACTGGTCTGAATTTCCCTTCAGAAATGGAGTTAAACCCCAGGATCTGTGTCTGCCTACAAGCAAGTGTTCATTTATGGTAAACAAGTGAATTTTGGGATCAAATGATTTTACACAGTTCACGAACCCAACGCGTTTCTCACTATTAACTAAAGAGCATTTATGTAAGAGTAGCTGTGGTTTATATCAGTTCCATAAGCAGAGTTGAACTACATATGGTCTGTATGAGTACGAAACATAGTTCTTTTTTTCTGGGCATGCTCATGGTTCTTGCTGTATTGGAGACGCTGGAAAGAAGAGCTTGCTTCTTGAGTTAAAACAGCATGTGTTTCATCGATGAGTACAGAGGTTTGTATTTCCCTTTAAAAACGGAGTTAAACCCCAGGGTCTGTGTCTTCCTACAATCAAGAGTTCATTTCTGGTAAACACGTTGAATTTTGAGCCCAAATGATTTTACACAGTTCAAGAACCCATCGCGATTATCACTATGAACTAAAGAGCATTTATGTAAGAGGAGCTGTGGTCTGTATCAGTTTCATAAGCAGAGTTGAACTGCATATGGTCCATATGAGTAGGAAACACAGTTCCTTTTTTCGGGGTATGCTCATATTTCTTGCTGTATTGGATACTCAGGAAAGAAGAGAATGCTTATTGCGTTAAAACAGCATGTGTTTCATTGATGAGAACACTGGTCTGATTTTCCCTTCAGAAACGGAGTTAAACCCCAGGATCTGTGTCTTCCTACAAGCAAGAGTTGATTTCTGGTAAACCCAGTGAATTTTGGGCTCAAATGATTTAACACAGTTCACGAACCCAAGGAAATTCTCTGTTAAATAAAGAGCATTTATATAAGAGGAGCTATGGTTTGTATCAGTTTTTAAAGGAGAGTTGAACTACATATGTTCCGTATGAGTAGCAAACTCAGTTCTTTTTTTCTGTGCATGCTGATATGTCTTGCTGTATTGGAGACTCTGGAAAGAAGAGCTTGCTTCTTGCATTAAAAGAGAGTGTGTTTCTTGGATGAGAACACTGGTCTGAATTTCCCTTTAGAAACGGAGTTAAACGCTAGGATCTGTGTCTTCCTACAAGCACGTGTTCATTTCTGGTAAGCAAGTGGATTTTGCGATCAAATGATTTTACACAGTTCACGAACCCAACGCGTTTTCACTATTTACTAAAGATCATTTATTTAAGAGGAGCTGATGTTTGTATCAGTTCCATAAGCAGAGTTGAACTGCATATGGTCCGTATGATTAGGAAACACAGTTCATTTTTCCTGAGCATGCTCATGTTTCTTGCTGTATTGGAGACGCTAGAAAGAAGAGGATGCTTCTTGCCTTAAAACCGAGTGTGTTTCAGGGATGAGAACTATGGTCTGAATTTCCCTTCAGAAATGGAGTTAAACGCCAGGATCTTAGTCTTCCTAAAAGCAAGAGTTCATTTCTGGTAAACCAAGGGAATTTTGGGATCAAACGATTTTACACAGTTCCTGAAAACAACACGTTTCTCACTGTTAACTAAAGAGCATTCATGTAAGAGAAGCTGTGGTGTGTATCAGTTTCATAGGCAGAGCTGAACTACATATGGTCTCTATGAGTAGCAAACACAGTTCTTTTTTTCTGGCCATGCTCATGTTTCTTACTGTATTTGAGACACTGTAAAGAAGAGCTTGCTTCTTGGGTGAAAACAGAGTGTGTTTAATGGATGACAAAACTGGTCTGAATTTCGCTACAGAAACGGAATTAAACCCCAGGATCTGTGTCTTCCTATAAGCAAGAGTTCATTTCTGGTAAACAAGTGAATTTAGGGATTAAATGATTTTACACAGTTCACAAACCCATCGCAATTCTCACTATTATCTAAAGTGCATTTATGTAAGAGGAGCTGTGGTCTGTATCAGTTTCATAAGCAGAGTTGAACTGCATATGGTCTGTATGAGTAGGAAACACACTTCTTTTTTTCAGAGCATTCTCATGGTTCTTGCTGTATTGGAGACACTGAAAGAAGAGCTTGCTTCTTGCCTTAAAAGAGAGTTTGTTTCATGGATGAGAACACTGGTCTGAATTTCCCTTAGGAAACAGAGTTAATTCCCTGGATATGTGTCTTCCAACAGTCACGTGTTCATTTCTGGTAATCAAGTGAAATTTGGGATCAAATGAATTTACACAGTTCATGAACCCAACGCATTTCTCACTATTTACTAAAGATCATTTATTTAAGAGGAGTTGTGGTTTGTATCAGTTCCATAAGCAGAGTTGAACTACATACGGTCTATATGAGTACAAAACACAGTTCTTTTTTTCTGGGCATGCTCATGGTTCTCTCTGTATTGGAGACGCTAGAAAGAAGAGGATGCTTCTTGTCTTAAAACCGATTTTGTTTCAGGGATGAGAACTATGGTCTGAATTTCCCTGCAGAAACGGTGTTAAACCCCAGGATCTGTGTCTTCCTACAAGCAAGAGTTCATTTCTCGTAAACCCAGTGAATTTTTGGTCTCAATTGTATTTACACAGTTCACCAACTCAACGGGTTTCTCACTATTAACTAGAGAGCATTTATGCAAGAGGAGCTGTGGTTTCTGTCACTTGCATAAGCAGAGTTGAACTGCATATGGTCCGTCTGAATAGGAAACCCAATTCTTTTTTCCTGGGCATGCTCCTGGTTCTTGCTGTATTGGAGACGCTGGAAAGAAGTGCTTGCTTCTTGCGTGAAATTAGAGTGTGTTTCATTAATGAGAATACTTGTCTGAATTTCCCTTCAGAATCGGAGTTAAACCCCAGGATATGTGACTACCTACAATGAAGTGTTCATTTCTGGTAAACCTGGTGAATATTGAGCCCAAATGATTTTACACAGTTCAAGAACCCATCGCGATTCAAACTATTAACTAAAGATCATTTATGTAAGAGGGGCTGTGTTTTGTATCACTTTCATAAGCAGAGTTGAACTGCAGATGGTCTGTATGAGTAGGAAACACACTTCTTTTTTTCGGGGCATTCTCATGGTTCTGGCTGTATTGGAGATGCTGGAAAGAAGAGCTTGCTTCTTGCCTTAAAAGAGAGTTGGTTTCATGGATGAGAACACTGGTCTGGATTTCCCTTCAGAAACAGAGTTAAACCCCAGGATCTGTGTCTTCATACAAGCACGAGTTCATTTCTGATAAACAAGAGAATTTGGGGATCAAATGATTTTACACAGTTCACGAACCCAACGGGATTCTCACTATTAAATAAAGAGCATTTATGTAAGAGGAGCTGTGGTTTGTATCAGTTTTTTAAGGAGAGTTGAACTACATATTTTCTGTATGAGTAGCAAACAGAGTTCATTTTTCTGGGCATGCTCATATTTCTTGCTGTATTGGAGAAGCTGGAGAGAAGAGCTTGCTTCTTGCGTAAAAACATAGTGTGTTTCATGGATGAGAACATTGGTCTGAATTTCCCTTCCGAAACGGATTTAAACGCCAGGATCTGTGTCTTCCTACAAGCACGCGTTCATTTCTCGTAAGCAAGTGGATTTTGCGATCAAATGATTTAACACAGTTCACGAACCCAACGCGTTTCTCACTATTTACTAAAGATCATTTATTTAAGAGGAGCTGTGGTTTGTATCAGTTCCATGAGCAGAGTTGAACTACATATGGTCTATATGAGTACGAAACACAGTTCTTTTTTTCTGGCATGCTCATGGTTCTTGCTGTATTGGAGACGCTAGAAAGAAGAGGATGCCTCTTGTCTTAAAACCGAGTGTGTTTCAGCAATGAGAACTATGGTCTGAATTTCCCTTCAGAAACGGAGTTAAACCCCAGGATCTGTGTCTTCCTACAATCAAGAGTTAATTTCTGGTAATCCCAGTGAATTTTTTGTCTCAATTGTGTTTACACAGTTCACCAACTCAACGGGATTCTCACTATTAACTAAGGAGCATTTATGTAAGAGGAGCTGTGGGCTGTATCAGTTTCATAAGCAGAGTTGAACTACATATGGTCCGTATGAGTAGGAAACACTGTTCTTTTATTCTGGGCATGCTCATATTTCTTTCTGTATTGGATACACAGGAAAGAAGAGGATGCTTCTTGCGTTAAAACAGCATGTGTTTCATGGATGAGAACACTGGTCTGAATTTCCCTTCAGAAACGGAGTTGAACACCAGGACCTGTGTCTTCCTACAAGCAAGAGTTCATTTCTGGTAAACCCTTTGAATTTTGGGCGCAAATGTTTTAACACAGTTCACTGACCCAACGGGATTCTCACTATTCACTAAAGAGCATTTATGTCAGAGGAGCTCTGGTTTGTATTAGTTTCATAAGCAGAGTTGAACTACATATGTTCCATATGAGTAGGAAACACAGTTCTTTTTTCTGGGCATGCTCATGTTTCTTGCTGTATTGGATATGCAGGAGAGAAGAGGATGCTTCTTGCGTTAAAACTGCATGTGTTTAATGGATGAGAACACTGGTCTGAATTTCCCTTCAGAAATGGAGTTAAACCACAGGACCTGTGTCATCCTTCAAAAAGTGTTCATTTCTGGTAAACCCAGTGAATTTTGGGCTCAAATGATTTAACACAGTTCAAGATTCCAACGCGATTCTCAATATTAAATAAAGAGCATTTATGTAAGAGTAGCTGTGGTTTTATCAGTTCCATAATCAGAGTTGAACTGCATATGGTCTGTATGAGTACCTAACATACTTTTTTTTTTCGGGGCATGCTCATGGTTCTTGATGTATGGGAGACCCTGGAAAGAAGAGCTTGCTTCTTTAGTTAAAACAGCATGTGTTTCATGGATGAGAACACTGGTCTGAATTTCCCTTCAGAAATGGAATTAAACCCCAGGATCTGTGTCTTCAAACAAGCACTCATTCATTTCTGGTAAACAAGTGAATTTTGGGATCAGATGATTTTACACAGTTCACGAACCCAACGCGTTTCTCACTATTTACTAAAGATCATTTATTTAAGAGGAGCTGTGGATTTTATCAGTTCCAAAAGCAGAGTTGAACTACATATGGTTTATATTAGTACGAAACACAGTTCTTTTTTTCTGGGCATGCTCATGGTTCTTGCTGTATTGGAGTCGCTAGAAAGAAGGGGATGCTTCTTGCCTTAAAACCGAGTTTGTTTCAGGGATGAGAACTATGGTCTGAATTTCCCTTCAGAAACGGAGTTGAACACCAGGATCTGTGTCCTCCTACAAGCAAGAGTTCATTTCTCGTAAACCCAGTGAATTTTTGGTCTCAATTGTATTTACACAGTTCACCAACTCAACGGGTTTCTCACTATTAACTAGAGAGCATTTATGCAAGAGGAGCTGTGGTTTCTGTCACTTGCATAAGCAGAGTTGAACTGCATATGGTCCGTCTGAATAGGAAACCCAATTCTTTTTTCCTGGGCATGCTCCTGGTTCTTGCTGTATTGGAGACGCTGGAAAGAAGTGCTTGCTTCTTGCGTGAAATCAGAGTGTGTTTCATTAATGAGAATACTTGTCTGAATTTCCCTTCAGAATCGGAGTTAAACCCCAGGATATGTGACTACCTACAATGAAGTGTTCATTTCTGGAAAACCTGGTGAATATTTAGCCCAAATGATTTACACAGTTCAAGAACCCATCGCGATTCAAACTATTAACTAAAGATCATTTATGTAAGAGGAGCTGTGTTTTGTATCACTTTCATAAGCAGAGTTGAACTGCAGATGGTCTGTATGAGTAGGAAACACACTTCTTTTTTTCGGGGCATTCTCATGGTTCTGGCTGTATTGGAGATGCTGGAAAGAAGAGCTTGCTTCTTGCCTTAAAAGAGAGTTTGTTTCATGGATGAGAACACTGGTCTGGATTTCCCTTCAGAAACAGAGTTAAACCCCAGGATCTGTGTCTTCATACAAGCACGAGTTCATTTCTGATAAACAAGAGAATTTTGGGATCAAATGATTTTACACAGTTCACGAACCCAACGGGATTCTCACTATTAAATAAAGAGCATTTATGTAAGAGGAGCTGTGGTTTGTATCAGTTTTTTAAGGAGAGTTGAACTACATATGTACTGTATGAGTAGCAAACAGAGTTCTTTTTTCTGGGCATGCTCATATTTCTTGCTGTATTGGAGAAGCTGGAGAGAAGAGCTTGCTTCTTGCGTAAAAACATAGTGTGTTTCATGGATGAGAACATTGGTCTGAATTTCCCTTCCGAAACGGATTTAAACGCCAGGATCTGTGTCTTCCTACAAGCACGCGTTCATTTCTCGTAAGCAAGTGGATTTTGCGATCAAATGATTTAACACAGTTCACGAACCCAACGCGTTTCTCACTATTTACTAAAGATCATTTATTTAAGAGGAGCTGTGGTTTGTATCAGTTCCATGAGCAGAGTTGAACTACATATGGTCTATATGAGTACGAAACACAGTTCTTTTTTTCTGGCATGCTCATGGTTCATGCTGTAATTGGAGACGTTAGAAAGAAGAGGATGCTTCTTGACTTAAAACCGAGTGTGTTTCAGGAATGATAACTATGGTCTGAATTTCCCTTCAGAAACGGAGTTAAACCCCAGGATCTGTGTCTTCCTACAAGCAAGAGTTCATTTCTGGTAAACAGTGTGAATTTTGAGCTCAAATAATTTTACACAGTTCTCGAATCCAACGCGATTCTCACTATTAACTACAGAGCATTTATGTAAGAGGAGCTGTGTTTTGTATCACTTTCATAAGCAGAGTAGAACTGCATATGGTCTGTTTGAGTAGGAAACATAGTTCATTTTTTCTGGGCATGCTCATGGTTCTTGCTCTATTGGAGAGCTGGAAAGAAGAGCTTGTTTCTTGACTTAAAACAGCATGTGTTTCATAGATGAGAACAGAGGTCTAAATTTGCCTTTAGAAAAGGAGTTAAACCCAGGATCTGTGTCTTCCTACAATCAAGAGTTCATTTCTGGTTAACCCGATGAATATTGAGCCCAAATGATTTTACACAGTTCATGAACCCATCGTGCTTCAAACTATTAACTAAAGAGCATTTATGTAAGAGGAGCTGTGTTTTGTATCACTTTCATAAGCAGAGTTGAACTGCATATGGTCTGTATGAGTAGGAAACACAGTTCTTTTTTTCTGGGCATTCTCATGGTTCCTGCTCTATTGGATACGCAGGAAAGACGAGGATGCTTCTTGTATTAAAACAGCATGTGTTTCATGGATGAGAACACTGGTCTGAATTTCCCTTCAGAAACAGAGTTAATCCCCAGCATCTGTGACATCCTACAAGAATGAGTTCATTTCTGGTAAACAAGTGAATTTTGGGATCAAATGATTTTACACAGTTCACAAACCCAACGCGTTTCTCATTACTAACTAAAAAGCACTTATGTAAGAGGAGCTATGGTTTGTATCAGTTTCATTAGCAGAGTTGAACTGCATATTTTCTGTATGAGTAGGAAACACAGTTCTTTTTTTCGGGGCATTCTCATGGTTCATGCTCTTTTGGAGAGCCAGGAAAGAAGAGGATGCTTCTTGCTTTAAAACAGCATGTGTTTCATGTATGATAACACTGGTCTGAATTTCCCTTCATAAACATAGTTAAACCCTAGGATTTGTGTCTTTCTAAAAGCAAGAGTTCATTTCTGGAAAACCAAGGGAATTTTGGGCTCAAATGATTTTACATAGTTCACAAACACAACAGGTTTCTCAATATTAACTAAAGAGCATTTCTGTAAGAAGAGCTGTGGTTTGTATCAGTTGCATGAGCAGAGTGTATTGCATATGGTCCCTATGAGTAGGAAACACAGTTCTTTATTTCTGGGCATGCTCATATTTCTAGCTGTATTGGAGACGCTGGAAAGAAGAGCTTGCTTCTTGCGTGAAAACAGAGTTGTTTCATGGATGAGAACACTGGTCGGAATTTCCCTTCAGAAAGGGAGTTAAATACCAGGATCTGTGTATTCCTACAAGCACGTGTTCATTTCTGGTAAGCAAGTGGATTTTGTGATCAAATGATTTTATACAGTTCACGAACCCAACGTGTTTCTCACTATTTACTAAAGATCATTTATTTCAGAGGAGCTGTGGTTTGTGTCAGTTCCATAAGCAGAGTTGAACTACATATGGTCTATATGAGTATGAAACACAGTTCTTTTTTTCGGGGCAGGCTCATGGTTCTTGCTGTATTGCAGACGCTGGAAAGAAGAACTTGCTTCATGAGTTCAAACAGCATGTGTTTCGTCGATGAGAACAGATGTCTGAATTTCGCTTCAGAAACGGAGTTAAATTGCAGGATCTGTGTCTTCCTACATCAAGAGTACATTTCTGGTAAACACTGTGAATTTTGAGCCAAAATGTGTTACACTGTTCAAGAACCCATCGCGAATCTCACTATTAAGTAAAGAGCAGTTATGTAACAGGAGCTGTGGTTTGTGTCAGTTCCATAAGCAGAGTTGAACTACATATGGTCTATAGGAGTGCGAAACACAGTTCTTTTTTTCTGGGCATACTCATGGTTCTTGCTGTATTGGAGACGCTAGAAAGAAGAGGATGCTTCTTGCGTTAAAACCGAGTGTGTTTCAGGGATGAGAACTATGGTCTGAATTTCCCTTCAGAAACAGAGTAAAACACCAGGACCTGTGTCTTCCTACAAGCAAGAGTTCATTTCTCGTAAACACAGTGTATTTTGGGCTCAAATGATTTAACACAGTTCACGAACCCAACAGGATTCTCACTATTAAATAAAGAGCATTTATGTAAGAGAAGCTGTGGTTTGTATCAGTTTTTTAAGGAGATTTAAACTACATATGTTCCGTATGAGTAGCAAACACAGTTCTTTTTTTCTGGGCATGCTCATATTTCTTGCTGTATTGGAGATGCTGGAAAGAAGAGCTTGCTTCTTGCGTTAAAACCAAGTGTGTTTCAGGGATGAGAACTATGGTCTGAATTTCCCTTAGGAAACGGAGTTAAACCCCAGGATCTGTGTCTTCCTACAAGCAAGAGTTCATTTCTCGTAAACACAGTGTATTTTGGGCTCAAATGATTTAACACAGTTCACGAACCCAACAGGATTCTCACTATTAACTAAAGAGCATTTATGTAAGAGAAGCTGTGGTGTGTATCAGTTTCATAAGCAGAGTTGAACTAAATATGGTCTCTATGAGTAGGAAACCCAGTTCTTTTTTTCAGGGCATGCTCCTGGTTCTTGCTGTATTGGAGACGCTGAAAGAAGAGCTTGCTTCTTGAGTTAAAACAGCATGTGTTTCATTGATGAGAAGAGAGCTCTGAATTTCCCTTTAGAAACGGAGTTGAACCCCAGGACCTGTGTCTTCCTACAAGCAAGAGTTCATTTCTGGTAAACCCAGTGATTTTTGGCCTCAAATGATTTAACACAGTTCAAGATCCAACGCGATTCTCAATATTAAATAAAGAGCATTTATGTAAGAGTAGCTGTGGTTTTATCCGTTCCATAATCAGGTTTGAACTTCATATGGTCTGTAGAGTACGAAACATAGTTCTTCTTTACTGGACATGCTCATGCTTCTTGCTGTATGGAAGACCCTGGAAAAAAGAGCTTGCTTCTTCAGTTAAAACAGCATGAGTTTCATTGATGAGAACAGCGGTCTGAATTTCCCTTTAGAAATGGAGTTAAACCCCAGGATCTGTGACTTCCTACAATCAAGAGTTCATTTCTGGTAAACCCGGTGAATTTTGAGCACAAATAATTTTACACAGTTCAAGAAGCCATCGCGATTCTCACTATTAACTAAAGAGCATTTATGTAAGAGGTGCTGTGGTCTGTATCAGTTTCATAATCAGAGTTGAACTGCATATGGACTCTATGAGTAGGAAACACAGTTCTTTTTTTCTGGGCATTCAATGGTTCTTGCACTATTGGAGACGCAGGGAAGAGCTTGCTTCTTGCGTTAAAACAGAGTGTGTTTCATGGATGAGAACACTGGTCTGAATTTCCCTTCAGAAAGGGAGTTAAACCCCAGGATCTTTGTCTTCCTACAAGCAAGAGTTCATTTCTGATAAACCAAGGGAATTTTGGGATCAAATGATTTTACACAGTTCACGAACACAACAGGTTTCTCAATATTAACTAAAGAGCATTTCTATAAGAAGAGCTGTGGTTTGTATCAGTTGCATGAGCAGAGTATATTGCATATGGTCCCTATGAGTAGGAAACAGTTCTTTTTTTCTGGGCATGCTCATATTTCTAGTTGTATTGGAGACGCTGGAAAGAAGAGCTTGCTTCTTGCGTGAAAACAGAGTTGGTTTCATGGATGAGAACACTGGTCTCAATTTCCCTTCAGAAATGGAGTTAAACCCCAGGATCTGTGTCTTCCTACAAGCAAGAGTTCATTTATGGTAAAAAAGTGAATTTTGGGATCAAATGATTTTACACAGTTCACGAACCCAACGCGTTTCTCACTATTAGCTAAAGAGCATTTATGTAAGAGTAGCTGTGGTTTATATCAGTTCCAAAAGCAGAGTTGAACTGCATATGGTCTGCATGAGTAGGAAACACAGTTCTTTTTTCTGGGCATTCTCATGGTTCTTGCTCTTTTGGAGACGCAGGAAAGAAGAGGATGCGTCTTGTGTTAAAACAGCATGTGTTTCATGGATGACAACACTGGTCTGAATTTCCCTTCAGAAATGGAGTTAAACCCCATGATCTGTATCTTCCTACACACACGAGTTCATTTCTGGTAAACAAGTGAATTTTGGGAGCAAATGATTTTACACAGTTCACAAACCCAACCGGTTTCTTACTATTAACTAAAGAGCATTTATGTAAGAGGAGCTGTGGTTTATATCAGTTTCATAAGCAGAGTTGACCTACATATGGTCCATATGAGAGGGAAACACAGTTCCTTTTTTCTGGGCATGCTCATATTTCTTGCTGTATTGGATACTCAGGAAAGAAGAGGATGCTTCTTGCGTTAAAACAGCATGTGTTTCATGGATGAGAACACTGGTCTGAATTTCCCTTCAGAAACGGAGTTAAACCCCAGGATCTGTGTCTTCCTACAAGCAAGAGTTGATTTCTGGTAAACCCAGTGAATTTTGGGCTCATATGTCTTAACACAGTTAACTAACCCAACGCGATTCTCTATTAAATTAAGAGCATTTATATAAGAGGGGCTATGGTTTCTATCATTTTTTTAAGGAGAGTTGAAATATATATGTTCCATATGAGTAGCAAACTCAGTTCTTTTTTTCTGTGCATGCTCATATGTCTTGTTGTATTGGAGACTCTGGAAAGAAGAGCTTGCTTCTTGCGTTGAAACAGAGTGTGTTTTTTGGATGAGAACACTGGTCTGAATTTCTCTTCAGAAATGGAGTTAAACCCCAGGATCTGTGTCTTCCTACAATCAAGTGTTCATTTCTGGTAAACCCGGTGAATATTGAGCCCAAATGATTTTTCACAGTTCAAGAACCCATCGCGATTCAAACTATTAACTAAAGATCATTTATGTAAGAGGAGCTGTGTTTTGTATCACTTTCAGAAGCAGAGTTGAACTGCATATGGTCTGCATGATTAGGAAACACAGTTCATTTTTTCTGAGCCTGCTCATGGTTCTGGCTGTATTGGAGATGATGGAAAGAAGAGCTTGCTTCTTGAGTTAAAACAGCATGTGTTTCATCGATGATAACAGAGCTCTGAATTTCCCTTTAGAAACAGAGTTAAACCCCAGGATCTGTGTCTTTCTACAATCAAGAGTTCATTTCTGGTAAACCTGGTGAATTTTTAGCCGAAATTATTTTACACTGTTCAAGAACCCATCGCGATTCTCACTATTAATTAAAGAGCATTTATGTAAGAGGAGCTGTGGTCTGTATCAGTTTCATAAGCAGAGTTGAACGGCATATGGTCTGTATGAGTAGGAAACACACCTCTTTTTTTCGGGGCATACTCATGGTTCTTGCTGTATTGGAGATGCTGGAAAGAAGAGCTTGCTTCTTGCCTTAAAAGAGACTTTGTTTAATGGATGAGAACACTGGTCTGAATTTCCTTTCAGAAAGGGAGTTAAACGCCAGGATCTGTGTCTTCCTACAAGCACACGTTCATATCTGGTAAGCAAGTTGATTTTGTGATCAATTGATTTTACACAGTTCACAAACCCAACGCGTTTCTCACTATTTACTAAAGATCATTTATTTAAGAGGAGCTGTGGTTTGTATCAGTTCCATAAGCAGAGTTGAACTGCATATGGTCCGTATATTTAGGAAAAACAGTTCATTTTTTCTGAGCATGCTCATGGTTCTTGCTGTATTGGAGACGCAAGAAAAAACAGGATGCTTCTTGCCTTAAAACCGAGTGTGTTTCAGGAATGAGAACTATGGTCTGAATTTCCCTTCAGAAGCGGAGTTAAACTCCAGGATCTGTGTCTTCCTACAAGCAAGCATTAATTTCTGGTAAACCCAGTGAATTTTGGGCTCAATTGAATTTACACAGTTCACCAAATCAACGGGTTTCTCAATATTAACTAAAGAGCATTTATGTAAGAGGAGCTGTGGTTTGTATCAGTTTCATAAGCAGAGTTGAAGTGCATATGGTCTGTATGATTAGGAAACACAGTTCATTTTTTCTGAGCATGCTCATGGTTCTTACTGTATTGCAGACGCTGGAAAGAAGAACTTGCTTCTTGAGTTCAAACAGCATGTGTTTCATCGTTGAGAACAGATGTGTGAATTTCGCTTTAGAAACGGAGTTAAATTGCAGGATCTGTGTCATCCTACAATCAAGAGTTCATTTCTGGTAAACCCTGTGAATTTTGAGCCGAAATGATTTTACACTGTTCAAGAACCCATCGCGAATCTCATTATTATCTAAAGAGCAGTTATGTAACAGGAGCTGTGGTTGGTGTCAGTTCTATAAGCAGAGTTGAAGTACATATGGTCTATATGAGTGCGAAACACATTTCTTTTTTTCTGGGCATACTAATGGTTCTTGCTGTATCGGAGACGCTAGAAAGAAGAGGATGCTTCTTTCCTTAAAACCGAGTGTGTTTCAGGGATGAGAACTATGTTCTGAATATCCCTTCAGAAACGGAGTTAAACCCGAGGATCAGTATCTTCATACAAGCACGAGTTCATTTCTGATATACAAGCGAATTTTGGGATCAAAGGATTTTACACAGTTCACGAACCCAACGGGATTCTCACTATTAACTACAGAGCATTTATGTAAGAGGAGCTGTGGTTTGTATCAGTATTTTAAGGAGAGTTGAACTACATATGTTCCGTATGAGTTGCAAACACAGTTCTTTTTTTCTAGGCATGCTCATATTTCTTGCTGTATTGGAGATGCTGGAAAGAAGAGCTTGCTTCTTTCGTTAAAACAGACTGTGTTTCATGGATGAGAACACTGGTCTGAATTTCCTTTCAGAAAGGGACTTAAACCCCAGGATCTCTGTCTTCCTACAAGCAAGAGTTCATTTCTGGTAAACCAAGGGAATTTTGGGCTCAAATGATTTTACACTGTTCCTGAACCCAACACGTTTCTCACTATTAACTAAAGAGCATTTATGTAAGAGAAGCTGTGGTGTGTATCATTTTCATAAACAGAATTGAACTACATATGGTCCCAATGCATAGGAAACACAGTTCTTTTTTTCTGGCTATGCTGATGTTTCTTACTGTATTTGAGTCACTGAAAAGAAGAGCTTGCTTCTTGGGTGAAAACAGAGTGTGGTTAATGGATGAGAACAGAGGTCTGAATTTGCCTTTGGAAACGGAGTTAAACCCCAGGATCTGTGTCTTCCTACAATCAAGAGTTCAGTTCTGGTAAACCCGGTGAATATTGAGCCCAAATGATTTTACACAGTTCAAGAACCCTTCGCGATTCAAACTACTAACTAAAGAGAATTTATATAAGAGGAGCTATGTTTTGTATCACTTTCCTAAGCAGAGTTGAACTGCATATGGTCTGTATGAGTAGGAAACAGAGTTCTTTTTTTCAGGCATTCTCATGGTTCTTGCTCTATTGGAGACCCAGGAAAGAAGAGGATTCGTCTTGCTTTAAAACAGCATGTGTTTCATCGATGAGAACGCTGGTCTGCTTTTCCCTTCATGAACGGAGTTAAAACCCAGGATCTATGTCTTCCTACAAGCAAGAGTTCATTTCAGGTATACCAAGGGAATTTGGGGCTCAAATGATTTTACACAGTTCACGAACACAACGGGTTTCTCACTATTAACTAAAGAGCATTTTTGTAAGAGGAGCTGTGGTTTGCATCAGTTGCATGAGCAGAGTATATTGCATATGGTCCCTATGAGTAGGAAACACAGTTCTTTTTTTCTGGGCATGCTCAGATTTCTTGCTGTATTGGAGACGCTGGAAAGAAGAGCTTGCTTCTTGCGTGAAAACAGAGTTGGTTTCATGGATGAGAACACTGGTCTGAATTTCCCTTCAGAAATGGAGTTAAACCCCAGGATCTGTGTCTTCCTACAAGCAAGTGTTCATTTATGTTAAACAAGTGATTTTTGGGATCAAATGATTTTACACAGTTCACGAACCCAACGCGTTTCTCACTATTAACTAAAGAGCATTTATGTAAGAGTAGCTGTGGTTTATATCAGTTCCATAAGCAGAGTTGAACTACATATGGTCTGTATGAGTACGAACCATAGTTCTTTTTTTCTGGGCATGCTCATGGTTCTTGCTGTATTGGAGACGCTGGAAAGAAGAGCTTGCTTCTTGAGTTAAAACAGCATGTGTTTCATCGATGATAACAGAGGTTTGTATTTCCCTTTAGAAACGGAGATAAACCCCAGGGTCTGTGTCTTCCTACAATCAAGAGTTCGTTTCTGGTAAACCCAATGAATTTTGAGCCCAAATGATTTTACACAGTTCAAGAACCCATCGCGATTATCACTATTAACTAAAGAGCATTTATGTAAGAGGAGCTGTGGTCTGTATCAGTTTCATAACCAGAGTTGAACTGCATATGATCTGTATGTGTAGGAAACACTTTTCTTTTTTTCTGGGCATTCTCATGGTTCTTGCTGTATTGGAGACGCTGGAAAGAAGAGGATGCTTCTTGTGTTAAAACAGCACGTGTTTCATGGATGCCAACACTGGTCTGAATTTCCCTTCAGAAATGGAGTTAAACCCCAGGATCTGTTGCTTCCTACAAGCACGAGTTCATTTCTGGTAAACAAGTGAATTTTGGGATCAAATGATTTTACACAGTTCACAAAACCAACGGGTTTCTCACTATTAACTAAAGAGCATTTATGTAAGAGGAGCTGTGTTTTGTATCAGTTTCATAATCAGAGTTGACGTACATATGGTCCATATGAGTAGGAAACACAGTTCCTTTTTTCAGGGCATGCTCATATTTCTTGCTGTATTGGATACTCAGAAAAGAAGAGGATGCTTCTTGCGTTAAAACAGCATGTGTTTCATGGATGAGAACACTGGTCTGAATTTCCCTTAAGAATTAGAGTTAAATCCCAGAATCTGTGTCTTCCTACAAGCAAGAGTTCATTTCTGGTAAACCCAGTGAATTTTGGGCTCAATTGAATTTACACAGTTCACAAACTCAACAGGTTTCTCAATATTAACTAAAGAGCATTTATGTAAGAGGAGCTGTGGTTTGTATCAGTTTCATAAGCAGAGTTGAACTGCATATGGTCTGTATGATTAGGAAACACAGTTCATTTTTTCTGAGCATGCTCATGGTTCTTGCTGTATTGTTGACGCTGGAAAGAAGAACTTGCTTCTTGAGTTCAAACAGCATGTGCTTCATCGATTAGAACAGAGGTCTGAATTTCGCTTTAGAAACTGAGTTAAATTGTAGGATCTGTGTCTTCCTACAATCAAGAGTTCATTTCTGGTAAACCCTGTGAATTTTGAGCTGAAATGATTTTACACTGTTCAAGATCCCATTGCAAATCTCACTATTATCTAAAGAGCAGTTATGTAACAGGAGCTGTGGTTTGTGTCATTTCCATAAGCAGAGTTGAACTGCCTATGGTCTATATGAGTGTGAAACACAGTTCTTTTTTTCTGGGCATACTCATGGTTCTTGCTGTATTGGAGACGCTAGAAAGAAGAGGAAGCTTCTTGCCTTAAAACCGAGTGTGTTTCAGGGATGAGAACTATGGTCTGAATTTCCTTTCTTAAACGGAGTTAAACCCCAGGATCTGTGTCTTCATACAAGCACCAGTTCATTTCTGATGAACAAGTGAATTTTGGGATCAAATGATTTTACACAGTTCACGAACCCAACGGGATTCTCAATATTAACTACAGAGCATTTATGTAAGAGGAGCTGTGGTTTGTATCAGTTTTTTAAGGAGAGTTGAACAACATATGTTCCGTATGAGTAGCAAACACAGTTCTTTTTTTCTGGGCATGCTCATATTTCTTGCTGTATTGGAGAGGCTGGAAAGAAGAGCTTGCTTCTTGCGTTAAAACAGAGTGTGTTTCATGGATGAGAACACTGGTCTGAATTTCCCTTCAGATAGGTAGTTAAACCCCAGGATCTCTGTCTTCCTACAAGCAAGAGTTCATTCCTGGTAAACCAAGGGAATTTTGGGCTCAAATGATTTTACACTGTTCCTGAACCCAACACGTTTCTCACTATTAACTAAAGAGCATTTATGTAAGAGAAGCTGTGGTGTGTATCAGTTTCATGAACAGAATTGAACTACATATGGTCCCAATAAGTAGGAAACACAGTTCTCTTTTTCTGGCTATGCTCATGTTTATTACTGTATTTGAGTCGCTGGAAAGAAGAGCTTGCTTCTTGGGTGAAAACAGAGTGTGTTTAATGGATGAGAACAGAGGTCTGAATTTGCCTTTAGAAACGGAGTTAAACCCCAGGATCTGTGTCTTCCTACAATCAAGAGTTCAGTTCTGGTAAACCCGGTGAATATTGAGCCCAAATGATTTTACACAGTTCAAGAACCCTTCGCAATTCTAACTACTAACTAAAGAGAATTTACGTAAGAGGAGCTATGTTTTGTATCACTTTCATAAGCAGAGTTGAACTGCATATTGTCTGTATGAGTAGAAAACAGAGTTCTTTTTTTCCGGCATTCTCATGGTTCTTTCGCTATTGGAGACCCAGGAAAGAAGAGGATTCATCTTGCTTTAAAACAGCATGTGTTTCATCGATGAGAACACTGGTCTGCATTTCCCTTCATGAACGGAGTTAAACCCCAGGATCTGTGTCTTCCTACAAGCAAGAGTTCATTTCTGGTATACCAAGGGAATTTTGTGCTCAAATGATTTTACACAGTTCACGAACACAACGGGTTTCTCACTATTAACTAAAGAGCATTTCTGTAAGAGGAGCTGTGGTTTGCATCAGTTGCATGAGCAGAGTATATTGCATATGGTCCCTATGAGTGGGAAACACAGTTCTTTTTTTCTGTGCATGCTCATATTTCTTGCTGTATTGGAGACGCTGGAAAGAAGAGCTTGCTTCTTGCGTGAAAACAGAGTTGGTTTCATGGATGAGAACACTGGTCTGAATTTCCCTTCAGAAATGGAGTTAAACCCCAGGATCTGTGTCTGCCTACAAGCAAGTGTTCATTTATGGTAAACAAGTGAATTTTGGGATCAAATGATTTTACACAGTTCACGAACCCAACGCGTTTCTCACTATTAACTAAAGAGCATTTATGTAAGAGTAGCTGTGGTTTATATCAGTTCCATAAGCAGAGTTGAACTACATATGGTCTGTATGAGTACGAAACATAGTTCTTTTTTTCTGGGCATGCTCATGGTTCTTGCTGTATTGGAGACGCTGGAAAGAAGAGCTTGCTTCTTGAGTTAAAACAGCATGTGTTTCATCGATGAGTACAGAGGTTTGTATTTCCCTTTAAAAACGGAGTTAAACCCCAGGGTCTGTGTCTTCCTACAATCAAGAGTTCATTTCTGGTAAACACGTTGAATTTTGAGCCCAAATGATTTTACACAGTTCAAGAACCCATCGCGATTATCACTATGAACTAAAGAGCATTTATGTAAGAGGAGCTGTGGTCTGTATCAGTTTCATAAGCAGAGTTGAACTGCATATGGTCCATATGAGTAGGAAACACAGTTCCTTTTTTCGGGGTATGCTCATATTTCTTGCTGTATTGGATACTCAGGAAAGAAGAGAATGCTTATTGCGTTAAAACAGCATGTGTTTCATTGATGAGAACACTGGTCTGATTTTCCCTTCAGAAACGGAGTTAAACCCCAGGATCTGTGTCTTCCTACAAGCAAGAGTTGATTTCTGGTAAACCCAGTGAATTTTGGGCTCAAATGATTTAACACAGTTCACGAACCCAAGGAAATTCTCTGTTAAATAAAGAGCATTTATATAAGAGGAGCTATGGTTTGTATCAGTTTTTAAAGGAGAGTTGAACTACATATGTTCCGTATGAGTAGCAAACTCTGTTCTTTTTTTCTGTGCATGCTGATATGTCTTGCTGTATTGGAGACTCTGGAAAGAAGAGCTTGCTTCTTGCATTAAAAGAGAGTGTGTTTCTTGGATGAGAACACTGGTCTGAATTTCCCTTTAGAAACGGAGTTAAACGCTAGGATCTGTGTCTTCCTACAAGCACGTGTTCATTTCTGGTAAGCAAGTGGATTTTGCGATCAAATGATTTTACACAGTTCACGAACCCAACGCGTTTTCACTATTTACTAAAGATCATTTATTTAAGAGGAGCTGATGTTTGTATCAGTTCCATAAGCAGAGTTGAACTGCATATGGTCCGTATGATTAGGAAACACAGTTCATTTTTCCTGAGCATGCTCATGTTTCTTGCTGTATTGGAGACGCTAGAAAGAAGAGGATGCTTCTTGCCTTAAAACCGAGTGTGTTTCAGGGATGAGAACTATGGTCTGAATTTCCCTTCAGAAATGGAGTTAAACGCCAGGATCTTAGTCTTCCTAAAAGCAAGAGTTCATTTCTGGTAAACCAAGGGAATTTTGGGATCAAACGATTTTACACAGTTCCTGAAAACAACACGTTTCTCACTGTTAACTAAAGAGCATTCATGTAAGAGAAGCTGTGGTGTGTATCAGTTTCATAGGCAGAGCTGAACTACATATGGTCTCTATGAGTAGCAAACACAGTTCTTTTTTTCTGGCCATGCTCATGTTTCTTACTGTATTTGAGACACTGTAAAGAAGAGCTTGCTTCTTGGGTGAAAACAGAGTGTGTTTAATGGATGACAAAACTGGTCTGAATTTCGCTACAGAAACGGAATTAAACCCCAGGATCTGTGTCTTCCTATAAGCAAGAGTTCATTTCTGGTAAACAAGTGAATTTAGGGATTAAATGATTTTACACAGTTCACAAACCCATCGCAATTCTCACTATTATCTAAAGTGCATTTATGTAAGAGGAGCTGTGGTCTGTATCAGTTTCATAAGCAGAGTTGAACTGCATATGGTCTGTATGAGTAGGAAACACACTTCTTTTTTTCAGAGCATTCTCATGGTTCTTGCTGTATTGGAGACACTGAAAGAAGAGCTTGCTTCTTGCCTTAAAAGAGAGTTTGTTTCATGGATGAGAACACTGGTCTGAATTTCCCTTAGGAAACAGAGTTAATTCCCTGGATATGTGTCTTCCAACAGTCACGTGTTCATTTCTGGTAATCAAGTGAAATTTGGGATCAAATGAATTTACACAGTTCATGAACCCAACGCATTTCTCACTATTTACTAAAGATCATTTATTTAAGAGGAGTTGTGGTTTGTATCAGTTCCATAAGCAGAGTTGAACTACATACGGTCTATATGAGTACAAAACACAGTTCTTTTTTTCTGGGCATGCTCATGGTTCTCTCTGTATTGGAGACGCTAGAAAGAAGAGGATGCTTCTTGTCTTAAAACCGATTTTGTTTCAGGGATGAGAACTATGGTCTGAATTTCCCTGCAGAAACGGTGTTAAACCCCAGGATCTGTGTCTTCCTACAAGCAAGAGTTCATTTCTCGTAAACCCAGTGAATTTTTGGTCTCAATTGTATTTACACAGTTCACCAACTCAACGGGTTTCTCACTATTAACTAGAGAGCATTTATGCAAGAGGAGCTGTGGTTTCTGTCACTTGCATAAGCAGAGTTGAACTGCATATGGTCCGTCTGAATAGGAAACCCAATTCTTTTTTCCTGGGCATGCTCCTGGTTCTTGCTGTATTGGAGACGCTGGAAAGAAGTGCTTGCTTCTTGCGTGAAATTAGAGTGTGTTTCATTAATGAGAATACTTGTCTGAATTTCCCTTCAGAATCGGAGTTAAACCCCAGGATATGTGACTACCTACAATGAAGTGTTCATTTCTGGTAAACCTGGTGAATATTGAGCCCAAATGATTTTACACAGTTCAAGAACCCATCGCGTTTCAAACTATTAACTAAAGATCATTTATGTAAGAGGGGCTGTGTTTTGTATCACTTTCATAAGCAGAGTTGAACTGCAGATGGTCTGTATGAGTAGGAAACACACTTCTTTTTTTCGGGGCATTCTCATGGTTCTGGCTGTATTGGAGATGCTGGAAAGAAGAGCTTGCTTCTTGCCTTAAAAGAGAGTTGGTTTCATGGATGAGAACACTGGTCTGGATTTCCCTTCAGAAACAGAGTTAAACCCCAGGATCTGTGTCTTCATACAAGCACGAGTTCATTTCTGATAAACAAGAGAATTTGGGGATCAAATGATTTTACACAGTTCACGAACCCAACGGGATTCTCACTATTAAATAAAGAGCATTTATGTAAGAGGAGCTGTGGTTTGTATCAGTTTTTTAAGGAGAGTTGAACTACATATTTTCTGTATGAGTAGCAAACAGAGTTCATTTTTCTGGGCATGCTCATATTTCTTGCTGTATTGGAGAAGCTGGAGAGAAGAGCTTGCTTCTTGCGTAAAAACATAGAGTGTTTCATGGATGAGAACATTGGTCTGAATTTCCCTTCCGAAACGGATTTAAACGCCAGGATCTGTGTCTTCCTACAAGCACGCGTTCATTTCTCGTAAGCAAGTGGATTTTGCGATCAAATGATTTAACACAGTTCACGAACCCAACGCGTTTCTCACTATTTACTAAAGATCATTTATTTAAGAGGAGCTGTGGTTTGTATCAGTTCCATGAGCAGAGTTGAACTACATATGGTCTATATGAGTACGAAACACAGTTCTTTTTTTCTGGCATGCTCATGGTTCTTGCTGTATTGGAGACACTAGAAAGAAGAGGATGCCTCTTGTCTTAAAACCGAGTGTGTTTCAGCAATGAGAACTATGGTCTGAATTTCCCTTCAGAAACGGAGTTAAACCCCAGGATCTGTGTCTTCCTACAATCAAGAGTTAATTTCTGGTAATCCCAGTGAATTTTTTGTCTCAATTGTGTTTACACAGTTCACCAACTCAACGGGATTCTCACTATTAACTAAGGAGCATTTATGTAAGAGGAGCTGTGGGCTGTATCAGTTTCATAAGCAGAGTTGAACTACATATGGTCCGTATGAGTAGGAAACACTGTTCTTTTATTCTGGGCATGCTCATATTTCTTTCTGTATTGGATACACAGGAAAGAAGAGGATGCTTCTTGCGTTAAAACAGCATGTGTTTCATGGATGAGAACACTGGTCTGAATTTCCCTTCAGAAACGGAGTTGAACACCAGGACCTGTGTCTTCCTACAAGCAAGAGTTCATTTCTGGTAAACCCTTTGAATTTTGGGCGCAAATGTTTTAACACAGTTCACTGACCCAACGGGATTCTCACTATTCACTAAAGAGCATTTATGTCAGAGGAGCTCTGGTTTGTATTAGTTTCATAAGCAGAGTTGAACTACATATGTTCCATATGAGTAGGAAACACAGTTCTTTTTTCTGGGCATGCTCATGTTTCTTGCTGTATTGGATATGCAGGAGAGAAGAGGATGCTTCTTGCGTTAAAACTGCATGTGTTTAATGGATGAGAACACTGGTCTGAATTTCCCTTCAGAAATGGAGTTAAACCACAGGACCTGTGTCATCCTTCAAAAAGTGTTCATTTCTGGTAAACCCAGTGAATTTTGGGCTCAAATGATTTAACACAGTTCAAGATTCCAACGCGATTCTCAATATTAAATAAAGAGCATTTATGTAAGAGTAGCTGTGGTTTTATCAGTTCCATAATCAGAGTTGAACTGCATATGGTCTGTATGAGTACCTAACATACTTTTTTTTTTCGGGGCATGCTCATGGTTCTTGATGTATGGGAGACCCTGGAAAGAAGAGCTTGCTTCTTTAGTTAAAACAGCATGTGTTTCATGGATGAGAACACTGGTCTGAATTTCCCTTCAGAAATGGAATTAAACCCCAGGATCTGTGTCTTCAAACAAGCACTCATTCATTTCTGGTAAACAAGTGAATTTTGGGATCAGATGATTTTACACAGTTCACGAACCCAACGCGTTTCTCACTATTTACTAAAGATCATTTATTTAAGAGGAGCTGTGGATTTTATCAGTTCCAAAAGCAGAGTTGAACTACATATGGTTTATATTAGTACGAAACACAGTTCTTTTTTTCTGGGCATGCTCATGGTTCTTGCTGTATTGGAGTCGCTAGAAAGAAGGGGATGCTTCTTGCCTTAAAACCGAGTTTGTTTCAGGGATGAGAACTATGGTCTGAATTTCCCTTCAGAAACGGAGTTGAACACCAGGATCTGTGTCCTCCTACAAGCAAGAGTTCATTTCTCGTAAACCCAGTGAATTTTTGGTCTCAATTGTATTTACACAGTTCACCAACTCAACGGGTTTCTCACTATTAACTAGAGAGCATTTATGCAAGAGGAGCTGTGGTTTCTGTCACTTGCATAAGCAGAGTTGAACTGCATATGGTCCGTCTGAATAGGAAACCCAATTCTTTTTTCCTGGGCATGCTCCTGGTTCTTGCTGTATTGGAGACGCTGGAAAGAAGTGCTTGCTTCTTGCGTGAAATCAGAGTGTGTTTCATTAATGAGAATACTTGTCTGAATTTCCCTTCAGAATCGGAGTTAAACCCCAGGATATGTGACTACCTACAATGAAGTGTTCATTTCTGGAAAACCTGGTGAATATTTAGCCCAAATGATTTACACAGTTCAAGAACCCATCGCGATTCAAACTATTAACTAAAGATCATTTATGTAAGAGGAGCTGTGTTTTGTATCACTTTCATAAGCAGAGTTGAACTGCAGATGGTCTGTATGAGTAGGAAACACACTTCTTTTTTTCGGGGCATTCTCATGGTTCTGGCTGTATTGGAGATGCTGGAAAGAAGAGCTTGCTTCTTGCCTTAAAAGAGAGTTTGTTTCATGGATGAGAACACTGGTCTGGATTTCCCTTCAGAAACAGAGTTAAACCCCAGGATCTGTGTCTTCATACAAGCACGAGTTCATTTCTGATAAACAAGAGAATTTTGGGATCAAATGATTTTACACAGTTCACGAACCCAACGGGATTCTCACTATTAAATAAAGAGCATTTATGTAAGAGGAGCTGTGGTTTGTATCAGTTTTTTAAGGAGAGTTGAACTACATATGTACTGTATGAGTAGCAAACAGAGTTCTTTTTTCTGGGCATGCTCATATTTCTTGCTGTATTGGAGAAGCTGGAGAGAAGAGCTTGCTTCTTGCGTAAAAACATAGTGTGTTTCATGGATGAGAACATTGGTCTGAATTTCCCTTCCGAAACGGATTTAAACGCCAGGATCTGTGTCTTCCTACAAGCACGCGTTCATTTCTCGTAAGCAAGTGGATTTTGCGATCAAATGATTTAACACAGTTCACGAACCCAACGCGTTTCTCACTATTTACTAAAGATCATTTATTTAAGAGGAGCTGTGGTTTGTATCAGTTCCATGAGCAGAGTTGAACTACATATGGTCTATATGAGTACGAAACACAGTTCTTTTTTTCTGGCATGCTCATGGTTCATGCTGTAATTGGAGACGTTAGAAAGAAGAGGATGCTTCTTGACTTAAAACCGAGTGTGTTTCAGGAATGATAACTATGGTCTGAATTTCCCTTCAGAAACGGAGTTAAACCCCAGGATCTGTGTCTTCCTACAAGCAAGAGTTCATTTCTGGTAAACAGTGTGAATTTTGAGCTCAAATAATTTTACACAGTTCTCGAATCCAACGCGATTCTCACTATTAACTACAGAGCATTTATGTAAGAGGAGCTGTGTTTTGTATCACTTTCATAAGCAGAGTAGAACTGCATATGGTCTGTTTGAGTAGGAAACATAGTTCATTTTTTCTGGGCATGCTCATGGTTCTTGCTCTATTGGAGAGCTGGAAAGAAGAGCTTGTTTCTTGACTTAAAACAGCATGTGTTTCATAGATGAGAACAGAGGTCTAAATTTGCCTTTAGAAAAGGAGTTAAACCCAGGATCTGTGTCTTCCTACAATCAAGAGTTCATTTCTGGTTAACCCGGTGAATATTGAGCCCAAATGATTTTACACAGTTCAAGAACCCTTCGCGATTCAAACTACTAACTAAAGAGAATTTATATAAGAGGAGCTGTGTTTTGTATCACTTTCATAAGCAGAGTTGAACTGCATATGGTCTGTATGAGTAGGAAACACAGTTCTTTTTTTCTGGGCATTCTCATGGTTCCTGCTCTATTGGATACGCAGGAAAGACGAGGATGCTTCTTGTATTAAAACAGCATGTGTTTCATGGATGAGAACACTGGTCTGAATTTCCCTTCAGAAACAGAGTTAATCCCCAGCATCTGTGACATCCTACAAGAATGAGTTCATTTCTGGTAAACAAGTGAATTTTGGGATCAAATGATTTTACACAGTTCACAAACCCAACGCGTTTCTCATTACTAACTAAAAAGCACTTATGTAAGAGGAGCTATGGTTTGTATCAGTTTCATTAGCAGAGTTGAACTGCATATTTTCTGTATGAGTAGGAAACACAGTTCTTTTTTTCGGGGCATTCTCATGGTTCATGCTCTTTTGGAGAGCCAGGAAAGAAGAGGATGCTTCTTGCTTTAAAACAGCATGTGTTTCATGTATGATAACACTGGTCTGAATTTCCCTTCATAAACATAGTTAAACCCTAGGATTTGTGTCTTTCTAAAAGCAAGAGTTCATTTCTGGAAAACCAAGGGAATTTTGGGCTCAAATGATTTTACATAGTTCATGAACACAACAGGTTTCTCACTATTAACTAAAGAGCATTTATGTAACAGGAGCTATGATTTGTATCGATTGCATGAGCAGAGTTGAACTGCATATGGTCCGTGTGAGAAGGAAACACAGTTCTTTTTTTCTGGGCATGCTCATATTTCTTGCTTTATTGGAGATGCTGGAAAGAAGAGCTTGCTTCTTGCGTGAAAACAGAGTTTGTTTCATGGATGAGAACACTGGTCTGAATTTCCCTTCAGAAACGGAGTTAAACCCCAGGAACTGTGTCTTCCTACAAGCACGAGTTCATTTCTGGGAAACAAGTGAATTTTGGGATCAAATCATTTTACACAGTTCACAAATCCAAGGGGATTCTCACTAGTAACTAAAGAGCATTTATGTAAGAGGAGATGTTCTTTGTATCAGTTTCATAAGCAGAGTTGAACTGCATATGGTCCGTATGAGTAGGAAACACAGTTCATTTTTTCTGGGCATGCTCATATTTCTTGCTGTATTGGATACACAGGAAAGAAGAGGATGCTACTTGCGTTAAAACAGCATGTTTTTCATAGATGATAACACTGGTCTGATTTCCCTTCAGAAACGGAGTTAAACCCCAGGACCTGTGTCTTCCTTTAAGCATGAGTTCATTTCTGGTAAACCCAGTGAATTTTGGGCCAAATGGTTTCACACAGTTCACCAACCCTACACGATTCTCACTATTAAATAAAGAGCATTTATGTAAGAGGAGCTTTGGTTTGTATAAGTTTTTTCAGGAGAGTTGAACTGCATATGTTCCGTATGTGTAGTAAACACAGTTCTTTTTTTCTGGGCATGCTCATATTTCTTGCTGTATTGGAGACGCTGGAAAGAAGAGCTTGCTACTTGCGTTAAAACAGAGTGTGTTTCATGGATGAGAACACTGGTCTGAATTTCCCTTCAGAAAGGGAGTTAAACACCAGTATCTGTCTCTTCCTACAAGCAAGAGTTCATTTCTGGTAATCTGGTGAATATTGAGCCCAAATGATTTTACACAGTTCAAGAACCAATCGCGATTCAAACTATTAACTAAAGAGCATTTATGTAAGAGGAGCTGTGTTTTGTATCACTTTCATAAGCAGAGTTGAACTGCATAAGGTCTGTATGAGTACAAAACACAGTTCATTTTTTGGGGGCATGCTCATGGTTCTTGCTGTATTGGAGAAGCTGGAAAGAAGAGCTTACTTCATGACTTAAAACACCATGTGTTTCATCATTGAGAACAGAGGTCTGAATTTGCATTTAGAAAAGGAGTTAAAACCCAGGATCTGTGTCTTCCTACTATCAAGAGTTCATTTCTGGTAAACCCGGTGAATTTGGTGCTGAAATGATTATACACTGTTCAAGAACAAATCGCGATTCTCACTATTAACTAAAGAGCATTTATGTAACCGGAGATGTGGTCTGTATCAGTTTCAAAAACAGAGTTGAATTGCATATGGTCTGTATGAGTAGGAAACAGAGTTCTTTTTTTCTGGGCATGCTCATATTTCTTGCTGTATTGGAGACAATGGAAAGAAGAGATTGCTTCTTGTGTTAAAACAGAGTTTGTTTCATGGATGAGAACACTGGTCTGAATTTCCCTTCAGAAACGGAGTTAAACCCCAGGATCTGTGTCTTCCTACAAGCAAGAGTTCATTTCTGGTAAATCCAGTGAATTTTGGGCTCAATTGAATTTACAGATTTCACCAACTCAACGGGTTTCTCACTATTAACTAAAGAGCATTTATGTAAGAGGAGCTGTGTTTTGTATCACTTTCATAAGCAGAGTAGAACTGCATATGGTCTGTTTGAGTAGGAAACATAGTTCATTTTTTCTGGGCATGCTCATGGTTCTTGCTGTATTGGAGAGCTGGAAAGAAGAGCTTGTTTCTTGACTTAAAACAGCATGTGTTTCATCGATGAGAACAGAGGTCTAAATTTGCCTTTAGAAAAGGAGTTAAACCCAGGATCTGTGTCTTCCTACAATCAAGAGTTCATTTTTGGTAAACCCGGTGAATATTGAGCCCAAATGATTTTACACAGTTCATGAACCCATCGTGCTTCAAACTATTAACTAAAGAGCATTTATGTAAGAGGA
This sequence comes from Onychomys arenicola, assembly GCA_949786405.1. Taxonomy (NCBI): domain Eukaryota; kingdom Metazoa; phylum Chordata; class Mammalia; order Rodentia; family Cricetidae; genus Onychomys; species Onychomys arenicola. Next base: position 831,505 of record CATKUM010000019.1, on the reverse strand, counting down.
GCTGTGTTTTGTATCACTTTCATAAGCAGAGTTGAACTGCATATGGTCTGTATGAGTAGGAAACACAGTTCTTTTTTTCTGGGCATTCTCATGGTTCCTGCTCTATTGGATACGCAGGAAAGACGAGGATGCTTCTTGTATTAAAACAGCATGTGTTTCATGGATGAGAACACTGGTCTGAATTTCCCTTCAGAAACAGAGTTAATCCCCAGCATCTGTGACATCCTACAAGAATGAGTTCATTTCTGGTAAACAAGTGAATTTTGGGATCAAATGATTTTACACAGTTCACAAACCCAACCCGTTTCTCATTACTAACTAAAAAGCACTTATGTAAGAGGAGCTATGGTTTGTATCAGTTTCATTAGCAGAGTTGAACTGCATATGTTCTGTATGAGTAGGAAACACAGTTCTTTTTTTCGGGGCATTCTCATGGTTCATGCTCTTTTGGAGAGCCAGGAAAGAAGAGGATGCTTCTTGCTTTAAAACAGCATGTGTTTCATGTATGATAACACTGGTCTGAATTTCCCTTCATAAACATAGTTAAACCCTAGGATTTGTGTCTTTCTAAAAGCAAGAGTTCATTTCTGGAAAACCAAGGGAATTTTGGGCTCAAATGATTTTACATAGTTCATGAACACAACAGGTTTCTCACTATTAACTAAAGAGCATTTATGTAACAGGAGCTGTGGTTTGTATCGATTGCATGAGCAGAGTTGAACTGCATATGGTCCGTGTGAGAAGGAAACACAGTTCTTTTTTTCTGGGCATGCTCATATTTCTTGCTTTATTGGAGATGCTGGAAAGAAGAGCTTGCTTCTTGCGTGAAAACAGAGTTTGTTTCATGGTTGAGAACACTAGTCTGAATTTCCCTTCAGAAACGGAGTTAAACCCCAGGAACTGTGTCTTCCTACAAGCACGAGTTCATTTCTGGGAAACAAGTGAATTTTGGGATCAAATCATTTTACACAGTTCACAAATCCAAGGGGATTCTCACTAGTAACTAAAGAGCATTTATGTAAGAGGAGATGTTCTTTGTATCAGTTTCATAAGCAGAGTTGAACTGCATATGGTCCGTATGAGTAGGAAACACAGTTCATTTTTTCTGGGCATGCTCATATTTCTTGCTGTATTGGATACACAGGAAAGAAGAGGATGCTACTTGCGTTAAAACAGCATGTTTTTCATAGATGATAACACTGGTCTGATTTCCCTTCAGAAACGGAGTTAAACCCCAGGACCTGTGTCTTCCTTTAAGCATGAGTTCATTTCTGGTAAACCCAGTGAATTTTGGGCCAAATGGTTTCACACAGTTCACCAACCCTACGCGATTCTCACTATTAAATAAAGAGCATTTATGTAAGAGGAGCTTTGGTTTGTATAAGTTTTTCAGGAGAGTTGAACTACATATGTTCCGTATGTGTAGTAAACACAGTTCTTTTTTTCTGGGCATGCTCATATTTCTTGCTGTATTGGAGACGCTGGAAAGAAGAGCTTGCTACTTGCGTTAAAACAGAGTGTGTTTCATGGATGAGAACACTGGTCTGAATTTCCCTTCTGAAAGGGAGTTAAACACCAGTATCTGTCTCTTCCTACAAGCAAGAGTTCATTTCTGGTAATCTGGTGAATATTGAGCCCAAATGATTTTACACAGTTCAAGAACCAATCGCGATTCAAACTATTAACTAAAGAGCATTTATGTAAGAGGAGCTGTGTTTTTTATCACTTTCATAAGCAGAGTTGAACTGCATAAGGTCTGTATGAGTACGAAACACAGTTCATTTTTTGGGGGCATGCTCATGGTTCTTGCTGTATTGTAGAAGCTGGAAAGAAGAGCTTACTTCATGACTTAAAACACCATGTGTTTCATCATTGAGAACAGAGGTCTGAATTTGCATTTAGAAAAGGAGTTAAAACCCAGGATCTGTGTCTTCCTACTATCAAGAGTTCATTTCTGGTAAACCCGGAGAATTTGGTGCTGAAATGATTATACACTGTTCAAGAACAAATCGCGATTCTCACTATTAACTAAAGAGCATTTATGTAACCGGAGATGTGGTCTGTATCAGTTTCATAAACAGAGTTGAATTGCATATGGTCTGTATGAGTAGGAAACAGAGTTCTTTTTTTCTGGGCATGCTCATATTTCTTGCTGTATTGGAGACAATGGAAAGAAGAGATTGCTTCTTGTGTTAAAACAGAGTTTGTTTCATGGATGAGAACACTGGTCTGAATTTCCCTTCAGAAACGGAGTTAAACCCCAGGATCTGTGTCTTCCTACAAGCAAGAGTTCATTTCTGGTAAATCCAGTGAATTTTGGGCTCAATTGAATTTACAGATTTCACCAACTCAACGGGTTTCTCACTATTAACTAAAGAGCATTTATGTAAGAGGAGCTATGGTTTGCATTAGTTTAATAAGCAGAGTTGAACTGCATATGGTCTGTATGAGTAGGAAACACAGTACTTTTTTTCGGGGCATTCTCATGGTTCTTGCTCTATTGGAGACCCAGGAAAGAAGAGGATGCTTCTTGCTTTAAAACAGCATGTGTTTCAAGGATGAGAACACTGGTCTGAATTTCCCTTCATAAACGGAGTTAAACCCTAGGATCTGTGTCTTCCTACAAGCAAGAGATCATTTCAGGTAAACCAAGGGAATTTTGGGCTCAAATGATTTTACACAGTTCACGAACACAAGGGGTTTCTCACTATTAACTAAAGAGCATTTATGTAAGAGGAGCTGTGGTTTGCATCAATTGCCTGAGCAGAGTTGAACTGCATATGGTGCCTATGAGTAGGAAACACAGTTCTTTTTTTCTGGATATGCTCATATTTCTTGCTGTATTGGAGACGCTGGAAAGAAGCACTTGCTTCTTGCGTGAAAACAGAGTTTGATTCATGGATGAGAACACTGGTCTAAATTTCCCTCAGAAATGGAGTTAAACCCCAGGATCTGTGTCTTCCTACAAGCAAGAGTTCATTTCTGGTAAACCTGGTGAATATTGAGCTCAAACGATTTTACACAGTTCAGGAACCCATCGCGATTCAAACTATTAACTAAAGAGCATTTATGTAAGAGGAGCTGTGTTTTGTATCACTTGCATAAGCAGAGTTGAACTGCATATGGTCTGTATGAGTAGGAAACACAGTTCATTCTTTCTGGGCATGCTCATGGTTCTTGCTATATTGGAGACGCTGGAAAGGAGAGCTTGCTTCTTGACTTAAAACAGCATGTGTTTTATCGATGAGAACAGTGGTCTGAATTTGCCTTTAGAAAAGGAGTTGAAGCCCAGCATCCGAGTCTTCCTACAATCAAGAGTTCATTTCTGGTAAACCCGAAGAATATTGAGCCCAAATGATTTTACACAGTTCAAGAACTCGTCGCGATTTAAACTATTAACTAAAGAGCATTTATGTAAGAGGAGCTGTGGTTTCTATCACTTTCATAAGCAGAGTTGAACTGCATATGGTCTGTATGAGTACGAAACACAGTTCATTTTTTCTGGGCATGCTCATGGTTCTTGCTGTATTGGAGACGCTGGAAAGAAGAGCTTGCTTCTTGAGTTAAAGCAGCATGTGTTTCATCGATGAGAACAGAGGTCTGAATTTCCCTTTAGAAAAGGAGTTAAATCCCAAGATCTGTGTCTTCCTACAATCAAGAGTTCATTTCTGGGAAACCCAGTGAATTTTGAGTCGAAATGATTTTACACTGTTCAAGAACAAATTGCGATTCTCACTATTAACTAACGAGCATTTATGTAACAGGAGCTGTGTTCTGTATCAGTTTCATAAGCAGAGTTGAATTGCATATGGTCTGTATGAGTAGGAAACACAGTTCTTTTTTTCAGTGCATGCTCCTGGTTCTTGCTCTATTGGAGACCCAGGAAAGAAGAGGATGCTTCTTCCTTTAAAACAGCATGTGTTTCATCAATGAGAACACTGGTCTGAATTTTCCTTTAGAAATGGAGTTAAACCCCAGGATCTGTGTCTTCCTACAAGCATGAGATCATTTCTGGTAAACCCAGTGTATTTTGGGCTCAAGTGATTATACACAGTTCATGAACCCAATGCCTTTCTCACAATTAGTTAATGAGCATTTATGTAAGACGAGTTGTGGTTTGTACAAGTTTCATAAGCCGAGTTGAAATAAGTATGGTATGTACGAGAAGGAAATACAGTTCTTTTTTTCTTGGCATGCTCATGGTTTTTGCTGTATTGGTGACGCTGGAAAGAAGAGCTTGCTTCCTGCGTTAAATCAGAGTGGGTTTCATGGACGAGAACACTCGTCTTAATTTCCCTTCAAAAATGGCTCAAATGATTTTACACCAATCAAGAACCCAACGCAAATCTCACTCCCATCTAAAGAGAATTTATGTAAGAGGAGCTGTGGTTTGTATCAGTTTCATAAGCAGGGTTGAACTAAATATGGTCCCTATGAGTAGGAAACACAGTTTTCTTTTCTGGGTAGGCTCATTGTTTTGCTGTATTGGAATCCCTGGAAAGTCGAGCTTGCTTCTTGCATGAAAACAGAATGTGTTTCATAGATGAGAACACTGGACTGAATTTCCCTTCAGAAACGGAGTTACACACCAGGATCTGTGTCTTCCTACAAGCAAGAGTTCATTTCTGGTAAACCCAGTGAATTTGGGGCTCAAATGATTTTACTCATTATATCAACCCAACGCGTGTCTCACTATCAACTAAAGAGCATTTATGTAAGACGAGCTATGGTTTGTATCAGTTTCATAAGCAAAATTGAACTGCATATGGTCCATATTAGTAGGAAACACAGTTCATTTTTACTGGGCATGCTCATGGTTCTTGCTGTATTGGTGATGCTTGAAAGAAGGGCATGCTTCTTGCGTTTAAACAGAGTGTGTTAAATGGATGAGAACACTGGTCTGAATTTCCCTTCAGAATCAGAGTTAAACCACAGGATCTGTGTCTTCCTACAAGCAAGAGTTCATTTCTGGTAAACAAAGTGAATTTTGGGCTCAAATGATTTTACAAAGTTCTCGAACCCAACGCGATTCTCACTAATAGCTAAAGAGCATTTATGTAAGAGGAGCTGTGGTGTGTATCAGTTTCATAAGCAGAGGTTAACTAGATATGGTCCGTATGAGTAGGAAATACAGTTCTTTTATTCTGGGCATGCACATATTTCTTGCTGTATTGGAGACGCTGGAAAGAGGAGCTTGCTTCTTGCGTTAAAACAGAGTTTGTTTCATGGATGAGAAGACTTGTCTGAATTTCCGTTAAGAAACTGTGTAAAACCCCAGGATCTGTGTCTTCCTACAATCAAGAGTTCATTTCTGCTAAACCCAGTGAATTTTGGGCTCAAGTGATTTTACACAGTTCATGAACCCAACGCCTTTCTCACTATTAACTAAAGAGCATTTATGTAAGAGGAGTTGTGGTTTGTATCAGTTTCATAAGCAGAGTTGAACTGCATATGGTCCGAATGAGTAGGAAACACAGGTCTTTTTTTCTAGTCATGCTCATGGTTCTTTCTGTATAGGAGACGCTGGAAAGAAGAGCTTGCTTCTTGAGTTAAAACAGCATGTGTTTCATTGATGAGAACTCAGGTCTGAATTTGCCTTTAGAAACGGAGTTAAACCCCAGGATCTGTGTCTTCCTACAAGCTAGAGTTCATTTCTGGTAAACCAAGGGAATTTTGGGCTCAAATGATTTAACACAGTTCCTGAACCCAACACGTTTCTCACTATTAACTAAAGAGCATTTATGTAAGTGAAGCTGTGGTTTGTATCAGTTTCATAAGCAGAGTTGAACTACATATGTTCCGTATGAGTAGCAAACTCAGTTCTTTTTTTCTGGGCATGCTCATATTTCTTGCTGTATTGGAGTCCCTGGAAAGAAGAGCTTGCTTCTTGCGTGAAAATAGAGTGTGTTTCAAGGATGAGAACACTGGTCCGAATTTCCCTTCTGAAACGGAGTTAAACCACAGGATCTTTGTCTTCCTACAAGCAAGAGTTAATTTCTGGTAAACCCAGTGAATGTTGGGTTCAAATGATTTTACACAGTTCATCAACCCAACACGTGTCTCAGTATTAACTAAAGAGCATTTATGTAAGAGGAGCTGTGGTCTGTATCAGTTTCATAAGCAGAGTTTAACTAGATATGGTCCGTATGAGTAGGAAACACAGTTCTTTTTTCTGGGCATGCTCATGGTTCTTGCTATATTGGAGACGCTGGAAAGGAGAGCTTGCTTCTTGACTTAAAACAGCATGTGTTTTATCGATGAGAACAGTGGTCTGAATTTGCCTTTAGAAAAGGAGTTGAAGCCCAGCATCCGAGTCTTCCTACAATCAAGAGTTCATTTCTGGTAAACCCGAAGAATATTGAGCCCAAATGATTTTACACAGTTCAAGAACTCGTCGCGATTTAAACTATTAACTAAAGAGCATTTATGTAAGAGGAGCTGTGGTTTCTATCACTTTCATAAGCAGAGTTGAACTGCATATGGTCTGTATGAGTACGAAACACAGTTCATTTTTTCTGGGCATGCTCATGGTTCTTGCTGTATTGTAGAAGCTGGAAAGAAGAGCTTACTTCATGACTTAAAACACCATGTGTTTCATCATTGAGAACAGAGGTCTGAATTTGCATTTAGAAAAGGAGTTAAAACCCAGGATCTGTGTCTTCCTACTATCAAGAGTTCATTTCTGGTAAACCCGGAGAATTTGGTGCTGAAATGATTATACACTGTTCAAGAACAAATCGCGATTCTCACTATTAACTAAAGAGCATTTATGTAACCGGAGATGTGGTCTGTATCAGTTTCATAAACAGAGTTGAATTGCATATGGTCTGTATGAGTAGGAAACAGAGTTCTTTTTTTCTGGGCATGCTCATATTTCTTGCTGTATTGGAGACAATGGAAAGAAGAGATTGCTTCTTGTGTTAAAACAGAGTTTGTTTCATGGATGAGAACACTGGTCTGAATTTCCCTTCAGAAACGGAGTTAAACCCCAGGATCTGTGTCTTCCTACAAGCAAGAGTTCATTTCTGGTAAATCCAGTGAATTTTGGGCTCAATTGAATTTACAGATTTCACCAACTCAACGGGTTTCTCACTATTAACTAAAGAGCATTTATGTAAGAGGAGCTATGGTTTGCATTAGTTTAATAAGCAGAGTTGAACTGCATATGGTCTGTATGAGTAGGAAACACAGTACTTTTTTTCGGGGCATTCTCATGGTTCTTGCTCTATTGGAGACCCAGGAAAGAAGAGGATGCTTCTTGCTTTAAAACAGCATGTGTTTCAAGGATGAGAACACTGGTCTGAATTTCCCTTCATAAACGGAGTTAAACCCTAGGATCTGTGTCTTCCTACAAGCAAGAGATCATTTCAGGTAAACCAAGGGAATTTTGGGCTCAAATGATTTTACACAGTTCACGAACACAAGGGGTTTCTCACTATTAACTAAAGAGCATTTATGTAAGAGGAGCTGTGGTTTGCATCAATTGCCTGAGCAGAGTTGAACTGCATATGGTGCCTATGAGTAGGAAACACAGTTCTTTTTTTCTGGATATGCTCATATTTCTTGCTGTATTGGAGACGCTGGAAAGAAGCACTTGCTTCTTGCGTGAAAACAGAGTTTGATTCATGGATGAGAACACTGGTCTAAATTTCCCTCAGAAATGGAGTTAAACCCCAGGATCTGTGTCTTCCTACAAGCAAGAGTTCATTTCTGGTAAACCTGGTGAATATTGAGCTCAAACGATTTTACACAGTTCAGGAACCCATCGCGATTCAAACTATTAACTAAAGAGCATTTATGTAAGAGGAGCTGTGTTTTGTATCACTTGCATAAGCAGAGTTGAACTGCATATGGTCTGTATGAGTAGGAAACACAGTTCATTCTTTCTGGGCATGCTCATGGTTCTTGCTATATTGGAGACGCTGGAAAGGAGAGCTTGCTTCTTGACTTAAAACAGCATGTGTTTTATCGATGAGAACAGTGGTCTGAATTTGCCTTTAGAAAAGGAGTTGAAGCCCAGCATCCGAGTCTTCCTACAATCAAGAGTTCATTTCTGGTAAACCCGAAGAATATTGAGCCCAAATGATTTTACACAGTTCAAGAACTCGTCGCGATTTAAACTATTAACTAAAGAGCATTTATGTAAGAGGAGCTGTGGTTTCTATCACTTTCATAAGCAGAGTTGAACTGCATATGGTCTGTATGAGTACGAAACACAGTTCATTTTTTCTGGGCATGCTCATGGTTCTTGCTGTATTGGAGACGCTGGAAAGAAGAGCTTGCTTCTTGAGTTAAAGCAGCATGTGTTTCATCGATGAGAACAGAGGTCTGAATTTCCCTTTAGAAAAGGAGTTAAATCCCAAGATCTGTGTCTTCCTACAATCAAGAGTTCATTTCTGGGAAACCCAGTGAATTTTGAGTCGAAATGATTTTACACTGTTCAAGAACAAATTGCGATTCTCACTATTAACTAACGAGCATTTATGTAACAGGAGCTGTGGTCTGTATCAGTTTCATAAGCAGAGTTGAATTGCATATGGTCTGTATGAGTAGGAAACACAGTTCTTTTTTTCAGTGCATGCTCCTGGTTCTTGCTCTATTGGAGACCCAGGAAAGAAGAGGATGCTTCTTCCTTTAAAACAGCATGTGTTTCATCAATGAGAACACTGGTCTGAATTTTCCTTTAGAAATGGAGTTAAACCCCAGGATCTGTGTCTTCCTACAAGCATGAGATCATTTCTGGTAAACCCAGTGTATTTTGGGCTCAAGTGATTATACACAGTTCATGAACCCAATGCCTTTCTCACAATTAGTTAATGAGCATTTATGTAAGACGAGTTGTGGTTTGTACAAGTTTCATAAGCCGAGTTGAAATAAGTATGGTATGTACGAGAAGGAAATACAGTTCTTTTTTTCTTGGCATGCTCATGGTTTTTGCTGTATTGGTGACGCTGGAAAGAAGAGCTTGCTTCCTGCGTTAAATCAGAGTGGGTTTCATGGACGAGAACACTCGTCTTAATTTCCCTTCAAAAATGGCTCAAATGATTTTACACCAATCAAGAACCCAACGCAAATCTCACTCCCATCTAAAGAGAATTTATGTAAGAGGAGCTGTGGTTTGTATCAGTTTCATAAGCAGGGTTGAACTAAATATGGTCCCTATGAGTAGGAAACACAGTTTTCTTTTCTGGGTAGGCTCATTGTTTTGCTGTATTGGAATCCCTGGAAAGTCGAGCTTGCTTCTTGCATGAAAACAGAATGTGTTTCATAGATGAGAACACTGGACTGAATTTCCCTTCAGAAACGGAGTTACACACCAGGATCTGTGTCTTCCTACAAGCAAGAGTTCATTTCTGGTAAACCCAGTGAATTTGGGGCTCAAATGATTTTACTCATTATATCAACCCAACGCGTGTCTCACTATTAACTAAAGAGCATTTATGTAAGACGAGCTATGGTTTGTATCAGTTTCATAAGCAAAATTGAACTGCATATGGTCCATATTAGTAGGAAACACAGTTCATTTTTACTGGGCATGCTCATGGTTCTTGCTGTATTGGTGATGCTTGAAAGAAGGGCATGCTTCTTGCGTTTAAACAGAGTGTGTTAAATGGATGAGAACACTGGTCTGAATTTCCCTTCAGAATCAGAGTTAAACCACAGGATCTGTGTCTTCCTACAAGCAAGAGTTCATTTCTGGTAAACAAAGTGAATTTTGGGCTCAAATGATTTTACAAAGTTCTCGAACCCAACGCGATTCTCACTAATAGCTAAAGAGCATTTATGTAAGAGGAGCTGTGGTGTGTATCAGTTTCATAAGCAGAGGTTAACTAGATATGGTCCGTATGAGTAGGAAATACAGTTCTTTTATTCTGGGCATGCACATATTTCTTGCTGTATTGGAGACGCTGGAAAGAGGAGCTTGCTTCTTGCGTTAAAACAGAGTTTGTTTCATGGATGAGAAGACTTGTCTGAATTTCCGTTAAGAAACTGTGTAAAACCCCAGGATCTGTGTCTTCCTACAATCAAGAGTTCATTTCTGCTAAACCCAGTGAATTTTGGGCTCAAGTGATTTTACACAGTTCATGAACCCAACGCCTTTCTCACTATTAACTAAAGAGCATTTATGTAAGAGGAGTTGTGGTTTGTATCAGTTTCATAAGCAGAGTTGAACTGCATATGGTCCGAATGAGTAGGAAACACAGGTCTTTTTTTCTAGTCATGCTCATGGTTCTTTCTGTATAGGAGACGCTGGAAAGAAGAGCTTGCTTCTTGAGTTAAAACAGCATGTGTTTCATTGATGAGAACTCAGGTCTGAATTTGCCTTTAGAAACGGAGTTAAACCCCAGGATCTGTGTCTTCCTACAAGCTAGAGTTCATTTCTGGTAAACCAAGGGAATTTTGGGCTCAAATGATTTAACACAGTTCCTGAACCCAACACGTTTCTCACTATTAACTAAAGAGCATTTATGTAAGTGAAGCTGTGGTTTGTATCAGTTTCATAAGCAGAGTTGAACTACATATGTTCCGTATGAGTAGCAAACTCAGTTCTTTTTTTCTGGGCATGCTCATATTTCTTGCTGTATTGGAGTCCCTGGAAAGAAGAGCTTGCTTCTTGCGTGAAAATAGAGTGTGTTTCAAGGATGAGAACACTGGTCCGAATTTCCCTTCTGAAACGGAGTTAAACCACAGGATCTTTGTCTTCCTACAAGCAAGAGTTAATTTCTGGTAAACCCAGTGAATGTTGGGTTCAAATGATTTTACACAGTTCATCAACCCAACACGTGTCTCAGTATTAACTAAAGAGCATTTATGTAAGAGGAGCTGTGGTCTGTATCAGTTTCATAAGCAGAGTTTAACTAGATATGGTCCGTATGATTAGGAAACACAGTTCTTTTTTCTGGGCATGCACATATTTCTTGCTGTATTGGAGACGCTGGAAAGAAGAGCTTGCTTATTGCGTTAAAACAGAGTTTGTTTCATGGATGAGAACACTTGTCCGAATTTCCCTTAAGAACCTGTGTAAAACCCAAAGATGTGTGTCTTCCTACAAGCAAGAGATCATTTCTGGTAAACCCATTGAATTTTGGGCTCAAATGATTTTACACAGTTCATCAACCCAACACGTGTCTCACTATTAACTAAAGGGCATTTATGTAAGAGGATCTGTGGTTTGTATCAGTATCATAAGCAGAATTGAACTGCATATGATCCCTAGGAGTAGGAAACACAGTTCTCCTTTTCTGGGCATGCTCATGGTTCTTGCTGTATTGGAGACGCTGGAAAGAAGAGCTTGCTTCTTGTGTTAATACAGAGTGTGTTTTATGGATGAGAACACTGGTCTGAATTTCCCTTCAGAAATGGATTTAAACCACAGGATCTGTGTCTTCCTACAAGCAAGAGATCATTTCTGGAAATCTCAGTGAATTTTGGGCTCAAGTGATTTTACACAGTTCACGAACCCAACGCCTTTCTCACTATTAACTAAAGAGCATTTATGTAAGAGGAGTTGTGGTTTGTACCAGTTTCATAAGCAGAGTTGAAATAAGTATGGTATGTTCGAGAAGGAAATACAGTTCTTTTTTTCTGGGCATGCTCGTGGTTCGTGCTCGATTGGAGACGCTGGAAAGAAGAGCTTGCTTCTTGCGTGAAAATAGAGTGTGTTTCATGGATGATAAAACTGGTCTGAATTTCCCTTTTGAAACGGAGTTAAACCACAGGATCTGTGTCTTCCTATAAGCAAGAGTTCATTTCTGGTATACCCAGTGCATTTTGGGCTCAAATGAATTTACACAGTTCATTAACACAACGCGTGTCTCACTATTAACTAAAGAGCATTTATGTAAGAGGAGCTGTGGTTTTTATCAGTTTTGTAAGCATAATTAAACTGCATATGGTCCCCATGAGTAGGAAACAGAGTTCTTTTCTGGGCATGTTCATGGTTTTTGCTATTTTGGAGATGCTGGAAAGTAGAGCGTGCTTCTTGCTTGAAAACAGAGTGTGTTTCATGGATGAGAACACTGGTCTGAATTTCCCTTCAGAAACCGAGTTAAACGACAGGATCTGTGTCTTCCTACAAGCTAGAGTTCATTTCTGGTAAACCAAGGGAATTTTGGGCTCAAATGATTTAACACAGTTCCTGAACCAAACACTTTTCTCACTATTAACTAAAGAGCATTTATGTAAGAGAAGCTGTGGTTTGTATCAGTTTCATAAGCAGAGTTGAACTACATATGTTCCGTATGAGTAGAAAACTCAGTTCTTTTTTTCTGGGCATGCTCATATTTCTTGCTGTATTGGATTCCCTGGAAAGAAGAGCTTGCTTCTTGCGTGAAAACAGAGTGTGTTTCAAGGATGAGAACACTGGTCCCAATATCCCTTCAGAAACGGAGTTAAACCACAGGATCTTTGTCTTCCTACAAGCAAGAGTTAATTTCTGGTAAACCCAGTGAATGTTGGGCTCAAATGATTTTACACAGTTCATCAACCCAACACGTGTCTCAGTATTAACTAAAGAGCATTTATGTAAGAGGAGCTGTGGTGTGTATCAGTTTCATAAGCAGAGGTTAACTAGATATGGTCCGTATGAGTAGGAAATACAGTTCTTTTATTCTGGGCATGCACATATTTCTTGCTGTATTGGAGACGCTGGAAAGAGGAGCTTGCTTCTTGCGTTAAAACAGAGTTTGTTTCATGGATGAGAAGACTTGTCTGAATTTCCGTTAAGAAACTGTGTAAAACCCCAGGATCTGTGTCTTCCTACAAGCAAGAGTTCATTTCTGCTAAACCCAGTGAATTTTGGGCTCAAGTGATTTTACACAGTTCATGAACCCAACGCCTTTCTCACTATTAACTAAAGAGCATTTATGTAAGAGGAGTTGTGGTTTGTATCAGTTTCATAAGCAGAGTTGAACTGCATATGGTCCGAATGAGTAGGAAACACAGGTCTTTTTTTCTAGTCATGCTCATGGTTCTTGCTGTATAGAAGACGCTGGAAAGAAGAGCTTGCTTCTTGAGTTAAAACAGCATGTGTTTCATTGATGAGAACTCAGGTCTGAATTTGCCTTTAGAAACGGAGTTAAACCCCAGGATCTGTGTCTTCCTACAAGCTAGAGTTCATTTCTGGTAAACCAAGGGAATTTTGGGCTCAAATGATTTAACACAGTTCCTGAACCCAACACGTTTCTCACTATTAACTAAAGAGCATTTATGTAAGTGAAGCTGTGGTTTGTATCAGTTTCATAAGCAGAGTTGAACTACATATGTTCCATATGAGTAGCAAACTCAGTTCTTTTTTTCTGGGCATGCTCATATTTCTTGCTGTATTGGAGTCCCTGGAAAGAAGAGCTTGCTTCTTGCGTGAAAACAGAGTGTGTTTCAAGGATGAGAACACTGGTCCGAATTTCCCTTCAGAAACGTAGTTAAACCACAGGATCTTTGTCTTCCTACAAGCAAGAGTTAATTTCTGGTAAACCCAGTGAATGTTGGGTTCAAATGATTTTACACAGTTCATCAACCCAACACGTGTCTCAGTATTAACTAAATAGCATTTATGTAAGAGGAGCTGCGGTTTGTATCAGTTTCATAAGCAGAGTTTAACTAGATATGGTCCGTATGAGTAGGAAACACAGTTCTTTTTTCTGGGCATGCACATATTTCTTGCTGTATTGGAGACGCTGGAAAGAAGAGCTTGCTTATTGCGATAAAACAGAGTTTGTTTCATGGATGAGAACACTTGTCCGAATTTCCCTTATTTAAAAGGCTCTGTTGTTTGTATCATGTTCATAAGCAGCGTTGAACTAGATATGGTCCTTATGAGCTGGAAACACAGTTCTTTTTTTTGGCATGCTCATGGTTCCTGCTGTATTAGAGACGCTGGAAACAACAGGATGCTTCTTGCCTTAAAACAGAGTGTGTTTCAGGTATGAGGACTCTGGTCGGTATTTCCCTTCAGAAGCAGAGTTAAACTCCAGGATCTGGGTTTTCCTACTAGCAAGAGTTCATTTCTGGTAAACCCACTGTATTTTGGGCTTAAATATGATTTACACAGTTTCCGAACCAAACGCTTTTCTCACTGTTAATTAAATAGCATTTATGTAAGAGGAGCTGTGGTTTGTATCAGGATCATAGTCAGAATAGAACTATATATGGTCCATATGATTAGGAAACACGGTTCTTTTTTTCTGTGCATACCCATGGTTCTTGTTGTGCTAGAGACGCTGGAAAGTATAGGATGCCTCTTTCCTGTAAACAGAGCATGTTTCAAGCATGAGAACACTGGTCTGAATTTCCATTCAGAAACGGAGTTAAAACTCAGGATCTGTTTCTTTCTACAAGCAAGAGTTCTTTTCTGGTAAACCAAGTTAATTTGGGGCTCAAATGAATTTACACAGTTCAGGAAACCAACGCGTTTCTCAGTATTAACTAAAGAGCATTTATGTAAGAGGAGCAGTGGTTTGGATCAGTTTCGTTAGCAGAGTTGAACTAGATATGGTCCTTATTTTAGGAAACACAGTTCTTTTTTTCTGGGCATGCTCATGGTTCTTGCTGTATTGGAGAATCTGTTTCGAAGAGTATGCTTCTTGCGTTAAAACAGAGTGTGTTTCATGGATGGAACTCTGTTGTGAATTTCCCTTCACAAACGGAGTTAAACCCCAGGATCTGTGTGTTCCTACAAGCTAGAGTTCATTAATGGAAAACCCACTGAATTTGGGTCTCAAATGAGTTTTACACAGTTCCCGAAACAAACGCATTTCGCACTTTAACTAAAGAGCATATATGTAAGAGGAGCTGTGGTTTGTATCAGGTTCATAAGCAGAGTTGATCTAGATATGGTCCTTATTATTATGAAACACAGTTCTTTTTTTCTGGGCATGCTCATGGTGCTTGCTGTGCTAGAGATGCTGAAAGGAATAGGATGCCTCTTGCCTGAAAACAGAGCGTGTTTCAGGCATGAGAACACTGGTCTGAATTTTCATTCAGAAACGGAGTTAAATCCCAGGATCTGTGTCTTACTACAAGCAAGAGTTCAGTTCTGTAAACCCAGTGAATTTTGGGCTCAAATGCTTTTACACAGTTCACAAACCCAAGGAGTTTGTCACTATTAACTAAAGAGCATTTATGTAAGAGGAGCTGTGGTTTGTGTCACTTTCATAAGCAGAGTGGATCTATGTATGGTCCGTATGAGTAGGAAACATAGTTCTTTTGTTCTGGGCATGCTCATATTTCTTGCTGTATTGGAGATGTTGGAAAGTAAAGCTTGCTTCTTGCGTTAAATCAGTGTGTTTTTCATGAATGAGAACACTGGTCTAATTTTCCTTCAGAAACAGAGTTAAACCACAGAATCTTTTCTTCCTACGTGCAAGAGTTCAATTCTGGTAAACCCAGTGAATTTTGGGCTCAAATGAATTTACACAGTTCACGAAGGCAACGCGTTTCTCACTGTTACCTAAGAGCATTTATATAAGAGGAGCTGTGGTTTGTATCAGTTTCAATAGCAGAGTTGAAGTAGATATGGTCCGTATGAGTAGGAAACCCAGTTCTTTATTTCAGGGCATTCTCATGGTTCATGCTTTATTGGAGACTCTGTTATGAAGAGCATGCTTCTTGTAATAAAACAGAGTGTGTTTCATGGATGGAACTCTGGTCTGAATTTCCCATCTGAAACGGAGTTAAAACCCAGGATCTGTGTGTTCCTACAAGCAAGAGTTCATTTTTGGTAAAACCTCTGAATTTTGTTCTCAAATGAGTTTTACACAGTTTCTGAACCAAACACTTTTCTCACTGTTAAGTAAAGAGCATTTAGGTAAGAGGAGCTGTGGTTTGTATGAGGATCATAAGCAGAGTTGTACTAGATACGGTCCTTATTATTAGGAAACACAGTTCTTTATTTCTGGGCATGTTCATGGTTCTTGCTGTATTAGAGACGCTGGAAGGAAGAGGATGCTTCTTGCCTTAAAACAGAATGTGTTTCAGGGATGAGAACTATGGTCTGAATGTCGCTTTAGAAATGGAGTTAAAGCCCAGGATCTGTGTGTTTCTACAATCAAGCTTTCATTTCTGGTAAACCCACTGAGTTTTGGGCTTAAATGAGTTTTACACAGTTCCTGAACCAAGCGCGTTTTTCACTATTAACTAAAGAACATTTATGTAAGAGGAGCTGTGGTTTGTGTCAGTTTTATAAGCAGAGTTAAACTAGATTTGGTCCTTATTTTAGGAAACACAGTTCTTTTTTTTCTGGGCAGTCTCATGGTTCTTGCTGTATTGGAGATGCTTGAAAAGAGGAAGCTCTTGTCTGAAAACAGAGTGTGTATCAGGGATGAGAATGGTCTGAATTTCCCTTCAGAAACGGAGTTAAACCGCAGGACCTTTGTGTTCCTACAAGGAAGAGTTCATTTCTGTTAAACCCATTGAATTTTGGGCTCAAATGATTTTACACAGTTCATGAATCCAAAGAGTTTCTCTATTAACTAAAGAGCATTTATGTAAAAGGCTCTGTTGTTTGTATCATATTCATAAGCAGAGTTGAACTAGACATGGTCCTTATGAGCTGGAAACACAGTTCTTTTTTGGGGGGCATGCTCATGATTCTTGCTGTATTAGAGACGCTGGAAACAAGAGGATGCTTCTTGCCTTAAAACAGAGTGTGTTTCAGGTATGAGAACTCTGGTCTGTATTTCCCATCAGAAACGGGGTTAAACCCCAGTATCTGTGTGTTCCTCCAAGAAAGAGTTCATTTCTGTTAAAGCCATTGAATTTTGGGCTCAAATGATTTTACACCATTCATGAACCCAACGAGTTTCTCACTATTAACTAAAGAGCATTTATGTTAATGGAGCTGTGGGTTTTATCAGATTCATAAACAGAGTGGAACTACATATGGTCTGTATGAGTAGGAAACATAGTTCTTTTATTCTGGGCATGCTCACATTTCTTGCTGTATAGGAGAGGCTTGAAAGAAGAGCTTGCTTCTAGCTTTAAAACCGGGTGTTTTTCATGGATGAGAACACTGGTCTGAATTTCCCTTCAGAAACGGAGTTAAACCCCAGGATCTGTTTCTTCCATCAACAAGAGTTCATTTCTGCTAAACCCAGTGAATTTTGGGCTTAAAAGAATTTACACAGTTCACGAAACCAACGCATTTGTCCCTATTAACTAAAGAGCATTTATGTAAGAAGAGCTATGGTTTGTATCAATCCATGAGGAGAGTGGAACTATATATGGTCCATGTGAGTAGGAAACACCTTTCGTTTTTTCTGGGCATGCTCATATTTCTTGCTCTATTGGAGATGCTGGAAACAAGAGGATGCTTCTAGCCTTAAAACAGACTGAGTTTGAGGGATGAGAACTCTGGTCTGAATTTCCCTTCAGAAACGGAGTTAAACCCTAGGATCTGTGTCTTACTTCAAGCAAGAGTTCATTTCTGTAAACCCAGTGAATTTGGGAATCAAATATGATTTACACAGTTTCTGAACCAAACGCTTTTCACACTGTTAACTAAATAGCATTTATGTAAGAGGAGCTGTGGTTTGTGTCACTTTCATAAGCAGAGAGGAGCTATGTATGGTCCGTATGAGTAGGAAACATAGTTCCTTTTTTCTGGGCATGCTCATATTTCTTGCTGTATTGGAGATGTTGGAAAGTAAAGCTTGCTTCTTGCATTAAATCAGCGTGTTTTTCATTGATGAGAACACTGGTCTAATTTTCCTTCAGAAATGGAGTTAAACCACAGGATCTGTTTCTTCCTACGAGCAAGAGTTCATTTCTGGTAAACCCAGTGAATTTTGGGCTCAAATGAATTTACACAGTTCATGAATCCAACGCATTTCTCACTGTTACCTAAGAGCATTTATGTAACAGGAGCAGTGGTTTGTATCAGTTTCATAAGCAGAGTTGAAATAGATATGGTCTTTATGAGTAGGAAACACAGTTCTTTATTTCAGGGCATTCTCATGGTTCATGCTTTATTGGAGACTCTGTTATGAAGAGCATGCTTCTTGTGATAAAACAGAGTGTGTTTCATGGATGAAACTCTGGTCTGAATTTCCCATCAGAAACGGAGTTAAACATCAGGATCTGTGTGTTCCAAAAATCAAGAGTTCATTTTGGTAAAACCTCTGTATTTTGGTCTCAATGAGTTTTACACAGTTCCGAACCAAACGCTTTTCTCACTGTTAACTAAAGAGCATTTATGGAAGAGGAGCTGTGGTTTGTCTCAGATTCATGAGCAGAGTTTAACTAGACATGGTCCTTATTATTAGGAAACACAGTTCTTTTTTTCTGGGCATGTTCATGGTTCTTGCTGTATTAGAGAGGCTGGAAAGAAGAGAATGCTTCTTACCTTAAAACAGAATGTGTTTCAGGGATGAGAACTATGGTCTGAATGTCCCTTTAGAAATGGAGTTAATGCCCAGGATCTGTGTGTTCCTACAGGCAAGATTTCATTTCTGGTAAACCCACTGAATTTTGTGCTCAAATGAGTTTTACACAGTTCCCGAACTAATCGCATTTCTCACTATTAACTAAAGAACATTTATGTAACAGGAGCAGTGGTTTTTCTCATGTTCATGAGCAGAGTGGAACTAGATATGGTCCGTATGAGTAGGAAACACAGTTCTTTTTTTCTGGGCATGCTCATCGTTCTTGCTGTATTGGAAACTCTGTTAGGAAGAGCATGCTTCTTGCGTTAAAACAGAGTGTGTTCCAGGGATGAGAACACTGGTCTGCATTTCCCTTCAAGAACAGAGTTAAACCCCAGTGTCTGTGTCTGCCTACAAGCAAGAGTTCATTTCTGGTAAACCCAGTGAATTTTAGGCTCAAATGAATTTACACAGTTCACGAAACCAACACGTTTCTCACTATTAACTAAAGAGCATTATTTAAGCGAACTGAAGTATGTATCGGTTTTATAAGCAGAGTTAAACTAGATATGGTCCTTATTTTAGGAAACACAGTTCTTTTTTTCTGGGCATGCTCATGGTTCTTGCTGTATTGGAGATGCTTGAAAGAAGAGGATGCTCTTGATTGAAAACCGAGTGTGTTTCAGGGATGAGAACACTGGTCTGAATTTCCCTTCAAAAATGGAGTTAAACCGCAGGACCTTTGTGTTCCTACAAGGAAGAGTTCATTTCTGTTAAACCCATTGAATTTTGGGCTCAAATGATTTTACACAGTTCATGAAACCAAAGAGTTTCTCTATTAACTAAAGAACATTTATGTAAAAGGCTCTGTTGTTTGTATCATGTTCATAAGCAGAGTTTAACTAGATATGGTCCTTATGAGCTGGAAACACAGTTCTTTTTTTGGGAATTGCTCATGGTTCTTGCTGTATTAGAGATGCTAGAAACAAGAGGATGCTTCTTGCCTTAAAACAGAGTGTGTTTCAGGTTTGAGGACTGTGGTCTGTATTTCCCTTCAGAAGCGGAGTTAAACCGCAGGATCTCTGTTTTCCTACTAGCAAGAGTTCACTTTGGTATACCCACTGAATTTTGGGCTCAAATGAATTTTACACAGTTCCCGAACCCAACCCTTTTCTCACTATTAACTAAAGAGCATTTATGTTAGAGGAGCTGGGTTTATATCAGTTTCATAGGCAGAGTTGAACTAGATGTGGTCTGTATTAGTAGGAAACCCAGTTCATTTTTTCTGTGCATGCTCATGGTTCTTGCTGTATTGGAGATGCTGGAAAGAAAAGGATGCTCTTGCCTGAAAACAGCGTGTGTTTCAGGGATGAGAACTCTGGACTGAATTTCCCTTCAGAAACGGAGTTAAACCGCAGGGTCTGTGTGTTCCTACAAGCTTGGGTTCATTTCTGGTAAACCCATTGAATTTTGGACTCAAACGATTTTACACAGTTCATGAACCCAACGAGTTTCTCACTCTTAACTAAAGAGCATTTATGTTAATGGATCTGTGGTTTGTATCAGTTTCATAAGCAGAGTGGAACTACATATGATCTGTATGAGTAGGAAACATAGTTCTTTTTTTCTGGGTATGCTCATATTTCTTGCTGTATAGGAGAGGCTGGAAAGAAGAGCTTGCTCCTTGAGGTAAAACAGCATGTTTTGACTGTATGAGAACACTGGTCTAATTTTCCTTCAGAAACAGAGTTAAAGCCCATGATCTATGTGTTTCTACAGGCAAGAGTTCATTTCTGTAAAACCCATTGGATTTTGGGCTCAAATGAGTTTTACACAGTTCCTGAACCAAACACATTTCTCACTATTAACTAAAGAGCATTTATGTAAGAGGAGCTGTGGTTTGTATCAGGTTCAAAGGCACAGTTGAACTAGGTATGCTCCTTATGAGTAGGAAACACCGTTCATTTTTCTGGGCATGATCTTATTTCTTGCTGTATTGGAGACGCTGGAAAGAAGAGGCTGCTTCCTCCCTTAAAACAGACTGTGTTTGAGAGATGAGAACTCTGGTCTGAATTTCCCTTCAGAAACGGAGTTAAACCCCAGTATCTGTGTCTTCCTACAAGCAAGAGTTTATTTCTGGTAAACACACTGAATTTTGGTCTCTAATGAGTTTTACACAGTACCCGAACTAAATGCATTTTTCATTATTAAGTAAAGAGCATGTATGTAAGAAGAGCTGTGGTTTGCATCATTCATGAGGAGAGTTGAACTAGATATGGTCCATATGATGAGGAAACACTGTTCACTTTTCTGGGCATGCTCTTATTTCTTGCTCTATTGGATACGCTGGAAAGAAGAGGCTGCTTCTTGCCTTAAAACAGACTGTGTTTGAGGGATGAGAACTCTGGTCTGAATTTCCCTTCAGAAACGGAGTTGAACCCCAGGATCTGTGTCATCCTACAAGCGACAGTTCATTTCTGGTAAACCCAGTTAATTTACTGCTCAACTGATTTTACACAGTTCACGAACCCAAGGAGTTTCTCACTATTAACTAAAGAGCATTTGTGTAAGAGGAGCTGTGGATTGTGTCAGTTTCATAAACAGAGTGGAGCTACATATGGTCAGTATGAGTAGGATACTTAGTTCTTTTTTTAGGCATGCTCACATTTCTTGCTTTTGGAGATGTTGGATAGAAGAGCTTGCTCCTTGAGTTAAAACTTCGTGTTTTGCCTGGATGAGAACACTGGTCTAATTTTCCTTCAGAAACAGAGTTAAAGCCCAGGATCTGTGTTTTCCTACAGGCAAGAGTTCATTTCTGTAAAACCCATTGGATTTTGTCTCAAATGAATTTTACACAGTTCCTGAACCAAACACATTTCTCACTATTAATTAAAGAGCATTTATGTAAGAGGAGCTGTGGTTTGTATCAGGTTCAATGGCAGAGTTGAACTACATATGGTCCATATAAGTAGGAAGCACAGTTCTTTTAATCTGGTCATGATCATGGTTCTTGCTGTGTTAGAGACCCTGGAAAGAATAGGATGCTTCTTGCCTGAATACAGAGTTTGTTTCAGGGATGAGAACACTGGTCTGATTTTCACTTCAGAAACGAAGTTAAGCCCCAGGATCTGTGTCTTCCTACAAGCAAGAGGTCATTTCTGGTAAACACACTGAATTTTATGTTTAAATGAATTTACACAGTTCACATACCCAACGTGTTTCTCACTATTACCTAAGAACATTTATGTAAGATGAGTTGTGGTTTGTATCAATTTTATAAGCAGATTTGAACTAGATATGGTCTATATGAGTAGGAAACACAGTTCGTTTTTTGGGGGGGCTTGCACATGTTTCTTGCTGTATTGGAGACTCTGGAAAAAAGAGGATGCTTCTTGCGTTGAAAGAGAGTATGTTTCATGGATGAGACATCTGGTCTGAATTTACCTGCAGAAACAGATTTAAGATCCAGGATCTGGGTCTTCCTAGATGCAAGAGTTCATTTATGCTAATCCCAGTGAATTTTGGGCTAAAATGAATATACACAATTCCGGAACCCAACGTGTTTCTCACCATTAACTAAAGAGCATTTATTTAACAGGATCTGTGGTTTGTTTCAGTTTCATAAGCAGAATTGAACTAGATATGGTCCGTATGATTAGGAAACACAGTTCTTTTTTGCAGGGCTTGCTCATGTTTCTTGCTGTATTGGAGACGCTGGGAAGAAGAACATGCATATTGCATTAAAGCAGAGTGTGTTTCATGGATTAGAACACTGGCCTGAATTTCCCTTCAGAAACGGAGTTAAACCACAGGATCTGTGTCTTATTACAAGCAAGAGGTCATTTCTGGAAAACCCACTGAATTTTGGGCTCAAATGAATTTACACAGTTCACGAAACCAACGCGTTTGTCACTATTAAATAAGAGCATTTATGTAAGAGGAGCTATGGTTTGTATCACTTTAATCAGCAGAGTTCAACTAGATATATTTGGGATGAGTAGGAACCACAGTACTTTTTTTTTTAAGGTCATTGTCATGTTTCTTGGTGTATTAGAGACACTGGCAAGAAGAGCATGCTTCTTGCGTTAAAACAGCATGTGTTTCTTGTATGAGAACACTGGTCTGAATTTCGCTTAGAAACGGATTTAAGATCCAGGATCTGTGTCTTTCTACAAGCAAGAGTTCCTTTCTGGTAATCCCAGTGAATTTTTGGCTCAAATGAATTTACACAGTTCATGAACCCAATGTGTTTCGGAATATTAACTAAAGAGCATTTATTTAACAGGATGTGGTGTTTGTTTCAGGTTCAACAGCAGAATTCAACTACATATCTTTGGTATGAGTAGGAAACACAGTCCTTTTTTTTTTTTAAGGGCATTCTCATGTTTCTTGCTGTATTAGAGACACTGGAAAGAAGAGCATGTTTCTTGCATTAAAACAGAGTGGCTTTCATGAATGACAACTCTATTCTGAATTTACCTTCGGAAATTGAGTTAAACCACATGATCTGTGTCTTCCTACAAGGAAGAGGTCATTTCTGGTAAACCCAGTGAATTTGAGGGACAAATGAATTTACACGAACCCAACGCATTTCAAACTATTAACTAATGAGCATTTATTTAACATGAGCTGTGGTTTGTTTCAGTTTCTAGGGCAGAGTTTAACTAGATGTGGTCCCTATGAGTAGGAAACACAGTTCTTTTTTTCTGGGCGTGCTCATATTTCTTGCTGTATTGGTGATGCTGGAAAGAAGAACTTGCTTCTTGCGTTATTACAGAGAAGGTTTCATGGATGAGAACACTGGTCTGTATTTTCATTCTGAAACATAGTAAAACCACAGGATCTGTGTCTTCCTACAAGCAAGAGGTGATTTCTGGAAATGCACTGAATTTTATGCTCAAATTAATTTACACAGTTTACAAACCCAACGTGTTTCTCACTATTAACTAAAGTGCATTTATTGAAGAGGAGCTGTGTTTTGTATCAATTTCATTAGCAGATATGAACTACATATGATCCATATGAGTAAGAAACACAGTTCATTTTTTCTTGGCTTGCTTATGTTTCTTGCTGTATTTGCGACGCTGGAAAGAAGAGCCTGCTACTTGCGTTAAAACAGAGTGTGTTCATGGATGAGAACACAGGTATGAATTTCCATTCAGAAACGGATTCATGATCCAGCCTCTGTGTCTTCCTAAAAGCAAGCGTTCATTTCTGGTAATCCCAGTGAATTTGGGATCAAATCAATTTAAACAGTTCACGAACCCAATGTGTTTCTCACTATTAACTAAAGAGCATTTATTTAACAGGATAAGTGGTTTGTTTCAGTTTCATAAGCAGAATTGAACTAGATACGGTCTGTATGAGTAGGAAACACAGTTCTTTTTTTCTGGGCTTGCTCATTTTTCTTGCTGTATTGGAGATGATGGAAATAAGAAAATGCTTCTTGCATTAAAGCAGAGTGTGTTTCATGGATGAGAACACTGGTCTGAATTTCCCTTCAGAAACGGATTTAAAGCACAGGATCTGTGTCTTCCTACAAGCAAGAGGTCATTTCTGGAAAACCCCCTGAATTTTGGGCTCAAATGAATTTAAACAGTTCACGAACCCAATGTGTTTCGGAATATTAAGTAAAGAGCATTTATTTAACAGGATGTGGGTTTTTTTTCAGTTTCATAAGCAGAATTGAACCAGATATGTTTGATATGAGTAGGAAACACAGTCCTTTTTTTATAAGGGCATTCTTATGTTTTTTGCTGTATTAGAGACACTGGAAAGAAGAGCATGCGTCGCGTTAAAACAGACTGGTTTTCATGATTGAAAACACTGTTCTGAATTTACCTTCAGAAATGCAGTTAAACCATAGGATCTGTATCTTCCTACAAGCAGGAGGTCATTTCTGGTAAACCCAGTGAATTTGCGGCTCAAATGAAATTACAGAGTTCACAAACCCAACGAGTTTCTCACTATTAACTAAAGAGCATTTATTTAACAGGAGCTGTGGTTTTTTTCAGTTTTATTAGCAGAATTGAACTAGATATGGTCCGTATGATTAGGAAACACAGTTCTTTTTTTCTGGGCTTGCTCATGTTTCTTGCTGTATTGGAGATGCTGGAAAGATGAACATGCTTCTTGCATTAAAGCAGAGTGTGTTTCATGGATGAGAACACTGGCCTGAATTTCCTTTCAGAAATGGAGTTAAACCACAGGATCTGTGTCTTCCTACAAGCAAGAGGTCATTTCTGGAAAACCCCCTGAATTTTGGGCTCAAATGAATTCACACAGTTCACGAACCCAACATGTTTCTCACTATTATCTAAAGAGCATTTATGTAAGAGGAGCTGTGGTTTGTATTACTTTCATCAGCAGAGTTCAACTAGATATATTTGGGATGAGTAGGAACCACAGTCCTTCTTTTTTAAGGGCATTCTCATGTTTTTTGCTGTACTAGAGACACTGGAACGAAGAGCATACTTCTTGCATTAAAACAGATTAGGTTTCATGAATGAGAACACTATTCTGAATGTACCTTCGGAAATGGAGTTAAACCACAGCATTTGTGTCTTCCTACAAGGAAGAGGTCATTTCGCCTAAACCCAGTGAATTTAGGGCTCATATTAATTTACACCTTTCACAAACCCATCACGTTTCTCACTATTAACTAATGAGCATTTATTTAAAAGGAGCTGTTGTTTGTATCACTTTCATAAGCAGACTCAAATAAGATATGGTCCATATGAGTAGTAAACACAGTTCTTTTTTTCTGGGCTTGCCCTTGTTTCTTGCTGTATTGGCGATGCTGGAAAGAAGAGCAAGCTTCTTGCGTTAAAATAGAGTGTGTTTCATGGATGAGAACACTGGTTTGAATTTCCCTTCAGAAATGGATTTAAGATCCAGGATCTGTGTCTTCCTACAAGCAAGAGTTCCTTTCTGGTAATCCCAGTGAATTTTGGGCTCAAATGAATTTAAACAGTTCACGAACCCAAAGTGTTTCGGAATATTAACTAAAGAGCATTTATTTAACAGGATGTGGGGTTTGTTTCAGTTTCATAAGCAGAATTGAACTAGATATGTTTGGTATGAGTAGGAAACACAGTTCTTTTTTTCTGGGCGTTCTCATGTTTCTTGCTGTATAGGAGACGCTGGAAAGAAGAGTATGCTTATTGTGTTAAAACATAGTGTGTTTCAAGGAAGAGAACACAGATCTGAATTTCCCTTCAGAAACGGATTTATGATCCAGCATCTGTGTCTTCCTACAAGCAAGAGTTCATTTCTGGTAACCACATGGAATTTGCGACTCCAATGAATTTACACAGTTCGCAAACCCAACGCATTTCTCACTATTAACTAAACAGCATTCAAATAGAGGAGCTGTGATGTGTATCAGTTTCACAAGCAGAGTTGAAATATATATGTTTGGTATGAGTAGGAAACACAGTCCTTTTTTTAAGGGCATTTCATGTTTCTTGCTGTATTAGAGACACTAGAAAGAAGAGCATGCTACTTGCGTTAAAACAGAGTGGGCTTCATGAAATAGAAAACTATTCTGAATTTACCTTCGGAAATGGAGTTAAAAACATGATCTGTGTCTTACTACAAGGAAGAGGTAAATTCTGGTAAACCCAGTGAATTTGAAGCTCAAATGAATTTAGACAGTTCACGAACACAACGCGTTTCTCACTATTAACTAAAAAGCATTTATGTAAGAGGAGCTGTGGTTTTATCACTTTCATCAGCAGAGTTCAACTAGATATGTTTGGTATGAGCAGGAAGCACAGTCCCTTTTTTTAAGGGTACTCTCATGTTTCTTGCTGAATTACAGACACTGGAACGATGAGCATGCTTCTTGGGTTAAAACAGAGGGGGTTTTATGAATGAGAACACTGTTCTGAATTTACCTTCGGAAATGGAGTTAAACGACAGGATCTGTATCTTCCTACAAGCAGGAGGTCATTTCTGGTAAACCCAGTGAATTTGCGGATCAAATGAATTTACACAGTTCACAAACCCAATGCGTTTCTCACTATTAATTAAAGAGCATTTATTTAACAGGATCTGGGGTGTGCTTCAGTTTCATAAGCAGTATTGAACTAGATATGGTCCGTATGAATAGGAAACACAGTTCTTTTTTTCTGGGCTTGCTCATGTTTCTTGCTGTATTTGAGAGGCTGGAAAGAAGAGCATGCTTCTTGCATTAAAGCAGATTGTGTTTCATGGATGAAAACACAGGTATGAATTTCCCTTCTGAAACGGATTTAAGATCCAGGATCTGTGTCTTCCTACAAGCAAGAGTTCATTTCTGGTAAACCCAGTGAATTTTGGGCTCAAATGAATTTACACAGTTCATGAACCCAACACATTTCTCACTATTAAGTATAGAGCATTTATGTAATAGGAGCTCTGGTTTCTATCACTTTCTTCAGCAGATTTGAAATAGATATGTTTGATATGAGTGGGAAACACAGTCCTTTTTTTCCAGTCATGCTCATGTTTCTTGCTATATTGGAGACGCTGGAAAGAAGTGCATGCTTCTTGTGTTAAAATAGAGTGTGTTTCATAGATGTGAACACAGGTCTGAATTTCCCTTCAGAAACGGATTTATGATCCAGCATCTGTGTCTTTCTACAAGCAATAGTTCATTTCTGGTAAACACAGTGAATTGCGGGTCAAATGAATTTACACAGATCACAAACCCATCACATTTCTAACTATTAACTAAAGACCATTTATGTAAGCAGAGCTGTGTTTTCTATCACTTTCATCAGCAAAGATGAAATAGATATGTTTGGTATGAATAGGAAACACAGTCCTTTTTTTCAGGTCATGCTCTTATTTCTTGCTGTATTGGAGATGCTGGCAATAAGAGCATGCTTCTGCATTTAATCAGAGTGGGTTTCATTGATGAAAACACTGGTCTGAATTTCCCTTCAGAAAGGGAGTAAAACCACAGGATCTGTGTCTTCCTACAAGAAACAGGTGATTTCTGGTAAACGCACTGAATTTTATGCTCAAATGAATTTACACAGTTCACAAACCCAATGTGATTCTCACTATGAACTAAAGAGCATTTATGTAAGGTGAGCTGCGATTTGTATCAGTTTCATGAGCAGAGTTGTACTAGACATGGTCTATATTTGTAGGAAAAACAGTCCTTTTTTGTGGGCTTGCTCATGTTTATTGCTGTATTGGTGATGCTGGAAATATGAACATGCTTCTTGCGTTATTACAGACTAAGTTTCATGGATGAGAACACAGGTCTGAATTTCCCTTCAGAAACAGATTAAAGATCTAGAATCTGTGTCTCCCTAAATCAAGAGGTCATTTCTGGTATACACACTGAATTGTGGGCTCAAATGAATTCACACAGTTCACAAACACAACGCGATTCTCACTATTAACTAAAGAGTATTTGTGTAAGAGGAGCTGTGGTTTGCGTCAGTTTGATAAGGAGATTTGAACTAGATATGGTCTGTATGATGAGGAAACAAATTTCTTTTTTCTGGGCTTGCTCATGTTTCTTGCTCTATTGGAGACGATGCAAAGAAGAGCATGCTTCTTGGGATAAAAGAGAGTTTGTTTCATGGATGAGAACAGAGGTCAGAATTTCCCTTCAGAAATGTATTTACAATCCAGGGTATGTGTCTTCTGGCAAGAAAGAATTCATTTCTGGCATACCCAGTGAATTTTGGACTCAAATAAATTTACACAGTTCACAAAGCCAACTTGTTTCTCACTATTAACTAGAGAGCATTTATGTAACAGGAGGTGTGGTTTGTATCAGTTTCATAAGCAGAGTTGAACTAGATATGGTCCGTATGAATAGGAAACAGTTATTTTTTTTCTAGGCTTGCTCATATTTCTTGCTGTATTGGAGATGCTGGAAAGAAGAGCAGGTTTCTTGCGTTAAAACAGAGTGGGTTTCATGGATGAAAACACTGGTGTGAATTTCCCTTCAGAAATGGAGTTAAACCACAGGATCTGTGTCTTCCTACAAGCAAGAGGTCATTTCTGGTAAACCCACTGAATTGTGGGCTCAATTGAATTCACACAGTTCACAAACACAATGCGTTTCTCACTATTAACTAAAGAGCATTCATGTAAGAAAAGATGTGGTTTGCATCGGTTTCATAAGCAAAGTTGAAGTAGATATGGTCCGTATGATTTGGAAACAAAGTTCTTTTTTTCTGGGCTTGCTCATGTTTCTTGCTGTATTTGAGATGCTGCAAAGAAGAGCATGCTTCTTGGGTTAAAATGGTGTTCATTTCATGGATGAGAACACATGTCTGAATTTCAGTTCAGATATGGATTTAAGATCCAGGGTAGGTTTCTTCCTGCAAGAAAGAATTCATTTCTGTTATACCCAGTGAATTTTGGACTCAAATAAATTTACACAGTTCACAAAGCCAACGTGTTTCTCACTATTAACTAGAGAGCATTTATGTAACAGGAGCTGTGGTATGTATCAGTTTCATAAGCAGAGTTCAACTAGATATGGTCCGTATGAGTAGGAAACAGTTATTTTTTTCTAGGCTTGCTCATGTTATTTGCTGTATTGGAGGTGCTGGAAAGAAGAACATGCTTTTTGCTAAAAAACAGAGTGGGTTTCATGGATGAGAATACTGGTCTGAATTTCCCTTCAGAAACGTAGTGAAACCACAAGATCTGTGTCTTCCTACAAGCAAAAGGTCATTTCGGGTAAACCCACTGAATTTTGGCTCAAATGAATTTCCACAGTTTACGAACCCAACGCGTTTCTCACTATTAACTAAAGAGCATATATGTAACATGAGCTGTGGTTTGTATCAGTTTCAGAAGAAGACTTGAACTATATATGGTCTGTATGAGAAGGAAACACAGTTCTTTTATTTGGGTTTGCTCATGTTTCTTCCTGTATTGGAGAAACTGGTAAGAAGACCATGCTTCTTGCCTTAAAACAGAGTTTGTTTCATGGATGAGAACACTGGTCTGAATTTCCCTTCAGAAACAGAGTTAAACCACAAGATCTGTCTCTTCCTACAAGCAAGAGGTCATTTCGGGTAAACCCACTGAATTTTGGGCTCAAATTACACAGTTCACAAACCCAACGCGTTACTCACTATTAACGAAAGAGCATGTATGTAAGAGGAGCTGTGGTTGTATCAGTTTCATAAGCAGATTTGAACTAGATATGGTCTGTATGATGAGGAAACAAAGATATTTTTTTCTGGGCTTACTCATGTTTCTTGCTGTATTGGAGACGCTGCAAAGAAAAGCATGCTTCTTGGGATAAAAGAGAGTGTGTTTCATGGATGAGAACAGAGGTCTGAATCTCCCGTCAGAATCGTATTTAAGATCCAGGGTATGTGTCTTCCTGCAAGAAAGAATTCATTTCTGGCAACCCAGTGAATTTTGGACTCATTTAAATTTACACAGTTCACAAGGCCAACCTGTTTCTCATAATTAACTAGAGAGCATTTATGTAACATCAGCTGTGGTGTGTATCCGTTTCATAAACAGAGTTGAACTAGATATAGTCCTTATGAGTAGGAAACAGTTATTTTTGTTCTAGGCTTGCTCATGTTTCTCTCTGTATTGGAGATGCTGGAAAGAAGAACATGCTTCTTTCATTAAAACAGAGTGGGTTTCATGGATGAGAACACAGGTCTGAATTTCCCTTCAGAAAAGGATTTATGATCCAGCATCTGTGTCTTTCTACAAGCAATATCCCATTTCTGGTAAACACAGTAAATTGAGGCTCAATTGAATTTACACAGATCACAAACCCATCGTGTTTCTAACTATTAACTAAAGAGCATTTATGTAAGAGGAGCTGTGGTTTGTACCAATTTCATAAGCAGATTTGAACTACATATGGTCCTTATGAGTAGGAAACACAGTTCTTTTTTTGGGGCTTGCTCATGTTTCTTGCTGTATTGGAGAAACTGAAAAGAAGACCATGCTACTTGAGTTAAAACAGAGTGTGTTTCATAGATGAGAACACTGGTCTGAATTTCACTTCAGAAACGGAGTTAAACCACAAGCTCTGTGTCTTCCTACAAGCAAGACGTCATTTCTGGTAAAACAACTGAATTTTGGGCTCAAATGAATTCACACAGTTCACAAACGCAACGCTTTTCTCACTATAAACTAAAGATTAATTATGTAAGAGGAGCTGTGGTTTGTGTCAGTTTCATAATCAGAGTTGAACTAGACATGGTCTGTGTGATGAGGAAAAAAACTTCTTTTTTTCTGGGCTTGCTCATGTTTCTTGCTGTATTGGAGACGCTGCAAAAAAGAGCATGCTTCTTGGGTTAAAAAAGAGTGTGTTTCATGAATGAAAACAGAGGTCAGAATTTCCCTTCAGATACGTATTTATGATCCAGGATATATGTCTTCCTACAAGAGGAATTCATTTCTCGTATACCCAGGGAATTTTGGACTCAAATGAATTTACACACTTCACAAAGAAAACCTGTTTCTCACTATTAAATTAAGAGCATTTATGTAAGAGGAGCTGTGGTTTGTATCAGTTTCATGAGCAGAGTTGAAGTAGATATAGTCCTTATGATTAGGAAACATAGTTCTTTTTTTCTGGGCATGCTCATGGTTCTTGTTGTATTTGAGATGCTGGAATGAAGAGGATGCTTCTTTCCTTAAAACAGAGTGTGTTTCAAGGATGAGAACTCTGGTCTGAAATTCCCTTCAGAAACGGAGTTAAACCCCAGGATCTGTGTGTTCTTAAAAGCATGAGTTCATTTCAGGTAAACCCAGTGAATTATGGGCTCAAAAGATTTTACACAGTCAGGAAAACAATGCGTTTCTCACTATTAACGAAAGAGCATTTATGTAAGAGGAGCTGTATTTTCTATAGTTTCATAAGCAGAGTTGAACAACATATGGACCATATGAGTAGGAAACACAGTACTTTTTTTCTGGGCATGCTCATGTTTCTTGCTCTACTGGAGAAGCTCGAACAAGAGGATGCTTCTTGCGTTTACACAGAGTGTGTTTCATGGATGAGAACTGTGGTCTGAATTTCCCTTCAGAAATTGAGTTTAAGCACAGGATCTGTGTCTACTTACAAGCAAGAGTTCATTTCTGGTAATCTCAGTGAATTGTGGGCTCAAATGAATTTACACAGTTCATGAAACTTATGCGTTTCTCACTATTAACTAAAGAGCATTTATGTAAGAGGAGCTTTATTTTGTACCAGTTTCATAAGCAGAGTTTAACTAGATACGGTCTGTATGATTAGGAAACACAATTCTTTTTTTCTGGGCATGCTCATGTTTCTTGCTGTATTGGATACACTAGAAAGATGAGCTTGCTTCTTGCGTTAAAACAGAGTGTGTTTCATGCATGAGAACTCTGGTCTTAATTTTCCTTCAGAAGTGGAGTTAAACCCCAGGATCTGTGTGTTCCTGCAAGCAAGAGTTCATTTCTAGTAAACACACTGAATATTGGGCTCAAATGTGTTTTACACAGTTCACGAACCAAACGATTTTCTCACTATTAACTAAAGAGCATTTATGTAAGAGAAGCTGTGGTTTGTATCAGGATCATAGGCAGAGTTGGACTAGATATGCTCCATATGAGTAGGAAACACACTTCTTTTTTTCTGGGCATGTTCATGGTTCTTGCTGTATTGGAGACGCTGGAAAGAAGAGGATGCTTCTTGTGTTAAAACTGCATGAGTTTCATGGATGACTACTCTGGTTTGAATATCCCTTCAGAAAAGGAGTTAAACCTCAGGATCTGTTTCTTCTTACAAGCAAGACTTCAATTCTGGTAAACCCAGTGAATTTTGGGCTAAACTGATTTTACAAAGTTCAGGAAACCAAAGTGTTTCTCACTATTAACTAAAGAGCATTTATGTAAGAGGAGCTGTGGTTTGTATCAGTTTCATGAGCAGAGTTGAACTAGATATGGTCCTTCTGAGTAGGAAACAAGGTTCTTTTATCTGGACATGCTCATGGTTCTTGCTCTATTGGAGAAGCTCGAACAAGAGGATGTTTCTTGCCTTTAAACAGAGTATGTTTCATGGATGAGAACTGTTGTCTGAATTTCCCTCCAGAAACGGCGTTAAACCCCAGGATCTGTGTCTTCCTACAAGCAAGAGTTAATTTCTGGTAAACCCAGTGAATTTTGGGCTCAAATGAATTTACACAATTCAAGAACCAACGCGTTTCTCACTACTAACTAAAGAGCATTTATGTAAGAGGAGCTGTGCTTTGTATCAGTTTTATAAGCAGAGTTGAAATAGATATGATCCTTATTAGTAGAAAACACAGTTCTCTTTTTCTGGGCATGCTAATGGTTCTTGCTGCATTGGAGACGCTGGAAAGAAAAGGATGTTTCTTGCCTTAAAACAGAGTGTGTTTCAACGATGAGAACTCTGGTCTTAATTTCCTTTTAGAAACAAAGTTAAACCCCAGGATGTGTGTCTTCCTAAAAGCGTGAGTTCATTTCAGGTAACCCCAGTAAATAATGATCTCAAATGTTTTTACACAGTTCAGGAACACAACCAATTTCTCACTAGTAAGTAAAGAGCATTTATGTAAGAGGAGCTGTATTTTGTATCAGAGTCATAAGAAGAGTTCTTATGGTTCTTGCTGGATTGGAGACCCTGGAAAGAAGAGGATGCTTCTTGCCTGCAAACAGAGTGTGTTTCATGGGTGACAACTATGGTCTGAATTTCCCTTCAGAAATGGCGTTCAACTGCAGGATCTGTGTCTACTTACAAGCAAGAGTTCATTTCTGGTAAACCCAGTGAAATTTGGGCTCAAATGAATTTACACAGTTCACGAAAGCTATGCGTTTCTCACTATTAACTAAAGACCATTTATGTAAGAGGAGCTTTATTTTGTACCAGTTTCATAAGCAGAGTTTAACTAGATATGGACCGTATGATTACGAAACACAATTCTTTTTTTCTGGGCATGTTCATGTTTCTTGCTGTATTGGAGACACTGGAAAGAGGAGCTTGCTTCTTGCGTGAAAACACAGTGTCTTTCATGGATTAGAACACTTGTCTGAATTTCCCTTCCGAAACAGGGTTAAACCCCAGGACCTGTGTCTTCTTACAAGAAAGAGATCATGTCTGGTAAACCCAGTGAATTTTGGGCTCAAATGAATTTACACAGTTCACGAAACTAACATGTTTCTCACTAATAACTAAAGAGCATTTATGTAAGTGGAGCTGGGGTTTATATCAGTTTCATAAGCAGAGTTGAACTAGAGATGGTCCTTAAGAGTAGGAAACACAGTTGTTTTTCTCTGGACGTGCTCATGGTTGTTGCTGTATTGGAGACGTTGGAAAGAAGAACACGCTTCTAGCCTTAAAACAGCGTGTGTTTCAAGGATAAGAACACTGGTCTGATTATCCCTTCAGAAATGGAGTTAAACCCCAAGATCTGTGTCTTCCTACAAGCAAGATTTCATTTCTGGTAAACCCAATGAATTTGGGGATCAAATGATTTTACAAAGTTCAGGAACCCAATGTGTTTCTCACTATTAACTAAAGAGCATTAATGTAACAGGAGCTGTGGTTTGTATCAGGGTCATGAGCAGAGTTGGTCCTTATGAGTAGGAAACAAAGTTCTTTCTATCTGGGCATGCTCATGGTTCTAGCTCTTTTGGAGACACTCGAACAAGAGGATGCTTCTTGACTTAAAACAGAATGTGTTTTATGGATGAGAACTATGGTTTGAATATATCTTCAGAATCGGAGTTAAACCACAGGATCTGTGTCTTCCTACAAGCTAGAGTTCATTTCTGGTAAACCCAATGAATTTTGGGCTCAACTGATTTTACACATTTCACGAACCCAACGAGTTTCTCACTATTAACTAACGAGTATTTATGTAAGAGGAGCTGTGGTTTGTATCAGTTTCATAGGCAGAGTTAAACTAGATGTGGTCCGTATTAGTAGCATACACAGTTCTTTTTTTCTGGGCATGCTCATGGTTCTTGCGGTATTGGAAACGCAGGAAAGAAGAACATGCTTGTTGCATTAAAACAGTGTATGTTTCATGGATGATAACATTGGTGAATTTCTCTACAGAAACGGAGTTAAACCCCAGGATCTGTGTCTTCCTACAAGCAAGAGATCATTTCTTTTAAACTCAGTGACTTTTGGGCTCAAATCATTTTACACAGTTATCTAATTCAACGCGTTTATCACTATTAAATAAAGAGCATTTATGTAACAGGAGCTGAAGTTTGTATCAGTTTCATAATCAGAGTTGAACCACATATGGTCCATAATGAGTAGGAAACACAGTTCTTTATTTCTGGGGATGCTCATGGTCCTTGCTCTATTGGAGACGCTGGGAAGAAGAGCTTGGTTCTTGCGTTAAAAGAGAGTGTGTTTCAAGGATGAGAACTCTGGTCTGAAAATCTGTTTAGAAACGGAGTTAACCCCAGGATCTGTGTTCCTACAAGCAAGAGTTCATTTCTGTTAAACCCACTGAATTTAGGGCTCAAATGAGTTATACACAGTTCCCTAAACAAATGCTTTTCACACTGTTAACTAAAGAGCATTTATGTAAGAGGAACTGTGGTTTGTATCAGGTTGAGAGACAGAGTTGAATTATATATGGTCCGTTTGAGTAGGAAACAAAGAACATTTTTTCTGGGAATGTTCATGGTTCTTGCTGCATTAGAGATGCTGGAAAAAATTGAATGCTTCTTGCCTGAAAACAGAGTATGTTTAAAGGATGAGAACTCTGGTCTGAATTTCCCTTCAGAAACGAAGTTAAACTGCAGATTCTGTGTCTACTTACAAGCAAGAATTCATTTCTGGTAAACCCAGTGATTTTTGGGCTCAAATGAATTTACACAGTTCACGAAACCTATGCGTTTCTCACTATTAACTAAACAGCATTTTTGTAAGAGGAGCTTTATTTTGTACCAGTTTCATAAGCAGAGTTTAACTAGATACGGACCGTATGATTACGAAACACAATTCTTTTTTTCTGGGCATGCTCATGTTTCTTGCTGTATTGGAGACACTGGAAGGAGGAGCTTGCTTCTTGCGTTAAACAACGTGGGTTTCATGGATGAGAACTCTGGTCTGAATTTCCCTTCAGAAATGGAGTTAAACCTCACGATCTGTGTCTTCCTACATGCAAGAGTTCATTACTAGTAAACCCACTGAATTTTGGGCTCAAATGAGTTTTACTCAGTGCCCGAACCAAACGCTTTTATCACTGTAAATTAGGAGGATTTATGTAAGAGGAGCTGTTGTTTGTATCAGGTTCATAGACAGAGTTGAAGTATATATGGTCCGCATGAGTAGGAAACACAGTTCTTTTTTTCTGGGCATGCTCATGGTTCTTGCACTATTAGAGACGCTGGAAAGAATAGGATGCTTCTTGCCTGAAGAATGAGTGTTTTTCAGGGATGAGACCTCTGGTCTGAATTTCCATTCAGAAATGGAGTTAAACCGCAGGATCTGTGTGTTCCTACAAGCAAAAGTTTATTTCTGGTAAACCCAGTGTATTTTGGTCTCAATTGATTTTATACAGTTCACGAACCCAACAAGTTTCTCACTATTAACTAAAGAGCATTTATGTAAAAGGAGCTGTGGGTTGTATCAGTTTCATAACCAGAGTGGAACTACATATGGTCCACATGAATAGGAAGCTCAGTACTTTTTTTCTATGCATGCACATGGTTCTTGCTGTATTAGAGACATTGGAAAGAAGAGCATACTTCTTGCCTGAACATGTGTGTTTTTTTGGAATCAGAACACTGGTCTGAATTTCCCCTTCAGAAACAGAGTTAAACCCCAGAATCTGTGTCTTCCTACAAGCAAGACATCATTTCTGGTAACCCACTGAATTTTGGGTCAAATGATTTTACACTGTTCACGATGCCAATGAGTTTCTCACTATTAACTAAAGAGCATTTATGTAAAAGCAGTTGTGGTTTGTATAAGTTTCATAACCTTAGTGGAACTACATATGGTCCTTATGATTAGGAAACACAGTTCTTTTTTTCTGCGCATGCTCATGTTTCTTGCTGTATTAGAGATGCTGGAAAGAAGAGCTTGCTTCTTGCGTTAAAACAGCCTGTGTTTCATGTATGAGAACACTGGTCTGAATTTCTCTTCAGAAACGAAGTTAAACACTTGGATGTGTTTCTTCCTACAAGCAAGAGTTCATTTCTGGTACACCCAGTGAATTTTGGGATCCAATGAATTTACACAGTTCACGAAACCAAGC
Organism: Onychomys arenicola; assembly: GCA_949786405.1. Taxonomy (NCBI): domain Eukaryota; kingdom Metazoa; phylum Chordata; class Mammalia; order Rodentia; family Cricetidae; genus Onychomys; species Onychomys arenicola. The sequence continues at coordinate 794,940 of CATKUM010000019.1, read as the reverse complement.
GTTTCTCACTATTAACTAAAGAGCATTTATGTAAGATGAGCTGTTGTTTGTGTCAGTTTCATAAGCAGAGTTGAACTAGATATGGTCCATATGAGTTGGAAATACAGTTTTTTTTCTGGGCATGCTCATGGTTCTTGCTGTATTGGAGACTCTTTTAGGAAGAGCATGCCTCTTGCGTTAAAACAGAGTGTGTTTCATGGATGAGAACACTAGTCTGAATTTCCCTTCAGAAACCGAGTTAAACCCCAGGATATGTGTGTTCCTACAAGCAAGAGTTCATTTCTGGTAAACTTACTGAATTTTGGGCTCAAATGAGTTTTACACAGTTCCCGAACCAAACGCTTTTCTCACTATTAACTAAAGAGCATTTATGTAAGAGGAGCTGTGAATTGTATCAGTTTCATAAGCAGAGTTGAACTAGATATCGTCCGTATGAGTAAGAAACACAGTTCTTTTTTTTTCTCGGCCAGCTCATGGTTCTTGCTGTATTGGAGACTCTGTTATGAAGAGCATGCTTCTTGCATTAAAACAGAGTGTGTTTCATGGATGAGAACTCTTGTCTGAATTTCACTTCAGAATCGGAGTTACATACCAGGATCTGTTTCTTCCTACAAACAAGAGTTATTTTCTTGTAATCCCAGTGTATTTGGGGCTCAAATGAATTTACACAGTTTATGAAACCAACACGTTTCTTACTATTAACTAAAGAGCATTTATGTAAGAGGACCTGTGGTTTGTATCAATTTCATAAGCAGAGTTGAACTAGATATGGTCCGTTTTGATTAGGAAACAAATTCCTTTTTCTTGACATGCTCATGGTTCTTGATGTATTGGAGACTCTGTTAGGAAGAGCATGCTTCTTATGTTAAAACAGAGTGTGTTTCATGGATGAGAACTCTTGTCTCAATTTCCCTTCAGAAATGGAGTTAAACCCCAGAATCTGTGTCTTCCTACAAGCAAGAATTCATTTCTGGTAAACCCACTGAAATTTGGGCTGAACTGATTTTACACTGTTCAGGAACCCAAAGAGTTTCTCACTATTAACTAAAGGGCATTTATGTAAAAGCTGCTGTGGTTTGTATCCTTTTCATAAGCAGAGTGGAACTCGATATGCTCCTTATGAGTAGGAAACACAGTTCTTTTTTTCTGGGCATGCTCATATATCTTGTTGTATTGGAGACTCTGTGTTAGAACAGCGTGTGTTTCATGTATGAGAACTCTGCTCTGAATTTCTGTTCAGGAACAGAGTTAAACCCCAGCATCTTTGTGTTCCTACAAGCAAGAGTTCATTTCCAGTAAACCCACTGAATTTTGGGCTCAAATGAGTTTTACTCAGTTCCCGAACCAAACGCTTTTCTCACTGCTAATTAAGGAGCATTTATGTAAGAGGAGCTGTTGTTTGTATAGGGGTCATAGGCGGAGTTGAGGTATATATGGTCCATATTAGTAGGAAAAACAGTTCTTTTTTTCTGGGCATGATCATAGTTCCTGCTGTATTAGAGACGCTGGAAAGAATAGGATGCTTCTTGCCTGAATACAGAGAGTGTTCCAGGGATAAGAACACTGGTCTGAATTTTGCTTCAGAAACGGAGTTAAACCCAGGATCTTTGTGTTCCTACAAGCAAGAGTTAATTTCTTGTAAACCCAGTGAATTTTGGGCTCAAATGAATTTACAAAGTTTATGAAACCAACGCGTTTGTCATAATTAACTAAAGAGCATTTATGTAAGAGGGGCTGTGGTTTGTATCAGTTTCATAAGCAGTGTTGAACTATATATGGTCCGTTTGATTAGGAAACAAGTTCCTTTTTCTGGGCATGCTCATGATTCTTGCTGTATTGGAGACTCTGTTAGGAAGAGCAGGCTTCTTATGTTAAAACAGAGTGTGTTACATGGATCAGAACTCTGGTCTGAATTTCCATTCAGAAACGGAGGTAAACCCCACAATTTGTTTCTTCCTACAAGCAAGAGTTCATTTCAGGTAGGCCCACTGAATATTGGGGTCAACTGATTTTACACGGTTCACGAACCCAATGAGTTTCTCACTATTAAGAAAAAAGCATTTATGTAAGAGGAGCTGTGGTTTGTACCAGTTTCATATGCAGAGTTGTACTATATATGGTCCGTATGAGAAGGAAACACAGTTCTGTTTATCTGGGCATGCTCATATTTCTTGCTGTATTGGAGACTCTGGAAAGAAGAGATTGCTTCTTGAGTTAAACAGTGTGTGTTTCATGGATGAGAACTATGGCCCGAATTTCCCTTCATAAATGGAGTTGAACCCCAGGATCTGTTTCTTCCTACAAGCAAGAGTTCATTTCTGGTAAACCCACTGATTTTGGGCTCAAATGAGTTTTACACAGTTCCCGAACCAAACGCACTTCTCACTATTACTAAAGAGCATTTATGTAAGAGAAGATGTGAATTGTATCAGTTTCGTAACAGAGTGGCACTCGATATGGTCAATACAAGTAGGAAACACAGTTCATTTTTTCTGATCATGCTCATATTTCTGGCTCTATTGGAGACTCTGGAAAGAAGAGATTGCTTCTTGCGTTAGAACCGAGTGTGTTTCATGGATGAGAACACTGGACTGAATTTCGCTTCAGAAATGGAGTTAAACCCCAGCATCTGTGAGTTCCTACAAGCAAGAGTTCATTTCTTGTAATGCCAGTGAATTTTGGGCTCACATGAATTTACACAGTTCATGAAACGAACGCGTATCTCCCTATTAACTAAAGAGCATTTATGTAAGAGGAGCTGTGGTTTGTGTCAGTTTCATATGCAGAGTTGAACCACATATTGTCTGTATGAGTAGGAAACACAGTTCTCTTTTTATGGCCATGCTCATGTTTCTTGCTGTATTGGAGATGCTGGAAAGAAGAGCTTGCTTCTTGTGGTAAAACAGAACGTTTTTAAATGGATGAGAACACTGGTCTGAATTTCCATTTAGAAATGGAGTTAAACTCCAGGATCTATGTCTTCCGACAAGCAAGAGTTCATTTCTGGTGAACCCAGTGATATTTGGTCTCAAATGATTTTACACAGCTCAAGAACCCAACACTTTTCTCATTATTAACTAAAGAGCATTTGTGTAAGAGGAGCTGTGGTTTGAATCAGGATCATAAGCAAAGTGGATCTACATATGATCCGTATGAGTAGGAAATATAGTTCTTTTCTTGTGGGCATGCTCATATTTCTTGCTGTATTGGAGACGCTAGAAGAACTTCCTTCTAGTATTTAAACAGCAAGTGTTGCATGGATGAGAACACTGGTCTGAATTTCCCTTCAGAAATGGAGTTAAACTCCAGGATCTGTGTTCCTACAAGCAAGAGTTCATTTCTGGTAAACCCACTGAATTTTGGGCTCAAAACAATTAACACAGTTCATGAAACCAACGCGTTTCTCAATATTAACTAAATAGAATTTATGTAAGAGGAGCTGTGGTTTGTATCAGGTTCATAGGCAGAGTTGAACTAGATGTGGTCCTTATGAGTAGGAAACACAGTTCTTTTTTTCTGGGCATGCTCATGGTCCTTGCTTTATTGAAAACGCTGGAAAGAAGAGGATGCTTCTTGAAAAACAGAGTGTGTTGAAGGGATGAGAACTCTGGTCTGAATTTCCCTTCAGACTTGAAGTTAAACCCCAGGATCTCGGTGTTCCTATAAGCAAGAGTTCATTTCTGGTGAACCGAGTGATAATTGGTCTCAAATGATTTTACCCAGTTCAGGAAATCAACGTGTTTCTCGCTATTAACTAAAGAGCATTTTTGTAAGAGAAGCTGTGGTTTTTATCAGTTTAATAATCATAGTTGAACTACATATGGTCTGTATGAGTAGGAAACACAGTTCTTTTTTATCTAGGCAAGTTCAAGTTACTGTCTTTATTGGAGAATCTGGAAAGAAGATCATGCTTCTTGAGTTAAAAAAGCATGTGTTTCATGGATGAATAAACTCGTCTGAATTTCCCTTCAGAAATTGAGTTACACCCAAGGATCTGTGTCTTCCTACAAGCAAGAGTTCATTTCTGGTAAACCCTGTGAATTTTGGGCTCAAATTAATTAACACAGTTCATGAAACCAACGCGTTTCTCAATATTAACTAAATAGAATTTATGTAAGAGGAGCTGTGGTTTGTATCAGGTTCATAGGCAGAGTTGAACTAGATGTGGTCCTTATGAGTAGGATACACAGTTCTTTTTTTCTGGGCATGCTCATGGTTCTTGCTTTATTGAAAACGCTGGAAAGAAGAGGATGCTTCTTGCCTTAAAACAGAGTGTGATTCAGGTATGAAAACTCTGGTCTAAATTTCGGATCAGAAACGGAGGTAAACTCCAGGATCTGTGTCTTCCTACAAGCAAATGTTCCTTCCTGGTAAACGCAGTGAATTTTGGGCTCAAATGATTAACACAGTTTAAGAAGCCAAAGCGTTTCTCACTATTTACTAAAGAGGATTTATCTAAGAGGAGCTGTTTTTTGTATCAGTTTCATAAGCAGTGTTGACCTATATATGGTCCATATGATTAGGAAACACAGTTCTTTTTTTTTCTGGGCATGCTCATGGTTTTTGGTGTATTGGAGATGGTGGAAAAAGAGGATGCTTTTTGCCGGCAAACAGAGTGTGTTTCATGCATGATAACTCTGGTCTGAATTTCCCTTCAGAAATGGAGATAAACCGCAGTATTTGTGTCTACTGACAAACAAGAGTTCATTTCTGTTAAACCCAGTGAATTTTGGGCTCAAATGAATTTAAAGATTTCACGAAACCAACACGTTTCTCACTATTAACTAAAGAGCATTTATATAAGAGGAGCTTTATTTTGTACCAGTTTCATAAGCAGAGTTGAGCTAGATATGGTCCCTATGATTAGGAAACACAGTTCTTTTTTTCTGGGCATGATCATGTTTCCTGTTGTATTGGAGAGGCTGGAAAGAAGAGCTTGCTTCTTGCGTGAAAACAGAGTGTTTTTCGTGGATGAGGACACTGGTCTGAATTTCCCTTCCAAACCTGGGTTAAAACCCAGGATCTGTGACTTCTTACAAGCAAGAGATCATTTCTGGTAAACCCAGTGAATTTTGGGCTCAACTAATTTTACACAGTTAACGACCCCTGGGAATTTCTCACTATTAACTAAAGAGCACTTATATAAGGGAAGCTGTTGTTTGCAAGAGTTTCGTAAGCAGAGTCGATCTACATATGGTCCGTATGAGTAGGAAACATAGTTCTTTTTTCCTTGGCATGCTCATATTTCTTGGTGTATTGGAGACTCTGGAAAGAAGAGTTTGCTCCCTGCATTAAAATAGAGTGTGTTTCATGGATGGGAACACTTGTCTGAATTTTCCTTCAGAAACGGAGTTAAATCCAAGGATCTGTATGTACCCTCAAGCAAGAGATCATTTCTGGTAAACCCTCTGAATTTGGGGCTCAAATGAGTTTTACACAGTTCCTAAACCAAACGCTTTTGTCACTATTAACTAAAGATCATTAATGTAAGAGGAGCAGTGGTTTGTATCAGGTTCATGAGCAGAGTTGAACTAGATATCGCCCATATGAGTAGGAAACCAGTTCTTTTTTTCAGAGCATGCTCATATTTCTTGCTGTATTGGAGACGATGGAAAGAAGAGGATGCTGCTTGACTTAAAACAGAGTGTGTTTCAGGGATGAGAACTCTGGTCTAAATTTCCCTTCAGAAATGGAGTTAAACACCAGGATCTGTGTCTTCCTACAAGCAAGAGTTCATTTCTGGTAAACTCAGTGAATTTTTGGCTCAAATGAATTTACAAAGTTTACGAAAACCTATGCGTTTCTCACTGTTATCTAAAGACAATTTATGTAATAGGAGCTGTGGTTTGTATAAGTTTTATAAGCATAGTTGAACTATATATAGTCCGTATTATTAGGAAACACAGTTCTTTTTTTCTGGGCATGCTCATGGTTCTTGCTGTATTGGAGACTCTGTTAGGAAGAGCATGCATCTTGCGTTAAGCAGAGTGTGTTTCAGGACGAGAACTCTGGTCTGAATTTCCCTTCAGAAATGGAGTTAAACACCAGGATGTGTGTGTTACTACAAGCAAGAGTTCATTTCAGGTAAACCCACAGAATTTTGGACTCAAATGAGTTTTACACAGTTCCTGAACCAAACGCTTTTCTCACTATTAACTAAAGAGCATTTATGTAAGAGGAGCTGTGGTTTTATGAGGTTCATGAGCAGAGTTGAACAATATATGGTCCATATGAGTAGGAAACACTGTTGTTTTTTTCTGGGCATGCTCATGGTTCTTGCTGTATTGGAGACACTGGAAAGAAGGGGATGTTTCTTGCTTTATAACAGACCATGTTTCAGGGATGAGAACTCTCTTCTGAATTTCCCTTCAGAAATGGAGTTAAACCCCATGATCTGTGTGCATCTACAAGCAAGAGTTCATTTCAGGTAAACCAACTGATTTTGGGGCTCAAATATGTTTTACACAGTTCCCGAAGCAATGCTTTTCTCACTATTAACTAAAGAGCATTTATGTAAGAAGACCTGTGGTTTGAATCAGTTTCATAAGCAGAGTTGACCTATATACGGTCCGTATGATTTGGAAACACAGTTCTTTTTTTTCTGGGCATGTTCATGGTTCTTGGTGTATTGGAGACACTGGAAAAAGAGGATGCTTCTTGCCTGCAAACAGAGTGTGTTTCATGCATGACAACTCTGGTGTGAATTTCCCTTAAGAAACGGAGTGAAACCCCACTATCTGTGTCTGCTTACAAACAAGAGTTCATTTCTGGTAAACCCAGTGAATTTTGGGCTCAAATGAATTTACACAGTTCATGAAACCTACACGTTTCTCACTATTAACTAAAGCACATTTATGCCAGAGGAGCTGGGGTTTGTATCAGTTTCATAAGCAGAGTTGAAGTAGATATTGTCCCTTTGAATAGGACACACAGTTCTTTTTTTCTGAACATGCAGATGATTCTTCCTCTATTGGAGACTCTGCTAGGATGAACATGCTTTTTGCGTTAAAACAGGGTGTGTTTCATGGATGAGATCTCTGCTCAGAATTTCCCTTCAGAAACGGAGTTAAACCCCAGGATCACTGTGTTCCTACAGGCAAGGGTTCATTTCTGGTAAACTCACTGAATTTTGGGCTCAAATGAATTTTACACAGTTCCTGTACCCAACACTTTTCTCACTACAAAATCAAGAGCATTTATGTAAGAGGAACTGTGGTTTGTATCATTTTCATAGGCAGAGTTGAACTAGATGTGGTCCGTATGAGTAGGAAACACAGTTCTTTTTTCTGTGCATGCTCATGGTTCTTGCTGTATTGGAGACGCTGGAAAGAAGTACATGCTTCTTGCCTTAAAACAGCGTGTGTTTCATGGATGAGAACACTGGTCTGATTTTCCCACAGAAACGGAGTTAAACCTCAGGATATGTGTCTTCCTGGAACCAAGAGTTCACTTGAGGTTAACTAAATGATTTTACACCAATCAGGAACCCAACTAATTTCTCACTATTAAGTAAAGAGCATTTATGTAAGTAGAGCTGTGGTTTGTATCAGTTTCATAAGCAGAGTGTAACTACATATGGTCCGAATGAGTAGGAAACATAGTTCTTTTTTTCTATGCAAGCTCATGGTTCTTGCAGTTTTGAAGAATCTGTTAGGAAGAGCATGCTTCTTGTGTTAAAACAGAGTGTGTTCATGGATGAGAACTCTGGTCTGAATTTCCCTACACAAACGGAGTTAAATCCCAGGATCTGTGTGTACCCACAAGCAAGAGTTCATTTCTGGTGAACACACTGAATTTTGGTCTCAAATGAGTTTTACACAGTTCCCGAACCAAACGCTTTGGTCACTATTAACTACAGAGCATTTATGTAGGAGGAGCTGTGGTTTGTATCAGGTTCATCAGCAGCGTTGTACTGGATATGGTCCATATGAGTGGAAACACTCTTCTTTTTTTCTGGGCATGCTCATGGTTCTTGCTGTATTGGAGAGGCTGGAAAGAATATCTTGCTTCTTGCCTTAAAACAACCTGTGTTTCATGGATGAGAACACTGGTCTGAATTTGCATTCAGAAACTTAGACAATCCCCAGGATCTATTTCTTCCTACAAGCAAGAGTTCATTTCTGGTAATCCCAGTGGATATTGGGCTCAAATGAATTTACACAGTTTATGAAACCTACCTGATTCTCACTATTAACTAAAGAGCATTTATGTAAGAGGAGCTGTGGATTGAATCTGTTTCATAATAAGAGTTGAACTAGATATGTTCCCTATGAGTAGGACACACAGTACTCTTTTTCTGGGCACGCTCATTGTTCTCACTGTATTGGAGATGCGGGAAGAAGAACATGTTTCCTGCCTTAAATCTGCGTGGATTTCATGGATGAGAACACTGGTCTGAATATCCCCTCAGAAACCGAGTTCAACCCCAGGATCTGTGTCTTCCTACAAGCAAGAGTTCATTTCTGGTAAACACAGTGAATTTTGGGTTCAACTGATTTTACACAGTTCACGAACCCAACGAGTTTCTCACTATAAACTAAAGAGCATTTATGTAAAAGCGGCTTTGGTTTGTATCAGTTTCATATGGAGAGTGGAACTAAATATGGTCCTTATGAGTAGGAAACACAGTTCTTTTTTTCTAGTAACGCTCATGGTTTTTGCTGTATTGGAGACTCTGTTAGGAAGAGCATGCTTCTTGCGTTAAAACAGAGTGTGTTTCAGGGATGAGAACTCTGGTCTGAATTTCCCTTCAGTAATGGAGTTAAACCCCAGCATCTGTGTGTTGCTACAAGCAAGAGTTCATTTCTGGTAAACCCACAGTATTTTGGGCTCAAAGCAACTTACAAAGTTCAAGAAACCTACGCTTTCTCACTATTAACTAAAGAGCATTTATGTAAGTGGAACTGGGGTTTGTATCAGTTTCATAAGCAGACTTGAACTAGATATGGTCCTCATGAGTAGGATACACAGTTCATTTTTTCTGGGCATGCATATGGTTTTTGCTGTATTGGAGACGCTGGAACGAAGAGGATGCTTCTTGCCTTAAAACAGTGTGTGTTTCAGGGATGAGAACTCTGGTCTGAATTTCCCTTCAGAAACAGAGTTAAACCCAAGGATCTGTGTGTTCCTACAAGCAAGAATTCATTTCTGGAAAAGCCAGTTAATTTTGGGCTCGACTGATTTTACACACTTCACACAATCAACGAGATTCTCACTATTAACTAAAGAGCATTTATGTCAAAGGAGCTGTGGTTTGTATCAGTTTCATAAGCAGAGTGGAACTACATATGAAACATATGAGTAGAAAACGTAGTTCTTTTTTCTGGACAAACTCATATTTCTTGCTGTATTGGAGACTCTATTAGGAAAAGCATGCTTCTTGCGATAAAACAGAGTGTCTTTCATGGATGAGAACTCTGGTCTTAATTTCCCTTCAGAAACGGTGTTAAACACTAGGATCTGTGTGTTCCTACAAGCAAGAGTTCATTTCTGGTAAACACAGTGAATTTTTGGCGCCAATGAATTTACAAAGTTCACGAAACCAATGCGTTTCTCACTATTATCTAAAGAGCATTTATGTAAGAAGAGCTGTGGTTTGTATCACTTTTATAAGCAGAGTTGAACTAGATATAGTCCGTATTATTAGGAAACACAGTTCTTTTTTCTGGGCATGCTCATGGTTCTTGCTATATTGGACGCTGGAAAGAAGAGGATGCTTCATGACTTAAAACAGAGTGTGGTTCAGGGATGAGAACTCTGGTCTGAATTTCCCTTCCAAAATGGAGTTAAACACCAGGATCTGTGTGTTCCTACAAGCAAGACTTCATTTCCGGTAAACCCACTGAATTTTGGGCTCAAATGAGTTTTACACAGTTCATGAACCAAACACTATTGTCACTATTAACTAAAGCGCATTAATGTAAGAGAAGCTGTGGTTTGTATCAGGTTCATGAGCAGAGCGAACTAGATATCGTCCCTATGAGTAGGAAACTCAGTTCTTTTTCTCTGAGCATTCTCATATTTCTTGCTGTATTAGAGAGGATGGAAAGAAGAGGATGCTGCTTGCCTTAAAACAAAGTGTGTTTCAGGGAAGAGAATTCTGGTCTGAATTTCCCTTCAGAAACGGAGTTAAACCCCAGGATCTGTGTGTTCCTACAAGCAAGAATTCATTTCTGGTAAACCCACTGAATTTTTGGCTCAAATGAGTTTTACACAGTTCACTAATCCATCTCCTTTGTCACTATTAAGTAAAGACCATCTATGTAAGAGGAGCTGTCGTTTCTTTCAGATTCATAAGCAGAGTTTAATTACATATGGTCCACTTGATTAGGAAACACAGTTCTTTTTTTCTAGTCATGCTCTTGTTTCTTGCTGTATTTGGTGACGCTGGAAATGAGAGCTTGCTTCTTGGGTTAAAACAGAGTGTTTTTCATGTAAGAGAACACTGGTCTGAATTTCCCTTCAGAAACAGGGTTAAAACCCATGATCTGTGTCTTCTTACAAGCAAGCGATCATTTATGGTAAACCCAGTGAATTTGAGCTCAAATGAATTTACACAGTTCTCAAAATCAACGCATTTCTCACTATTAACTAAAGAGTAGTCATGTAAGAAGAGCTGCGCTTTGTATCAGTTTCATAAGCAGAGTTGAACTAGATATGATCCTTATGAGTAGGAAACACAGTTCTTTTTTTATGGGCATGCTCATGGGTCTTGCTGTATTGGAGACGCTGGAAAGAAGAGGATGCTTCTTGCCTTAAAACGGAGTGTGTTTCATGGATGAGAACTCTGGTCTGAATTTCCCTTCAGAAATGGAGTTAAACCCCAGGATCTGTGTGTTCCTACAAGCAAGAGTTCATTTCTTGTAAACTCACTGAATTATGGGCTCAAATGAATTTTACAAAGCTCCCGAATCCAACGCTATTCTCACTATTAACTAAAGAGGATTTATGTAAGTGGAGCTGAGGTTTGTACCAGATTCATAGGCAGAGTTGAACTAGATGTGTTCATAGGAGTAGGACACACAGTTCTTTTTGGGGGGCATGTTCATGGTTCTTGCTCTACTGGAGACACTGGAAAGAAGAGCATGCTTCTTGCCTTAAAAGAGAGTGTGTTTCATGGATGACAACTCTGGTCTGAATTTCCCTTCAGAAATGGAGTAAAACCACAGGATCTGTGTGTTCTTACAAGCAAGAGTTCATTTCTGCTAAACCCAGTGAATTTTGGGCTCAAATGAATTTACACAGTTCACGAAACCTACGCATTTCTCACTATTAACTAAAGAGCATTTATGTATGAGGAGCTGGGGTTTGTATCAGTTTCATAAGCAGAGTTGAACTAGATATGGTCTGTATGAGTAGGACACACAGTTCTTTTTTGGGGGCATGTTCATGGTTCTTGCTCTACTGGAGACACTGGAAAGAAGAGCATGCTTCTTGCCTTAAAAGAGAGTGTGTTTCATGGATGACAACTCTGGTCTGAATTTCCCTTCAGAAATGGAGTAAAACCACAGGATCTGTGTGTTCTTACAAGCAAGAGTTCATTTCTGCTAAACCCAGTGAATTTTGGGCTCAAATGAATTTACACAGTTCACGAAACCTACGCATTTCTCACTATTAACTAAAGAGCATTTATGTATGAGGAGCTGGGGTTTGTATCAGTTTCATAAGCAGAGTTGAAATAGATATGGTCTGTATGAGTAGGAAACACAGTTCTTTTTTTCAGGTCATGCTCGTTGTTCTTGCTGTATTAGAGATGCTGGTAAGAAGAGGATGCTTCTTGCCTGAAAACAGGGGGTATTTCAGGTTTTAGAACACTTGTCTCAATTTCTCTACAGAAACGGAGTTAAAACTCAGGATCTGTGTGTTGCTACATGCAAGAGTTTATTTCAGGTTAACCAACTGAATTTTGGACTCAAATAAATTTACAAAGTTCATGAAACCTACCCGTTTCTCACTATTAACTAAAGAGCATTTATGTAAGAGGAGCTGTGGATTGTATCTGTTTCATAATAAGAGTTGAACTAGATATAGTCCGTATTATTAGGAAACACAGTTCTTTTTTCTGGGCATGCTCATGGTTCTTGCTGTATTGGACGCTGGAAAGAAGAGCTTGCTTCTTGCGATAAAACAGAGTGTATTTCATGGATGAGAACACTGCTCTGAATTTCCCTTCAGAAACGGAGTTAAACCCTAGGATCTGTGTGTTCCTACAAGCAAGAGTTCATTTCCGGTAAACCCACAGAATTTTGGACTTAAATGAGTTTTACACAGTTCCTGAACCAAACGCTATTCTCACTATTAACTAAAGAGCATTTATGTAAGAGGAGCTGTGGTTTGTATGAGATTCATGAGCAGAGTTGAACTAGATATGGTCCATATGAGCAGAAAACCCAGTTCTTTATTTCTGTTCATGCTTGATTTTTGGTGTATTAGACACGCTGTAAAGAATAGGATGCTTCTTGCAATAAAACAGAGTGTGTTTCAGGGAAGAGAACACGCGTCTAATTTCCCATCAGAAACGGAGTTAAACCCCAGGATCTGTGTGTTCCTACAAGCAAGAGTTTATTTCTGCTAAACACAGTGAATTTTGGGCTCAAAATACTTTACAAAGTTCATGAAACCAATGCGTTTCTCACTATTATCTAAAGAGCATTTATGTAAGAGGAGCTGTGGTTTGTATCAGTTTTATAAGCAGAGTTAAACCAGATATAGTCCGTATTATTAAGAAACACAGTTCTTTTTTTCTGGGAATGCTCATGGTTTTGCTGTACTGGAGACTCTGTTAGGAAGAGCATGCTTCTTGCGTTAAACAGAGTGTGTTTCATGGATGAGAACTCTGGTCTGAATTTCCCTTCAGAAACGGAGTTAATCCCCAGGAACAGTGTGATCGAACAAGCAAGAGTTCATTTCTGGTAAACCTACTGAATTTTTGGCTCAATTGAGTTTTACACAGTTCCCGAACCTAACGCTTTTCTAACTATTAACTAAAGTGCATTTATATAAGAGGAGCTGTGCTTTATATCAGGTTCATGAGCAGAGTTGAACTAGATATGGTCCATAGGAGTAGGAAACACCGTTCTTTTTTTCTCGACATGCTCATGGTTCTTGCTGTGTTCTAGACTCTGGAAAGAAGAGGATGCTTCTTGCCTTAAAACAGTATGTGTTTCAGGGATGAGAACTCTGGTCTGAATTTCCCTTCAGAAACAGAGTTAAACCCCAGGATCTGTGTGTTCCTACAAGCAAGAATTCATTTCTGGAAAACACAGTGAATTTTGGGCTCAACTGATTTTACACACTTCACAAACCCAATGAGTTTCTCACTATTAACTAAAGAGCATTTATATCAACGTAGGTGTGCTTTGTATCAGTTTCATAAGCAGTTGGAACTACATATGAAACATGAGTAGAAAACGTAGTTCTTTTATTCTGGGCAAGCTCATCGTTCATGCTCTATTGGAGACTCGATTAGGAAAACCATGCTTCTTGCTATAAAACAGAGTGTGTTTCATGGATGAGAACTCTGGTCTGAATTTCGCTTCAGAAACGGAGTTAAACCCAAGGATCTGTGTGTTCCTACAGGCTGGAGTTCATTTCTGTTAAACCCACAGAATTTTGAACTCAAATTAGTTTTACACAGTTCCTGAACCAAACACATCTATCACTATTAACTAAAGACCATTTGTGTAAGAGGAGCTTTGGTTTGAATCAGGTTCATGGGCAGGATTGAACTAGATATGGTCTGTATGAATAGGAAACACAGTTCTTTTTTTCTGGTCATGCTCATGGTTCTTGCTGTATAGGAGACGATGGAAAGAAGAGGTTGCTACTTGCCTTAAAAAAGAGTGTTTTTCAGGGATGAGAACTCTGGTATGAATTTCCCTTCAGAAGTGGAGTTAAAACCCAGGATCTGTGTCTTCCTTCAAGGAAAAGTTCATTTCTGCTAAACCCAGTGAATTTTGAGTTCAAATGAATTTACACAGTTCACAAAACCAACGCGTTTCTCACTATTAAATTAAGAGCATTTATGTAAGGGGCGCTGTGGCTTGTATCAGTTTTATAAGCAGACTTAAACTAGATATGGTCCGTATGAGTAGGAAACACAGTTCTTTTTTTCTGGTCATGCTCATGGTTCTTGCTGTATAGGAGACGATGGAAAGAAGAGGTTGCTACTTGCCTTAAAAAAGAGTGTTTTTCAGGGATGAGAACTCTGGTATGAATTTCCCTTCAGAAGTGGAGTTAAAACCCAGGATCTGTGTCTTCCTTCAAGGAAAAGTTCATTTCTGCTAAACCCAGTGAATTTTGAGTTCAAATGAATTTACACAGTTCACAAAACAAACGCGTTTCTCACTATTAAATTAAGAGCATTTATGTAAGGGGCGCTGTGGCTTGTATCAGTTTTATAAGCAGACTTAAACTAGATATGGTCCGTATGAGTAGGAAACACTGTTCTTTTTTTCTGGGCATGCTCATGGTTCTTGCTGTATTGGAGACTCTGTTAGGAAAAGAATGCTTCCTTCGTGAAAACAGAGTGTGTTTCATGGATGAGAACTCTGGTCTGAATTTCGCTTCAGAAACGGAGTTAAACCCAAGGATCTCTGTGTTCCTACAGGCTGGAGTTGATTTCTGTTAAACCCACAGAATTTTGGACTCAAATTAGTTTTACACAGTTCCTGAACCAAACACATCTATCACTATTAACTAAAGACCATTTGTGTAAGAGGAGCTTTGGTTTGAATCAGGTTCATAGGCAGGATTGAACTAGATATGGTCTGTATGAATAGAAAACACAGTTCTTTTTTTCTGGTCATGCTCATGGTTCTTGCTGTATAGGAGACGATGGAAAGAAGAGGTTGCTACTTGCCTTAAAAAAGAGTGTTTTTCAGGGATGAGAACTCTGGTATGAATTTCCCTTCAGAAACGGAGTTAAAACCCACGATCTGTGTCTTCCTTCAAGCAAAAGTTCATTTCTGCTAAACCCAGTGAATTTTGGGTTCAAATGAATTTACACAGTTCACAAAACCAACGTGTTTCCCACTATTAAATTAAGAGCATTTATGTAAGGGGCGCTGTGGCTTGTATCAGTTTTATAAGAAGAGTTAAACTAGATATGGTCCGTATGAGTAGGAAACACAGTTCTTTTTTTCTGGGCATGCTCATGGTTCTTGCTGTATTGGAGACTCTGTTAGGAAAAGAATGCTTCTTGCGTTAAAACAGAGTGTGTTAAATGGATGACAACTCTGGTATGAATTTCCCTTCAGAAACGGAGTTAAACTCCCGGATCTGTGTCTTCCTACAAGCAAGAGTTTATTCATGGTAAATCCAGTGAAATTTGGGCTCAAATAAATTAACAAAATTCACGAAAAGAACGCGATTCTCACTATTAACTAAAGAGCATTTATGTAAGAGGAGCTGTGGTTTGTATCAGTTTTATAAGCAGAGTTGAACTAGATACGGTCCTTATGATCAAGAAACACAGTTCTTTTTTTCTGAGCCTGCTCATAGTTCTTGCTGTATTGGAGACGCTGGAAAGAAGAGGATGCTTCATGACATAAATCAGGGTGTGTCTCATGGATGGTAACTCTGGTATTAATTTCCCTTCAGAAACGGAGTTAAACCCCAGGGTGTGTGTGCCTACAAGCAAGAGTTCATTTCTGGTAAACCCACTGAATTTTGGGCTCAAATGAATTTTACAAATTTCCCGAACCCAACGCATTTCTCACTATTAACTAAAGAGCATTTTTGTAAGAGGAGTTGGGGTTTGTATCAGTTTCATAAGCAGAGTTGAACTACATATGGTCTGTATGAGTAGGAAACACATTTTTTTTTTTCGGGGCATGAATATGGTTCTTGCTGTATTGGAGACGCTGGAAAGAAGAGACTGCTTCTTGCGTTAAAACAGAGTGAGTTTCATGGATGAAAACTCCTGTCTGAATTTCCCTTCAGAAACAGAGTTAAACCCCAGGATCTGTGTCTTCCTACAAGCAAGAGTTCATTTCTGGTAAACCCGGTGAATTTTGGGCTTAAATAAATTTGCTCAATTCATGAAACCAACACGTTTCTCACTATTAACTAAAGAGCATTTATGTATGAGGAGCTGTGGTTTTTATCAAGTTCATAGGCAGAGTTGAAGTAGATATGGTCCATATGAGTAGGAAACACTGTTCTCTTTTTCTGGTCATGCTCATGGTTCTTCCTGTGTTAGAGTGGCTGAAAAGAAGAGGAGGCTTTTTGCCTGAAAACAGATTGTGTTTCAGGGATTATAACAATGGTCTGAAATTCCCTATAGAAACGGAGTTAAACCAAAGGATCTGTGTGTTCCTACAAACAAGAGTTCATTTCTGGAAAACCAACTGTATTTTGGCTCAAATTAATTTCCAGAGTTCATGAAACCTATGCGTTTCTCACTATTAACTAAAGAGCATTTATGTAAGAGGAGCTGTGGTTTGTATCAGTTTCTTAGGCAGAGTTGAACTAGATATGTCCGTCAGAGTAGGACACACAGTTATTTTTTTCTGGGCACGCACATTGTTCTTGCTGTATTGAAGATGCACGAAAGAAGAACATGTTCCCTGCCTTAAAACAGCGTGGGTTTTATGGATGAGAACACTGGTCTGAATATCCCTTCAGAAAATGAGTTCAAACCCAGGATCTGTGTCTTCTTACAAGCAAGAGTTCATTTCTGGTAAACTCAGTGAATTTGGGGTTCAACTGATTTTATACAGTTCAAGGACACAACAAGTTTCTCACTATTAACTAAAGAGCATTTATATAAAAGCAGCTGTGATTTTTATCAGTTTCATAACAGAGTGGAACTTCATATGGTCCGTATTAGTAGGAAACACTGTTCTTTTTTTCTAGTCATGCTCATGGTTCTTGCTGTATTGGAGACTCTGTTAGGAAGAGCATGCTTCTTGCATTAAAACAGAGAACTCTTTTCTCAATTTCCCTTCAGAAATGGAGTTAAACCCAAGGATCTGTGTGTTCCTACAAACAAGAGTTCATTTCTGGTAAATCCAAAGTATTTTGGGCTCAAATCAAAGTTCATGAACCAAACCAGTTTCTCACTATTCCTAAAGAGTATTTATGTAAGAGGAGCTGGGGTTTGTATCAGTTTCATAAGTGGACTTGAACCAGATATGGGCCCCAAGAGTACGATACACAGTTCTTTTTTTCTGGGCATGCATATGGTTCTTGCTGTATTGGAGACCTTGGAAAGAAGAGGATGCTTCATGCCTTAAAACAGTGTGTGTTTCAAGGATGAGAACTCTGGTCTGAATTTCCCTTCTGAAACAGAGTTAAACTGGAGGATCTGTGTGTTCCTACAAGCAAGAGTTCATTTCTGGAAGACCCAGATAATTTTGGGCTCAACTGATTTTACACACTTCACAAAACCAACAAGCTTCTCATTATAAACTAAAGAGCATTTATGTCAAAGGACCTGTGGTTTGTATCAGTTTCATAAGTTAATGGAATTATATGTGAAACATATGAGGAGAAAACTTAGTTCTTTTTTTCTGGGCAAGCTGTATTGGAGATTCTGTTAGGAAAAGCATGCTTCTTGCGATAAAACAGAGTGTGTTTCATGGATGAGAACTCTGGTCTGAATTTCGCTTCAGAAACAGAGTTAAAGGCAAGGATCTGTATGTTCCAACAAGCAAGAGTTTATTTATGGTAAACCCAGTGAATTTTGGACTCAAATAAATTTCCACAATTCACGAAACCAACACGTTTCTGACTATTTACTAAAGAGCATTTATGTAAGAGGAGCTGTGGTTTTTATCAGTTTCATAAGCAGAGTTGAACTACACATGGTCCTTACGAGTAGGAAACACATTTCTTTTTTTCTGGCCATGCTCATGTTTCTTTCTCTATTGGAGACGATGGAAAGGCAAGCTTTCTTCTTGCGTTAAAACACAGTGTGATTCATGGAAGAAACACTGGTCTTAATTGCCCTTCAGAAACGGAGTTAAACCCCAGTATCTGTGTCTCCATTCAAGCTAGAGTTCATTTCTGGAAAACCCAGTTAATATTGGGCTCAATTGAATTTACACATTACGCGAACCCAACGCATTTCTCACTATTAACTAAAGAGCATTCATGTAAGAGGAGCTGTATTTTGTATCAGTTTCATAAGCAGAGTTGAAATAGATATGGTGCCTATGAGTAGGAAACACAGTTCTTTTATTCTGGGCATGCTCATGGTTCTTGCTGTATTGGAGACCATGAAAAGAAGAGCATGCTTCCTGCGTTAAAACAGAGTGTGTTTCATAGATGAGAACACTGGTCTGAATTTCCCTTAAGAAACATAGTTAAACCCCAGGATCTGTGTCCTCTTAAAAGCAAGAGGTCATTTCTCATCCATGAAACACACTCTGTTTTCACTCAAGAAGCAAGGCCTTCTTTCCAGGGTCTACAATACAGCAAGAACCATGAGCATGCCCAGTGAAGAAGAACTGTGTTTCCTACTCATAGGGAATATATGCAGTTCAACTCTGCTTATGAAAATGATACAAACCACAGCTCCTCTTACATAAATACTCTTTAGTTAATAGTGAGAATCGCGTTGGATTCGTGAACTGCGTAAAATCATTTGAGCCCAAAATTCACTCTGTTTACCAGAAATGAACTCTTGCTTGTAGGAAGACACAGATCCTGTGATTTAACTACGTTTCTGAAGGGAAATTCAGACCAGTGTTCTCATCTATGAAACACACAATGTTTTAACACAGGAAGCAGGCTCTTCTTTTCATGGTCTCCAATACAGCAAGAACAAGGAGCATGCCCAGTAAATATGAACTGTGTTTCCTACTCATATGGACCATACGCAGTTGAACTCTGATTATTAAACTGATACAAACCACAGGTCCTCTTACATAAATGTTCTTTAGTTAATAGTGAGAATGGAGTTGGGTTCGTGAACTGAGTAAAATCACTTCAGCCCAAAATTCACTGGGTTTACCAGAAATGAACTCTTGGTTGCAGGAGGACACAGATCCTGGGGTTTAACTCTGTTTCTGAAGTGAAATTCAGACCAGTGTTCTCATCCATGAAACACATTCTGTTTTCATGCAAGAAGCAAGCTCTTCTTTCCAGGGATTCCAATACAGCAAGAACCATGAGCATACCGAGAAAAGAAGAACTGCGTTTTCTACTAATAAGGACCATATGCAGTTCAACTATGCTTATGAAACTGATACAAACCAAAGCTCCTCTTACATAAATACTCTTTAGTTAATAGTGAGAATCGTGTTGTGTTTGTGAACTGTGTAAAATCATTTGAGCCCAAAATTCACTCTGTTTACCAGAAATGAACTCTTGCTTGTCGGAAGACACAGATCCTGTGCTTTAACTCCGTTTCTGAAGGGAAATTCAGACCAGTGTTCTGATACATGAAACACACGCTGTTTTAACGCCGGAAGCAAGCTCTTCTTTCAAGCGTCTAAAATACAGGAAAAACCAGGAGCATGCCCAGAAAAAAATAACTGTATATCGTACTCATACAGACCATATTTAGTTCAACTCTGCTTATGAAAATGATACAAACCACAGCTCCTCTTACATAAATAAATGGTCTGTAGTTAATAGTGAGAAAGGCGTTGGGTTCGTGAACGGTTGAAAATCACTTGAGCTCAAAATTCACTGGGTTTAACAGAAATGAACTCTTCTTTGTAGGAAGACACAGATCCTGTGGTTTAACTCCTTTTATGAAGGGAAATTCAGACCAGTGTTCTGATCCATGAAACACAGTCTGTTTTAACGCAAGAAACAAGCTCTTCTTTCCAGCATCTCCAATACAGCAAGAACCATGAGCATGCCCAGAAAACAGAACTTTGTGTCCTATTCATTCGGATCATATGCAGTTCAACTCTGATTACGAAACTGATGCAAACCACAGCTCCTCTTACATAAATGCTCCCTAGTTCATAGTGAGAATCGCATTGGGTTCTTGAACTTTGTAAAATCATTTGAGCCCAAAATTCATTTGTTTACCAGAAATGAACTCTTGCTTGTAGGAGGACACAGATCCTGTGGTTTAACTCCGTTTCTGAAGGAATATTCAGAGCAGTGTTCTCATCCATGAAACACATTCTGTTTTCAGGCAATAAGCAAGCTCTTCTTTCCAGGCATTCCAATACAGCAAGAACCAGGAGCATACCCAGAAAAGAAGAACTTTTTTTCCTACTCATACGGACAATATTATTTCAACTATGCTTATGAAACTGATACAAACCACAGCTCCTGTTATAAAATGCTCTTTAGTTTATAGTGAGAAAGGAGTTGGGTTCGTGAACTGTGTAAAATCATTTGAGCCTATAATTCACTGGGTTTACAAGAAATGAACTCTTACTTGTAGGAAGATACCGATCCTGTGGTTTAACTCAATTTCTGAAGGGAAATTCAGATCAGTGTTCTCATGCATAGAACACGGACTGTTTTAACCCAAGAAGCATCCTCTTCTTTCCAGCATCTCCAATAAAGCAAAAACCATGAGCATACCCAGAAAAGAAGAACTGTGTTTCCTACTCATAGCGACCATATATAATTCAACTCTGCTTATGAAACTGATACAAGCCACAGCTGGTCTTACATAAATGCTCTTTAGTTGGTAGTGAGAATTGTGTTGGGTTATTGATCGGTGTAAAATTATTTGAGCCAAAAATTCACTATGTTTACCAAATGAACTCTTGCTTGTAGGAGGTCACAGATCCTGGGGTTTAAGTCCGTTTCAGAAGGGAAATTCATACCAATGTTCTCATCCATGAAACACACTCTGTTTTAATTCAGGAAGCAAGCTCTTCTTACCAGCGTCTCCAATACAGCAAGAACTGTTAGCATGTCCAGAAGAGAAGAAATGTGTTTCCTACTCATTCGGACCATATGCAGTTCAACTCTGCTTATGAAACTGATACAAACCACAGCTCCACTTACATAAATGCTCTTTAGTTAATAGTGGGAATCGCGTTGGGTTCTTGATCTGTGTAAAATCATTTGAGCCAAAAATTCACTATGTTTAACAGAAATGAACTATTGCTTGTAGGAAGACACCGATCCTGTGGTTTAACTCAGTTTCTGAAGGGAAATTCAGACCAGTGTTCTCATCCATGAAACACACTCTGTTTTCACGCAAGAAGCAAGCTCTCCTTTACAACATCTCCAAAATAGCAAGAACCGTGAGCATGCTCAGAATAGAAGAACTGTGTTTCCTACTCATTCGGACCATATGCAGTTCACCTCTGCTTATGAAACTGATACAACCACAGCTCCTCTTATATAAATGCTCACTAGTTCCAAAATGTGTAAAATCATTTGAGACCAAAATTCACTTTGATTACCAGAAATGAACTCTTGCTTGTAGGAAGACACAGTTCCTGTAGTTTAACTCCGTTTCTGAATGGAAATTCAGACCAGTGTTCTCATCCATGAAACACATTCTGTTCTCATGCAAGAAGCAAGCTCTTCTTTAAAGGGATTCCAATACTGCAAGAACCATGAGCATAACCAGAAAATAAGAACTGTGTTTCCTACTCCTAGGAACCATATGTAGTTCAACTCGGCTTATGAAACTGATACAAACCACAGCTCCTCTTACATAAATTCTCTTTAGTTGATAGTGAGACACGCGTTGGGTTAATGAGCTGTGTAAAATCATTTGAGCTCAAAAATCACTTTGTTTACCAGAAATGAACTCTTGCTTGTAGGAAGACACAGATCCTATGGTTTAACTCCGATTTTGAAGGGAAATTCAGCAGTGCTCTCATCCATGAAACACACACTGTTTTCACGCAAGAAGCAAGCTCTTCTTTACAGCATCTCCAAAATAGCAAGAACCATGATCATGCCCAGAAGAGAAGAACTGTGTTTCCCATTCATTCGGACCATATGCAGTTCAACTCTGCTTATGAAACTGATACAAACCACAGCTCCTCTTATATAAATGCTCTCTAGTTCATAGTGAGAATTGCGTTGGGTTCTTGAACTGTGTAAAATCATTTGAGCCCAAAATTCATTTTCTTTTTCCACAAATGAATTCTTGCTTGTAGGAGTACAGAGATCCTGTGGTTTAACTCCGTTTCTGAAGGGAAATTCAGACCAGTGTTCTAATCCAGGAAACACACTCTGTTTTCACGCAAGAAGCAAGGTCTTCTTTCCAATAAAGCAAGAACCATGAGCATGCCCCGAACAGAAAAACTCTGTTTCCTACTCATAGGGACCAAAAATAGTTCACCTCTGCTTATGAAACTAATACAAACCACAGCCACTCTTACTTAAATGCTCTTTAGATGATATTGAGAATTGCGTTGGGTTCTTGATCTGTGTAAAATCATTTGAGCCAAAAATTCACTATGTTTCCAGAAATAAACTGAGGCTTGTAGGAGGACACAGATCCTGAGGTTTAACTCTGTCTCTGAAGGCAAATTCAGACCAGTGTTCTCATCCACGAAACACATTCTGATTTAAGGCAATATGCAAGCACTTATTTCCAGGGATAACAATACAGCAAGAACCAGGAGCACGCCTAGAAAAGAAGAACTGTGTTTCCTACTCATACAGGCCTTGTGCAGTTCAACTCTGCTTATGACACTTATGCAAACCACAGCTCCTCTTACATAAATGCTCTTTAGCTAATAGTGAGAATCGCGTTGGTTTGGTGAACTGTGTAAAATCATTTGAATCCAAAATTCACTTTGTTTACCAGAAATTAACTCTTGCTTGTAGGAAGACACAGATCCTGTAGTTTAACTTCGTTTCTGAATGGAAATTCAGACCAGTGTTCTCATTCATGAAACACACTCCATTTTAACGCAGGAAGCAAGCTCTTCTTTCCAGGGTCTCCAATACAGCAAGAACCATGAGCATGCCCACAAAAGAAGAACTGTGTTTCCTCCTCATAGGGACCCTATGTAGTTCAACTCTGCTCATGAAACTCATAAAACCACAGCTCCTCTTACAAAAATGCTCTTTAGTTGATAGTTTGAATCGCGTTGTGTTCTTGAACTGTGTCAAATCATTTGAGCCAAAAATTCACTGTGTTTGCAAGAAATGTACTCTTGCTTATAGGAGGACACAGATCCTGAGGTTTAACTCCGTTCCTGAATAGAAATACAGTCCAGTGTTCTCATCCATGAAACACACTCTGTTTTCATGCAAGAAGCAAGCTCTTCTTTCCAGGGTTTCCAATACAGCAAGAACCATGAGCATGCCCAGAAAAGAAGAACTGTGTTTTCCACTCATAGGGATCATATGGAGTTCAACTCTGCTTATGAAATTGATGCAAACAACAGCTCCTCATACATAAATGCTCTTTAGTTAATTTTGACACATGCATTGGGTTGATGAACTGTGTAATATCATTTGAGCCCAAAATTCACTTGGTTTACCAGAAATGAACTCTTGCTTGTAGGAGGACACAGATCCTGTAGTTTAACTCCGTTTCAGAAGGGAAATTCAGACCAGTGTTCTCATCCATGAAACACACTCCGTTTTAACGCAGGAAGCAAGAACTTCTTTCCAGGGTCTCCAAACAGCAAGAAACATGAGCATGCCCAGAAAAGAAGAACTGGGTTTCCTGCTCATAGGGAACCTATGTAGTTCAACTCTCACCATGAAACTGATAAAACCACAGCTCCTCTTACATAAATGCTCTTTAGTTGATAGTTTGAATCGCGTTGTGTTCTTGAACTGTGTCAAATCATTTGACCCAAAAATTCACTGGGTTTATCAGAAATGAACTCTTGGTTTTACGAAGTCACAGTTCTGTGGTATAACATCGTTTCTGACAGGAGATTCAGACCAGTGTTTTCATCCATGAAACACATTCTGTTTTAGTGCAAGAAGCAAGCTCTTCTTTCCAGGGATTCCAATACAGCAAGAACCATGAGCATAACCAGAAAAGAAGAACTGTGTTTGCTACTCATAGGGACCATATTGAGTTCCACTCTGTTTATGAAACTGATACAAAGCACAGCTCCTCTTACATAAATGCTCTTTTGTTGATAGTGAGATTTGCCTTGGGTTCTTGATCGGTGTAAAATTGTTTGAGCCAAAAAATCATTATGTTTACCAGAAATGAACTCTTGCTTATAGGAGGACACAGATCCTGAGGTTTAACTCTGTTCCTGAAGGCAAATACAGACCAGTGTTCTCATCCATGAAACACACTCTGTTTTCACGCAAGAAGCAAGCTCTTCTTTCCAGGGTTTCTAATACAGCAAGAACCCTGAGCATGCCCAGAAAAGAAGAACTGTGTTTTCCACTTATAGGGATCATATGGAGTTCAACTCTGCTTATGAAATTGATGCAAACAACAGCTCCTCATACATAAATGCTCTTTAGTTAATTTTGACACATGCATTGGGTTGATGAACTGTGTAATATCATTTGAGCCCAAAATTCACTTGGTTTACCAGAAATGAACTCTTGCTTGTAGGAGGACACAGATCCTGTAGTTTAACTCCGTTTCAGAAGGGAAATTCAGACCAGTGTTCTCATCCATGAAACACACTCCGTTTTAACGCAGGAAGCAAGAACTTCTTTCCAGGGTCTCCAAACAGCAAGAAACATGAGCATGCCCAGAAAAGAAGAACTGGGTTTCCTGCTCATAGGGACCCTATGTAGTTCAACTCTCACCATGAAACTGATAAAACCACAGCTCCTCTTACATAAATGCTCTTTAGTTGATAGTTTGAATCGCGTTGTGTTCTTGAACTGTGTCAAATCATTTGAGCCAAAAATTCACTGGGTTTATCAGAAATGAACTCTTGGTTTTACGAAGTCACAGTTCTGTGGTATAACATCGTTTCTGACAGGAGATTCAGACCAGTGTTTTCATCCATGAAACACATTCTGTTTTCGTGCAAGAAGCAAGCTCTTCTTTCCAGGGATTCCAATACAGCAAGAACCATGAGCATAACCAGAAAAGAAGAACTGTGTTTGCTACTCATAGGGACCATATTGAGTTCAACTCTGTTTATGAAACTGATACAAAGCACAGCTCCTCTTACATAAATGCTCTTTTGTTGATAGTGAGATTTGCCTTGGGTTCTTGATCGGTGTAAAATTGTTTGAGCCAAAAAATCATTATGTTTACCAGAAATGAACTCTTGCTTATAGGAGGACACAGATCCTGAGGTTTAACTCTGTTCCTGAAGGCAAATACAGACCAGTGTTCTCATCGATGAAACACACTCTGTTTTCACGCAAGAAGCAAGCTCTTCTTTCCAGGGTTTCTAATACAGCAAGAACCATGAGCATGCCCAGAAAAGAAGAACTGTGTTTTCCACTAATAGGGATCATATGGAGTTCAACTCTGCTTATGAAATTGATGCAAACAACAGCTCCTCATACATAAATGCTCTTTAGTTAATTTTGACACATGCATTGGGTTGATGAACTGTGTAATATCATTTGAGCCCAAAATTCACTTGGTTTACCAGAAATGAACTCTTGCTTGTAGGAGGACACAGATCATGTAGTTTAACTCTGTTTCAGAAGGGAAATTCAGACCAGTGTTCTCATCCATGAAACACACTCCGTTTTAACGCAGGAAGCAAGCACTTCTTTCCAGGGTCTCCAATACAGCAAGAACCATGAGCATGCCCAGAAAAGAAGAACTGGGTTTCCTGCTCATAGGGACCCTATGTAGTTCAACTCTGCTTATGAAACTGATAAAACCACAGCTCCTCTTACATAAATGCTCTTTAGTTGATAGTTTGAATCGCATTGTGTTCTTGAACTGTGTCAAATCATTTGAGCCAAAAATTCACTGGGTTTATCAGAAATGAACTCTTGGTTTTACGAAGACACAGTTCTGGGGTATAACACCGATTCTGAAAGGAGATTCAGACCAGTGTTCTCATCCATGAAACACATTCTGTTTTAGTGCAAGAAGCAAGCTCTTCTTTCCAGGGATTCCTATACAGCAAGACCCATTAGCATAACCAGAAAAGGAGAACTGTGTTTGCTACTCATAGGGACCATATTTAGTTCAACTCTGTTTATGAAACTGATACAAAGCACTGCTCCTCTTACATAAATGCTCTTTTGTTGATAGTGAGATTTGCCTTGGGTTCTTGATCGGTGTAAAATCATTTGAGACAAAAAATCTTTACGTTTACCAGAAATGAACTCTTGCTTATAGGAGGACACAGATCCTGAGGTTTAACTCCGTTCCTGAAGGGAAATACAGTCCTGTGTTCTCATCCATGAAACACACTCTGTTTTCATGCAAGAAGCAAGCTCTTTTTTCCAGGGTTTCTAATACATCAAGAACCATGAGCATGCCCAGAAAAGAAGAACTGTGTTTCCTACCCATAGGGACCCTATGTAGTTCAAACTGCTCATGTAACTGATAAAACCACAGCTCCTCTTACAAAAATGCTCTTTAGTTGATAGTTTGAATCGCGTTGTGTTCTTGAACTGTGTCAAATCATTTGAGCCAAAAATTCACTGTGTTTGCCAGAAATGTACTCTTGCATATAGGAGGACACAGATCCTAATGTTTAACTCCGTTCCTGAAGGCAAATACAGACCAGTGTTCTCATCCATGAAACACACTCTGTTTTCACGCAAGAAGCAAGCTCTTCTTTCCAGGGTTTCCAATACAGCAAGAACCATGAGCATGCCCAGAAAAGAAGAACTGTGTTTTCCACTAATAGGGATCATATGGAGTTCAACTCTGCTTATGAAATTGATGCAAACAACAGCTCCTCATACATAAATGCTCTTTAGTTAATAGTGACACATGCGTTGGGTTGATGAACTGTGTAATATCATTTGAGCCCAAAATTCACTTGGTTTACCAGAAATGAACTCTTGCTTGTAGGAGGACACAGACCCTGTGGTTTAACTCCTTTTCTGAAGGGAAATTCACACCAGTGTTCTCATCCATGAAACACACTCCATTTTAACGCAGGAAGCAAGCTCTTCTTTCCTGGGTCTGCAATACAGCAAGAACCATGAGCATGCCCAGAAAAGAAGAACTGTGTTTCCTACTCATAGGGACCCTATGTAGTTCAACTCTCATCATGAAACTGATAAAACCACAGCTCCTCTTACATAAATGCTCTTTAGTTGATAGTTTGAATCGCGTTGTGTTCTTGAACTGTGTAAAATCATTTGAGCCAAAAATTCACTGGGTTTATCAGAAATGAACTCTTGGTTTTATGAAGACACAGTTCTGGGGTATAACATCGTTTCTGAAAGGAGATTCAGACCAGTGTTTTCATCCATGAAACACATTCTGTTTTAGTGCAAGAAGCAAGCTCTTCTTTCCAGGGATTCCAATACAGCAAGAACCATGAGCATAACTAGAAAAGAAGAACTGTGTTTGCTACTCATAGGGACCATATTGAGTTCAACTCTGTTTATGAAACTGATACAAAGCACAGCTCCTCTTACATAAATGCTCTTTTGTTGATAGTGAGATTTGCCTTGGGTTCTTGATCGGTGTAAAATCATTTGAGACAAAAAATCATTACGTTTACCAGAAATGAACTCTTGCTTATAGGAGGACACAGATCCTGAGGTTTAACTCCGTTCCTGAAGGGAAATACAGTCCTGTGTTCTCATCCATGAAACACACTCTGTTTTCACGCAAGAAGCAAGCTCTTCTTTCCAGGGTTTCCAATACAGCAAGAACCATGAGCATGCCCAGAAAAGAAGAACTGTGTTTTCCACTAATAGGGATCATATGGAGTTCAACTCTGCTTATGAAATTGATGCAAACAACAGCTCCTCCTACATAAATGCTCTTTAGTTAATAGTGACACATGCGTTGGGTTGATGAACTGTGTAATATCATTTGAGCCCAAAATTCACTTGGTTTACCAGAAATGAACTCTTGCTTGTAGGAGGACACAGACCCTGTGGTTTAACTCCTTTTCTGAAGGGAAATTCACACCAGTGTTCTCATCCATGAAACACACTCCATTTTAACGCAGGAAGCAAGCTCTTCTTTCCTGGGTCTGCAATACAGCAAGAACCATGAGCATGCCCAGAAAAGAAGAACTGTGTTTCCTACTCATAGGGACCCTATGTAGTTCAACTCTCATCATGAAACTGATAAAACCACAGCTCCTCTTACATAAATGCTCTTTAGTTGATAGTTTGAATCGCGTTGTGTTCTTGAACTGTGTAAAATCATTTGAGCCAAAAATTCACTGGGTATCAGAAATGAACTCTTGGTTTTACGAAGACACAGTTCTGGGGTATAACATCGTTTCTGAAAGGAGATTCAGACCAGTGTTTTCATCCATGAAACACATTCTGTTTTAGTGCAAGAAGCAAGCTCTTCTTTCCAGGGATTCCAATACAGCAAGAACCATGAGCATAACCAGAAAAGAAGAACTGTGTTTGCTACTCATAGGGACCATATTTAGTTCAACTCTGTTTATTAAACTGATACAAAGCACAGCTCCTCTTACATGAATGCTCTTTTTTTGATAGTGAGATTTGCCTTGGGTTCTTGATCGGTGTAATATTTTTTGAGCCAAAAAATCATTATGTTTACCAGAAATGAACTCTTGCTTATAGGAGGACACAGATCCTGAGGTTTAACTCCGTTCCTGAAGGGAAATACAGACCAGTGTTCTCATCCATGAAACACACTCTGTTTTCACGCAAGAAGCAAGCTCTTCTTTCCAGGGTCTCCAATACATCAAGAACCATGAGCATGCCCAGAAAAGAAGAACTGTGTTTCCTACTCATAGGGACCCTATGTAGTTCAACTCTGCTCATGAACTGATAAAACCACAGCTCCTCTTACAAAAATGCTCTTTAGTTGATAGTTTGAATCGCGTTGTGTTCTTGAACTGTGTCAAATCATTTGAGCCAAAATTCACTGGGTTTACCAGAAATGTACTCTTGCTTATAGGAGGACACTGATCCTAAGGTTTAACTCCGTTCCTGAAGGGATATACGGACCAGTGTTCTCATCCATGAAACACACTCTGTTTTCACGCAAGAAGCAAGCTCTTCTTTCCAGGGTTTCCAATACAGCCAGAACCATGAGCATGCCCAGAAAAGAAGAACTGTGTTTTCCACTCATAGGGATCATATGGAGTTCAACTCTGCTTATGAAATTGATGCAAACAACAGCTCCTCATACATAAATGCTCTTTAGTTAATAGTGACACAAGCATTGGGTTGATGAACTGTGTAATATCATTTGAGCCCAAAATTCACTTGGTTTACCAGAAATGAACTCTTGCTTGTAGGAGGACACAGATCCTGTAGTTTAACTCCGTTTCAGAAGGGAAATTCAGACCAGTGTTCTCATCCATGAAACACACTCCGTTTTAACACAGGAAGCAAGCTCTTCTTTCCAGGGTCTCCAATACAGCAAGAACCATGAGCATGCCCAGAAAAGAAGAACTGCGTTTCCTGCTCATAGGGACCCTATGTAGTTCAACTCTGCTTATGAAACTGATAAAACCACAGCTCCTCTTACATAAATGCTCTTTAGTTGATAGTTTGAATCGCGTTGTGTTCTTGAACTGTGTCAAATCATTTGAGCCAAAAATTCACTGGGTTTATCAGAAATGAACTCTTGGTTTTACGAAGACACAGTTCTGGGGTATAACACCGTTTCTGAAAGGAGATTCAGACCAGTGTTTTCATCCATGAAACACACTCTGTTTTAGTGCAAGAAGCAAGCTCTTCTTTCCATGGATTCCAATAGAGCAAGACCCATTAGCATAACCAGAAAAGGAGAACTGTGTTTGCTACTCATAGGGACCATATTTAGTTCAACTCTGTTTATGAAACTGATACAAAGCACAGCTCCTCTTACATAAATGCTCTTTTGTTGATAGTGAGATTTGCCTTGGGTTCTTGATCGGTGTAAAATTGTTTGAGCCAAAAAATCATTATGTTTATCAGAAATGAACTCTTGCTTATAGGAGGACACAGATCCTGAGGTTTAACTCTGTTCCTGAAGGCAAATACAGACCAGTGTTCTCATCGATGAAACACTCTGTTTTCACGCAAGAAGCAAGCTCTTCTTTCCAGGGATTCCTATACAGCAAGACCCATTAGCATAACCAGAAAAGGAGAACTGTGTTTGCTACTCATAGGGACCATATTTAGTTCAACTCTGTTTATTAAACTGATACAAAGCACAGCTCCTCTTACATGAATGCTCTTTTGTTGATAGTGAGATTTGCCTTGGGTTCTTGATCGGTGTAATATTGTTTGAGCCAAAAAAATCATTATGTTTACCAGAAATGAACTCTTGCTTATAGGAGGACACAGATCCTGAGGTTTAACTCCGTTCCTGAAGGGAAATACAGACCAGTGTTCTCATCCATGAAACACACTCTGTTTTCACGCAAGAAGCAAGCTCTTCTTTCCAGGGTTTCTAATACATCAAGAACGATGAGCATGCCCAGAAAAGATGAACTGTGTTTCCTACTCATAGGGACCCTATGTAGTTCAACTCTGCTCATGAAACTGATAAAACCACAGCTCCTCTTACAAAAATGCTCTTTAGCTGATAGTTTGAATCGCGTTGTGTTCTTGAACTGTGTCATATCATTTGAGCCAAAAATTCACTCGGTTTACCAGAAATGTACTCTTGCTTATAGGAGGACACCGATCCTAAGGTTTAACTCCGTTCCTGAAGGGAAATTCAGACCAGTGTTCTCATCCATGAAACACACTCCGTTTTAACACAGGAAGCAAGCTCTTCTTTCCAGGGTCTCCAATACAGCAAGAACCATGAGCATGCCCAGAAAAGAAGAACTGCGTTTCCTGCTCATAGGGACCCTATGTAGTTCAACTCTGCTTATGAAACTGATAAAACCACAGCTCCTCTTACATAAATGCTCTTTAGTTGATAGTTTGAATCGCGTTGTGTTCTTGAACTGTGTCAAATCATTTGAGCCAAAAATTCACTGGGTTTATCAGAAATGAACTCTTGGTTTTACGAAGACACAGTTCTGGGGTATAACACCGTTTCTGAAAGGAGATTCAGACCAGTGTTTTCATCCATGAAACACACTCTGTTTTAGTGCAAGAAGCAAGCTCTTCTTTCCATGGATTCCAATAGAGCAAGACCCATTAGCATAACCAGAAAAGGAGAACTGTGTTTGCTACTCATAGGGACCATATTTAGTTCAACTCTGTTTATGAAACTGATACAAAGCACAGCTCCTCTTACATAAATGCTCTTTTGTTGATAGTGAGATTTGCCTTGGGTTCTTGATCGGTGTAAAATTGTTTGAGCCAAAAAATCATTATGTTTATCAGAAATGAACTCTTGCTTATAGGAGGACACAGATCCTGAGGTTTAACTCTGTTCCTGAAGGCAAATACAGACCAGTGTTCTCATCGATGAAACACACTCTGTTTTCACGCAAGAAGCAAGCACTTCTTTCCAGGGATTCCTATACAGCAAGACCCATTAGCATAACCAGAAAAGGAGAACTGTGTTTGCTACTCATAGGGACCATATTTAGTTCAACTCTGTTTATTAAACTGATACAAAGCACAGCTCCTCTTACATGAATGCTCTTTTGTTGATAGTGAGATTTGCCTTGGGTTCTTGATCGGTGTAATATTGTTTGAGCCAAAAAAATCATTATGTTTACCAGAAATGAACTCTTGCTTATAGGAGGACACAGATCCTGAGGTTTAACTCCGTTCCTGAAGGGAAATACAGACCAGTGTTCTCATCCATGAAACACACTCTGTTTTCACGCAAGAAGCAAGCTCTTCTTTCCAGGGTTTCTAATACATCAAGAACGATGAGCATGCCCAGAAAAGATGAACTGTGTTTCCTACTCATAGGGACCCTATGTAGTTCAACTCTGCTCATGAAACTGATAAAACCACAGCTCCTCTTACAAAAATGCTCTTTAGCTGATAGTTTGAATCGCGTTGTGTTCTTGAACTGTGTCATATCATTTGAGCCAAAAATTCACTCGGTTTACCAGAAATGTACTCTTGCTTATAGGAGGACACCGATCCTAAGGTTTAACTCCGTTCCTGAAGGGAAATACAGACCAGTGTTCTCATCCATGAAACACACTCTGTTTTCACGCAAGAAGCAAGCTCTTCTTTCCAGGGTTTCCAATACAGCCAGAACCATGAGCATGCCCAGAAAAGAAGAACTGTGTTTTCCACTCATAGGGATCATATGGAGTTCAACTCTGCTTTTGAAATTGATGCAAACAACAGCTCCTCATACATAAATGCTCTTTAGTTAATAGTGACACATGCATTGGGTTGATGAACTGTGTAATATCATTTGAGCCCAAAATTCACTTGGTTTACCAGAAATGAACTCTTGCTTGTAGGAGGACACAGATCCTGTAGTTTAACTCCGTTTCAGAAGGGAAATTCAGACCAGTGTTCTCATCCATGAAACACACTCCGTTTTAACGCAGGAAGCAAGCTCTACTTTCCAGGGTCTCCAATACAGCAAGAACCATGAGCATGCCCAGAAAAGAAGAACTGCGTTTCCTGCTCATAGGGACCCTATGTAGTTCAACTCTGCTTATGAAACTGATAAAACCACAGCTCCTCTTACATAAATGCTCTTTAGTTGATAGTTTGAATCGCGTTGTGTTCTTGAACTGTGTCAAATCATTTGAGCCAAAAATTCACTGGGTTTATCAGAAATGAACTCTTGGTTTTACGAAGACACAGTTCTGGGGTATAACATCATTTCTGAAAGGAGATTCAGACCAGTGTTCTCATCCATGAAACACATTCTGTTTTAGTGCAAGAAGCAAGCTATTCTTTCCAGGGATTCCAATAGAGCAAGACCCATTAGCATAACCAGAAAAGGAGAACTGTGTTTGCTACTCATAGGGACCATATTTAGTTCAACTCTGTTTATGAATCTGATACAAAGCACAGCTCCTCTTACATAAATGCTCTTTTGTTGATAGTGAGATTTGCCTTGGGTTCGTGATCGGTGTAAAGTCATTTGAGACAAAAAATCATTATGTTTACCAGAAATGAACTCTTGCTTATAGGAGGACACAGATCCTGAGGTTTAACTCCGTTCCTGAAGGGAAATACAGACCAGTGTTCTCATCCATGAAACACACTCTGTTTTCATGCAAGAAGCAAGCTCTTCTTTCCAGGGTTTCTAATACATCAAGAACCATGAGCATGCCCAGAAAAGAAGAACTGTGTTTCCTACTCATAGGGACCCTATGTAGTTCAACTCTGCTAATGTAACTGATAAAACCACAGCTCCTCTTACAAAAATGCTCTTTAGTTGATAGTTTGAATCGTGTTGTGTTCTTGAACTGTGTCAAATCATTTGAGCCAAAAATTCACTGTGTTTGCCAGAAATGTACTCTTGCTTATAGGAGGACACAGATCCTAAGGTTTAACTCCGTTCCTGAAGGCAAATACAGACCAGTGTTCTCATCCATGAAACACACTCTGTTTTCACGCAAGAAGCAAGCTCTTCTTTCCAGGATTTCCAATACAGCAAGAACCATGAGCATGCCCAGAAAAGAAGAACTGTGTTTTCCACTCATAGGGATCATATGGAGTTCAACTCTGCTTATGAAATTGATGCAAACAACAGCTCCTCATACATAAATGCTCTTTAGTTAATAGTGACACATGCGTTGGGTTGATGAACTGTGTAATATCATTTGAGCCCAAAATTCACTTGGTTTACCAGAAATGAACTCTTGCTTGTAGGAGGACACAGACCCTGTGGTTTAACTCCTTTTCTGAAGGGAAATTCACACCAGTGTTCTCATCCATGAAACACACTCCATTTTAACGCAGGAAGCAAGCTCTTCTTTCCAGGGTCTCCAATACAGCAAGAAACATGAGCATGCCCAGAAAAGAAGAACTGTGTTTCCTGCTCATAGGGACCCTATGTAGTTCAACTCTGCTCATGAAACTGATAAAACCACAGCTCCTCTTACATAAATGCTCTTTAGTTGATAGTTTGAATCGCGTTGTGTTCTTGAACTGTGTAAAATCATTTGAGCCAAAAATTCACTGGGTTTATCAGAAATGAACTCTTGGTTTTATGAAGACACAGTTCTGGGGTATAACATCGTTTCTGAAAGGAGATTCAGACCAGTGTTCTCATCCATGAAACACATTCTGTTTTAGTGCAAGAAGCAAGCTCTTCTTTCCAGGGATTCCAATACAGCAAGAACCATGAGCATAACCAGAAAAGAAGAACTGTGTTTGCTACTCATAGGGACCATATTTAGTTCAACTCTGTTTATTAAACTGATACAAAGCACAGCTCCTCTTACATGAATGCTCTTTTGTTGATAGTGAGATTTGCCTTGGGTTCTTGATCGGTGTAATATTGTTTGAGCCAAAAAATCATTATGTTTACCAGAAATGAACTCTTGCTTATAGGAGGACACAGATCCTGAGGTTTAACTCCGTTCCTAAAGGGAAATACAGACCAGTGTTCTCATCCATGAAACACACTCTGTTTTCACGCAAGAAGCAAGCTCTTCTTTCCAGGGTCTCCAATACAGCAAGAACCATGAGCATAACCAGAAAAGAAGAACTGTGTTTGCTACTCATAGGGACCATATTTAGTTCAACTCTGTTTATTAAACTGATACAAAGCACAGCTCCTCTTACATGAATGCTCTTTTGTTGATAGTGAGATTTGCCTTGGGTTCTTGATCGGTGTAATATTGTTTGAGCCAAATAATCATTATGTTTACCAGAAATGAACTCTTGCTTATAGGAGGACACAGATCCTGAGGTTTAACTCCGTTCATGAACGGAAATACAGACCAGTGTTCTCATCCATGAAACACACTCTGTTTTCATGCAAGAAGCAAGCTCTTCTTTCCAGGGTTTCTAATACATCAAGAACCATGAGCATGCTCAGAAAAGAAGAACTGTGTTTCCTACTCATAGGGACCCTATGTAGTTCAACTCTGCTAATGTGACTGATAAAACCACAGCTCCTCTTACAAAAATGCTCTTTAGTTGATAGTTTGAATCGCGTTGTGTTCTTGAACTGTGTCAAATCATTTGAGCCAAAAATTCACTGTGTTTGCCAGAAATGTACTCTTGCTTATAGGAGGACACAGATCCTAAGGTTTAACTCCGTTCCTGAAGGCAAATACAGACCAGTGTTCTCATCCATGAAACACACTCTGTTTTCACGCAAGAAGCAAGCTCTTCTTTCCAGGGTTTCAATACAGCAAGAACCATGAGCATGCCCAGAAAAGAAGAACTGTGTTTTCCACTCATAGGGATCATATGGAGTTCAACTCTGCTTATGAAATTGATGCAAACAACAGCTCCTCATACATAAATGCTCTTTAGTTAATAGTGACACATGCGTTGGGTTGATGAACTGTGTAATATCATTTGAGCCCAAAATTCACTTGGTTTACCAGAAATGAACTCTTGCTTGTAGGAGGACACAGACCCTGTGGTTTAACTCCTTTTCTGAAGGGAAATTCACACCAGTGTTCTCATCCATGAAACACACTCCATTTTAACGCAGGAAGCAAGCTCTTCTTTCCAGGGTTTCCAATACAGCAAGAACCATGAGCATGCCCAGAAAAGAAGAACTGTGTTTCCTACTCATAGGGACCCTATGTAGTTCAACTCTCATCATGAAACTGATAAAACCACAGCTCCTCTTACATAAATGCTCTTTAGTTGATAGTTTGAATCGCGTTGTGTTCTTGAACTCTGTAAAATCATTTGAGCCAAAAATTCACTGGGTTTATCAGAAATGAACTCTTGGTTGTACGAAGACACAGTTCTGGGGTATAACATGGTTTCTGAAAGGAGATTCAGACCAGTGTTCTCATCCATGAAACACATTCTGTTTTAGTGCAAGAAGCAAGCTCTTCTTCCCAGGGATTCCTATACAGCAAGAACCATGAGCATAACCAGAAAAGTAGTACTGTGTTTGCTACTCATAGGGACCATATTTAGTTCAACTCTGTTTATGAAACTGATACAAAGCACAGCTCCTCTTACATAAATGCTTTTTTGTTGATAGTGATATTTGCCTTGGGTTCTTGATCAGTGTAAAATCGTTTGAGCCAAAAAATCATTATGTTTACCAGAAATGAACTCTTGCTTATAGGAGGACACAGATCCTGAGGTTTAACTCCGTTCCTGAAGGGAAATACAGACCAGTGTTCTCATCCATGAAACACACTCTGTTTTCACGCAAGAAGCAAGCTCTTCTTTCCAGGGTTTCCAATACAGCAAGAATCATGAGCATGCCCAGAAAAGAAGAACTGGGTTTCCTACTCATAGGGACCCTATGTAGTTCAACTCTGCTTATGAAACTGATAAAACCACAGCTCCTCTTACATAAATGCTCTTTAGTTGATAGTTTGAATCGCGTTGTGTTCTTGAACTGTGTCAAATCATTTGAGCCAAAAATTCACTGGGTTTATCAGAAATGAACTCTTGGTTTTACGAAGACACAGTTCTGGGGTATAACACCGTTTCTGAAAGGAGATTCAGACCAGTGTTTTCATCCATGAAACACACTCTGTTTTAGTGCAAGAAGCAAGCTCTTCTTTCCATGGATTCCAATAGAGCAAGACCCATTAGCATAACCAGAAAAGGAGAACTGTGTTTGCTACTCATAGGGACCATATTTAGTTCAACTCTGTTTATGAAACTGATACAAAGCACAGCTCCTCTTACATAAATGCTCTTTTGTTGATAGTGAGATTTGCCTTGGGTTCTTGATCGGTGTAAAATTGTTTGAGCCAAAAAATCATTATGTTTATCAGAAATGAACTCTTGCTTATAGGAGGACACAGATCCTGAGGTTTAACTCTGTTCCTGAAGGCAAATACAGACCAGTGTTCTCATCGATGAAACACACTCTGTTTTCACGCAAGAAGCAAGCACTTCTTTCCAGGGATTCCTATACAGCAAGACCCATTAGCATAACCAGAAAAGGAGAACTGTGTTTGCTACTCATAGGGACCATATTTAGTTCAACTCTGTTTATTAAACTGATACAAAGCACAGCTCCTCTTACATGAATGCTCTTTTGTTGATAGTGAGATTTGCCTTGGGTTCTTGATCGGTGTAATATTGTTTGAGCCAAAAAAATCATTATGTTTACCAGAAATGAACTCTTGCTTATAGGAGGACACAGATCCTGAGGTTTAACTCCGTTCCTGAAGGGAAATACAGACCAGTGTTCTCATCCATGAAACACACTCTGTTTTCACGCAAGAAGCAAGCTCTTCTTTCCAGGGTTTCTAATACATCAAGAACGATGAGCATGCCCAGAAAAGATGAACTGTGTTTCCTACTCATAGGGACCCTATGTAGTTCAACTCTGCTCATGAAACTGATAAAACCACAGCTCCTCTTACAAAAATGCTCTTTAGCTGATAGTTTGAATCGCGTTGTGTTCTTGAACTGTGTCATATCATTTGAGCCAAAAATTCACTCGGTTTACCAGAAATGTACTCTTGCTTATAGGAGGACACCGATCCTAAGGTTTAACTCCGTTCCTGAAGGGAAATACAGACCAGTGTTCTCATCCATGAAACACACTCTGTTTTCACGCAAGAAGCAAGCTCTTCTTTCCAGGGTTTCCAATACAGCCAGAACCATGAGCATGCCCAGAAAAGAAGAACTGTGTTTTCCACTCATAGGGATCATATGGAGTTCAACTCTGCTTTTGAAATTGATGCAAACAACAGCTCCTCATACATAAATGCTCTTTAGTTAATAGTGACACATGCATTGGGTTGATGAACTGTGTAATATCATTTGAGCCCAAAATTCACTTGGTTTACCAGAAATGAACTCTTGCTTGTAGGAGGACACAGATCCTGTAGTTTAACTCCGTTTCAGAAGGGAAATTCAGACCAGTGTTCTCATCCATGAAACACACTCCGTTTTAACGCAGGAAGCAATCTCTACTTTCCAGGGTCTCCAATACAGCAAGAACCATGAGCATGCCCAGAAAAGAAGAACTGCGTTTCCTGCTCATAGGGACCCTATGTAGTTCAACTCTGCTTATGAAACTGATAAAACCACAGCTCCTCTTACATAAATGCTCTTTAGTTGATAGTTTGAATCGCGTTGTGTTCTTGAACTGTGTCAAATCATTTGAGCCAAAAATTCACTGGGTTTATCAGAAATGAACTCTTGGTTTTACGAAGACACAGTTCTGGGGTATAACATCATTTCTGAAAGGAGATTCAGACCAGTGTTCTCATCCATGAAACACATTCTGTTTTAGTGCAAGAAGCAAGCTATTCTTTCCAGGGATTCCAATAGAGCAAGACCCATTAGCATAACCAGAAAAGGAGAACTGTGTTTGCTACTCATAGGGACCATATTTAGTTCAACTCTGTTTATGAATCTGATACAAAGCACAGCTCCTCTTACATAAATGCTCTTTTGTTGATAGTGAGATTTGCCTTGGGTTCGTGATCGGTGTAAAGTCATTTGAGACAAAAAATCATTATGTTTACCAGAAATGAACTCTTCCTTATAGGAGGACACAGATCCTGAGGTTTAACTCCGTTCCTGAAGGGAAATACAGACCAGTGTTCTCATCCATGAAACACACTCTGTTTTCATGCAAGAAGCAAGCTCTTCTTTCCAGGGTTTCTAATACATCAAGAACCATGAGCATGCCCAGAAAAGAAGAACTGTGTTTCCTACTCATAGGGACCCTATGTAGTTCAACTCTGCTAATGTAACTGATAAAACCACAGCTCCTCTTACAAAAATGCTCTTTAGTTGATAGTTTGAATCGTGTTGTGTTCTTGAACTGTGTCAAATCATTTGAGCCAAAAATTCACTGTGTTTGCCAGAAATGTACTCTTGCTTATAGGAGGACACAGATCCTAAGGTTTAACTCCGTTCCTGAAGGCAAATACAGACCAGTGTTCTCATCCATGAAACACACTCTGTTTTCACGCAAGAAGCAAGCTCTTCTTTCCAGGATTTCCAATACAGCAAGAACCATGAGCATGCCCAGAAAAGAAGAACTGTGTTTTCCACTCATAGGGATCATATGGAGTTCAACTCTGCTTATGAAATTGATGCAAACAACAGCTCCTCATACATAAATGCTCTTTAGTTAATAGTGACACATGCGTTGGGTTGATGAACTGTGTAATATCATTTGAGCCCAAAATTCACTTGGTTTACCAGAAATGAACTCTTGCTTGTAGGAGGACACAGACCCTGTGGTTTAACTCCTTTTCTGAAGGGAAATTCACACCAGTGTTCTCATCCATGAAACACACTCCATTTTAACGCAGGAAGCAAGCTCTTCTTTCCAGGGTCTCCAATACAGCAAGAAACATGAGCATGCCCAGAAAAGAAGAACTGTGTTTCCTGCTCATAGGGACCCTATGTAGTTCAACTCTGCTCATGAAACTGATAAAACCACAGCTCCTCTTACATAAATGCTCTTTAGTTGATAGTTTGAATCGCGTTGTGTTCTTGAACTGTGTAAAATCATTTGAGCCAAAAATTCACTGGGTTTATCAGAAATGAACTCTTGGTTTTATGAAGACACAGTTCTGGGGTATAACATCGTTTCTGAAAGGAGATTCAGACCAGTGTTCTCATCCATGAAACACATTCTGTTTTAGTGCAAGAAGCAAGCTCTTCTTTCCAGGGATTCCAATACAGCAAGAACCATGAGCATAACCAGAAAAGAAGAACTGTGTTTGCTACTCATAGGGACCATATTTAGTTCAACTCTGTTTATTAAACTGATACAAAGCACAGCTCCTCTTACATGAATGCTCTTTTGTTGATAGTGAGATTTGCCTTGGGTTCTTGATCGGTGTAATATTGTTTGAGCCAAAAAATCATTATGTTTACCAGAAATGAACTCTTGCTTATAGGAGGACACAGATCCTGAGGTTTAACTCCGTTCCTAAAGGGAAATACAGACCAGTGTTCTCATCCATGAAACACACTCTGTTTTCACGCAAGAAGCAAGCTCTTCTTTCCAGGGTCTCCAATACAGCAAGAACCATGAGCATAACCAGAAAAGAAGAACTGTGTTTGCTACTCATAGGGACCATATTTAGTTCAACTCTGTTTATTAAACTGATACAAAGCACAGCTCCTCTTACATGAATGCTCTTTTGTTGATAGTGAGATTTGCCTTGGGTTCTTGATCGGTGTAATATTGTTTGAGCCAAATAATCATTATGTTTACCAGAAATGAACTCTTGCTTATAGGAGGACACAGATCCTGAGGTTTAACTCCGTTCATGAACGGAAATACAGACCAGTGTTCTCATCCATGAAACACACTCTGTTTTCATGCAAGAAGCAAGCTCTTCTTTCCAGGGTTTCTAATACATCAAGAACCATGAGCATGCTCAGAAAAGAAGAACTGTGTTTCCTACTCATAGGGACCCTATGTAGTTCAACTCTGCTAATGTGACTGATAAAACCACAGCTCCTCTTACAAAAATGCTCTTTAGTTGATAGTTTGAATCGCGTTGTGTTCTTGAACTGTGTCAAATCATTTGAGCCAAAAATTCACTGTGTTTGCCAGAAATGTACTCTTGCTTATAGGAGGACACAGATCCTAAGGTTTAACTCCGTTCCTGAAGGCAAATACAGACCAGTGTTCTCATCCATGAAACACACTCTGTTTTCACGCAAGAAGCAAGCTCTTCTTTCCAGGGTTTCAATACAGCAAGAACCATGAGCATGCCCAGAAAAGAAGAACTGTGTTTTCCACTCATAGGGATCATATGGAGTTCAACTCTGCTTATGAAATTGATGCAAACAACAGCTCCTCATACATAAATGCTCTTTAGTTAATAGTGACACATGCGTTGGGTTGATGAACTGTGTAATATCATTTGAGCCCAAAATTCACTTGGTTTACCAGAAATGAACTCTTGCTTGTAGGAGGACACAGACCCTGTGGTTTAACTCCTTTTCTGAAGGGAAATTCACACCAGTGTTCTCATCCATGAAACACACTCCATTTTAACGCAGGAAGCAAGCTCTTCTTTCCAGGGTTTCCAATACAGCAAGAACCATGAGCATGCCCAGAAAAGAAGAACTGTGTTTCCTACTCATAGGGACCCTATGTAGTTCAACTCTCATCATGAAACTGATAAAACCACAGCTCCTCTTACATAAATGCTCTTTAGTTGATAGTTTGAATCGCGTTGTGTTCTTGAACTCTGTAAAATCATTTGAGCCAAAAATTCACTGGGTTTATCAGAAATGAACTCTTGGTTGTACGAAGACACAGTTCTGGGGTATAACATGGTTTCTGAAAGAAGATTCAGACCAGTGTTCTCATCCATGAAACACATTCTGTTTTAGTGCAAGAAGCAAGCTCTTCTTCCCAGGGATTCCTATACAGCAAGAACCATGAGCATAACCAGAAAAGTAGTACTGTGTTTGCTACTCATAGGGACCATATTTAGTTCAACTCTGTTTATGAAACTGATACAAAGCACAGCTCCTCTTACATAAATGCTTTTTTGTTGATAGTGATATTTGCCTTGGGTTCTTGATCAGTGTAAAATCGTTTGAGCCAAAAAATCATTATGTTTACCAGAAATGAACTCTTGCTTATAGGAGGACACAGATCCTGAGGTTTAACTCCGTTCCTGAAGGGAAATACAGACCAGTGTTCTCATCCATGAAACACACTCTGTTTTCACGCAAGAAGCAAGCTCTTCTTTCCAGGGTTTCCAATACAGCAAGAATCATGAGCATGCCCAGAAAAGAAGAACTGGGTTTCCTACTCATAGGGACCCTATGTAGTTCAACTCTCATCATAAAACTGATAAAACCACAGCTCCTCTTACATAAATGCTCTTTAGTTGATAGTTTGAATCGCGTTGTGTTCTTGAACTGTGTCAAATCATTTGAGCCAAAAATTCACTGGGTTTATCAGAAATGAACTCTTGGTTATACGAAGACACAGTTCTGGGGTATAACATCATTTCTGAAAGGAGATTCAGACCAGTGTTCTCATCCATGAAACACATTCTGTTTTAGTGCAAGAAGCAAGCTCTTCTTTCCAGGGATTCCAATAGAGCCAGACCCATTAGCATAACCAGAAAAGGAGAACTGTGTTTGCTACTCATAGGGACCATATTTAGTTCAACTCTGTTTATGAAACTGATACAAAGCACAGCTCCTCTTACATAAATGCTCTTTTGTTGATAGTGAGATTTGCCTTGGGTTCTTGATCGGTGTAAAATCATTTGAGACAAAAAATCATTATGTTTACCAGAAATGAACTCTTGCTTATAGGAGGACACAGATCCTGAGGTTTAACTCCGTTCATGAAGGGAAATACAGACCAGTGTTCTCATCCATGAAACACACTCTGTTTTCATGCAAGAAGCAAGCTCTTCTTTCCAGGGTTTCTAATACATCAAGAACCATGAGCATGCCCAGAAAAGAAGAACTGTGTTTCCTACTCATAGGGACCCTATGTAGTT
Organism: Onychomys arenicola; assembly: GCA_949786405.1. Classification (NCBI taxonomy): domain Eukaryota; kingdom Metazoa; phylum Chordata; class Mammalia; order Rodentia; family Cricetidae; genus Onychomys; species Onychomys arenicola. The sequence goes on along the minus strand of CATKUM010000019.1, from coordinate 752,530 downwards.
CAACTCTGCTAATGTGACTGATAAAACCACAGCTCCTCCTACAAAAATGCTCTTTAGTTGATAGTTTGAATCGCGTTGTGTTCTTGAACTGTGTCAAATCATTTGAGCCAAAAATTCACTGTGTTTGCCAGAAATGTACTCTTGCTTATAGGAGGACACAGATCCTAAGGTTTAACTCCGTTCCTGAAGGCAAATACAGACCAGTGTTCTCATCCATGAAACACACTCTGTTTTCACGCAAGAAGCAAGCTCTTCTTTCCAGGGTTTCAATACAGCAAGAACCATGAGCATGCCCAGAAAAGAAGAACTGTGTTTTCCACTCATAGGGATCATATGGAGTTCAACTCTGCTTATGAAATTGATGCAAACAACAGCTCCTCATACATAAATGCTCTTTAGTTAATAGTGACACATGCGTTGGGTTGATGAACTGTGTAATATCATTTGAGCCCAAAATTCACTTGGTTTACCAGAAATGAACTCTTGCTTGTAGGAGGACACAGACCCTGTGGTTTAACTCCTTTTCTGAAGGGAAATTCACACCAGTGTTCTCATCCATGAAACACACTCCATTTTAACACAGGAAGCAAGCTCTTCTTTCCAGGGTCTCCAATACAGCAAGAACCATGAGCATGCCCAGAAAAGAAGAACTGTGTTTCCTACTCATAGGGACCCTATGTAGTTCAACTCTGCTCATGAAACTGATAAAACCACAGCTCCTCTTACATAAATGCTCTTTAGTTGATAGTTTGAATCGCGTTGTGTTCTTGAACTGTGTCAAATCATTTGAGCCAAAAATTCACAGGGTTTATCAGAAATGAACTCTTGGTTATACGAAGACACAGTTCTGGGGTATAACATCATTTCTGAAAGGAGATTCAGACCAGTGTTCTCATCCATGAAACACATTCTGTTTTAGTGCAAGAAGCAAGCTCTTCTTTCCAGGGATTCCAATAGAGCCAGACCCATTAGCATAACCAGAAAAGGAGAACTGTGTTTGCTACTCATAGGGACCATATTTAGTTCAACTCTGTTTATGAAACTGATACAAAGCACAGCTCATCTTACATAAATGCTCTTTTGTTGATAGTGAGATTTGCCTTGGGTTCTTGATCGGTGTAAAATCATTTGAGACAAAAAATCATTATGTTTACCAGAAATGAACTCTTGCTTATAGGAGGACACAGATCCTGAGGTTTAACTCCGTTCATGAAGGGAAATACAGACCAGTGTTCTCATCCATGAAACACACTCTGTTTTCATGCAAGAAGCAAGCTCTTCTTTCCAGGGTTTCTAATACATCAAGAACCATGAGCATGCCCAGAAAAGAAGAACTGTGTTTCCTACTCATAGGGACCCTATGTAGTTCAACTCTGCTAATGTGACTGATAAAACCACAGCTCCTCTTACAAAAATGCTCTTTAGTTGATAGTTTGAATCGCGTTGTGTTCTTGAACTGTGTCAAATCATTTGAGCCAAAAATTCACTGTGTTTGCCAGAAATGTACTCTTGCTTATAGGAGGACACAGATCCTAAGGTTTAACTCCGTTCCTGAAGGCAAATACAGACCAGTGTTCTCATCCATGAAACACACTCTGTTTTCACGCAAGAAGCAAGCTCTTCTTTCCAGGGTTTCAATACAGCAAGAACCATGAGCATGCCCAGAAAAGAAGAACTGTGTTTTCCACTCATAGGGATCATATGGAGTTCAACTCTGCTTATGAAATTGATGCAAACAACAGCTCCTCATACATAAATGCTCTTTAGTTAATAGTGACACATGCGTTGGGTTGATGAACTGTGTAATATCATTTGAGCCCAAAATTCACTTGGTTTACCAGAAATGAACTCTTGCTTGTAGGAGGACACAGACCCTGTGGTTTAACTCCTTTTCTGAAGGGAAATTCACACCAGTGTTCTCATCCATGAAACACACTCCATTTTAACACAGGAAGCAAGCTCTTCTTTCCAGGGTCTCCAATACAGCAAGAACCATGAGCATGCCCAGAAAAGAAGAACTGTGTTTCCTACTCATAGGGACCCTATGTAGTTCAACTCTGCTCATGAAACTGATAAAACCACAGCTCCTCTTACATAAATGCTCTTTAGTTGATAGTTTGAATCGCGTTGTGTTCTTGAACTGTGTCAAATCATTTGAGCCAAAAATTCACTGGGTTTATCAGAAATGAACTCTTGGTTATACGAAGACACAGTTCTGGGGTATAACATCATTTCTGAAAGGAGATTCAGACCAGTGTTCTCATCCATGAAACACATTCTGTTTTAGTGCAAGAAGCAAGCTCTTCTTTCCAGGGATTCCAATAGAGCCAGACCCATTAGCATAACCAGAAAAGGAGAACTGTGTTTGCTACTCATAGGGACCATATTTAGTTCAACTCTGTTTATGAAACTGATACAAAGCACAGCTCCTCTTACATAAATGCTCTTTTGTTGATAGTGAGATTTGCCTTGGGTTCTTGATCGGTGTAAAATCATTTGAGACAAAAAATCATTATGTTTACCAGAAATGAACTCTTGCTTATAGGAGGACACAGATCCTGAGGATTAACTCCGTTCATGAAGGGAAATACAGACCAGTGTTCTCATCCATGAAACACACTCTGTTTTCATGCAAGAAGCAAGCTCTTCTTTCCAGGGTTTCTAATACATCAAGAACCATGAGCATGCCCAGAAAAGAAGAACTGTGTTTCCTACTCATAGGGACCCTATGTAGTTCAACTCTGCTAATGTGACTGATAAAACCACAGCTCCTCTTACAAAAATGCTCTTTAGTTGATAGTTTGAATCGCGTTGTGTTCTTGAACTGTGTCAAATCATTTGAGCCAAAAATTCACTGTGTTTGCCAGAAATGTACTCTTGCTTATAGGAGGACACAGATCCTAAGGTTTAACTCCGTTCCTGAAGGCAAATACAGACCAGTGTTCTCATCCATGAAACACACTCTGTTTTCACGCAAGAAGCAAGCTCTTCTTTCCAGGGTTTCAATACAGCAAGAACCATGAGCATGCCCAGAAAAGAAGAACTGTGTTTTCCACTCATAGGGATCATATGGAGTTCAACTCTGCTTATGAAATTGATGCAAACAACAGCTCCTCATACATAAATGCTCTTTAGTTAATAGTGACACATGCGTTGGGTTGATGAACTGTGTAATATCATTTGAGCCCAAAATTCACTTGGTTTACCAGAAATGAACTCTTGCTTGTAGGAGGACACAGACCCTGTGGTTTAACTCCTTTTCTGAAGGGAAATTCACACCAGTGTTCTCATCCATTAAACACACTCCATTTTAACACAGGAAGCAAGCTCTTCTTTCCAGGGTCTCCAATACAGCAAGAACCATGAGCATGCCCAGAAAAGAAGAACTGTGTTTCCTACTCATAGGGACCCTATGTAGTTCAACTCTGCTCATGAAACTGATAAAACCACAGCTCCTCTTACATAAATGCTCTTTAGTTGATAGTTTGAATCGCGTTGTGTTCTTGAACTGTGTCAAATCATTTGAGCCAAAAATTCACTGGGTTTATCAGAAATGAACTCTTGGTTTTACGAAGACACAGTTCTGGGGTATAACATCGTTTCTGAAAGGAGATTCAGACCAGTGTTCTCATCCATGAAACACATTCTGTATTAGTGCAAGAAGCAAGCTCTTCTTTCCAGGGATTCCAATACAGCAAGACCCATGAGCATAACCAGAAAAGAAGAACTGTGTTTGCTACTCATAGGGACCATATTTAGTTCAACTCTGTTTATGAAACTGATACAAAGCACAGCTCCTCTTACATAAATGCTCTTTTGTTGATAGTGAGATTTGCCTTGGGTTCTTGATGGGTGTAAAATTGTTTGAGCCAAAAAATCATTATGTTTACCAGAAATGAACTCTTGCTTATAGGAGGACACAGATCCTGAGGTTTAACTCTGTTCCTGAAGAGAAATACAGACCAGTGTTCTCATCCATGAAACACATTCTGTTTTAGTGCAAGAAGCAAGCTCTTCTTTCCAGGGATTCCAATACAGCAAGAACCATGAGCATAACCAGAAAAGAAGAACTGTGTTTGCTACTCATAGGGACCATATTTAGTTCAACTCTGTTTATTAAACTGATACAAAGCACACCTCCTCTTACATGAATGCTCTTTTGTTGATAGTGAGATTTGCCTTGGGTTCTTGATCGGTGTAATATTGTTTGAGCCAAAAAATCATTATGTTTACCAGAAATGAACTCTTGCTTATAGGAGGACACAGATCCTGAGGTTTAACTCCGTTCCTGAAGAGAAATAGAGACCAGTGTTCTCACCCATGAAACACACTCTGTTTTCACGCAAGAAGCAAGCTCTTCTTTCCAGGGTTTCCAATACAGCAAGAACCATGAGCATGCCCAGAAAAGAAGAACTGTGTTTCATACTCATAGGGACCCTATGTAGTTCAACTCTCATCATGAAACTGATAAAACCACAGCTCCTCTTACATAAATGCTCTTTAGTTGATAGTTTGAATCGCGTTGTGTTCTTGAACTCTGTAAAATCATTTGAGCCAAAAATTCACTGGGTTTATCAGAAATGAACTCTTGGTTGTACGAAGACACAGTTCTGGGGTATAACATCGTTTCTGAAAGGAGATTCAGACCAGTGTTCTCATCCATGAAACACATTCTGTTTTAGTGCAAGAAGCAAGCTCTTCTTCCCAGGGATTCCTATACAGCAAGAACCATGAGCATAACCAGAAAAGAAGTACTGTGTTTGCAACTCATAGGGACCATATTTAGTTCAACTCTGTTTATGAAACTGATACAAAGCACAGCTCCTCTTACATAAATGCTTTTTTGTTGATAGTGAGATTTGCCTTGGGTTCTTGTTCAGTGTAAAATCGTTTGAGCCAAAAAATCATTATGTTTACCAGAAATGAACTCTTGCTTATAAGAGGACACAGATCCTGAGGTTTAACTCTGTTCCTGAAGGGAAATACAGACCAGTGTTCTCATCCATGAAACACATTCTGTTTTAGTGCAAGAAGCAAGCTCTTCTTTCCAGGGATTCCAATACAGCAAGAACCATGAGCATAACCAGAAAAGAAGAACTGTGTTTGCTACTCATAGGGACCATATTTAGTTCAACTCTGTTTATTAAACTGATACAAAGCACAGCTCCTCTTACATGAATGCTCTTTTGTTGATAGTGAGATTTGCCTTGGGTTCTTGATCGGTGTAATATTGTTTGAGCCAAAAAATCATTATGTTTACCAGAAATGAACTCTTGCTTATAGGAGGACACAGATCCTGAGGTTTAACTCCGTTCCTGAAGGGAAATACGGACCAGTGTTCTCATCCATGAAACACACTCTGTTTTCACGCAAGAAGCAAGCTCTTCTTTCCAGGGTTTCCAATACAGCAAGAACCATGAGCATGCCCAGAAAAGAAGAACTGGGTTTCCTACTCATAGGGACCCTATGTAGTTCAACTCTCATCATGAAACTGATAAAACCACAGCTCCTCTTACATAAATGCTCTTTAGTTGATAGTTTGAATCGCGTTGTGTTCTTGAACTGTGCAAAATCATTTGAGCCAAAAATTCACTGGCTTTATCAGAAATGAACTCTTGGTTTTACGAAGACACAGTTCTGGGGTATAACATCGTTTCTGAAAGCAGATTCAGACCAGTGTTCTCATCCATGAAACACATTCTGTTTTAGTGCAAGAAGCAAGCTCTTCTTTCCCGGGATTCCTATACAGCAAGAACTATGAGCATAACCAGAAAAGAAGTACTGTGTTTGCTACTCATAGGGACCATATTTAGTTCAACTCTGTTTATGAAACTGATACAAAGCACAGCTCCTCTTACATAAATGCTTTTTTGTTGATAATGAGATTTGCCTTGGGTTCTTGATCAGTGTAAAATCGTTTGAGCCAAAAAATCATTATGTTTACCAGAAATGAACTCTTGCTTATAGGAGGACACAGATCCTGAGGTTTAACTCTGTTCCTGAAGGGAAATACAGACCAGTGTTCTCATCCATGAAACACATTCTGTTTTAGTGCAAGAAGCAAGCTCTTCTTTCCAGGGATTCCCATACAGCAAGAACCATGAGCATAACCAGAAAAGAAGAACTGTGTTTGCTACTCATAGGGACCATATTTAGTTCAACTCTGTTTATTAAACTGATAAAAAGCACAGCTCCTCTTACATGAATGCTCTTTTTTTGATAGTGAGATTTGCCTTGGGTTCTTGATCGGTGTAATATTGTTTGAGCCAAAAAATCATTATGTTTACCAGAAATGAACTCTTGCTTATAGGAGGACACAGATCCTGTGGTTTAATTCCGTTCCTGAAGGGAAATACAGACCAGTGTTCTCATCCATGAAACACACTCTGTTTTCACGCAAGAAGCAAGCTCTTCTTTCCAGGGTTTCTAATACATCAAGAACCATGAGCATGCCCAGAAAAGAAGAACTGGGTTTCCTACTCATAGAGAACCTATGTAGTTCAACTCTGCTCATGAAACTGATAAAACCACAGCTCCTCTTACAAAAATGCTCTTTAGTTGATAGTTTGAATCGCGTTGTGTTCTAGAACTGTGTCAAATCATTTGAGCCAAAAATTCACTGGGTTTACCAGAAATGTACTCTTGCTTATAGGAGGACACCAATCCTAAGGTTTAACTCCGTTCCTGAAGGGATATACAGACCAGTGTTCTCATCCATGAAACACACTCTGTTTTCACGCAAGAAGCAAGCTCTTCTTTCAAGGGTTTCCAATACAGCCAGAACCATGAGCATTCCCAGAAAAGAAGAACTGTGTTTTCCACTCATAGGGATCATATGGAGTTCAACTCTGCTTATGAAATTGATGCAAACAACAGCTCCTCATACATAAATGCTCTTTAGTTAATAGTGACACAAGCATTGGGTTGATGAACTGTGTAATATCATTTGAGCCGAAATTTCACTTCGTTTACCAGAAATGAACTCTTGCTTGTAGGAGGACACAGATCCTGTAGTTTAACTCCGTTTCAGAAGGGAAATTCAGACCAGTGTTCTCATCCATGAAACACACTCCGTTTTAACGCAGGAAGCAAGCTCTTCTTTCCAGGGTCTCCAATACAGCAAGAACCATGAGCATGCCCAGAAAAGAAGAACAGTGTTTCCTACTCATAGGGACCCTATGTAGTTCAACTCTGCTCATGAAACTGATAAAACCACAGCTCCTCTTACATAAATGCTCTTTAGTTGATAGTTGAATCGCGTTGTGTTCTTGAACTGTGTCAAATCATTTGAGCCTAAAATTCACTGGGTTTATCAGAAATGAACTCTTGGTTTTACGAAGACACAGTTCTGGGGTATAACATTGTTTCCGACAGGAGATTCAGACCAGTGTTCTCATCCATGAAACACATTCTGTTTTAGTACAAGTAGCAAGCTCCTCTTTCCAGGGATTCCAATACAGCAAGAACCATGAGCATAACCAGAAAAGAAGAACTGTGTTTGCTACTCATAGGGACCATATTTAGTTCAACTCTGTTTATGAAACTGATACAAAGCACAGCTCCTCTTACATAAATGCTCTTTTGTTGATAGTGAGATTTGCCTTGGGTTCTTGATCGGTGTAAAATTGTTAGAGCCAAAAAATCATTATGTTTACCAGAAATGAACTCTTGCTTATAGGAGGACACAGATCCTGAGGTTTAACTCTGTTCCTGAAGGGAAATACAGACCAGTGTTCTCATCCATGAAACACATTCTGTTTTAGTGCAAGAAGCAAGCTCTTCTTTCCAGGGATTCCAATACAGCAAGAACCATGAGCATAACCAGAAAAGAAGAACTGTGTTTGCTACTCATAGGGACCATATTTAGTTCAACTCTGTTTATTAAACTGATACAAAGCACACCTCCTCTTACATGAATGCTCTTTTGTTGATAGTGAGATTTGCTTTGGGTTCTTGATCGGTGTAATATTGTTTGAGCCAAAAAATCATTATGTTTACCAGAAATGAACTCTTGCTTATAGGAGGACACAGATCCTGAGGTTTAACTCCGTTCCTGAAGGGAAATAAGGACCAGTGTTCTCATCCATGAAACACACTCTGTTTTCACGCAAGAAGCAAGCTCTTCTTTCCAGGGTTTCTAATACATCAAGAACCATGAGCATGGCCAGAAAAGAAGAACTGTGTTTCCTACTCATAGGGACCCTATGGAGTTCAACTCTGCTCATGAAACTGATAAAACCACAGCTCCTCTTACAAAAATGCTCTTTAGCTGATAGTTTGAATCGCGTTGTGTTCTTGAACTGTGTCAAATCATTTGAGCCAAAAATTCACTGGGTTTACCAGAAATGTACTCTTGCTTATAGGAGGACCCCGATCCTAAGGTTTAACTCCGTTACTGAAGGGAAATACGGACCAGTGTTCTCATCCATGAAACACACTCTGTTTTCACGCAAGAAGCAAGCTCTTCTTTCCAGGGTTTCCAATACAGCAAGAACCATGAGCATGCCCAGAAAAGAAGAACTGTGTTTTCCACTCATAGGGATCATATGGAGTTCAACTCTGCTTATGAAATTGATGCAAACAACAGCTCCTCATACATAAATGCTCTTTAGTTAATAGTGACACATGCATTGGGTTGATGAACTGTGTAATATCATTTGAGCCCAAAATTCACTTGGTTTACCAGAAATGAACTCTTGCTTGTAGGAGGACACAGATCCTGTAGTTTAACTCCGTTTCAGAAGGGAAATTCAGACCAGTGTTCTCATCCATGAAACACACTCCGTTTTAACGCAGGAAGCAAGCTCTTCTTTCCAGGGTCTCCAATACAGCAAGAACCATGAATATGCCCAGAAAAGAAGAACTGGGTTTCCTACTCATAGGGACCCTATGTAGTTCAACTCTCCTCATGAAACTGATAAAACCACAGCTCCTCTTACATAAATGCTCTTTAGTTGATAGTTTGAATCGCGTTGTGTTCTTGAACTGTGTCAAATCATTTGAGCCAAAAATTCACTGGGTTTATCAGAAATGAACTCTTGGTTTTACAAAGACACAGTTCTGGGGTATAACATCGTTTCTGAAAGGAGATTCAGAACAGTGTTCTAATCCATGAAACACATTCTGTTTTAGTGCAAGAAGCAAGCTCTTCTTTCCAGGGATTCCTATACAGCAAGAACCATGAGCATAACCAGAAAAGAAGTACTGTGTTTGCTACTCATAGGGACCATATTTAGTTCAACTCTGTTTATGAAACTGATACAAAGCACAGCTCCTCTTACATAAATGCTTTTTGGTTGATAGTGAGATTTGCCTTGGGTTCTTGATCAGTGTAAAATCGTTTGAGCCAAAAAATCATTATGTTTACCAGAAATGAAATCTTGCTTATAGTAGGACACAGATCCTGAGGTTTAACTCCGTTCCTGAAGGGAAATACAAACCAGTGTTCTCATCCATGAAACACACTCTGTTTTCATGCAAGAAGCAAGCTCTTCTTTCCAGGGTTTCTAATACAGCAAGAAACATGAGCATGCCCAGAAAATAAGAACTGTGTTTCCTACTCATAGGGACCCTATGTAGTTCAACTCTGCTCATGAAACTGATAAACCCACAGCTCCTCTTACAAAAATGCTCTTTTGTTGATAGTTTGAATCGCGTTGTGTTCTTGAACTTTGTCAAATCATTTGAGCCAAAAATTCACTGTGTTTACCAGAAATGTACTCTTGCTTATAGGAGGACACAGATCCTGAGGTTTAACTCCGTTCCTGAAGGGAAATACAGACCAGTGTTCTCATCCATGAAACACACTCTGTTTTCACGCAAGAAGCAAGCTCTTCTTTCCAGGGTTTCTAATATAGCAAGAACCATGAGCATGCCCAGAAAAGAAGAACTGTGTTTCCTACTCATAGGGACCCTATGTAGTTCAACTCTGCTCATGAAACTGATAAAACCACAGCTCCTCTTACAAAAATGCTCTTTAGTTGATAGTTTGAATCGCTTTGTGTTCTTGAACTGTGTCAAATCATTTGAGCCAAAAATTCATTGGGTTTACCAGAAATGTACTCTTGCTTATAGGAGGACACCGATCCTAAGGTTTAACTCCGTTCCTGAAGGGAAATACGGACCAGTGTTCTCATCCATGAAACACTCTCTGTTTTCACGCAAGAAGCAAGCTCTTCTTTCCAGGGTTTCCAATACAGCCAGAACCATGAGCATGCCTAGAAAAGATGAACTGTGTTTTCCACTCATAGGGATCATATGGAGTTCAACTCTGCTTATGAAATTGATGCAAACAACAGCTCCTCATACATAAATGCTCTTTAGTTAATAGTGACACATGCATTGGGTTGATGAACTGTGTAATATCATTTGAGCCCAAAATTCACTTGGTTTACCAGAAATGAACTCTTGCTTGTAGGAGGACACAGATCCTGTAGTTTAACTCCGTTTCAGAAGGGAAATTCACACCAGTGTTCTCATCCATGAAACACTCCGTTTTAACGCAGGAAGCAAGCTCTTCTTTCCAGGGTCTCCATACAGCAAGAAACACGAGCATGCCCAGAAAAGAAGAACTGGGTTTCCTGCTCATAGGGACCCTATGTAGTTCAACTCTGCTTATGAAACTGATAAAACCACAGCTCCTCTTACATAAATGCTCTTTAGTTGATAGTTTGAATCGCGTTGTGTTCTTGAACTGTGTCAAATAATTTGAGCCAAAAATTCACTGGGTTAATAGAATTGAACTCTTGGTTTTACGAAAACACAGTTCTGGGGTATAACATCATTTCTGAAAGGAGATTCAGACCAGTGTTCTCATCCATGAAACACATTCTGTTTTAGTGCAAGAAGCAAGCTCTTCTTTCCAGGGTTTCTAATACATCAAGAACCATGAGCATAACCAGAAAAGGAGAACTGTGTTTGCTACTCATAGGGACCATATTTAGTTCAACTCTGTTTATGAAACTGATACAAAGCACAGCTCCTCTTACATAAATGCTCTTTTGTTGATAGTGAGATTTGCCTTGGGTTCTTGATCGGTGTAAAATCATTTGAGACAAAAAGTCATTATGTTTACCAGAAATGAACTCTTACTTATAGGAGGACACAGATCCTGAGGTTTAACTCCATTCCTGAAGGAAATACAGACCAGTGTTCTCATCCATGAAACACACTCTGTTTTCATGCAAGAAGCAAGCTCTTCTTTCCAGGGTTTCTAATACATCAAGAACCATGAGCATGCCCAGAAAAGAAGAACTGTGTTTCCTACTCATAGGGACCCTATGTAGTTCAACTCTGCTAATGTAACTGATAAAACCACAGCTCCTCTTACAAAAATGCTCTTTAGTTGATAGTTTGAATCGCGTTGTGTTCTTGAAGTGTGTCAAATCATTTGAGCCAAAAAATTAACTGTGTTTGCCAGAAATGTACTCTTGCTCATAGGAGGACACAGATCCTATGGTTTGACTCCGTTCCTGAACGGAAATACAGACCAGTGTTCTCATCCATGAAACACACTCTGTTTTCATGCAAGAAGCAAGCTCTTCTTTCCAGGGTTTCTAATACATCAAGAACCATGAGCATGCCCAGAAAAGAAGAACTGTGTTTCCTACTCATAGGGACCCTATGTAGAAAAACTCTGCTAATGTGACTGATAAAACCACAGCTCCTCTTACAAAAATGCTCTTTAGTTGATAGTTTGAATCGCGTTGTGTTCTTGAACTGTGTCAAATCATTTGAGCCAAAAATTCACTGTGTTTGCCAGAAATGTACTCTTGCTTATAGGAGAACACAGATCCTAAGGTTTAACTCCGTTCCTGAAGGCAAATACAGACCAATGTTCTCATCCATGAAACACACTCTGTTTTCATGCAAGAAGCAAGCTCTTCTTTCCAGGGTTTCCAATACAGCCAGAACCATGAGCATGCCCAGAAAAGAAGAACTGTGTTTTCCACTCATAGGGATCATATGGAGTTCAACTCTGCTTATGAAATTGATGCAAACAACAGCTCCTCATACATAAATGCTCTTTAGTTAATAGTGACACATGCGTTGGGTTGATGAACTGTGTAATATCATTTGAGCCCAAAATTCACTTGGTTTACCAGAAATGAACTCTTGCTTGTAGGAGGACACAGACCCTGTGGTTTAACTCCTTTTCTGAAGGGAAATTCACACCAGTGTTCTCATCCATGAAACACACTCCATTTTAACGCAGGAAGCAAGCTCTTCTTTCCAGGGTCTCCAATACAGCAAGAACCATGAGCATGCCCAGAAAAGAAGAACTGTGTTTCCTACTCATAGGGACCCTATGTAGTTCAACTCTGCTCATGAAACTGATAAAACCACAGCTCCTCTTACATAAATGCTCTTTAGTTGATAGTTTGAATCGCGTTGTGTTCTTGAACTGTGTCAAATCATTTGAGCCAAAAATTCACTGGGTTTATCAGAAATGAACTCTTGGTTTTACGAAGACACAGTTCTGGGGTATAACATCGTTTCTGAAAGGAGATTCAGATCAGTGTTCTCATCCATGAAACACATTCTGTTTTAGTGCAAGAAGCAAGCTCTTCTTTCCAGGGATTCCAATACAGCAAGAACCATGAGCATAACCAGAAAAGAAGAACTGTGTTTGCTACTCATAGGGACCATATTTAGTTCAACTCTGTTTATGAAACTGATACAAAGCACAGCTCCTCTTACATAAATGCTCTTTTGTTGATAGTGAGATTTGCCTTGGGTTCTTGATCGGTGAAAATTGTTTGAGCCAAAAAATCATTATGTTTACCAGAAATGATCTCTTGCTTATAGGAGGACACAGATCCTGAGGTTTAACTCTGTTCCTGATGGGAAATACAGACCAGTGTTCTCATCCATGAAACACATTCTGTTTTAGTGCAAGAAGCAAGCTCTTCTTTCCAGGGATTCCAATACAGCAAGAACCATGAGCATAACCAGAAAAGAAGAACTGTGTTTGCTACTCATTTGGACCATATTTAGTTCAACTCTGTTTATTAAACTGATACAAAGCACAGCTCCTCTTACATGAATGCTCTTTTGTTGATAGTGAGATTTGCCTTGGGTTCTTGATCGGTGTAATATTGTTTGAGCCAAAAAATCATTATGTTTACCAGAAATGAACTCTTGCTTATAGGAGGACACAGATCCTGAGGTTTAACTCCGTTCCTGAAGGGAAATACAGACCAGTGTTCTCATCCATGAAACACACTCTGTTTTCACGCAAGAAGCAAGCTCTTCTTTCCAGGGTTTCTAATACAGCAAGAACCATGAGCATGCCCAGAAAAGAAGAACTGTGTTTCCTACTCATAGGGACCCTATGTAGTTCAACTCTGCTCATGAAACTGATAAAACCACAGCTCCTCTTACAAAAATGCTCTTTAGTTGATAGTTTGAATCGCGTTGTGTTCTTGAACTGTGTCAAATCATTTGAGCCAAAAATTCACTGTGTTTGCCAGAAATGTACTCTTGCTTATAGGAGGACACAGATCCTAAGGTTTAACTCCGTTCCTGAAGGCAAATACAGACCAGTGTTCTCATCCATGAAACACACTCTGTTTTCACGCAAGAAGCAAGCTCTTCTTTCCAGGGTTTCCAATACAGCAAGAACCATGAGCATGCCCAGAAAAGAAGAACTGTGTTTTCCACTCATAGGGATCATATGGAGTTCAACTCTGCTTATGAAATTGATGCAAACAACAGCTCCTCATACATAAATGCTCGTTAGTTAATAGTGACACATGCGTTGCGTTGATGAACTGTGTAATATCATTTGAGCCCAAAATTCACTTGGTTCACCGGAAATGAACTCTTGCTTGTAGGAGGACACAGACCCTGTGGTTTAACTCCTTTTCTGAAGAGAAATTCACACCAATGTTCTCATCCATGAAACACACTCCATTTTAACGCAGGAAGCAAGCTCTTCTTTCCAGGGTCTCCAATACAGCAAGAACCATGAGCATGCCCAGAAAAGAAGAACTGTGTTTCCTACTCATAGGGACCCTATGTAGTTCAACTCTCCTCATGAAACTGATAAAACCACAGCTCCTCTTACATAAATGCTCTTTAGTTGATAGTTTGAATCGCGTTGTGTTCTTGAACTGTGTCAAATCATTTGAGCCAAAAAATTAACTGTGTTTGCCAGAAATGTACTCTTGCTCATAGGAGGACACAGATCCTATGGTTTGACTCCGTTCCTGAACGGAAATACAGACCAGTGTTCTCATCCATGAAACACACTCTGTTTTCACGCAAGAAGCAAGCTCTTCTTTCCAGGGTTTCCAATACAGCAAGAACCATGAGCATGCCCAGAAAAGAAGAACTGTGTTTTCCACTCATAGGGATCATATGGAGTTCAACTCTGCTTATGAAATTGATGCAAACAACAGCTCCTCATACATAAATGCTCGTTAGTTAATAGTGACACATGCGTTGCGTTGATGAACTGTGTAATATCATTTGAGCCCAAAATTCACTTGGTTCACCGGAAATGAACTCTTGCTTGTAGGAGGACACAGACCCTGTGGTTTAACTCCTTTTCTGAAGAGAAATTCACACCAATGTTCTCATCCATGAAACACACTCCATTTTAACGCAGGAAGCAAGCTCTTCTTTCCAGGGTCTCCAATACAGCAAGAACCATGAGCATGCCCAGAAAAGAAGAACTGTGTTTCCTACTCATAGGGACCCTATGTAGTTCAACTCTCCTCATGAAACTGATAAAACCACAGCTCCTCTTACATAAATGCTCTTTAGTTGATAGTTTGAATCGCGTTGTGTTCTTGAACTGTGTCAAATCATTTGAGCCAAAAAATTAACTGTGTTTGCCAGAAATGTACTCTTGCTCATAGGAGGACACAGATCCTATGGTTTGACTCCGTTCCTGAACGGAAATACAGACCAGTGTTCTCATCCATGAAACACACTCTGTTTTCATGCAAGAAGCAAGCTCTTCTTTCCAGGGTTTCTAATACATCAAGAACCATGAGCATGCCCAGAAAAGAAGAACTGTGTTTCCTACTCATAGGGACCCTATGTAGAAAAACTCTGCTAATGTGACTGATAAAACCACAGCTCCTCTTACAAAAATGCTCTTTAGTTGATAGTTTGAATCGCGTTGTGTTCTTGAACTGTGTCAAATCATTTGAGCCAAAAATTCACTGTGTTTGCCAGAAATGTACTCTTGCTTATAGGAGAACACAGATCCTAAGGTTTAACTCCGTTCCTGAAGGCAAATACAGACCAATGTTCTCATCCATGAAACACACTCTGTTTTCATGCAAGAAGCAAGCTCTTCTTTCCAGGGTTTCCAATACAGCCAGAACCATGAGCATGCCCAGAAAAGAAGAACTGTGTTTTCCACTCATAGGGATCATATGGAGTTCAACTCTGCTTATGAAATTGATGCAAACAACAGCTCCTCATACATAAATGCTCTTTAGTTAATAGTGACACATGCGTTGGGTTGATGAACTGTGTAATATCATTTGAGCCCAAAATTCACTTGGTTTACCAGAAATGAACTCTTGCTTGTAGGAGGACACAGACCCTGTGGTTTAACTCCTTTTCTGAAGGGAAATTCACACCAGTGTTCTCATCCATGAAACACACTCCATTTTAACGCAGGAAGCAAGCTCTTCTTTCCAGGGTCTCCAATACAGCAAGAACCATGAGCATGCCCAGAAAAGAAGAACTGTGTTTCCTACTCATAGGGACCCTATGTAGTTCAACTCTGCTCATGAAACTGATAAAACCACAGCTCCTCTTACATAAATGCTCTTTAGTTGATAGTTTGAATCGCGTTGTGTTCTTGAACTGTGTCAAATCATTTGAGCCAAAAATTCACTGGGTTTATCAGAAATGAACTCTTGGTTTTACGAAGACACAGTTCTGGGGTATAACATCGTTTCTGAAAGGAGATTCAGATCAGTGTTCTCATCCATGAAACACATTCTGTTTTAGTGCAAGAAGCAAGCTCTTCTTTCCAGGGATTCCAATACAGCAAGAACCATGAGCATAACCAGAAAAGAAGAACTGTGTTTGCTACTCATAGGGACCATATTTAGTTCAACTCTGTTTATGAAACTGATACAAAGCACAGCTCCTCTTACATAAATGCTCTTTTGTTGATAGTGAGATTTGCCTTGGGTTCTTGATCGGTGAAAATTGTTTGAGCCAAAAAATCATTATGTTTACCAGAAATGATCTCTTGCTTATAGGAGGACACAGATCCTGAGGTTTAACTCTGTTCCTGATGGGAAATACAGACCAGTGTTCTCATCCATGAAACACATTCTGTTTTAGTGCAAGAAGCAAGCTCTTCTTTCCAGGGATTCCAATACAGCAAGAACCATGAGCATAACCAGAAAAGAAGAACTGTGTTTGCTACTCATTTGGACCATATTTAGTTCAACTCTGTTTATTAAACTGATACAAAGCACAGCTCCTCTTACATGAATGCTCTTTTGTTGATAGTGAGATTTGCCTTGGGTTCTTGATCGGTGTAATATTGTTTGAGCCAAAAAATCATTATGTTTACCAGAAATGAACTCTTGCTTATAGGAGGACACAGATCCTGAGGTTTAACTCCGTTCCTGAAGGGAAATACAGACCAGTGTTCTCATCCATGAAACACACTCTGTTTTCACGCAAGAAGCAAGCTCTTCTTTCCAGGGTTTCTAATACAGCAAGAACCATGAGCATGCCCAGAAAAGAAGAACTGTGTTTCCTACTCATAGGGACCCTATGTAGTTCAACTCTGCTCATGAAACTGATAAAACCACAGCTCCTCTTACAAAAATGCTCTTTAGTTGATAGTTTGAATCGCGTTGTGTTCTTGAACTGTGTCAAATCATTTGAGCCAAAAATTCACTGTGTTTGCCAGAAATGTACTCTTGCTTATAGGAGGACACAGATCCTAAGGTTTAACTCCGTTCCTGAAGGCAAATACAGACCAGTGTTCTCATCCATGAAACACACTCTGTTTTCACGCAAGAAGCAAGCTCTTCTTTCCAGGGTTTCCAATACAGCAAGAACCATGAGCATGCCCAGAAAAGAAGAACTGTGTTTTCCACTCATAGGGATCATATGGAGTTCAACTCTGCTTATGAAATTGATGCAAACAACAGCTCCTCATACATAAATGCTCGTTAGTTAATAGTGACACATGCGTTGCGTTGATGAACTGTGTAATATCATTTGAGCCCAAAATTCACTTGGTTCACCGGAAATGAACTCTTGCTTGTAGGAGGACACAGACCCTGTGGTTTAACTCCTTTTCTGAAGAGAAATTCACACCAATGTTCTCATCCATGAAACACACTCCATTTTAACGCAGGAAGCAAGCTCTTCTTTCCAGGGTCTCCAATACAGCAAGAACCATGAGCATGCCCAGAAAAGAAGAACTGTGTTTCCTACTCATAGGGACCCTATGTAGTTCAACTCTCCTCATGAAACTGATAAAACCACAGCTCCTCTTACATAAATGCTCTTTAGTTGATAGTTTGAATCGCGTTGTGTTCTTGAACTGTGTAAAATCATTTGAGCCAAAAATTCACTGGGTTTATCAGAAATGAACTCTTGGTTTTACGAAGACACAGTTCTGGGGTATAACATCATTTCTGAAAGGAGATTCAGACCAGTGTTCTCATCCATGAAACACATTCTGTTTTAGTGCAAGAAGCAACCTCTTCTTTCCAGGGATTCCTATACAGCAAGAACCATGAGCATAACCAGAAAAGAAGTACTGTGTTTGCTACTCATAGGGACCATATTTAGTTCAACTCTGTTTAAGAAACTGATACAAAGCACAGCTCCTCTTACATAAATGCTTTTTTGTTGATAGTGAGATTTGCCTTGGGTTCTTGATCAGTGTAAAATCGTTTGAGCCAAAAAATCATTATGTTTACCAGAAATGAACTCTTGCTTATAGTAGGACACAGATCCTGAGGTTTAACTCCGTTCCTGAAGGGAAATGCAGACCAGTGCTCTCATCGACGAAACACACTCTGTTTTCATGCAAGAAGCAAGCTCTTCTTTCCAGGGTTTCTAATACATCAAGAACCATGAGCATGCCCAGAAAAGAAAAACTGTGCTTCCTACTCATAGGGACCCTATGTAGTTCAACTCAGTTAATGTAACTGATAAAACCACAGCTCCTCTTACAAAAATGCTCTTTAGTTGATAGTTTGAATCGCGTTGTGTTCTTGACCTGTGTCAAATCATTTGAGCCAAAAATTCACTGTGTTTGCCAGAAATGTACTCTTGCTTATAGGAGGACACAGATCCTAAGGTTTAACTCCGTTCCTGAAGGCAAATACAGACCAGTGCTCTCATCCATGAAACACACTCTGTTTTTACGCAAGAAGCAAGCTCTTCTTTCCAGAGTTTCCAATACAGCAAGAACCCTGAGTATGCCCAGAAAAGAAGAACTGTGTTTTCCACACATAGGGATCATATGGAGTTCAACTCTGCTTATGAAATTGATGCAAACAACAGCTCCTCATACATAAATGCTCTTTAGTTAATAGTGACACATGCATTGGGTTGATGAACTGTGTAATATCATTTGAGCCCAAAATTCACTTGGTTTACCAGAAATGAACTCTTGCTTGTAGGAGGACACAGACCCTGTGGTTTAACTCCTTTTCTGAAGGGAAATTCACACCGGTGTTCTCATCCATGAAACACACTCCGTTTTAACACAGGAAGCAAGCTCTTCTTTCCAGGGTCTCCAATACAACAAGAACCATGAGCATGCCCAGAAAAGAAGAACTGTGTTTCCTACTCATAGGGACCCTATGTAGTTCAACTCTACTCATGAAACTGATAAAACCACAGCTCCTCTTACATAAATGCTCTTTAGTTGATAGTTTGAATCGCGTTGTGTTCTTGAACTGTGTAAAATCATTTGAGCCAAAAATTAACTGGGTTTATCAGAAATGAACTCTTGGTTTTACAAAGACACAGTTCTGGAGTATAACATCATTTCTGAAAGGAGATTCAGACCAGTGTTCTAATCCATGAAACACATTCTGTTTTAGTGCAAGAAGCAAGCTCTTCTTTCCAGGGATTCCTATACAGCAAGAACCACGAGCATAACCAGAAAAGAAGAACTGTGTTTGCTACTCATAGGGACCATATTTAGTTCAACTCTGATTATGAAACTGATACAAAGCACAGCTCCTCTTACATAAATGCTCTTTTGTTGATAGTGAGATTTGCCTTGGGTTCTTGATCGGTGTAAAATTGTTTGAGCCAAAAAATCATTATGTTTACCAGAAATGTACTCTTGCTTATAGGAGGACACAGATCCTGAGGTTTAACTCCGTTCCTGAAGGGAAATACAGACCAGTGTTCTCATCCATGAAACACACTCTGTTTTCACGCAAGAAGCAAGCTCTTCTTTCCAGGGTTTCTAATACATCAAGAACCATGAGCATGCCCAGAAAAGAAGAACTGTGTTTCCTACTCATAGGGACCCTATGTAGTTCAACTCTGCTCATGAAACTGATAAAACCACAGCTCCTCTTACAAAAATGCTCTTTAGTTGATAGTTTGAATCGCGTTGTGTTCTTGAACTGTGTCAAATCATTTGAGCCAAAAATTCACTGGGTTTACCACAAATGAACTCTTGCTTGTAGGAAGACACAGATCCTGGGGTTTAACTCCATTTCTGAAGGGAAATTCAGACCAGAGTTCTCATCCATGAAACCCATGCTGTTTTCATGCAAGAAGAAAGCCCTTCTTTCCAGCTTCACCTATACAGCAAGAACCATGGGCAGGCCCAGAAAAAAAGAACTGTGTTTCCTACTCATTGGGACCATATGTAGATCAACTCTACTTATGAAACTGATACAAACCACAGCTCCTCTTACATAAATACTCTTTAGTTAATAGTGAGGATCACGTTGGTTCTAGAACTCTGTAAAATCATTTGAACCCAAAATTCACTTGGTTTACCTGAAATGAACTCTTGCTTGTAGGAAGACACAGACCATGGGGTTTAACTCCGTTTCTGAAGGAAATTCAGACCATTGTTCTCATCCATGAAACACATGCTGTTTTAACACAAGAAGCAACCTCTTCTTTCCAGACTCTCCAATACAGGAAGAACCATGAGAATGCCCAGAAAAAGTAAACTGTGTTTTCTACTCATACTGACCATATGTAGTTCAACTCTGCTTATGAAACAGATACAAACGAAAGCTCCACTTACATAAATTATCTTTAGTTAATAGTGAGAATCGCGTTGGTTCTAGAACTCTGTAAAATAATTTGAAACCAAAATTTACTTGGTTTACCAGAAATTAACTCTTGCTTGTAGGAATACACAGACCCTGTGATTGAACTCCGTTTCTGACAGGAAATTCAGACCAGAGTTCTCATCCATGAAACATACTCTGTTTTAACGCAAGAAACAAGCTCTTCTTTACAGTTTCTCCAATACAGCAAGTACAAAGAGCATGCCCTCAAAAAAAGAACTGTGTTTCCTACTCATACGGACCATATGTAGTTGAACTCTGCTTAAGAATCTGATACAAACCACAGCTCCTCTTACGTAAATTCTGTTGAGTTAATAGAGGTAATCGCGTTGGTTTCGTGAACTGCTAAAATTCATTTGAGCCCAAAATTCACTTGGTATACCAGAAATGAACTCTTGCTTGTAGGAAGACATAGATCCTGGGGTTTAACTCTGTTACTGAAGGGAATTTCAGACCAATGTTCTCATCCATGAAACCCATGCTGTTTTAACGCAAGAAGCATCCTCTTCTTTCCAGTGTCTCCAATACAGCAAACACCATGAGCATGCCCAGAATAAAATAACTGTGTTTCCTACTCATAGGGACCATATGTACTTCAACTCTGCTTATGAAACTGATACAAACCACAGCTCCTCTTACATAATTGCTGTTAAGTTAATAGTTAGAATCATGTTGGGTTCGAGAACTGTGTAAAATCATTTGAGCCCAAAATTCACTTCATTTACCAGAAATGAACTCTTGCTTGTAGGAAGACACAGATCCTGGGGTTCAACTCCATTTCTTAAGGGAAATTCAGACCAGTGTTCTCATGCAGAAAACACACTCTGTTTTAACGCAAGAAACAAGCTCTTCTTTACAGTGTCTCCAATACAGCAAGTACAAAGAGCATGCCCTCAAAAAAAGAACTGTGTTTCCTACTCATACGGACCATATGTAGTTGAACTCTGCTTAAGAATCTGATACAAACCACAGCTCCTCTTATGTAAATTCTGTTGAGTTAATAGAGGTAATCGCGTTGGTTTCGAGAACTGCTAAAATTCATTTGAGCCCAAAATTCACTTGGTATACCAGAAATGAACTCTTGCTTGTAGGAAGACACACATCCTGTGGTACAACTCTGTTTCTGAAGGAAAATTCAGACCAGTGTTCTCATCCATGAAACACACTGTGTTTTAACGCAAGAAGCAAGCTCTTCCTTCCAGCGTCTCCAATACAGCAAAACAATGAGCATGCCCAGAAAAAAAGAACTCTGCTCCTACTCATACGGACCATATGTAGTTCAACTCTGCTTATGAAACAGATACAAACCACAGCTCCACTTACATAAATTCTCTTGAGTTAATAGTGAGAATCGTGTTGGGTTCGAGAATTGTGCAAAGTCATTTGAGCGGAAAATCCACTTCGTGTACCAGAAATGAACTCTTGATTGTAGGAAGACACAGATCCTGGGGTTTAACTCTGTTTCTGAAGTGAAATTCAGACCAGTGTTCTCATGCAGAAAACACACTCTGTTTTAATGCAAGAAACAAGCTCTTTTTTCCAGTGTCTCCAATACAGCAACTACAAAGAGCATGCCATCAAAACAAAAACTGTGTTTCCTACTCATAGGGAGCATATGTACATCAACTCTACTTATGAAACTCATAAAAACCACAGCTCCACTTATTTAAAGGCTCTTTAGTTAATAGTGAGGATCGCTTTGTGTTCTTGAGCTGTGTAAAATCATTTGAGCCCAAAATTCACTTGGTATACCAGAAATGAACTCTTGCTTGTAGGAAGACACACATCCTGTGGTGTAACTCTGTTTCTGAAGGAAAATTCAGACCAGTGATCTCATCCATGAAACACACTAAGTTTTAACGCAAGAAGCAAGCTCTTCTTTCCAGCGTCTCTAATGCAGCAAAACAATGAGCAAGCCCAGAAAAAATAACTCTGTTCCCTACTCATAAGGACCATATGTAGTTCAACTCTGCTTATGAAACAGATACAAACCACAGCTCCACTTACATAAATTCTCTTGAGTTAATAGTGAGAATTGCGTTGGGATCGCGAACTGCTAAAAATCATTTGAGCCCAAAATTCACTGGGTTTACCAGAAATGAACTCTTGCTTGTAGCAAGACACAGATCCAGGGGTTTAACTCCGTTTCTGAAGGGAATTCAGACCAGTGTTCTCATCCATAAAAGTCATGCTGATTTAAGGCAAGAATGATCCTCTTCTTTCCAGAGTCTCCAATACAGCAAAAACCATGAGAATGCCCAGAAAAAAAGAACTGTGTTTCCTACACACACAGATCACTTACAGTTCAAGTCTGCTTAAGAAACTGATAAAAACCACAACTCCACATAGATGAATGCTCTTTAGTTAATAATGAGAATCACAATGGGTTTCTGAACTCTGTAAAATCATTTTTGCCCAAAATTTACTTGGTTTACCAGAAATGAACACTTTCTTGTAGGAAGACACAGATCCCGTGGTTTAACTGTTTCTGAATGGAAATTAAGACCAGTGTTCTCATCCATGAAACACACTCTGTTTTACCTCAAAAAGCAAGCTCTTCTTTCCATAGTCTCCAATACAGCAAAAACCATGAGCATGCCCAGAAAAAAAGAACTCTGTTTCCTACTCATACAGATCATATGCAGTTCAACTCTGCTTAAGAAACTGATAAAAACCACAGCTCCACTTACATAAATGCTCTTTAGTTAATAGTGAGAATCGCGTTGGGTTTGAGAATTGTGTAAAATCATTTGAGCCCAAAATTCACTGGGTTTTCCAGGAATGCACTCTTGCTTGTAGGAATACACAGATCCTGGGGTTTAACTCTGTTTCTGAAGGGAAATTCAGACCAGTGTTCTCATCCATGAAACACACTCTGTTTTAATGGAAGAAGCAAGCTCTTCTTTCCATCGTCTCAAATACAGCAAAAACCAAGAGCATGCCCAGAAAAAAAGACCTGTGTTTCCTACTCATAAGGACCATATGTAGTTCAACTCTGCTAATGAAAGAGAAACAAAATACAGCTCCACTTACATAAATTCTCTTTAGTTAATAGTGAGAATCACGTTGGTTCTAGAACTCTGTAAAATCATTTGAACCCAAAATACACTTGGTTTACCAGAAATGAACTCTTGCTTGTAGAAAGACACAGACCATGGGGTTTAACTCCATTTCTGACGGAAAATTCAGACCAGAGTTCTCATCCATGAAACACACTATGTTTTAACGCAAGAAACAAGCTCTTCTTTCCAGCATCTCCAATAGAGCAAGAACAATGAGCATGCCCCCAAAAAAGAATTGTGTTTCCTACTCATTCAGATCATATGTAGTTCAACTCTGCTTAAGAAACTGATACAAACCACAGCTCCTATTATGTAAATTCTCTTGAGTTAATAGTGAGAAAGGGATTGGGTTCGTGAACTGTTAAAAATCATTTGAGCCCAAAATTCACTGGGTTTAC
The DNA here is from genome assembly GCA_949786405.1 of Onychomys arenicola. Lineage (NCBI taxonomy): Eukaryota > Metazoa > Chordata > Mammalia > Rodentia > Cricetidae > Onychomys > Onychomys arenicola. Next base: position 728,794 of record CATKUM010000019.1, on the reverse strand, counting down.
CAGAAATGAACTCTTGCTTGTAGGAAGAAACAGATCCTGGGGTTTACCTCCATTACTGAAGGGAAATTCAGACCAGTGTTCTCATCCATGAAACACACTCTGTTTTAACGCAAGAAGCAAGCTCTTCTTTCCAGCGTCTCCAATACAACAGGAACCATGTTCATGGCCAGAAAAAAATACCTGTGTTTCCCACTCATATGGACCATATGTAGTTCAACTCTGCTTATGAAACTGATACAAACCACAGCTCCTCTTACATTAATGCTCTTTAATTAATAGTGAGAATCGTGTTGGGTTCGAGAACTGTGTAAAATCAATTGAGCCCAAAATTCACTTCGTTTACCAGAAATGAACTCTTGCTTGTAGAAAGACACAGATCCTGGGGTTTAACTCTGTTTCTGAAGGGAAATTCAGACCAGTGTTCTCATGCAGAAAACACACTCTGTTTTAACGCAAGAAACAAGCTCTTCTTTCCAGTGTCTCCAATACAGCAAGTACAAAGAGCATGCCCTCACAAAAGAACTGTGTTTCCTACTAATAGGGACCATATGTAGATCAACTCTACTTATGAAACTGATACAAACCACAGCTCCACTTACATAAAGGCTCTTTAGTTAATAGTGAGGATCGCTTTGTGTTCTTGAACTGTGTAAAATCATTTGAGCCCAAAATTCACTTGGTATACCAGAAATGAACTCTTGCTTGTAGGAAGACACACATCCTGTGGTGTAACTCTGTTTCTGAAGGAAAATTCAGACCTGTGTTCTCATCCATGAAACACACTAAGTTTTAACGCAAGAAGCAAGCTCTTCCTTCCAGCATCTCCAAAACAGCAAAACAATGAGCATGTCCAGAAAAAAATAACTCTGTTTCCTACTCATTCGGACCATATGTAGTTCAACTCTGCTTATGAAACAGTTACAAACCACAGCTCCACTTACATAAATTCTCTTGAGTTAATAGTTAGAATCGCGTTGGGTTCATGAACTGCTAAAAATCATTTGAGCCCAAAATTCACTGGGTTTACCAGAAATGAACTCTTGCTTGTAGGAAGACACAGATCCTGGGGTTTAACTCCATTTCTGAAGGGAAATTCAGACCAGTGTTCTCATCCATGAAACACACTCTGTTTTAAGGCAAGAAGCCAGCTCTTCTTTCCAGCGTCTCCAATACAGCAAAAAAAAATGTTCATGGCCAGAAAAAAAGAACTGTGTTTTCTACTCACACAGATCATATGCAGTTTAACTCTGCTTAAAAAAATGATAAAAACCACAGCTCCACTTACACAAATACTCTTTAGTTAATAGTGAGAATCACAATGTGTTTTTGAACTCTGTAAAATCATTTTTGCCCAAATTTACTTGGTTTACCAGAAATGAACACTTTCTTGTAGGAAGACACAGATCCTGTGGTTTAACTCTGTTTCTGAAGGGAAATTCAGACCAGTGTTCTCATCCATTAAACACACTCTGTTTTAACGCAAGAAGCAAGCTCTTCTTTCCTTCGTCTCCAATACAGCAAAAACAATGTGCATGCCCAGAAAAAAAGAACTCTGCTCCTACTCATACGGACCATATGTAGTTCAACTCTGCTTATGAAACTGATACAAACCACAGCTCCTCTTACATAAATGCTCTTTAGTTAATAGTGAGAATCGTGTTGGGTTCGAGAATTGTGCAAAGTCATTTGAGCGGAAAATCCACTTCGTGTACCAGAAATGAACTCTTGATTGTAGGAAGACACAGATCCTGGGGTTTAACTCTGTTTCTGAAGTGAAATTCAGACCAGTGTTCTCATGCAGAAAACACACTCTGTTTTAATGCAAGAAACAAGCTCTTTTTTCCAGTGTCTCCAATACAGCAACTACAAAGAGCATGCCATCAAAACAAGAACTGTGTTTCCTAATCATAGGGAGCATATGTAGATCAACTCTACTTATGAAACTGATAAAAACCACAGCTCCACTTATTTAAAGGCTCTTTAGTTAATAGTGAGGATCGCTTTGTGTTCTTGAGCTGTGTAAAATCATTTGAGCCCAAAATTCACTTGGTATACCAGAAATGAACTCTTGCTTGTAGGAAGACACACATCCTGTGGTGTAACTCTGTTTCTGAAGGAAAATTCAGACCAGTGATCTCATCCATGAAACACACTAAGTTTTAACGCAAGAAGCAAGCTCTTCTTTCCAGCGTCTCTAATACAGCAAAACAATGAGCATGCCCAGAAAAAATAACTCTGTTTCCTACTCATAAGGACCATATGTAGTTCAACTCTGCTCATGAAACAGATACAAACCACAGCTCCACTTACATAAATTCTCTTGAGTTAATAGTGAGAATTGCGTTGGGATCGCGAACTGCTAAAAATCATTTGAGCCCAAAATTCACTGGGTTTACCAGAAATGAACTCTTGCTTGTAGCAAGACACAGATCCAGGGGTTTAACTCCGTTTCTGAAGGGAATTCAGACCAGTGTTCTCATCCATAAAAGTCATGCCGATTTAAGGCAAGAATGATCCTCTTCTTTCCAGAGTCTCCAATACAGCAAAAACCATGAGAATGCCCAGAAAAAAAGAACTGTGTTTCCTACACACACAGATCACTTACAGTTCAAGTCTGCTTAAGAAACTGATAAAAACCACAACTCCACATAGATGAATGCTCTTTAGTTAATAATGAGAATCACAATGGGTTTCTGAACTCTGTAAAATCATTTTTGCCCAAAATTTACTTGGTTTACCAGAAATGAACACTTTCTTGTAGGAAGACACAGATCCTGTGGTTTAACTCTGTTTCTGAATGGAAATTAAGACCAGTGTTCTCATCCATGAAACACACTCTGTTTTACCTCATGAAGCAAGCTCTTCTTTCCATAGTCTCCAATACAGCAAGAACCATGAGCATGCCCAGAAAAAAAGAACTCTGTTTCCTACTCATACAGATCATATGCAGTTCAACTCTGCTTAAGAAACTGATAAAAACCACAGCTCCACTTACATAAATGCTCTTTAGTTAATAGTGAGAATCGCGTTGGGTTTGAGAATTGTGTAAAATCATTTGAGCCCAAAATTCACTGGGTTTTCTAGGAATGCACTCTTGCTTGTAGGAGTACACAGATCCTGGGGTTTAACTCTGTTTCTGAAGGGAAATTCAGACCAGTGTTCTCATCCATGAAACACACTCTGTTTTAATGGAAGAAGCAAGCTCTTCTTTCCATCGTCTCAAATACAGCAAAAACCAAAAGCATGCCCAGAAAAAAAGACCTGTGTTTCCTACTCATAAGGACCATATGTAGTTCAACTCTGCTAATGAAAGAGAAACAAAATACAGCTCCACTTACATAAATTCTCTTTAGTTAATAGTGAGAATCATGTTGGTTCTAGAACTCTGTAAAATCATTTGAACCCAAAATACACTTGGTTTTCCAGAAATGAACTCTTGCTTGTAGAAAGACACAGACCCTGGGGTTTAACTCCATTTCTGACGGAAAATTCAGACCAGAGTTCTCATCCATGAAACACACTATGTTTTAACGCAAGAAACAAGCTCTTCTTTCCAGCATCTCCAATAGAGCAAGAACAATGAGCATGCCCCCAAAAAAAGAATTGTTTTTCCTACTCATTCAGATCATATGTAGTTCAACTCTGCTTAAGAAACTGATACAAACCACAGCTCCTTTTATGTAAATTGTCTTGAGTTAATAGTGAGAAAGGGACTGGGTTCGTGAACTGCTAAAAATCATTTGAGCCCAAAATTCACTGGGTTTACCAGAAATGAACTCTTGCTTGTAGGAAGAAACAGATCCTGGGGTTTACCTCCATTACTGAAGGGAAATTCAGACCAATGTTCTGATCCATGAAACCCATGCTGTTTTAACGCAAGAAGCATCCTCTTCTTTCCAGTGTCTCCAATACAGCAAACACCATGAGCATGCCCAGAAAAAAAAAACTGTGTTTCCTACTGATAGGTTCATATGTAGTTCAACTCTGTTTATGAAACTGATACAAACCACAGCTCCTCTTACATTAATGCTCTTTAATTAATAGTGAGAATCGTGTTGGGTTCGAGAACTGTGTAAAATCATTTGAGCCCAAAATTCACTTCGTTTACCAGAAATGAACTCTTGCTTGTAGAAAGACACAGACCCTGGGGTTTAACTCCATTTCTGATGGAAAATTCAGACCAGAGTTCTCATCCATGAAACACACTATGTTTTAACGCAAGAAACAAGCTCTTCTTTCCAGCATCTCCAATAGAGCAAGAACAATGAGCATGCCCCCAAAAAAGAATTGTGTTTCCTACTCATTCAGATCATATGTAGTTCAACTCTGCTTAAGAAACTGATACAAACCACAGCTCCTATTATGTAAATTCTCTTGAGTTAATAGTGAGAAAGGGATTGGGTTCGTGAACTGCTAAAAATCATTTGAGTCCAAAATTCACTGGGTTTACCGGAAATGAACTTTGATTTTAGAAAGACACAGATCCTGGTGTTTAACTCTGTTTCCAAAGTGAAATTCAGACCAGAGTTCTCATGCCTGAAACACACTCTGTTTCATGGAACAAGCAAGCTCTTCTTTCCAGCATCTCCAGTACAGCAAGAACCATGAGCATGCCCACAAAAAAAGAACTGTGTTTCCTACTCATAGAGACCATATGTAGATCAACTCTGCTTATGAAACTGATACAAACCACAGCTCGTCTTACATAAATGCTCTTTAGTTAATAGTGACAATCGCGATGGGTTTCTGAACTGTGTAAAATCATTTGAGCCCTAAATTCACTTGGTTTAACAGAAATGAACTCTTGTTTGTAGGAAGACACAGATCATGTGGTTTAACTCTGTTTCTGAAGGGAAATTCAGACCAGTTTTCTCATCCATGAAATACACTCTGTTTTAAAACAACAATCAAGCTCCTCTTTCCAGCTTCTCCAATACAACCAGAACCATGTACATGGCAAGAAAAAAAGACTTGTGTTTCCTACTCATAGGCAACATATATAGTTCAACTCTGCTTAAGAAACTGATACAAACCACAGCTCCTCTTACGTAAAATCTCTTGACTTAATATTGAGAATCGTGTTGGATTAGTGAACTGCTAAAAATCATTTGAGCCCAAAATTCAATTGGTTTACCAGAAATGAATTCTTGATTGTAGGAAGACACCGATCCTAGGGTTTAACTCCTTTTCTAAATCGAAATTCAGACCTGAGTTCTCAACCCTGAAACACACTCTATTTTCATGCATGAAGCAAGCTCTTCTTTCCAGCGTCTCCAATACAGCAAGAACCATGAGAATGCCCAGAAAAAAGAACTGTGTTTCCTACTCATACAGATCATATGCAGTTCAACTCTGCTTAAGAAACTGATAAAAACCACAGCTCTACTTACATAAATGCTCTTTAGTTATTAGTGAGAATCACAATGGGTTTCTGAACTTTGTAAAATCATTTGAGTCCAAAATTTACTTGGTTTACCAGAAATGAATACTTTCTTCTAGGAAGACACAGTTCTTGTGGTTTAACTCTGTTTCTGAAGGGAAATTCAGACCAGTGTTCTCATGCATGAAACACACTCTGTTTTAACGCAAGAAGCAAGCTCTTCTTTCCAGTGTCTCCAATAGAGCAAGAACCATTTTCATGCCCAGAAAAAAAGACATGTGTTTCCTACTCATACAGACCACATGAAGTTCATCTCTCCTTATGAAACTGATACAAATCACAGCTCGTCTTACATAAATGCTCTTTAGTTAATAGTGACAATCGTGATGGGTTTCTGAACTGTGTAAAATCATTTGAGCCCAAAATTCACTTGGTTTACCAGAAATGAACTCTTGCTTGTAAGAAGACACAGATCCTGTGGTTTAACTCTGTTTTTGAAGGGAAATTCAGACCAGTGTTCTCATCCATGAAACATACTCTGTTTTCACGCAAGAAGCAAGTTCTTCTTTCCAGCATCTCCAATACAGCAAGAACCATGTTCATGGCCAGAATAAAAGACCTGTGTTTCCTACTCATACGGACCATATGTAGTTCAACTCTGCTTATTTAACTGATACAAACCACAGCTCCTCTTACATAAATTCTCTTTAGTTAATAGTGAGAATCACATTGGGTTCTAGAACTGTGTAAAATCTTTTGAGCCCAAAATTCACTGGGTTTACCAGAAATGAACTTTGCTTGTAGGAAGACACAGATACTGGGGTTTCACTCCGTTTCTGAAGGGAAATTCAGACGAGAGTTCTCATGCCTGAAACACACTCTGTTTCACGCAAGAAGCAAGCTCTTCTTTCCAGTGTCTCCAGTACAGCAAGTAATATGAGCATGCCCAGAAAAAGTGAACTGTGTTTCCTCCTCATAGTGACCATATGTATATCAACTCTGCTTATGAAACTGATACAAACCTCAGCTTGTCTTACATAAATGCTCTTTAGTTAATAGTGACTGTAGCTAGAGTTTTCCTGCTTGGCCCAGTTAGGACAAATCTCTCTTACCCGCCAGTCCCACAGTTGCTCAGACCCAACCAAGAAAGCACATAGAAACTTACATTGTTTACAAACTGTATGGCTGTGTCAGGCTTCTTGTTATCTGCTTCTTCTATCATAAATTAACCCATTTCTGTTAGTCTATACTTTGCCACATGGCTTGTGGTTTACCAGTGTCTTTACATGTTGCTTTTCATGGTGGGCTGGCGGTGTCTCTCTCCAGTCTTCTACTTCCCAGAATTCTCTTCTCTCTTGTCCCGCCTATACTTCCTGCCTGGCCACTGGCCAATCAGAACTTTATTTACACAGAGCAATATCCACAGCACTTCCTCTTTTCTTTTTTTTAAGGAAGATTTTAACTTTTACATAAGTACAATTACATATAACAAAACAATTATCAAGCAAGAATTATAGTTACAATATTAAAGAAGATATCCTATCTATCTTATATAAAGTTTTATATCTAACTTATCTTGTATCATAACTGAGGAAATTATAACTATCTAGTCTTCAACCACATCAAAGACCTCAGAAGTATATAATATTTCCTGAGAACCTGGAGAAGGATGCAAGCATTTTTCGGGAGTCTTGCAAGAGTAGACAGAGACACCTGGCAGCCTGGACAATCACCTAATATTCCTTTGAAAAGTTGGGGCATCTGTGTTCAGCCCACAGGGCTAGAGTCTCTTGGTCACTTCTCTCAGTGTCCTGTAGAATGTCTGGCAGTTTCCTTTGCGAAGAAGGAACCTGAAGGACCATTTTGTCAAACAAAGTTCAGTTGTCACCTTTTTATGGGTCCTGCATGTCCATTTGATCAAGCAGTCCAGGCAAGAACAGTTTCTTGCCCAAATGGCTATTTTTGCCAAGGTGGAGATAAACTCCATATGAAGTGTCTTCAATGCCCATCTCTGAAGTAAATCCGGTGCTGCCAGGAGCAGACATGTCTCACTGTCCAGAAAGTCTAAATTTTAAAAGTATTTTAAATGCCATATTCTGTAGGTCTTTGAAGTATTTGAAGATTACCTATCTATCTGAAATATCTCTATGTATATGTAGAAAACTTAAGTAACATGGCTATGAGTATGATTATCATAGATGACTAATTATTAATCTATTTTTAATTATCCATTACAATTTAAAATGAGCTATATAAACATAATACCTTAAACAAGAGTAGAAATATACATACAATATACCAAAATTAACTTTAAGTTTGTATCAATAGACTAAACTCTATACCAATGTAAAACATTTTAAACAAGTTGTTGCTCTTTAGAAGTAAGTTCCGTAATCTACCCTTTCATCCTATTATATCTGTATCATATCCCCTTTTCTTGTTTAGAAAGAGATCTCATTTATAATCAAACTGCTTTAAAGAAAAATATTGGTTTTTCTCTGTCCCATACCAGAGGGCTCTTCTGATTTGGGACACAAGAATCTCTTAACCTTTTCTTTTAGCAATATGTCTGGGTTTAGAGAAGGAGTGAGCCAATTCCATCTCCAAAGCCAGCTTGATAATTTTGGGAATGTGGGCGTAGTTTCTCTTACTACTTCCTGCTGGAAGGGGGCAATGCATCTTATGGGGACACAAAGAAAATTTTAGGATTATGTAGTAGTCCATTAGGGTGAACCTCTGAGCCAGTTGCCTTGAAACCATTCTGGATGTTTGATCATCTGGGCCATGGCGTCATCGGAGACTTTTCAGGTGGTCTTGGCTGATCAAACCTGATGTATCTTAATCTGGAACAAATCCATAGCCTCTGGCTTTCTGTGGAAACAAAAGCAGAGACTCCTTTCCAAAGCAACATATCCTTATGTCCAAATTTCGAAGTCAAGGTACCTTTAAAATTTACATATTTGTTTAACTCAACAGTTTTTATGATTAAATCTTTTTCTGTGGATAAAAATCCCAAAGACAAGACAAACAAGATTCTCTGTGTAATATCCACCTTTGTATGATTGAAACGCCACTGTGGTTGCTGGCTCCACCCATCTCAGCTTCCCAACATGGCGGTGGTACAGTTTACCGCCAGCTTTGGGTCTGGAGCCATGAGTACCATCAACTATCACAAGCAGTTCTATCAAAGCAGGGCATAGACAAGAAACCTTTTTTTTTTTTTAACTAGCCAAGGCTAAAGGGAACCACAGAAGCAGTGAAGGGTAAGGTTTTCTGCTTTGGCTATGACCTCGTGGTTTTTAACTCTGCAACTGGCTCTGTGTTTCTTATTTAACATGCAGGATACATCTACAAGTGACAATCGCAATGGGTTTCTGAACTGTGTAAAATCATTTGAGCCCAAAATTCTCTTGGTTTACCAGAAATGAACTCTTGGTTGTAGGAAGACACAGATCCTGTGGTTTAACTCTGTTTCTGAAGGGAAATTTAGACCAGTGTTCTCATCCATGAAACATACTCTGTTTTCACGCAAGAAGCAAGCTCTTCTTTCCAGCGTCTCCAATACAGCAAGAACCATGTTCATGGCCAGAAAAAAAGACCTGTGTTTCCTACTCATACGGACGATATGTAGTTCAACAATGCTTATTTAACTGAGAGAAACCACAGCTCCTCTTACGTAAATTCTCTTTAGTTAATAGTGAGAATCACGTTGGGTTCTAGAACTGTGTAAAATCATTTGAGCCCAAAATTCACTTCGTTTACCAGAAATGAACTCTTTCTTGGAGGAAGACACAGATCCTGGGGTTTAACTCCGTTTCTGAAGGGAATTCAGACCAGTGTTCTCATCCATGAAACTCATGCCATTTTAACACAAGAATGATCCTCTTCTTTCCAGAGTCTCCAATACAGCAAGAACCATGAGAATACCCTGAAAAAAAGAACTGTGTTTCCTACTCATACAGATCATATGCAGTTCAACTCTGCTTAAGAAACTGATAAAAACCACAGCTCCACTTACATAAATGCTCTTTAGTTAATAGTGAGAATCGCGTTTGGTTCGAGAACTGTGTAAAATCATTTGAGCCCAAAATTCACCTGGTTTTCCAGGAATGCACTCTTGCTTGTAGGAAGACACAGATCCTGGGGTTTAACTCCGTTTCTGAAGGGAAATTCAGACCAGTGTTCTAAGCCATGAAACACACTCTATTTTAAAGCAAGAATCAAGTTCTTCTTACCTGCATCTCCAATACAGCAAGAACAATGAGCATGCCCTCAAAAAAAGAACTGTGTTTCCTACTCATTCAGATCATATACAGTTCAACTCTGCTTATGAAACTGAAACAAACCACAGCTCCTCTTACATAAATGCTCTTTATGTAATAGTGGGAATCGCGTTGGGTTCAGGAACTGTGTAAAATCATTTGGGCCCAAAATTCACTGGGTTTACCAGAGAAGAACTCTAGCTTGTAGGAAAACACAGATCCTGGGGTTTAACTCCGTTTCTGAAGGGAAATTCAGACCAGTGTTCTCATCCATGAAACACACTCTGTTTTAAGGCAAGAAGCAAGCTCTTCTTTCCAGCGTCTCCAATAGAGCAAGAAACATGTTCATGGCCAGAAAAAAGACCTGTGTTTCCTACTCATACGGACCATATTTAGTTCAACACTGCTTAAGAATCTGATACAAAGCACAGCTCCTCTTACGTAAATTCTCTTGAGTTAATAGTGAGAGTCACCTTGGGTTCGTGAACTGCCCAAAACCATTTAGCCCAAAATTGACTGGGTTTACCAGAAATGAACTCTTGCTTGTAGGAAGACACAGATCCTGGGTTTAACTCCGATTCTGAAGGAAAATTCAGACCAGAGTTCTCGAACCCTGAAAAACACTTTGTTTTAATGCAAGAAGCAAGCTCTTCATTACAGCGTCTACAATACAGCAAGAACCATGAGCATGCCAACAAAAAAGAACTGTGTTTCCTACTGATACAGACCATATGTAGATCAACTCTGCTTATGAAACTGATACAAACCACAGTTCCCCTTACATAAATGCTTTTAGTTAATAGTGAGAATCGCGTTGGGTTCGTGAACTGTGTAAAATCATTTGAGCCCAAAATTCACTGGGTTTACCAGAAATGAACTCTTGCTTGTAGGAAGACACAGATACTGGGGTTTAACTCTGATTCTGAAGGGAAATTCAGACCACTGTTCTCATCCATGAAACACACTCTGTTTTCAATCAAGAAGCAAGCCCTTCTTTCCAGAGTATCCAATCCAACAAGAACCATGAGCATGCCCTGAAAAAAAGAACTGTGTTTACTACTCATATAGACCATATGTAGTTCAACACTGCTTATGAAACTGATAAAAACCACAGCTACTCTTACATAAATGCTGTTTAGTTAATAGTGAGATTCGCGTAGGGTTCTTGAACTGTGAAATTCTATGGGGCCCAAAATTCACGTTGTTTGCCAGAAATGAAATCTTGCTTGTAGAAAGACACAGATCTTGGGGTTTAACTCCGTTTCTGAAGGGAAATTAAGACCAGAGTTCTCATCCATGTAACACACTCTGTTTTAATGCAAGAAGCAAGCTCTTCTTTCCAGGGTCTCCAATAGAGCAAGAACCATGAGCATGCCCTCAAAAATGAACTGTGTTTCCTAATCATACGGACCATATGTAGATCAATTCTGCTTATGAAACTGATACAAACCATAGCTCCTCTTACATAAATGCTCTTTAGTTAATTGTGACAATTGCTTTGGGTTCGTGAACTGTGTAAAATCATGTGAACCCAAAATTCAGTGGGTTTACCAGAAAAGAACTCTTGCTTGTATGAAGACAGAGATCATGCGGTTTAACTCCGAATATGAAGGGAAATTCAGACCAGTGTTCTCATCCATGAAACACACTCTGTTTTCATGTAATAAGCAAGCACTTCTTTCTAGCGTCTCCAATACATCCAGAAACATGAGCATGCCCAGAAAACCAGAACTGTGTTTCCTCTTCATACAGACTATATGCAGTTCAACTCTGCTTATGAAACTGATACAAACCACAGCTCCTCTTACATAAATGCTCTTTTGCAATAGTGAGAATCGCGTTGCGGTTCGTGAACTGTGTAAAATCATTTTAGCCCAAAATTCACTGGGTTTACCAGAAATGAACTCTTGCTTGTATGAAGACACAGTTCCTGGGGTTTAACTACGTTTCTGAACGGAACTTCAGACCAGAGTTCTCATCCGTGAAAAACACTCTGTTTTAAGGAAAGAAGCATCCTCTTCTTTCAAGTCTCTCCAATACAGCAAGAACCATGAGCATGCCCACAAAAAAAAAAAAAAACTGTGTTTCCTACACATACGGACCATATGTTGAGCAACTGTGCTTCTGAAATTGATACAGATCACAGCCCTTCTTACATAAATGCTCTTTAGTTAATAGTGATAATCGCGTTGGGTTCTAGAAATGTGTAAAATCATTTGAGCCCAAAATTCACATTGTTTCCCAGAAATGAACTCTTGCGGGTAGGAAGACACTGATCCTGGGGTTTAACTCGGTTTCTGTAGAGAAATTCAGACCAGTGTTCTCATTAATGAAACACACTCTGTTTTAATGCAAGAAGCAAGCTCTTCTTTCCAGCGTCTCCAATACAGCAAGAAACATGAGAATGCCCTGTAAAAAAGAAATGTATTTCCTACTCATACGGACCATATGTAGTTCAACTCTGCTTATGAAACTAATACAAACCACAGCTAGTCTTACATAAATGCTCTTTTGGCAATAGTGAGAATCGCGTTCAGGTTCGTGAACTGTGTAAATCATTTGAGCTCAAAATTCACTGGGTATACCAGAAATGAACTCTTGCTTGTAGGAAGACACAGATCCTGGGGTTTAATTCCGATTCTGAAGGCAAATTCAGACCACAGTTCTCATCCCTGAAAAACACTCTGTTTTAAGGCAAGAAGCATCCTCTTCTTTCGAGCGTCTCCAATACAGCAAGAACCATGAGCATGCACTCAAAAAAGAACTGTGTTTCCTACTCATTCGGACCATATGTAGTTCAACACTGCTTATGAAAATGATACAAATCACAGCTCCTCTTACATAAATGCTCTTTAGATAATAGTTAGAATTGTGTTGGTTTTGTGCACTGTTTAAAATCATTTCAGCCCAAAATTCAATGGGTTTAACTGAAATGAACTCTTGCTTGTACGAACACACAGACACTGTGGTTTAACTCTGATTCTGAATGAAAATTCAGACCAGTGTTCTCATCCATTAAACACACTCTGTTTTCCTGCAAGAAGCAAGCTCTTCGTTCCAGCGTCTCCAATACAGCAAGAAACAGGAGCATGCCCTCAAAAAAGAACTGTGCTTCTGACTCATACAGACCCTATGTAGTTCAACTCTGCTTATGAAACTGATACAAACCACAGCTCCACTTACCAAAATGCTCTTTAGGCAATAGTGAGAATCGCGTTGAGGTTCATGAACTGTGTAAAATCATTTCAGCCCAAAATTCACTTTGTTTACCAGAAATGAACTCTTGATTGTAGGAAGACACAGATCCTGGGGTTTAACTACGTTTCTGAAGGAAAAATCAGACCAGCATTCTCATCCATGTAATACACTCTGTTTTAACGTAAGAAGCAAGCTCTTCTTTCCAGCGTGTCCAATACAGCAAGAACCATATTCATGCCCTGAAAAAAAGAACTGTCTTTCCTACTCATACGGACCATTTGTAGTTCAACTATGCTTATGAAACTGGTACAAACCACAGCTACTCTTACATAAATGCTCTTTAGTTAATAGCGAGAGTCCCATTGGGTTCTTGAACTGTGTAAAATCATTTGGTCCCAAAATTCTCTTGGTTTCCCAGAAATGAACACTTGCTGGGGGAAGACACAGATCCTGGGGTTTAACTCCGTTTCTGTAGGGAAATTCAGACCAGAGTTCTCATCCATGAAACACACTCTGTTTTCCCGCAAGAAGCAAACTCTTCTTTCCAGCATCTCCAATAGAGCAACACCATGAGCATGCCTAGAAAAAAGAGCTGTGTTTCCTACTCATATGGACCATATGTAGTTCGACTCTGCTTATGAAACTGATACAAACCACTGCACCTCTTACATAAATGCTCTTTAGGCAATAGTGAGATTCGTGTTTAGGTTCGTGAACTGTGCAAAATCATTTGAGTCCAAAAATCCCTGCGTTTACCAGGAATGAACTCTTGCTTGTAGGAAGACAGAGATCCTGGAGTTTAACTCCGTTTCTGAAGGGAAATTCAGACCAGAGTTCTCATCCATGAAACACACTCTGTTTTAATGCAACTAGCAAGCTCTTCTTTCTAGAATCTCTTATACAACAAGAAAAATGAGCATGCCCAGAAAAAAGAACTGAGGTTCCTAGTCATACGGACCATATGTAATTCAACTCTGAATATGAAACTAATACAATCCAAAGCTCCTTTTACATAAATGCTCTTTAGTTAATAGTTAGAATCGCGTTGGGTTCGTGCACTGTGTAAAATAATTACAGCCAAATTTCACTGGGTTTACCAGAAATGATCTCTTGCTTGTAGGAACACACAGATCCTGTGGTTTAACTCCGTTTCTGAAGGGAAATTCAGACCAGTGTTCTCATCAATGAAACACATGCTGCTTTAACGCAGGAAGCATCCTCTTCTTTCCAGCGTCTCCAATACAGCAAAACCATGAGCATGCCCAGAAAAAAGGAACTGTGTTTCCTACTCATACAGACCATATGCAGATCAACTGTTTTTATGAAACTGATACAAACCACTTATCCTTTTACATAAATATTCTTTAGGTAATACTGGGAATCGCGTTGTGTTAGTGAACTGTGTAAAATCATTTGAGCCAAAATTAACTTGGTTTACCAGAAATGAACTCTTGCTTGTAGGAAGACACTGATCCTGGTGTTTAACTCCATTTCTGAAGGGAAAATCTGACCAGAGTTCTCATCCCTGAAAAACACTCTTTTTTAAGGCAAGAAACATCCTCTTCTTTCCAGCATCTCCAATACAGCAAGAACCATGAACAAGCCCTGAAAAAAAAAGAACAGGGTTTCCTATTCATATAGACCAATTGCACTTCAACTCTGCTTATGAAACTGATACAATCCATAGCTCCTCTTACATAAATGCTCTTTAGTTAACAGTGAGTATCGCGTTGGGTTCTTGAACTGTGTAAAATCATTTGAGCCCAAAATTCACTGGGTTTATCAGAAACAAACTCTTGCTTATAGGAATACACAGATCCTGGGATTTAACTCCGATTCTGAAGGGAAATTCAGACAAGTATTCTCATTAATGAAACACACTCTGATTTCATGCAAGAAACAAGCTCTTCTTTCCAGTGTCTCCAATACAGAAAGAACCATGAGCATGCCCAGAAAAAAAAGAACTGCGTTTTCTACTCATAGGGACCATATGCATTTCAATTCTGCTTAGGAAACTGATACAAACCACTGCTCCTCTTACATAAATGCTCTTTAGTTAATAGTTGGAATCGTGTTGGGTTCGTGCACAGTGTAAATTCATTACAGCCAAAATTCACTGGGTTTACCAGAAATGAACTCTTGCTTGTAGGAAGACACAGTTCCTGGGGTTTAACTCAGGTTCTGAACGGAAATTCAGACCAGTGCTCTCATCCATGAAACACACTCTGTTTTCCGGCAAGAAGCAGGCTCTTTGTTCCTGCGTCTCCAATACAGCAATACCATGAGCATGCCTAGAACAAAAGAGCTGTGTTTCCTACTCAAACGGAGCATATGTAGTTCAACTCTGCTTATGAAACTGATACAAACCACTGCACCTCTTACATAAATGCTCTTTAGGCAATAATGAGAATCGCATTGATGTTCATGAACTGTGTAAAATCATTTGAGCCCAAAATTTACTTTAATTACCAGAAATGAACTCTTGCTTGTAGGAAGACACAGATCCTGGTGTTTAACTCCGTTTCTGAAGGGAAAATCAGACCCGAGTTCTCATCCCTGAAAAACAATCTGTTTTAAGGCAAGAAGCATCATCTTCTTTCCAGCGTGTCCAATTGAGCAAGAACCATATTCATGCCCTGAAAAAAACGACTGTCTTTCCTACTCATACGGACCATTTGTAGTTCAACTCTGCTTATGAAACTGATACAGACCACAGCTCCTCTTACATAAATGCTCTTTAGATAATACTGATAATCGCGTTGGGATAAAGAACTGTGTAAAGTCATTTGAGTCCAAAATTCACATTGTTTACCAGAAATGAACTCTTGCGTGTAGGAAGACAGAGATCCTGGGGTTTAACTCTGTTTCTGTAGGGAAATTCAGACCACTGTTCTCATTAATGAAACACACTCTGTTTTAAAACAAGAAGCAAGCTCTTCTTTCCAGCGTCTCCAATACAGCAATACAATGAGCATGTCCTCAAAAAAGAACTGTGTTTCCTAGTCATACAGACTATAGGTAGATCAACTCTGATTATGAAACTGATACAAACCACAGCTCCTCTTACGGAAATGCTCTTTACTTAATAGTGGGAATTGCGTTGGGTTCTAGAACTTGTAAAATCATTTGAGCCAAAAATTCACTTGGTTGACAAGAAATGAACTCCTGCTTGTAAGAAGACACAGATCCTGGGGTTTAACTACGTTTCGGAAGGGAAATTCAGACCAGAGTTCTCATCCATGAAACAAACTCTGTTTTATTGCAAGAAGCAAGCTATTCTTTCCAGAGTCTCCAATACAGCAAGAACCATGAGCTTGCCCTCAAAAAAAGAACTGTGTTTCCTACTCATACGGACCATATGTAGTACCACTCTTCTTATGAAACTGATACAAACCACAGCTCCTCTTACATAAATGCTCTGTAGGTAATAGTCAGAATCTCGTTGGGTTTGTGAACTGTGTAAAATCATTTGAGCCCAAAATACACTGGGTTTACCAGAAATGAACTCTTGCTTGTAGGAAGACCCAATTCCTGGGGTTTAACTCCAGTTCTGATTGGAAATTCAGACCAGTGTTCTCATCCATGAACCACACTCTGTTTTCCGGCAATTAGCAGGCTCTTCGATCCAGCGTCTCCAATACAGCAACACCATGAGCATGTGCAGAAAAAAAGAGCTGTGTTTCCTACTATTATGGACAATATGTAGTTCAACTCTGCCTATGAAACTCATACAAACCACTGCACCTCTTACATAAATGCTCTTTAGGCAATAGTGAGAATCGCGTTGTGGTTCGTGAACTGTGTAAAATCATTTGAGCCCAAAAATCACTGGGTTTACCAGGAATGAACTCTTGCTAGTAGGAAGACAGAGATCCTGGGGTTAAACTCCGTTTCTGAAGGGAAATTCAGACCAGAGTTCTCATCCATGAAACACACTCTGTTTTAATGCAACTAGCAAGCTCTTCTTTCCAGCATCTCTTATACAGCAAGAAACATGAGCATGCCCAGAAAAAAAGAACTGAGTTTCCTAGTCATACGGACCATATGTAGTTCAACTCTGAATATGAAAGTGATCCAATCCAAAGTTCCTCTTACATAAATGCTCTTTAGTTAATAGTTAGAATCATGTTGGGTTCGTGCACTGTGTAAAATCATTACAGCCAAAATTCACTGGGTTTACCAGAAATGGTCTCTTGCTTGTAGGAACACACAGGTCCTGTGGTTTAATTCCGATTCTGAAGGGATATTCAGACCAGTGTTCTCATCGATGAAACACATGCTGATTTAACGCAGGAAACATCCTCTTCTTTCCAGCGTATCCAATACTGCAAAACCATGAGCATGCCCAGAAATAGGAACTCCGTTTCCTATTCATACAGACCATAGGCAGTTCAACTGTTTTTATGAAACTGATACAAACCACTGATCCTCTTACATAAATGCTCTTTAGGTAATAGTGAGAATCGCGTTGGGTTCGTGACCTGTGTAAAATCATTTGAGCCCAAAATTCACTGGGTTTACCAGAAACGCACTCTTGCTTATAAGAAGACACAAATCATGGGGTTTAACTCCGATTCTGAAGGGAAATTCAGACCAGTGTTCTCATTAATGAAACACACTCTGATTTCACACAAGAAGCAAGCTCTTCTTTCCAGCGTCTCCAATACAGAAAGAACCATGAGCATGTCCAGAATAAAAAGAACTGCGTTTTCTACTCATAGGGACCATTTGCAGTTCAATTCTGAATATGAAACTGATACAATCCAAAGCTCCTCTTACATACATGCTCTTTAGTTAATAGTTAGAATCGCATTGGGTTCATGCACAGTGTAAATTCATTACAGCCAAAATTCACTGGGTTTACCAGAAATGATCTCCTGCTTGTAGGAACACACAGATCCTGTGGTTTAACTCTGAATCTGAAGGGAAATTCAGACCAGTGCTCTCCTCCATGAAACACATGCTGTTTTAACGCAGGAAGCATCCTCTTCTTTCCAGCGTCTCCAATACAGCAAGAACCATGAGAATGCCCTGTAAAAAAGAACTGTGTTTCCTATTCATACGGACCATATGTAGTTCAACTCTTCTTATGAAACTGATACAAACCACTGCACCTCTTACATAAATGCTCTTTAGGCAATAGTGAGATTCGCGTTGAGGTTCATGAACTGTGTAAAATCATTTGAGCCCAAAATTTACTTTGTTTACCAGAAATGAACTCTTGCTTGTAGGAAGACACAGATCCTGGTGTTTAACTCCGTTTCTGAAGGGAAAATCAGACCAGAGTTCTCATCCCTGAAAAACAATCTGTTTTAAGGAAAGAAGCATCATCTTCTTTCCAGCGTGTCCAATACAGGAAGAACCATATTCATGCCCTGAAAAAAAGAACTGTCTTTCCTACTCATACGGACCATTTGTAGTTCAACTCTGCTTATGAAACTGATACAGACCACAACTCCTCTTACATAAAGGCTCTTTAGATAATACTGATAATCGCGTTGGGATAAAGAACTGTGTAAAATCATTTGAGTCCAAAATTCACATTGTTTACCAGAAATGAACTCTTGCGTGTAGGAAGACAGAGATCCTGGGGTTTAACTCGGTTTCTGTAGGGAAATTCAGACCACTGTTCTCATTAATGAAACACACTCTGTTTTAAAACAAGAAGCAAGCTCTTCTTTCCAGCGTCTCCAATACAGCAATACAATGAGCATGCCCTCAAAAAATAACTGTGTTTCCTAGTCATACAGACAATATGTAGATCAACTCAGATTATGAAACTGATACAAACCACAGCTCCTCTTACGGAAATGCTCTTTAGTTAATAGTGAGAATTGCATTGGGTTCTAGAACTTGTAAAATCATTTGAGCCCAAAATTCACTTGGTTGACAAGAAATGAACTCCTGCTGTAAGAAGACACAGATCCTGGGGTTTAACTATGTTTTGGAAGGGAAATTCAGACCAGAGTTATCATCCTTGAAACACACTCTGTTTTATTGCAAGAAGCAAGCTCTTCTTTCCAGAGTCTCCAATACAGCAAGAACCATGAGCATGCCCTCAAAAAAGAACTGTGTTTCCTACTCATACGGACCACATGTAGTACCACTCTTCTTACGAAACTGATACAAACCACAGCTCCTCTTACATAAATGCTCTGTAGGTAATATTGAGAATCTCGTTGAGTTCGTGAACTGTGTAAAATCATTTGAGCCCAAAATTGACTGGGTTTACCAGAAATGAACTCTTGCTTGTAGGAAGACCAAATTCCTGGGGTTTAACTCCGGTTCTGAATGGAAATTCAGACCAGTGTTCTCATCCATGAAACACACTCTGTTTTCCGGCAAGCAGCAGGCCCTTCGTTCCAGCTTCTCCAATACAGCAACACCATGACAATGTGCTGAAAAAAACAGCTGTGTTTCCTACTCATATGGACCATATGTAGTTCAACTCTGCTTATGAAACTGATACATACCACTGCACCTCTTACATAAATGCTCTTTAGGCAATATTGAGCATCGCGTTGAGGTTCGTGAACTGTGTAAAATCATTACAGCCAAAAATCACTTTGTTTTCCAGGAATGAACTCTTGCTTGTAGGAAGACAGAGAACCTGGGGTTTAACTCCATTTCTGAAGGGAAATTCAGACCAGAGTTCTCATCCATGAAACACACTCTGTCTTAATGCAAGTAGCAAGTTCTTCTTTCCAGCATATCTTATACAGCAAGAAACATGAGCATGCCCAGAAAAAAAGAACTGAGTTTCCTAGTCATACAGACCATATGTAGTTCAACTCTGAATATGAATCTGATACAATCCAAAGCTCCTCTTACATATATTCTCTTTAGGTAATAGTTAGAATCGCGTTGGGTTCGTGCTCTGTGTAAAATCATTACAGCCAAAACTCACTGGCTTTACCAGAAATGATATCTTGCTTGTAGGAACACACAGATCCTGTGGTTTAACTCCGATTCTGAAGGGAAATTCAGACCAGTGTTCTCATCGATGAAATACTTACTGTTTTAATGCAGGAAGCATCCTCTTCTTTCCAGCGTATCCAATACTGCAAAACCATGAGCATGCCCAAAAAAAAGGAAATGTGTTTCCTACGCATACAGACCATATGCAGTTCAACTGTTTTTATGAAACTGATACAAACCACTGATCCTCTTACATAAATGCATTTAGGTAATAGTGAGAATCGCGTTAGGTTCGTGAATTGTGTAAAATCATTTGAGCCCAAAATTAACTTTGTTTACCAGAAATGAACTCTTGCTTGTAGGAAGACACAGATACTGGGGTTTAACTCCGTTTCTGAAGGGAAAATCTGACCAGAGGTCTCATCCCTGAAAAACACTCTTTTTTAAGGCAAGAAGCGTCCTCTTCTTTCCAGCGTCTCCAATACAGCAAGAACCATGAACAAGCCCTGAAAAAAATAACAGTGTTTCCTACTCATATAGACCAAATGCAGTTCAACTCTGCTCATGAAACTGATACAATCCATAGCTCCTCTTACATAAATGCTCTTGAGTTAACAGTGAGAATCGCGTTGGGTTCGTGAACTGTGTAAAACCATTTGAGCCCAAAATTCACTGGTTTTACCAGAAACGAACTCTTGCTTATAGGAAGACCCAGATCCTGGGGTTTAACTCAGATTCTGAAGGGAAATTCAGACCAGTGTTCTCATTAATGAAACACACTCTGATTTCACGCAAGAAACAAGCTCTTCTTTCCAGCGTCTCCAATAGAGAAAGAACCAAGAGCATGCCCAGAAAAAAAAGAATTGCGTTTTCTACTCATAGGGACCATATGCAGTTCAATTCTGCTTAGGAAACTGATACAAATCACTGCTCCACTTACATAAATGCTCTTTACTTAATAGTGGGAATAGCTTTGGGTTCTAGAACTGTGTAAAATCATTTGAGCCCAAAATTCTCTTGGTTTACTAGACATGAACTCTTGCTTGTAGGAAGAAACAGATCCTGGTGTTTAACTACGGTTTGGAAGGGAAATTCAGACCAGAGTTCTCATCCATGAAACACACTCTCTTTTAATGCAACTAGCAAGCTCTTCTTTCCAGCATCTCTTATACAGCAAGAAACATGAGCATGCCAAGAAAAAAAGAACTGAGTTTCCTAGTCATACGGACGATATGTAGTTCAACTCTGAATATGAAACTGATACAATCCCAAGCTCCTCTTTCATAAATGCTCTATAGTTAATAGTTAGAATCGCGTTGGGTTCGTGCACAGTGTAAACTCATTACAGCCAAAATTCACTGGGTTTACCAGAAATGATCTGCTGCTTGTAGGAACACACAGATCCTGTGGTTTAACTCCGATTCTGAAGGGAAATTCAGACCAGTGTTCTCATCCATGAAACACATGCTGTTTTAACGCAGGAAGCATCCTCTTCTTTCCAGCGACTCGAATACAGCAAAACCATGAGCAAGCCCAGAGAAAAGGAACTGTGTTTCCTACTCATACGAAAACATATGTACTTAAACTCTGCTTATAACTGATAAAAACCATAGCTCCTCTTACATAAATGCTCTTTAGTTAATACTGAGAATCGCTTTGCGTTCGTGAACTCTGTAAAATCATTTGAGCCCAAAATTCACATTGTTTACCAGAAATGAACTCTTGCTTTTTGGAAAGCACAGATCCTGAGGTTTAACTCCGTGTCTGAAGGGAAATTCAGACTAGTGTTCTTATCCATGAAACAAACGCTTTTTTAACGCAAGAAGCAAGCTCTTCTTTCCAGCGTCTCCAATACAGCAAATCCATCAGCATGCTCAGAAAAAAGGAATTGTGTTTCCTACTCATACAGACCATATGCAGTTCAACTGTGTTTATGAAACTGATACAAACCACTGCACCTCTTACATAAATGCTCTTTAGGTAATAGTGAGAATCATGTTGTGTTCGTGAACTGTGTAAAATCATTTGAGCCCAAAATTCACTTTGTTTACCAGAAATGAACTCTTGCTTGTAGGAAGACACAGATCCTTGTGTTTAACTCCGTTTCTGAAGGGAAAATCTGACCAGAGTTCTCATCCCTGAAAAACACTCTGTTTTAATGCAAGAAGCAAGATGTTCTTTCCAGTGTCTCTAATACAGGAAAAACCTTGAGAATGCCCTGAAAAAAAGAACAGTGTTTCCTACTCATAAGGACCATATGTAGTTCAACTCTGCTTATGGAACTGATACAAACCAAGCTACTCTTACATAAATGCTCTTTAGTTAATACTGATAATCACGTTGGGTTCATGAACTGTGTAAAATCATTTGAGCCCAAAATTCCCTGGGTTTACCAGAAATGAACTCTTGCTTGTAGCAACACACAGATCCTGTGGTTAAACTACTAATCTGAAGGGAAATTCAGACCAGTGTTCTCATCCATGAAACACATGCTGTTTTAACGCAGGAAGCATCCTCCTCTATCCAGCGTCTCAAATACAGCAAGAACCATAAGAATGCCCAGAAAAAAAGAACTGTGTTTCCTCCTCATACAGACCATATGCAGTTCAACTCTGCTTATGAAACTGATACAAACCAGAGCTCCTCTTACATAAATGCTCTTTAGTTAATAGTGAGAATCGTGATGGGTTTGCGAACTGTGTAAAATCAGTTGAGCCCAGATTTCACTTGGTTTAACAGAAATGAACTCTTGCTTGTAGTAAGACGCCGATCGTGTGGTTTAACGCATTATCTGAAGGGAAATTCAGACCAGTGTTCTCATCCATGAAACACACTATGTTTTCCCGAAAAGAACAAGCTCTTCTTTGCAGAGTCTTCAATACAGCAAAACCATGAGTATGCCCAGAAAAACAGAACTATGCTTCCGACTCATTCGGAACATATTCAGTTCAACTCTGCTTATGAAACTGATACAAACCACATCTCCTCTAACATTAATGCTCTTTAGGTAATAGTGAGAATCGCGAAGGGTTTGTGAACTGTGAAAAATCATTTGAGCCCAAAATTCACTTTGTTTACCAGAAATGAACTCTTGCTTGTAGGAAGACACATATCCTGGGGTTAACCTCTGTTTCTGAAGGGAAATTCAGGCCAGTGTTGTCATTAATAAACACACTCTGTTTTAACGCAAGAAGCAAGCTCTTCTTTCCAGCGAGTCCAATACAGCAAGAACCATGAGAATGCACTGAAAAAATGAACAGTGTTTCCTACTCATAAGGACCATATGTAGTTCAACTCTGCTTATGAAACTGATACAAACCACAGCTCCTCTTACATAAATGCTCTTTAGTTAATAGTTAGAATTGTGTTGGGTTCCTGCAATGTGTAAAATCATTTCAGCACAAAATTCACTGGGTTTACCAGAAATGAACTCTTGCTTGTAGGAAGACACAGATATTGGAGTTTAACTCCGATTCTGAAGGGAAATTCAGACCTGTGTTCTCATCCATGAAACACATGCTGTTTTAATGCAGGAAGCATCCTCTTCTTTCCAGCGTCTCCAATACAGCAAGCACCATGAGTATGCCAAGACAAAAAGAACTGTATTTCCTAATCATACGGACCATATGTAGTTCAACTCTACTTATGAAACTGATACAAACCACAGCTCCTCTTACATAAATGCTCTTTAGTTAATGGTGAGAATCGCGTTGGGTTTGTGAACTGTGTAAAATCATTTGTGCCCTATATTCACTTTGATTACCAGAAATGAACTCTTGTTTTTTAGGAAGACACAGATCCTGGGGTTTAAATCTGTTTCTGAAGGGAAATTCAGAAAAGTGCTCTCATTAATGAAACACACTCTGTTTTAACGCAAGAAGCAAGCTCTTCTTTCCAGCGTGTCCAATACAGCAAGAACCATGAGAATGCCCTAAAAAAAAGAACAGTGTTTCCTACTCCTACGGCCATATGTAGTTCAACTCTGCTTATAAAACAGATAGAAACCCCAGCTCTTCTTACATAAATGATCTCTAGTATATAGTGAGAATCGCTTAGGGTTCTGGAAGGCAAAAAATCATTTGAGCCCAAAATTCACTGGGTTTACCAGAAATGAACTCTTGCTTATAGGAAGACACAGATCCTGGGCTATAATTCCATTTCTTAAGGGAAATTCAGACCAGAGTTCTCATCCCTGAAGCACACTCTGTTTTAACTCAAGAAGCAAGCACTTCTTTCCAGCGTGTACAATACAGCAAGAACTATATTCATGCCCTGAAAAAATAACTGTGCTTCCTACTCATAAGGACCATGTGTAGTTCAAATCTCCTTATGAAACTGATAAAAACAATAGCTCCTCTTACATAAAGGCTCTTTAGTTAATAGTGAGAATCGCATTGGGTTCCTGCACTGTGTAAAATCATTTCAACCCAAAATTCACTGGGATTACCAGAAATGAACCTTGCTTGTAGGAAGACACAGATCCTGGGGTTTTACTCAGTTTCTGAAGGGAAATTCAGAAAAGTGTTCTCATTAATAAAACACACTCTGTTTTAACGCAAGAAGTAAGCTCCTCTTTCCACCGAGTACAAAACACCAAGAACCATGAGAATGCACTGAAAAAAAGAACTGTGTTTCCTACTATTATGGACCATATGTAGTTCAACTCTGCTTATGAAACTGATACAAACCACAGCTAATGTTACATAAGTGCTCTTTGGGTAATAGTGAGAATCGCGTTAGGATTGTGAACTGTGTAAAATCATTTGAGCCCAAAATTCACCTGGTTTACTAGAAATGAACAATTGCTTGTAGGAAGACACAGATCCTGCGGTTTAACTCCGTTTATGAAAGCAAATTCAGAGCAGTGTTCTCATCCATGAAACCCACTCTGTTTTAAGGCAAGAAGCAAGCTGTTCTTTCCTGTGTCTCCAATACAGCCAGAACCATGAGCATGAACAGAAAAAAAGAACTGTGTTATCTAGTAATACATACCATATGTAGTTCAACTCTGCTTATGAAACTGATACAAACCACAGCTCCTCTTACATAAATGCTCTGTAGTTAATAGTGAGAATCGCGTAGGGTTCTTGAAAGAGAAAAATCATTTGAGCCCAAAATTCACTGGGTTTACCGGAAATGAACTCTTGCTTGTAGGAAGACACAGATCCTGGGGTATAACTCCGTTTCTGAAGGGAAATTCCGAGCAGAGTTCTCATCGCTGAAACACACTCTGTTTTAACTCAAGAAGCAAGCACTTCTTTCCAGTGTGTCCAATACAGCAAGGACCATATGCATGCCCTGAAAAAAAGAACTCTGTTTCCCACTCATAAGGGCCTTATATAGTTCAACTCTCCCTACTAAACTGATACAAACCACAGCTCCTCTTCCATAAATGCTCTTTACTTAATAGTGAGAATCGCGAGGGGTTTGTGAACTGTGTAAAATCATTTGAGCTCAATATTCACTTTGATTACCAGAATTGAAATCTTGCTTGTAGGAAGACACAGATCCTGGGGTATAACTCTGTTTCTGAAGGGAAATTCAGAAAAGTGTTCTCATTAATAAAACACACTCTGTTTTAACACAAGAAGCAAGCTCTTCTTTCCAGCGTCTCAAATACAGCAAGTTCCATGAGCATGCCCAGAAAAAAAGAACTGTGTTTCCTACTCATACGGACCATATGTAGTTCAACTCTACTTATGAAAGTGAAACAAACCACAGCTCCACTTATACAAATGCTCTTTAGTTAATAGAGGGAATCGCGTTGGTTTCATGAACTGTGTAAAATCATTTGAGCTCAAAATTCCCTGGGTTTCCCAAAAATGAACTCTTGCTTGTAGGAAGACACAGATCCTGGGGTTTAACTCCGTTTCTGAAGGGAAACTCAGACCAGTGTTCTCATCCATAAAACTCATGCTGTTTTAACGCAAGCAGCATCCTCCTCTTTCCAGAGTCTCCAATACTGAAAGAACCATGAGAATTCCCAGAAAAAAAGAACTGTGTTTCCTTCTCATACATATCACATGCAATTCAACTATGCCTATCAAACTGATACAAACCACACATCCTCTTACATAAATGCTCTTTATTTAATAGTGAGAATCATGGTGGGTTTTTGAACTGTGTAAAATCATTTGAGCTCAAAATTCTATTTGTTAACCAGTAAAGAACACCTGCTAGTAGGAAGACACAGATCCTGAGGTTTAACTCGGTTTCTGAAGTGAAATTCAGACCAGCCTTCTCATCCATGAAACGCACTCTCTTTTCACGCAAGAAGCAAGCTCTTCTTTCCATCGTCTCCAATACAGCATGGACAATTAGAATGCCCAGAAAAAAAACTGTGTTTCCTACTCATATGGACCATATGTAGTTCAACTCTGCTTATGAAACTAATACAAACCCCGGCTCATCTAAAATAAATGCTATTTAGATAAGAGTGAGAATCAAGTTGGGTTCATGAACTGTGTAAAATAATGGAGCCCCAATATCACTTGGTTTAAAAAAATTAAGTCTTGTTTGTAGTAAGACACAGATCCTGGGGTTTAACTCCATTTATGAAGGGTAATTCAGACCAGAGTTCTCTTCCATGAAACACACTCTGTTTTAATGCAAGAAGAAAGCTCTTCTTTCCAGGGTCTCCAATACAGCAAGAACCATGAGCATGCCCTGAAAAAAAAGAACTGTGTTTCTTACTTTTTCGAACAAAATGTAGTTCAACTCTGCTTATAAAACTGATACAAACCACAGCTCCACTTACATAAATGCTCTTTAGTTATAGTGAGAATTGCGATGTGTTTCTGAACTGTGTAAAATCATTTGAGCCCAAAATTCTCATTGTTTACCAGAAAAATACTCTTGCTTGTAGGAAGGAACAGATCCTGGGGTTTATCTCTGTTTCTGAAGGCAAACTCAGACCGGTGTTTTCATCCAAGAAACACACTCTGTTTTAACTAGGAGAAAGCTCTTCTTTTCAGCGTCTACAATACAGCAAGAACCATGAGGATGCCCAGAAAAAAAGAACTGTGTTTCCTATTCATACAGAACATATGTACTTCAACTCTGCTTATGAAACTGATACAAACCACAGCGCTGCTTATATAAATGCTCTTTAGGTCATAGTGGGAATCTTGTTGGGTTGGTGAACTGTGTAAAATCATTTGAGCCCAAAGTTCACTGTTTTTTACCAAAAATGAACTCTTGCTTGTAGGAAGACACAGATCCAGGGGTTTAACTTCGTTTCTGAAGGGAAATTCTGACCAGTGTTCTCATCCATGAGACACATGCTGTTTTAACACAAGAAGCATCCTCTTCTTTCCTGCGCCTCCAATACAGCATGAACAAATAGAATGCCCAGAAAAAAAGAACTGTGTTTCCTACTCATACAGACCATATGTAGTTTAACTCTGCTTATGTAACTGATACAAACCACAGCTCCTCTTACATAAATGCTCTTTAATTAATAGTGAGAATCGTGTTGGGTTGGTGTACTGTTTGAAATCATTTGAACCCAAAATTCACTTGATTTACCTGAAATGAACTCCTGCTTGTAGAAAGACACAGATCCTGGCGTTGAATTCCGTTTCTGAAGAGAAATGCAGACCAGAGTTCTCATCCCTGAAACACACTCTATTTTAAGGCAAGAAGCATCCTCTTCTTTCCAGAGTCTGCAATACAGCAAGAACCATAAACATGCCCAGAAAAAGAGTACTGTGCTTCCTAGGAATACGGACCATGTGTACTTCAACTCTGCTTATGAAATTGATACAAACCACGGCTCCTCTTACATAAATGCTCTTTAGTTAATAATGAGAATCGTGTTTGGTTGCTGCACTGTGGAAAATCATTTGAGCCCAAAATTCACTGTTTTTACCAAAAATGAACTCTTGCTTGTAGGAAAACACAGATCCTGGGGTTTAACTTAGTTTCTGAAGGGAAATTCTGACCAGTGTTCTCATCCATGAGACACATGCTGTTTTAACACAAGAAACATCCTCTTCTTTCCAGCGTCTCCAATGCAGCAAGAAACATGAGCGTGGTCACAAAAAAGAATTGTGTTTCCTACTCATGCGTACCACATGTAGTTCAACTCTGCTTATGCAACTTATACAAATGACAGCTCCTCTTACATAAATGCTCTTTAGTTAATAGTGAGAATCGCGTTGGGTTCTTGAACTGTGTATAATCATTTGAGCCCAAAATTCACTGGGTTTACTAGAAATGAACTCTTGCTTGTAGGAACACACAGATCCTGGGGTTTAACTCTGTTTCTGAAGGGAAATTCAGACCAGTGTTCTCATCCATGAAACACACTCTGTTTTAATGCAAGAAGCAAGCTCATCTTTCCAGTGCCTCCAATGCACCAAGAACCATGAGCATGGCCACAAAAAAGAACTGTGTTTCCTACTCATGCAGACCATATGTAGTTCAACTCTGCTTTTTTAACTGATACAAAGCACAGCTCCTCTTACATAAATGCTCTTTAGTTAATAGTGAGAATCGTGTTGGGTTTGTAAAATGTGTAAAATCATTTGAGCCCAAAATCACTTGGTTTACCAGAAATGAACTGCTGATTCTAGGAAGACACAGATCCTGGGGTTCAACTCCATTTCTGATGGGAAATTCAGACCTGTGTTCTCATCCATGAAACACACTCTTTTTAACTCAAGAAGCATGCTATTTTCTCCATAGTCTCCAATACAGCAAGAAACATGAGCAAGCCAAAAATAAAAGAACTGTGTTTCCTACTCATATGGATCATATCTAGTTCAACTCTGCTTATGAAACTGATACAAACCACAGCTCATGTTAAATAATTGCTCTTTAGTTAATAGTGTGAAATGCTTTGGGTTTGTGGACTGTGTAATTTTAACTGAGCCGCAAATTCATAGGTTTTATGAGAAATGCTCTCTTGCTTGTAGGAATAAACAGATCCTGGATCTTAAATCCATTTCAGAAGGGAAATTCATACCTGTGTTTTCATCCATGAAACACACTCTGTTTTAACGCAAGAAGCATGCTCTTCTTTCCAGCATCTCCAATACAGCAAGAAACATGAGCAAGACACGAATAACCGAACTGTGTTTCCTTCTCATACGGATCATATCTAGTCCAACACTGCTTATGAAACTGAAACCAACCACGGCTCATGTTAAATAAATGCTCTTTAGTTAATAGTGTGAAATGCTTTGGGTTTGTGAACTGTATTTTCAATTGAGCCGCAAATTCACTGGTTTTACCAGAAATGCTCTCATGCTTATAGGAATAAACAGATCCTGGATCTTAAATCCATTTCAGAATTGAAATTCAGACCAGTGCCTCATCCAAGAAACACACTCTGTTTTATCGCCAGAAGCATGCTCTTCTTTCCAGAGTCTCCAATACAGCAAGAGACATGACAAAACTCAAAAAAAAAGTACTGTGTTTACTGCTCATACAGACCATATCTAGTTCAACTCTGCTCATGAAACAGATACAAACCACAGCTCCTCTTACATGAATGCTCTTTAGTTAATAGAGAGAAAAGTGTTGGGTTCATGAACTGTGCATATTCATTTGAGCCACAAATTCACTGGGTTTATCAGAAATGACCTCTTTCTTGTAAGAAGACACAGATCCTGTGGTTTTACTCAGTGTCTGAAGGGAATTTCAGATCAGTGTTCTCATCCTTTAAACACACTCAGTTTTAATGCAAGAAGCAAGCTCATCTTTCCAGTGCCTCCAATGCAGCAAGAACCATGAGCATGGCCACAAAAAAGAACTGTGTTTCCTTCTTATGCGGGCCATATGTAGTTCAACTCTGCTTTTGTAACTGATACAAAGCACAGCTCCTCTAACATAAATGCTCTTTAGTTAATAGTGAGAATCTTGTTGGGTTGGTAAATTGTGTAAAATCATTTGAGCCCAAAATCTCTTGGTTTACCAGAAATGAACTCCTGAATGTAGGAAGACACAGATCCTGGGGTTCAACTCCGTTTCTGATGGGAAATTCAGACCTGTGTTCTCATCCATGAAACACACTCTCTTTTAACGAAAGAAGCATGCTGTTCTTTCCAGAGTCTCCAATACAGCAAGAAACACTGCAAGCACCCAAAAAAAGAACTGTGTTTCCAATTCATACAGACCATATCTAGTTCAACTCAGCTCATGAAACTGATACAAACCACAGCTCCTCTTACATAAATGCTCTGTAGTTAATTGTGAGAAACTATTTGGGTTCGTGATCAGTGTAAATTCATTTAAGGCCAAAATTCAGTGGGTTTGCCAGAAATAACCTAATGCTTCAGTAATACACAGATCCTGGACCTTAAATCCATTTCAGAAGGGAAATTCAGACTAGTGATCTCGTCCATGAAACACACTCTGTTTTAACTCAAAAAGCATGCTCTTCTTTCCAGCGTCTCCAATACAGCAAGAAACATGAGCAAGCCCAGAAAAATAGAATTGTGTTTCCTACTAATACAGACCATATCTAATAAAACTCTACTAATGAAACTGATAAAAACCACAGCTCCTGTTAAATAAATGCTCTTTAGTTAATATTGAGAGACATTTTGGGTTTGTGAACTGTGTAAATTCATTTTTGCCGCAAAATTCACTGGGTTTACCAGAAATGAACTCTTCCTTGTAGGAAGACACAGATCCTGTGGTTTAACTCCGTTTCTGAAGGGAAATTCAGACCAGTGTTCTCATCCATGAAACACACTCTGTTTTAAAGCCAGAAGCATGCTCTTTTTTCTAGGTCTCCAATACAGCAAGAAAAATGAGCATGCCCAGAAATAAAGAACTGTGTTTCCTACTCCTACGGACAATATCTAGTACAACCCTGCTCATGAAACTGATCCAAACTACAGCTCCTCTTACATAAATGGTCTTTAGTTAATAGTGATAAACGCGCTGGGTTTGTGTTATGTTTAAATTCATTTGAGATGCAAATTCACTGGTTTTACAAGAAATGCTCTCTTGCTTGTAGGAAGACACAGATCCTGGATCTTAAATCCATTTCAGAAGGGAAATTCATACCTGTGTTCTCATCCATGAAACACACTCTCTTTTAATGCAAGAAGCATGCTCTTCTTTACAGAGTCTCCAATACAGCAAGAAAAATGAGCAAGCCAGGAAAAAAGAACTGTGTTTCCCACTCATACAGATCATATCTAGTTCAACTCTGCTTATGAAACTGATACAAACCACAGCTCCTGTTAAATAAATGCTCTTTAGTTAATAGTGTGAAATGCTTTATGGTTGTGTACTGTGTAATTTCATTTGAGCCGCAAAATCACTGGTTTTACCAGAAATGGTCTCTTGCTTGTAGGAATAATCAGATTGAGGATCTTAAATCCATTTCAGAATTGAAATTCAGACCAGTGTTCTCATCCATGAAACACACTCTGTTTTAACGCAAGAAGCATGCTCTTCTTTCCAGCGCCTCCAATACTGCAAGAATCATGAGCATGCCCAGAAAAAAAAAAGAATTGTGTTTCCGACTCATGCAGACCATATGTAGTTCAACTCTGCTTATGTAACTGATACAAAGCACAGCTCCTCTTACATAAATGCTCTTTAGTTAATAGTGAGAATCTTGTTGGGTTGGTAAACTGTGTAAAATCATTTTAGCCCAAAAATCACTTGGTTTACCAGAAATGAACTCCTGATAGTAGGAAGACACAGATCCTGGGGTTAAACTCCGTTTCTGATGGGAAATTCAGACCTGTGTTCTCATCCATGAACCACACTCTGTTTTAACTCAAGAAGCATGCTCTTTTCTCCATAGTCTCCAATACAGCAAGAAACATGAGCAAGCCACAAATTAAAGAACTGTGTTTCCTACTCATACGGATCATATCTAGTTCAATTCTGCTTATGAAACTGATACAAACAACAGCTCATGTTAAATAAATGCTCTTTCGTTAATAGTGAGAAATGCGTTGGGTTTGTGTTCTGTGTAAATACATTTGAGCCGCAAATTCACTGGGTTTGTAAGAAATGACTTCATGCTTGTAGGAAGACACAGATCCTATATTTTAACTCCGTTTCTGAGAGGAAATTCAGACCAGTGTTCTCTTCCATGAAACACACTCTCTTTTAACGAAAGAAGCATGCTGTTCTTTCCAGAGTCTCCAATACAGCAAGAAACATGAGCAAGCCCTAAAAAAAAAGAAATGTGTTTCCAATTAATACAGACAATATCTAGTTCAACTCAGCTCATGAAACTGATACAAACCTCAGCTCCTCTTACATAAATGCTCTTTAGTTAATTGTGAGAAACTATTTGGGTTCGTAAACTGTGTAAATTCATTTGAGCCCAAAATTCAGTGGGTTTGCCAGAAATGACCTAATGCTTCAGGAATACACAGATCCTGGACCTTAAATCCACTTCAGAAGGGAAATTCAAACCAGTGTTCCCATCCATGAAACACACTTGTTTTAACGCAAAAAGCATGCTCTTCTTTCTAGCGTCTCCAATACAGCAAGAAACATGAGCAAGCCCAGAAAAATAGCATTGTGTTTCCTACTAATAGAGACCATATCTAATAAAACTCTACTTATGAAACTGGTACAAACCACAGCTCCTGTTAAATAAATGCTCTTTAGGTAATATTGAGAAACGTGTTGGGTTTGTGAAATGTGTAAATTCATTTGTGCCGCAAATTCACTGGGTTTACCAGAAATGAACTCTTGCTTGTAGGAAGACACAGATCCTGTGGTTTAAATCCGTTTCTGAAGGGAAATTCAGACCAGTGTTCTCATCCATGAATCAGACTCTGTTTTAATCCCAGAAGCATGCTCTTCTTTCCAGGTCTCCAATACAGCAAGAAAAATGAGCATGCCCAGAAAAAAAGAACTGTGTTTCTTACTCATACAGACAATATCTAGTTCATCTCTGCTTATGAAACTGATACAAACCACAGCTCCTCTTATATAAATGCTCTTTAGTTAATAGTGAGAAACGCGTTGTGTTCGTGTGCTGTGTAAATGCATTTGAGACCAAATTCAGTGGGTTTACCATAAATGACCTCTTGCTTGTAGGAAGACATAGATCCTGTGGTTTTACTCCGTTTCTGAAGGGAAATTCAGACCAGTGTTCTCATCCATGAAACAAACTAAGTTTTAACGCCAGATGCATGCTCTTCTTTCCAGAGTCTCCAATACAGCAAGAAACATGAGCAAGCCCAGAAAAAAATAACTGTGTTTCCTACTCATACGGACAATATCTAGTTCAACCCTGCCCATGAAACTGATCCAAACCACAGCTCCTCTTACATAAATGCTCTGTAGTTAATAGTGAGAAATGCTCTGGGTTTGTGTTATGTTTAAATTCTTTTGAGATGCAAATTCATTGGTTTTACCAAAAATGCTCTCTTGCTTGTAGGAAGACACAGATCCTGGATCTTAAATCCATTTCAGAAGGGAAATTCATACCTGTGTTCTCATCCATGAAACACACTCTCTTTTAATGCAAGAAGCATGCTCTTCTTTACAGAGTCTCCAATACAGCAAGAAAAATGAGAAAGCCAGGGAGAAAGAACTGTGTTTCCCACTCATACGGATCATATCTAGTTCAATTCTGCTTATGAAACTGATACAAACCTCAGCTCCGGTTAAATAAATGCTCTTTAGTTAATCGTGTGAAATGCTTTATGTTTGTGAACTGTGTAATTTCATTTGAGCCGCAAATACACTGGTTTTGCCAGAAATGGCCTCTTGCTTGTAGGAATAAACAGATCCAGGATCTTAAATCCATTTCAGAATTGAAATTCAGACCAGTGTTCTCATCCATGAAATACACTCTGTTTTAACGCAAGAAGCATTCTCTTCTTTCCAGAGTCTACAATACTGCAAGAATCATGAGCATGCCCAGAAAAAAAAAGAACTGTGTTTCCTACTCATGCAGACCATATGTAGTTCAACTCTGCTTATGTAACTGATACAAAGCACAGCTCCTCTTACATAAATGCTCTTTAGTTAATAGTGAGAATCTTGTTGGGTTGGTAAACTGTGTAAAATCATTTTAGCCCAAAATCACTTGGTTTACCAGAAATGAACTCCTGATAGTAGGAAGACACAGATACTGGGGTTCAACTCCGTTTCTGATGGGAAATTCAGACCTGTGTTCTCATGCATGAAACACACACTCTTTTAACAAAAGAAGCATGCTGTTCTTTCCAGAGTCTCCAATACAGCAAGAAACACTGCAAGCACCCAAAAAAAGAACTGTGTTTCCAATTCATACAGACCATATCTAGTTCAACTCAGCTCATGAAACTGATACAAACCACAGCTCCTCTTACATAAATGCTCTGTAGTTAATTGTGAGAAACTATTTGGGTTCGTAATCAGTGTAAATTCATTTAAGGCCAAAATTCAGTGGGTTTGCCAGAAATGACCTAATGCTTCAGTAATACACAGATCCTGGACCTTAAATCCATTTCAGAAGGGAAATTCAGACCAGTGTTCTCATCCATGAAACACTCTGTTTTAACTCAAAAAGCATGATCTTCTTTCCAGCGTCTCCAATACAGCAAGAAACATGAGCAAGCCCAGAAAAATAGAATTGTGTTTCCTACTAATACAGACCATATCTAATAAAACTCTACATATGAAACTGATAAAAACCACAGCTCCTGTTAAATAAATGCTCTTTAGTTAATATTGAGAGACATTTTGGGTTTGTGAACTGTGTAAATTCATTTTTGCCGCAAAATTCACTGGGTTTACCAGAAATGAACTCTTCCTTGTAGGAAGACACAGATCCTGTGGTTTAACTCCGTTTCTGAAGGGAAATTCAGACCAGTGTTCTCATCCATGAAACACACTCTGTTTTAAAGCCAGAAGCATGCTCTTCTTTCTAGGTCTCCAATACAGCAAGAAAAATGAGCATGCCCAGAAAGAAAGAACTGTGTTTCCTACTCATACGGACAATATCTAGTTCAACCCTGCTGATGAAACTGATCCAAACTACAGCTCCTCTTACATAAATGGTCTTTAGTTAATAGTGATAAACGCGCTGGGTTTGTGTTATGTTTAAATGCATTTGAGATGCAAATTCACTGGTTTTACAAGAAATGCTCTCTTGCTTGTAGGAAGACACAGATCCTGGATCTTAAATCCATTTCAGAAGGGAAATTCATACCTGTGTTCTCATCCATGAAACACACTCGCTTTTAATGCAAGAAGCTTGCTCTTCTTTACAGAGTCTCCAATACAGCAAGAAAAATGAGCAAGCCAGGAAAAAAGAACTGTGTTTCCCACACATACAGATCATATCTAGTTCAACTCTGCTTATGAAACTGATACAAACCACAGCTCCTGTTAAATAAATGCTCTTTAGTTAATAGTGTGAAATGCTTTATGGTTGTGTACTGTGTAATTTCATTTGAGCCGCAAAATCACTGGTTTTACCAGAAATGGTCTCTTGCTTGTAGGAATAATCAGATTGAGGATCTTAAATCCATTTCAGAATTGAAATTCAGACCAGTGTTCTCATCCATGAAACACACTCTGTTTTAACGCAAGAAGCATGCTCTTCTTTCCAGCGCCTCCAATACTGCAAGAATCATGAGCATGCCCAGAAAAAAAAAAGAATTGTGTTTCCGACTCATGCAGACCATATGTAGTTCAACTCTGCTTATGTAACTGATACAAAGCACAGCTCCTCTTACATAAATGCTCTTTAGTTAATAGTGAGAATCTTGTTGGGTTGGTAAACTGTGTAAAATCATTTTAGCCCAAAAATCACTTGGTTTACCAGAAATGAACTCCTGATAGTAGGAAGACACAGATCCTGGGGTTAAACTCCGTTTCTGATGGGAAATTCAGACCTGTGTTCTCATCCATGAACCACACTCTGTTTTAACTCAAGAAGCATGCTCTTTTCTCCATAGTCTCCAATACAGCAAGAAACATGAGCAAGCCACAAATTAAAGAACTGTGTTTCCTACTCATACGGATCATATCTAGTTCAATTCTGCTTATGAAACTGATACAAACAACAGCTCATGTTAAATAAATGCTCTTTCGTTAATAGTGAGAAATGCGTTGGGTTTGTGTTCTGTGTAAATACATTTGAGCCGCAAATTCACTGGGTTTGTAAGAAATGACTTCATGCTTGTAGGAAGACACAGATCCTATATTTTAACTCCGTTTCTGAGAGGAAATTCAGACCAGTGTTCTCTTCCATGAAACACACTCTCTTTTAACGAAAGAAGCATGCTGTTCTTTCCAGAGTCTCCAATACAGCAAGAAACATGAGCAAGCCCTAAAAAAAAAGAAATGTGTTTCCAATTAATACAGACAATATCTAGTTCAACTCAGCTCATGAAACTGATACAAACCACAGCTCCTCTTACATAAATGCTCTTTAGTTAATTGTGAGAAACTATTTGGGTTCGTAAACTGTGTAAATTCATTTGAGCCCAAAATTCAGTGGGTTTGCCAGAAATGACCTAATGCTTCAGGAATACACAGATCCTGGACCTTAAATCCATTTCAGAAGGGAAATTCAAACCAGTGTTCTCATCCATGAAACACACTTGTTTTAACACAAAAAAGCATGCTCTTCTTTCTAGCGTCTCCAATACAGCAAGAAACATGAGCAAGCCCAGAAAAATAGCATTGTGTTTCCTACTAATAGAGACCATATCTAATAAAACTCTACTAATGAAACTGGTACGAACCACAGCTCCTGTTAAATAAATGCTCTTTAGGTAATATTGAGAAACGTGTTGGGTTTGTGAAATGTGTAAATTCATTTGTGCCGCAAATTCACTGGGTTTACCAGAAATGAACTCTTGCTTGTAGGAAGACACAGATCCTGTGGTTTAAATCCGTTTCTGAAGGGAAATTCAGACCAGTGTTCTCATCGATGAAACACACTCTGTTTTAACTCAAGAAGCATGCTCTTTTCTCCGTAGTCTCCAATACAGCAAGAAACATGAACAAGCCACAAATAAAAGAACTGTGTTTCCTACTCATACGGATCATATCTAGTTCAACTCTGCTTATGAAACTGATACAAACCACAGCTCATGTTAAATAAATGCTCTTTAGTTAATAGTGTGAAATGCTTTGGGATTGTGAACTGTGTAATTTCAACTGAGCCGCAAATTCATAGGTTTTACCAGAAGTGCTCTATTGCTTGTAGGAATAAACAGATCCTGGATCTTAAATCCATTTCAAAAAGGAAATTCAGACCTGTGTTTTCATCCATGAAACACACTCTGTTTTAACGCAAGAAGCATGCTCTTCTTTCCAGCATCTTCAATACAGCAAGAAACATGAGCAAGCCACGAATAACCGAACTGTGTTTCCTTCTCATACGGATCATATCTAGTTCAACACTGCTTATGAAACTGAAACCAACCACAGCTCATGTTAAATAAATGCTCTTTAGTTAATAGTGTGAAATGCTTTGGGTTTGTGAACGGTGTAATTTCAATTGAGCCGCAAATTAACTGGTTTTACCAGAAATGCACTCTTGCTTATAGGAATAAACAGATCCTGGATCTTAAATCCATTTCAGAATTGAAATTCAGACCAGTGTCTCATCCAAGAAACACACTCTGTTTTATCGCAAGAAGCATGCTCTTCTTTCCAGAGTCTCCAATACAGCAAGAGACATGAGCAAACTCAGTAAAAAAGAACTGTGTTTCCTGCTCATACAGACAATATCTAGTTCAACTCTGCTCATGAAACTGATACAAACCACAGTGCCTCTTACATAAATGCTCTTTAGTTAATAGAGAGAAACGTGTTGGGTTCATGAACTGTGCAAATTCATTTGAGCCGCAAATTCACTGGGTTTACCAGAAATGACCTCTTGCTTGTAAGAAGACACAGATCCTGTGGTTTTACTCCGTGTCTGAAGGGAATTTCAGATCAGTGTTCTCATCCTTTAAACACACTCTGTTTTAATGCAAGAAGCATGCTCCTCTTTCCAGCGTCTCCAATACAGCAAGGAACATGAGCATGCCCAGAGTAAAAGAACTGAGTTTCCTACTCATACAGACTATATCTAGTTCAACTCTGCTTAAGAAACTGATACAAACCACATCTCCTCTTACATAAATGCTCTTTAGTTAATAGTGAGAAACGTGTTGGGTTCGTGAACTGTGAAAATTCATTTGAGCCGAAAATTCAATGGTTTTACCAGAAATGCACTCTTTCTTGTAGGAAGACACAGATCCTGTCGTTTAACTCCGTTTCTGAACGGAAATTCAGACCCGTGTTCTCTTCCATGAAACACACTCTGTTTTAATGCAAGAAGTATGCTCTACTTTCCACTGTCTCCAATACAGCAAGAAACATGAGCAAGCCAAGAAAAAATGAACTGTGTTTCCTACTCATACGGACAATATCTAGTACAACCCTGCTCATGAAATTGATCCAAACCATAGCTCCTCTTACATAAATGCTCTTTAGTTAATAGTGAGAAACGCGTTGTGTTCGTGTGCTGTGTAAATGCATTTGAGACCAAAGTTCTGTGGGTTTACCATAAATGACCTCTTGCTTGTAGGAAGACATAGATCCTGTGGTTTAACTCCGTTTCTGACGGGAAATTCAGACCAGTGTTCTCATCAATGAAACACACTCTGTTTTAACGCAAGATGCATGCTCTTCTTTCCATAGTCTGCAATACAGCAAGAAACATGAGCCAGCCCAGAAAAAAAGAACTGTATTTCCTACTCATACGGACAATATCTAGTTCAACCCTGCCCATGAAACTGATCCAAACCACAGCTCCTCTTACATAAATGCTCTGTAGTTAATAGTGAGAAACGCTCTGGGTTTGTGTTATGTTTAAATTCTTTTGAGATGCAAATTCATTGGTTTTACAAGAAATGCTCTATTGCTTGTAGGAAGACACAGATCCTGGATCTTAAATCCATTTCAGAAGGGAAATTTATACCTGTGTTCTCATCCATGAAACACACTCTCTTTTAATGCAAGAAGCATGCACTTCTTTACAGAGTCTCCAATACAGCAAGAAAAATGAATAAGCCAGGAAAAAAGAACTGTGTTTCCCACTCATAAGGATCTTATCTAGTTCAACTCTGCTTATGAAACTGATACAAACCTCAGCTCCTGTTAAATAAGTGCTCTTTTGTTAATAGTGTGAAATGCTTTATGATTGTGAACTGGGTAATTTCATTTGAGCCGCAAATTCACTGGTTTTACCAGAAATGGCCTCTTGCTTGTAGGAATAAACAGATCCAGGATCTTAAATCCATTTCAGAATTGAAATTCAGACCAGTGTTCTCATCCATGAAACACACTCTGTTTTAACTTAAGAAGCATGCTGTTTTCTCCAGAGTCTCCAATACAGCAAGAAACATGAGTAAGCCACAAATAAAAGAACTGTGTTTCCTACTCATACGGATCATATCTAGTTCAACTCTGCTTATGAAACTGATACAAACCACTGCTCCTCTTACATAAATGCTCTTTAGTTGATAGAGAGACACGTGTTGGGTTCGTGAACTGTGCAAATTCATTTGAGCCGCAAATTCACTGGGTTTACCAGAAATGACCTCTTGCATGTAAAAAGACACAGATCCTGTGGTTTTACTCCGTGTCTGAAGGGAATTTCAGATCAGTGTTCTCATCCTTTAAGCACACTCTGTTTTAATGCAAGAAGCAAGCTCATCTTTCCAGTGCCTCCAATGCACCAAGAACCATGAGCATGGCCACAAAAAGAACTGTGTTTCCTTCTCATGCAGACCATATGTAGGTCAACTCTGCTTTTGTAACTGATACAAAGCACAGCTCCTCTTACATAAATGCTCTTTAGTTAATAGTGAGAATTGTGTTGGGTTGGTAAACTGTGTAAAATCATTTGAGCCCATAATCACTTGGTTTACCAGAAATGAACTCCTGATTGTAGGAAGACACAGATCCTGGTGTTCAACTCTGTTTCTGATGGGAAATTCAGACCTGTGTTCTAATCCATGAAACACACTCTGTTTTAACTCAAGAAGCATGCTCTTTTCTGCATAGTCTCCAATACAGCAAGAAACATGAACAAGCCAAAAATAAAAGAACTGTGTTTCCTACTCATACGGATCATATCTAGTTCAACTTTGCTTATGAAACTGATAAAACCACAGCTCATGTTAAATAAATGCTCTTTAGTTAATAGTGTGAAATGCTTTGGGATTGTGAACTGTGTAATTTCAACTGAGCCGCAAATTCATAGGTTTTACCAGAAATGCTCTATTGCTTGTAGGAATAAACAGATCCTAGATCTTAAATCCATTTCAGAAAGGAAATTCAGACGTGTGTTTTCATCCATGAAACACACTCTGTTTTAACGCAAGAAGCATGCTCTTCTTTCCAGCATCTTCAATACAGCAAGAAACATGAGCAAGCCACGAATAACCGAACTGTGTTTCCTTCTCATACGTATCATATCTAGTTCAACACTGCTTATGAAACTGAAACCAACCACAGCTCATGTTAAATAAATGCTCTTTAGTTAATAGTGTGAAATGCTTTGGGTTTGTGAACTGTGTAATTTCATTTGAGCTGCAAATTAACTGGATTTACCAGAAATGCACTCTTGCTTATATGAATAAACAGATCCTGGATCTTAAATCCATTTCAGAATTGAAATTCAGACCAGTGTCTCATCCAAGAAACACACTCTGTTTTATCGCAAGAAGCATGCTCTTCTTTCCAGAGTCTCCAATACAGCAAGAGACATGAGCAAACTCAGTAAAAAAGAACTGTGTTTCCTGCTCATACGGACCATATCTAGTTCAACTCTGCTCATGAAACTGATACAAACCACAGCTCCTCTTATATAAATGCTCTTTAGTTAATATTGAGAGATGCGTTGTATTTGTGTTCTGTGTAAATACATTTGAGCCGCAAATTCACTGGGTTTACCAGAAATAACCTCTTGCTTGTAGGAAGACACAGATCCTATATTTTAACTAGGTTTCTGAGAGGAAATTCAGACCAGTGTTCTCTCCCATGAAACACACTCTTATTAACGAAAGGAGCATGCTGTTCTTTCCAGAGTCTCCAATACAGCAAGAAACATGAGCAAGCCCTAAAAAAAAAAGAACTGTGTTTCCAATTTATACAGACCATATCTAGTTCAACTCAGCTCAGGAAACTGATACAAACCACAGCTCCTCTTTCATAAATGCTCTTTAGTTAATTGTGAGAAACTATTTGGGTTTGTAAACTGTGTAAATTCATTTGAGCCCAAAATTCAGTGGGTTTGCCAGAAATGACCTAATGCTTCAGGAATACACAGATCCTGGACCTTAAATCCATTTCTGAAGGGAAATTCAGACCAGTGTTCTCATCCATGAAATACACTCTGTTTTAACGCAAAAAGCATGCTCTTCTTTCTGGTGACTCCAATACAGCAAGAAACATGAGCAAGCCCAGAATAATAGAATTGTGTTTCCTACTAATACAGATCATATCTAATAAAACTCTACTTATGAAACTGATACACACCACAACTCCTCTTAAATAAATGCTCTTTAGTTAATAGTGAGAAATGCGTTGTATACGTGAGCTGTGTAAATTCATTTGAGACGCAAATACAGTGGTTTTACAAGAAATGCTCTCTTGCTTATATGAAGACACAGACCCTGGATCTTAAATCCATTTCAGAAGGGAAATTCAGACCTGTGTTTTCATCCATGAAACACACCCTTTTTTAATGCAAGAAGCATGCTCTTCTTTCCAGCATCTCCAATACAGCAAGAAACATGAGCAAGCCAGGAAAAAAGAACTGTGTTTCCCTCTCATACGGATCATATCTAGTTCAACTCTGCTTATGAAACTGATACAAA
Organism: Onychomys arenicola; assembly: GCA_949786405.1. Taxonomy (NCBI): domain Eukaryota; kingdom Metazoa; phylum Chordata; class Mammalia; order Rodentia; family Cricetidae; genus Onychomys; species Onychomys arenicola. Next base: position 687,227 of record CATKUM010000019.1, on the reverse strand, counting down.
CCACAGCTCCTGTTAAATAAATGCTCTTTAGTTAATAATGTGAAATGCTTTATGTTTGTGAACTGTATAATTTCATTTGACATGCAAATTCACTGGTTTTACCAGAAATGGTCTCTTGCTTGTGGGAATAAACAGATCCTGGATCTTAAAACCATTTCAGAATTGAAATTCAGACCAGTGTTCTTACCCATGAAACACACTCTGTTTTAACGCAAGAAGCATGCTCTTCTTTCCAGCGTCTCCAATACTGCAAGAATCATGAGCATGCCCAGAAAAATAAAGAACTGTGTTTCCTACTCATGCAGACCATATGTTTTTCAACTCTGCTTATTTAACTGATACAAAGCACAGCTCCTCTTACATAAATGCTCTTTAGTTAATAGTGAGAATCTTGTTGAGTTGGTAAACTGTGTAAAATCATGTTAGCCCAAAATCACTTGGTTTACCAGAAATGAACTCCTGTTTGTAGGAAGACACAGATCCTGTGGTTTAACTCTGTTTCTGAAGGGAAATTCAGACCAGTTTTCTCTTCCATGAAACACACTCTGTTTTAAGGCAAGAAGCATGCTCTATTTTCCACCATCTCCAATACATCAAGAAACAAGAGCAAGCCCAGAATAAAAGAACTGTGTTTCCTACTCATACAGATCATATCTAGTTCAACAGTGATTATTAAACTCATACAAAGCACAGCTCATGTTAAATAAATTCTCTTTACATAATAATGAGAAACATGTTGGGATTGTGTACTGTGTAAATTCATTTGAGCCGCAAATTCACTGGGTTTACCAGAAATGACCTCTGGCTTATAAGAAGACACAGATACTGTGGTTTAACTGAATTTCTGAAGGGAAATTCAGACCAGTGTTCTCTTCCATGAAACACACTCTGTTTTTATGCAAGAATCATGATCTTCATTCCAGCGTCTCCATTACAGCAAGAAACAAGAGCAATCCCAGATAAAAAGGACTGTGTTTCCTAGTCACACGGACTATATCTAGTTCAACTCTGCTAATGACAGTGATACAAACCACTGCTTCTGTTAAATAAATGCTCTTTAGTTAATATTGAGAAACGCGTTGGGTTTGTGAACTGTGTAAATTCATTTGTGCCGCAAATTCACTGGGTTTACCAGAAATGACCTCTTGCTTGTAGGAAGACACAGATGCTAGTGTTTAACTCCGTTTCTGAAGGGAAATTCAGACCAGTTTTATCTTCCATGAAACACACTCTGTTTTAAGGCAAGAAGCATGCTCTATTTTCCACCGTCTCCAATACAGAAAGAAACATGAGCAAGTCCAGAATAAAAGAACTATGTTTCCTACTCATACGAACCATATCTAGTTCAACTCTGCTAATGAAACTGATGCAAACCACAGCTCATGTTAAATAAATGCTCTTTAGTTAATATTCAGAAACGCGTTGGGTTTGTGAACTGTGTAAATTCATTTGAGCCCAAAATTCCTTGGGTTTGCCAGAAATGACCTCTTGCTTGTAGGAAGACACAGATCCTGGACCATAAATCCATTTCAGAAGGGAAATTCAGACCAGTGTTCTCATCCATGAAACACACTCTGTTTTATTGCAGGAAGCAAGCTCTTCTTTCCAGCGTCCTAAATTTAGCAGGAAACATGAGCAATCCCAGAATAAAAGAACTGTGTTTCCTACTCATACAGACCATTTCTAATTCAACTCTGCTTATGTAACTGATACAAACCACAGCTCCTGTTAAATAAATGCGTTGCAGTTAATAGTGAGAAACGCGTTGGCTTCGTGAGCTGTGTAAATTCATTTGAGCCCAAAATTCAGTGGGTTTACCATAAATGACCTCTTGCTTGTAGAAAGACACAGATCCTGTGGTTTAACTCCGTTTCTGAAATGAAATTCAGACCAGTGTTCTCATCCATGAAACACACTCTGTTTGAACGCAAGAAGCATGCTCTTATTTCAAGCGTCTATAATAGAGCAATAAACATGAGCAAGCCCAGAAATAAAGAAATGTGTATCCTACTCATATGGAACATATCTAGTTCATCTCTGCTAATGAAACTGATGAAAACCACAGATCCTGTTAAATAAATGTCCTTTAGTTAATATTCAGAAACGCGTTGGGTTTGTGAACTGTGTAAATTCATTTGAGCACAAAATTCAGTTGGTTTGCCAGAAATGACCTCTTGCTTGTAGGAAGACACAGATCCTGGACCATAAATACATTTCAGAAGGGAAATTCAGACCAGTGTTCTCATCCATGAAACACACTCTGTTTTAACCAAAAAGCATGCTCTTCTTTCCAGCGTCTCCAATACAGCAAGAAACATGAGCAAGCCCTGAATAAAAGAATGGTGTTTCATACTCATACGGACCAATTCTAGTTCAACTCTGCTTATGAAACTGATAAAACCACAGCTCCGGTTAAATGAATGCTCTTTAGTTAATAGTGAGGAACACTTTGGGGTTGTTAACTGTGTAAATTCATTTGAGCCCAAAATTCACTGGGTTTACCATAAATGAACTCTTGCTTGTAGGAAGACACAGATCCTGTGGTTTAACTCTGTTTCTGAAGGGAAATTCAGACCTGTGTCCTCTGCCATGAAACATACTCTGTTTAAGCGCAAGAAGCATGCTCTTCTTTCCATCGTCTCCAATACAACAAGAAACATGAGCAAGCCCCGAAAAAAGAACTGTGTTTCCTACTCATAGGCCTCATATCTAGTTCAACTTTGCTTATGAAACAGATATAAACCACACCTCCTGTTAAATAAATGCTCATTAGTTAATAGTGAGAAACGCGTTGGGTTTGTGAATGGTGTAAATTCATTTGAGCCGCAAATTGACTGGGTTTACCAGAAATGACCTCTTGCTTATAGGAAGACACAGATCCAGTGGTTTAACTCCGTTTCTGAGGGGAAATTCAGACTAGTTTTCTCAACCATGAAACACACTCTGTTTTAATGCAAGAAGCATGCTCTTCTTTCCAGAGTCTCCAATACAGCAGGAACCATGAGCAAGCCCAGAAAAAAAGAACTCTGTTTCCAACTCGTATGTACCATATCTAGTTCAACTCTGCTCATGAACCTGATACAAACAAAAGCTCCTCTTACATAAATGCTCTTTAGTTAATAGTGAGAAACGTGTATTGTTTGTGAACTGTGTAAATTCACTTGAGCCCAAAATTCTGAGTGTTTACCAGAAATGATCTCTTGCTTGTAGGAAGACACATATCCTGTGCTTTAACTCCGTTTCTGAAGGGAAATTCAGACTAGTGTCCTCTTCCATGAAACACACTCTGTTTTCACGCAAGAAGCATGCTCTTCTTTCCAGCGTCTCCAATACAGCAAGAAACATGAGCAAGCCCTGAATAAAAGAATGGTGTTTCATACTCATACGGACCAATTCTAGTTCAACTCTGCTTATGAAACTGATAAAACCACAGCTCCGGTTAAATGAATGCTCTTTAGTTAATAGTGAGGAACACTTTGGGGTTGTTAACTGTGTAAATTCATTTGAGCCCAAAATTCACTGGGTTTACCATAAATGAACTCTTGCTTGTAGGAAGACACAGATCCTGTGGTTTAACTCTGTTTCTGAAGGGAAATTCAGACCTGTGTCCTCTGCCATGAAACATACTCTGTTTAAGTGCAAGAAGCATGCTCTTCTTTCCATCGTCTCCAATACAACAAGAAACATGAGCAAGCCCCGAAAAAAGAACTGTGTTTCCTACTCATAGGCCTCATATCTAGTTCAACTTTGCTTATGAAACAGATATAAACCACACCTCCTGTTAAATAAATGCTCATTAGTTAATAGTGAGAAACGCGTTGGGTTTGTGAATGGTGTAAATTCATTTGAGCCGCAAATTGACTGGGTTTACCAGAAATGACCTCTTGCTTATAGGAAGACACAGATCCAGTGGTTTAACTCCGTTTCTGAGGGGAAATTCAGACTAGTTTTCTCAACCATGAAACACACTCTGTTTTAATGCAAGAAGCATGCTCTTCTTTCCAGAGTCTCCAATACAGCAGGAACCATGAGCAAGCCCAGAAAAAAAGAACTCTGTTTCCAACTCGTATGTACCATATCTAGTTCAACTCTGCTCATGAACCTGATACAAACAAAAGCTCCTCTTACATAAATGCTCTTTAGTTAATAGTGAGAAACGTGTATTGTTTGTGAACTGTGTAAATTCACTTGAGCCCAAAATTCTGAGTGTTTACCAGAAATGATCTCTTGCTTGTAGGAAGACACATATCCTGTGCTTTAACTCCGTTTCTGAAGGGAAATTCAGACTAGTGTCCTCTTCCATGAAACACACTCTGTTTTCACGCAAGAAGCATGCTCTTCTTTCCAGCGTCTCCAGTACAGCAAGATACATGAGCAAGCCCTGATAAAAGAACTGTGTTTCCTTCTTATAGGCGTCATATCTAGTACAATTCTGATTAGGAAACTGATACAAACCACAGCTCCTATTAAATAAATGCTCTTTAGTTAATAGTGAGTAATGCGTTGGGTTTGTGTTATGTGTATAGTCATTTGAGCCGCAAATTGACTGGGTTTTCCAGAAATGACATCTTGCTTGTAGGAAGACACAGATCCTGTGGTTTAACTCCGTTTCTGAAGGGAAATTCAGACCAGTGTTCCATCCATGAAACACACACTGTTTTAACACAAGAAGCATGCTCTTCTTTCCAGAGTCTCCAATACAGCAAGAAACATGACCAAGCACAGAAAAAAAGAACTGTGTTTCCTACACATACGAACCATATCTAGTTCAACTCTGATTATGAAACTGATACAAACCACAGTTCCTATTAAAAAATGCTCTTTAGTTAATAGTGAAAAACCCGTTGGGTTTGTGTTCTGTGTAAATTCATTTGATCCGCAAATTGACTGTGATTACCAGAAATGACCTACTGCTTGTAGGAAGACATAGATCCTGTGCTTGAACTCCGTTTCTGAAGGGAAATTCAAACCAGTGTTCTCATCCATGAAACACACTCTGTTTTAACGCAAGAAGTATGCTCTTCGTTCCAGAGACTCTAATTCAGAAAGAAACATGACCAAGCCCAGAATAAAAGAACTGGGATTCCTACTCCTATGGACCATATCTAGTTCAACTCTGCTCATGAAACTGACACCAACAACAGCTCATCTTATATAAATGCTCTTTAGTTAATAGTGAGAAACGCGTTGGGTTTGTGAATGGTGTAAATTCATTTGAGCCGCAAATTGACTGGGTTTACCAGAAATGACCTCTTGCTTATAGGAAGACACAGATCCAGTGGTTTAACTCCGTTTCTGAGGGGAAATTCAGACTAGTTTTCTCAACCATGAAACACACTCTGTTTTAATGCAAGAAGCATGCTCTTCTTTCCAGAGTCTCCAATACAGCAGGAACCATGAGCAAGCCCAGAAAAAAAGAACTCTGTTTCCAACTCGTATGTACCATATCTAGTTCAACTCTGCTCATGAACCTGATACAAACAAAAGCTCCTCTTACATAAATGCTCTTTAGTTAATAGTGAGAAACGTGTATTGTTTGTGAACTGTGTAAATTCACTTGAGCCCAAAATTCTGAGTGTTTACCAGAAATGATCTCTTGCTTGTAGGAAGACACATATCCTGTGCTTTAACTCCGTTTCTGAAGGGAAATTCAGACTAGTGTCCTCTTCCATGAAACACACTCTGTTTTCACGCAAGAAGCATGCTCTTCTTTCCAGCGTCTCCAGTACAGCAAGATACATGAGCAAGCCCTGATAAAAGAACTGTGTTTCCTTCTTATAGGCGTCATATCTAGTACAATTCTGATTAGGAAACTGATACAAACCACAGCTCCTATTAAATAAATGCTCTTTAGTTAATAGTGAGTAATGCGTTGGGTTTGTGTTATGTGTATAGTCATTTGAGCCGCAAATTGACTGGGTTTTCCAGAAATGACATCTTGCTTGTAGGAAGACACAGATCCTGTGGTTTAACTCCGTTTCTGAAGGGAAATTCAGACCAGTGTTCCATCCATGAAACACACACTGTTTTAACACAAGAAGCATGCTCTTCTTTCCAGAGTCTCCAATACAGCAAGAAACATGACCAAGCACAGAAAAAAAGAACTGTGTTTCCTACACATACGAACCATATCTAGTTCAACTCTGATTATGAAACTGATACAAACCACAGTTCCTATTAAAAAATGCTCTTTAGTTAATAGTGAAAAACCCGTTGGGTTTGTGTTCTGTGTAAATTCATTTGATCCGCAAATTGACTGTGATTACCAGAAATGACCTACTGCTTGTAGGAAGACATAGATCCTGTGCTTGAACTCCGTTTCTGAAGGGAAATTCAAACCAGTGTTCTCATCCATGAAACACACTCTGTTTTAACGCAAGAAGTATGCTCTTCGTTCCAGAGACTCTAATTCAGAAAGAAACATGACCAAGCCCAGAATAAAAGAACTGGGATTCCTACTCCTATGGACCATATCTAGTTCAACTCTGCTCATGAAACTGACACCAACAACAGCTCATCTTATATAAATGCTCTTTAGTTAATTGTGAGAAACGCGTTGGGTTCGTGAACTGTGTAAATTCATTTGAGCCGCAAATTAACTGGGTTTACCAGAAATGACCTCTTGCTTGTAGGAAGACAGAGATCCAGGACCTTAAATCCATTTCAGAAGGGAAATTCAGACCAGTGTCCTCTTCCATGAAACACACTCTGTTTTCACGCAAGAAGCATGCTCTACTTTCCAGCGTCTCCGATACAGCAAGAAATATGAGCAAGCCCCAAGAAGAGAACTGTGTTTCCTACTCATAGGCATCATATCTAGTTCAACTCTGATTATCAAACTGATACAAACCACAGCTCCTGTTAAATAAATGCTCCTTAGGTATTAGTGAGAAACGCGTTGGGTTTGTGTTCTGTGTAAATTCATTTGAACCGCAAATTTACTGTGTTTTACAGAAATCACCTCTTGCTTGTAGGAAGACACAGATCCTGTGGTTTAACTCCGTTTTGAAGGGAAATTCAGACCAGTGTTCTCATCCATTAAACACACTCTGTTTTAACGCAAGAAGCATGCTCTTCTTTTCAGAGTCTCCAAAACAGCAAGAAACATGACAAAGCCCAGAAAAAAAGATCTGTGTTTCCTACTCATATGGACCATATCTGGTTCAACTCTGCTTATGAAACTGATACAAACCACAGCTCCTCTTACATAAATGCACTTTAGTTAATTGTGATAAACACGTTGGGTTCGTGAACTGTCTAATTTCATTTGAGCCGCAAATTCACTGGGTTTTCCAGAAATGACCTCTTGCTTGTAGGAAGACACAGATCCTGTGGTTTAACTCCGTTTCTGAAGTAAATTCAGACCATTTTTCTCATCCATGAATCACACGCTGTTTTAACGCAAGACGCGTGCTCTTCCTTCAAGCATCTCCAATAGAACAGGAAAAACTGAGCAAGTCCAGAAAAAAGTAATAGGTTTCCTACTCATATGGAACATATCTAGTTCAAATCTGCTTATGAAACTGATACAAACCACACCTTCTGTTAAATAAATGCTCTTTAGTTAATAGTGAGAAACGCTATGGGTTTGTGAACTGTGTAAATTCATTTGAGCCCAAAAGAGAGTGGGATTACCAGAAATGAACTCTTGCTTGTAGGAAGACACAGATCCTTGACCTTAAATCCATTTCTGAAGTGAAATTCAGACCAGTATTCTCTTCAATGAAACACACACTGTTTTAACGCAGGAAGCATGCTCTTCTTTCCAGCGTCTCCAATACAGCAAGAAACATGAGCAAGCCCTGAAAAATATCTGTGTTTCCTACTCATAGACATCATATCTAGTTCAACGCTGATTATGAAACTGATACAAACCACAGCTCCTGTTAAATAAATGCTCTTTAGGTAATAGTGAGAAACACGTTGGGTTTGTGTTCTCTGTAAATTCATTTGAGCAGAAAATTGACTGGGTTCACCAGAAATGACCTCTTGCTTGTAGGAAGACACAGACCCTGTGGTCTAACTCCGTTTCTGAAGAGAAATTCAGACCAGTGTTCTCATCCATGAAACACACTCTGTTTTCACGCAAGAAGCATGCTCTTCTTTCCAGAGACTCCAATACAGCAAGAAACATGACTAAGCCCAGAAAAAAAAGAACTGTGTTTCCTACTCATACGGACCATATCTAGTTCAACTCTGCTCATGAAACTGATAGAAAACACAGCTCCTCTTACATAAATGCTCTTTAGTTAATTGTGAGAAACGCCTTGGTTTCGTGAACTGTGTAATATCATTTCAGCCACATATTCACTGGGTTTACCAGAAATGAACTCATGCTTGTAGGAAGACACAGATCCTGTGATTTAACTCTGTTTCTGAAGGTAAATTCAGACCAGTGTTCTCATCCAAGAAACACACTCTGTTTTAATGCAAGAAGCATGCTCCTCTTTCCAGAGTCTCCAATACAGCAAGAAACATGACCAAGTCCAGAAAAAAAGAACTGGATTTCCTACTCATATGTACCATATGTAATTCAACTCTGCTCATGAAACTTATAAAAACCACAGCTGCTCTTACATAAATGCTCTTTAGTTAATTGTGAGAAATGCATTGGGTTCGTGAACTGTGTACATTCATTTGAGCCCAAATATAGTGGTTTTACTAGAAATGACCTCTTGCTTGAAGGAAGACACAGATCCTGGCCCTTAAATACATTTCTGAAGGGAAATTCAGACCAGTGTCCTCGTCCATGAAACACATTCTGCTTTAATGCAAGAAGCTTGCATGCTCTTATTTCCAGCGTCTCCAATACACGAAGAAACATGAGCAAGCCCCGAAAAAAGAACTGTGTTTCCTACTCATAGGCACCATATCTAGTTCAAGTCTGATTATGAAACTGATAAAAACCACTGCTCCTATTAAGAAATGCTGTTCAGTTAATAGTGAAAAACCCGTTGGGTTTGTGTTCTGTGTAAATTCATTTGATCCGCAAATTGACTGTGATTACCAGAAATGACCTACTGCTTGTAGGAAGACACATATCCTGTGCTTGAACTTCGTTTCTGAAGTGAAATTCAAACCAGTGTTCTCATCCATGAAACACACTCTGTTTTACTGCAAGAAGCATGCTGTTCTTTCCAGAGACTCTAATACAGAAAGAAATATGTCCAAGCCCAGGAAAAAAGAACTGTGTTTCCTACTCATACGGACCATATCTAGTTCAACTCTGCTTATGAAACTGATACAAACCACAGCTCCTCTTACATAAATGCTCTTTAGTTTATTGTGAGAAACGCGTTGGGTTCGTGAACTGTCTAATTTCTTTTGAGCCGCAAATTCACTGGGTTTTCCAGAAATGACCTCTTGCTTGTAGGAAGACACAGATCCTGTGGTTTAACTCTGTTTCTGAAGGGAAATTCAGACAAGTGTTCTCATCCATGAAACACACTCTGTTTTAATGCAAGAAGCCAGCTCTTCTTTCCAGGGTCTCCAATACAGACAGTAAGAACCATATTAATGCCCTGAAAAAAAGAACTGTGTTTCCTATTCATACAGACCATATGTAGTTCAACTCTGCTTACGAATCTGATACAAACCACAGCTCCACTTACATAAGTGCTCTTTAGTTAATTGTTAGAATCGCGTAGCGTTCGTGAACTGTGTGAAATCATTTGAGCCTAAATTCACTTGGTTTACCAGAAATGAACTCTTGCTTGAAGGAAGACAAAGATCTTGGGGTTTACCTCTGTTTCTGAAGGGAAATTTAGACCAGTGTTCCAATCCATGAAACACACTCTGTTTTAATGCAAGTAGCAAGCTCTTCTTACCAGGGTCTCCAATACAGACAGTAAGAACAATATTCATGCCCTGAAAAAAATAACTGTGTTTTGAACTCATACAGACCATATGTAGTTCAACTCTGCTTATGAATCTGATACAAACCACAGCTGCTCTTAAATAAATGCTCATTAGTTAATAGTTAGAATTGCATTGGGTTCGTGAACAGTGTAAAATCATTTGAGCCCAAAATTCACATGCTTTACCAGAAATGAACTCTTGCTTGTAGGAACACACAAATCCTGGGATTTAACGCCGATTCTGAAGAGAAATTCAGACCAGTGTTCTCATCCATGAAACACACTCTGTTTTAACGCAAGAAGCAAGCTCTTCTTTCCAGCATGTCAAATACAGCAGGAACCAAGAGCATGCCCTCAAAAAAGAACTGTGTTTCCTACTCATACTAACTATATGTAGATCAACTCTGCTTATGAAACTGATACAAACCACAGCTCCTCTTACATAAATGCTCTTTTGTTAATAGTGAGAATCGCGATGGTTTGTGAACTGTGTAAAATCATTTGATCCCAAAATTGACGTTGTTTACCAAAAATGATGTCTTGCTTGTAGGAAGACACAGATCCTGGGTGTTAACTCCGTTAATGAAGGGAAATTCAGACCAGTGTTCTCATCCATGAAACACACTCTGTTTTCACGCAAGAAGCATTCTATTCTTTCCAGCATCTCCAATATAGCAAGAACCATTAGCATGCTCAGAAAAAAAGAACTGTATTTCCTACACATACAGACCATAGGCAGTTCAACTCTGTTATGAAACTGATGCAAACCACAACTCCTCTTACATGAATGCTCTTTAGTTAATAGTGAGAATCAGGTTGGGTTCCAAAAATGTGTAAAATCATTTGAGCCGAAAATTCACTTGGTTTACAGGAAATGAACTCTTGCTTGTAGGAAGACAAAGATCTTGGGGTTTAACTCCGTTTCTGAAGGGAAATTTGGACCACTGCTCTCATCCATGAAACACACTCTGTTTTAACGCAAGAAGCACCCTCATCTTTCCAGAGTCTCCAATACAGCAGGCATCATGAGAATGCCAAAAAAAAGAGAGAACTGTGTTTCCTACTCATACAGACCATATGCAGTTCAACTCTGCTTATGAAACTGATACAAACCATGCTCCACTTACATAAATGCTCTTTAGTTAATAACAAGAAATGCGATGGGTTTGTGAACTGTGTAAAATCATTTGATCACGAAAATCATATTGTTTACCAGAAATGAACTCTTGCTTGTAGGAAGACCCAGATCCTGCGGTTTAACTCCGATTCTGAATTGAAATTCAGAACAGTGTTCTCATCCATGAAACACACTCTGTTTTAACGCCAGAAGCAACCTCTTCTTTCCAGCTTCGCCAATACAGACAGTAAGAACCATATTCATGCCCTGAAAAAAAGAACTGTGTTTCCTACTCATGAGGACCATATGGTGTTCAACTCTGCCTATGAAACTCATACAAACCACAACTCCTCTTACATAAATACTCTTTAGTTAATAGTGAGAATCGGGTTAGGTTCCAGAACTGTGTAAAATCATTTGAGCCCAAAATTCACTTGGTTTACCTGAATAAACTCTTGCTTGTAGGAAGACACAGATCTTGGGGTTTAACTCCGTTTCTGAAGGGAAATTTAGACAAGTGTTCTCATCCATGAAACACACTCTGATTTAATGCATGAAGCACCCTCTTCTTTCCAGCGTCTCCAATACAGCAGGAACCATGAGAATGCCCAGAAAAAAAAAAGAACTGTGTTTCCTACTCATGCAGACCATATGCAGTTCAACTCTGCTTATGAAACTGATACAAACCATGCTCCTCTTACATAAATGCTCTTAAGTTAATAACAAGAATCGCGATGGGTTTGTGAACTCTTTAATATCATTTGATCTCAAAAATCACATTGTTTAATAGAAATGAACTCTTGCTTATAGGAAGACACAAATCATGGGATTTAACTCCATTTCTGAAGGGAAATTGAGACCAGTGTTCTTATCCATGAAACACACTCTGTTTTCATGCAAGAAGCAAGTTCTTCTTTCCAGCGTCCCCAATAGAGTCAGTAAGAACCATATTCATGCCCTGAAAAAAAGAACTGTGTTTTCTACTCATACAGACCATATGTAGTTCAACTCTGCTTATGAATCTGATACAAACCACAGCTCCACTTACATAAATGCTCTTTAGTTAATAGTTAGAATCGTGTTGCGTTCATGAACTGCGTAAAATCATTTGAGTCCAAAATTCACTTGGTTTACCAGAAATGAATTCTTGCTTGTAGGAAGGCACAGATCCTGTGGTTTAACTCCGTTTCTGAATGGAATTTCAGATCTATGTTCTCATCCATGAAACACATGCTGTTTTAACGCATGAAGCACACTCTTCTATCCAGCGTCTCCAATACAGCAAGAACCATGAAAATGCCCAGAAAAAAAGAGCAGTGTTTCCTACTCATACAGACCATATTCAGTTCAACTGTGCTTATGAAACTGATACAAACCACAGCTCCTCTTACATAAATGCTCTTTCGTTAATAGTGAGAATCGCGATGGGTTTGTGAACTGTGTAAAATCATTTGATCCCAAAATTGACGTTGTTTACCAGAAATGATCTCTTGCTTGTAGGAAGACACAGATCCCGGGGTTTAACTCCATTAATGAAGGAAAATTCAGACCAGTGTTCTCATCCATGAAACACACTCTGTTTTCACGCAAGAAGCATTCTATTCTTTCCAGCATCTCCAATACAGCAAGAACCATTAGCATGCTAAGAAAAGAAGAACTGTATTTCCAACACATAGAGACCATATGCAGTTCAACTCTGTTATGAAACACATGCAAACCACAACTCCTCTTACATAAATGCTCTTTAGTTAATAGTGAGAATCAGGTTGGGTTCCAAAAATGTGTAAAATCATTTGAGCCCAAAATTCAGTGGTTTACCAGAAATGAATTCTTGCTTGTAGGAAGGCACAGATCCTGTGGTTTAACTCCGTTTCTGAATGGAATTTCAGACCTATGTTCTCATCCATGAAACACACTCTGTTTTAACGCAAGAAGCACCCTCATCTTTCCAGAGTCTCCAACACAGCAAGCATCATGAGAATGCCCCCAAAAAAACGAACTGTGTTTCCTACTCATACAGACCATATGCAGTTCAACTCTGCTTATGAAACTGATACAAACCATGCTCCTCTTACATAAATGCTCTTTAGTTAATAACAAGAAATGCGATGGGTTTGTGAACTGTGTAAAATCATTTGATCACAAAAATCATATTGTTTAACAGAAATGAACTCTTGCTTGTAGGAAGACACAGACCCTGGGGTTTAACTCCTTTTCTGAAGGGAAATTCAGACCAGTGTTCTCATCCATGAAACACACTCTGAATTCACGCAAGAAGCAAGTTCTTCTTTCCAGCGTCTCCATACAGACAGTAGGAACCATATTCATGCCCTGAAAAAAAGAACTGTGTTTCCTTCTCATATGCACCATATGTAGTTCAACTCTGCTTATGAAACTGATAAAAACCACAGCTCCACTTACATAAAAGCTATTTAGTTAATAGTGAGAATCGCGTTGGGTTCGTGAATTGTGTGAAATCATTTGAGCCCAAAATTCACAGGGTTTACCAGAAATGAACTCTTGCTTGTAGGAAGACACAGATCCTGGGGTTTAACTCCGATTCTGAAGGGAAAATCAGACCAGTGTTCTCATCCATGAATTTCACTCTGTTTTAATGCAAGAAGCAAGCACTTCTTTCCAGGGTCTCCAATACAGACAGTAAGAACCATATTCATGCGCTGAAAAAAAGAACTGTGTTTTCTACTCATACAGACCAGATGTAGTTCAACTCTGCTTATGAATCTGATAAAAACCACAGCTCCTCTTACACAAATGCTCTTTAGTTAATAGTGAGAATCGTGTTGGGTTCCAGAACTTTGTACATTCTTTTGAGGCCAAAATTCCCTTGGTTTACCAGAAATGAACTCTTGCTTGTAGGAAGACACAGATCCTGGGGTTTAACTCCTTTTCTGAACTGTGTTACCTACTCATACAGATCATATCTAGTTCAACTCTGCTGATGAATCTGATACAAAACACAGCTCCGGTTAAATAAATGCTCTTTAGTTAATAGTGTGAAAGGCGTTGGGTTTTTGAACTGTGTAATTCATTTGAGCCACAAATTCACTGGTTTTACCTGAAATGCACTCTTGTTTGAAGGAAGAAACAGATCATGGACCTTAAATCCATTTCAGAAGGAAAATTCAGACCTGTGTACTCATCCATGAAACACACTCTGTTTTAACGAAAGAAGCTTGCGATTCTCTCCATAGTCTCCAATATAGCAAGAAACATGAGCAAGCCCAGAAAAAAGGAACTGTGTTTCCTACTCATACAGACCATATCTAGTTCAACTCTGCTGATGAAACTGATACAAACCACAGCTCTTGTAAAATAAATGCTCTTTAGTTAATAATGTGAAATGCATTGGATTTGTGAACTGTGTAAATTCATTTGAGCCGCAAATTCACTGTTTTTACCAGAAATGGCCTCTTTCTTGTAGGAAGACACAGATCCTGTACCTTAAATCCAGTTCAGAAGGGATATTCAGACCTGTGTTCTCATCAGTGAAACACACTCTGTTTTATCGCAAGAAGCATGCTCTTCTTTCCAGCGTCTCAAATATAGCAAGAACCATGAGCAAGCACAGACAAAAGAATTGTGTTTCCAACGCATATGGACCATATCTAGTTCAACTCTGCTTTTGAAACTGATACAAACCACAGCTCCTGTTATAAATCCTCTTTGGGTAATAGTGAGAAACGCGTTAGGTTCGTGAGCAGTGTAAATTCATTTGAGCCTCAAATTCAGTGGGTTTTCTGAAATGACCTCTTGCTTATAGGAAGACACAGATCCTAGATCTTAAATCCATTTCAGAAGGGAAATTCAGACCTCTGTTCTCATCCATGAAACACACTCTGTTTTAAGGCAAGAAGCATGCTCTTCTTTCCAGCGTCTCCAATACTGCAAGAACCATGAGAAAGCCTAGAATAAAAGAACATTGTTTCCTACTCATATGGACCCTCTAGTTCAACTCTGCTTATGGAACTGATATAAACCTCAGCTCCTGTATGTAAATGCTCTTAGTTAATAGTCAGAAAAGCGTTGGGTTTGTGAACTGTGTGAACTCATTTGAGCCGCAAATTCACTGTGTTTACCAGAAATGAACTCTTGCTTGTATGAAGACATACATCCTGTGGTTTTACTCCGTCTCTCAAGGGAAATTCAGACAAGAGTTCTCATCCGTGAAAGACACTCTGTTTTAATGCAAGAAGCATGCTCATCTATTCCAGCGTCTCCAATACAGTAAGAAAAATGAGCAAGCCTGGAAAAAACGAACTGTGTTTCCTACTCATGTGGACCATAACTAGTTCAAATCTGCTTATAGAATTGATACAAACCACACATCCTGATAAATAAATGCTCTTAAGTTAATAGTGAGAAACGTGTGGGGTTCGTGAACTATTTAAATTACTTTGAGCCCAAAATTCAGTGGGTTTACCAGAAATGACTTCTTGCTTGTAGGAAGACAAAGATCCTTTGGTTTAACTCTGTTTCTGAGGGGAAATTCAGACCAGTCTTCTCATCCATGTAAAACACTCTGTTTTAATGCAAGAAGCATCCTCTTCATTCCAGAGTCTCCAATACAGCAAGAAACATTAGCATGGCCAGAAAAAAAGAGCTTTGTTTCCTACTCATACAGACAATATCTATTTCAACTCTGCTTATGAAACTGATAAAAACCACAACTCTTCTTAAGTAAATGCTCTTTAGTTAATAGTGTGAAAAGCGTTGGGTTTGTGAACTGTTTAAATTCATTTGAGCTGCAAAGTCACTGGTTTTCCAGAAATGCACTCTTGCTTGTAGGAAGATACAGATCCTGGAACTTAAATCCATTTCAGAAGGGAAATTTAGACCTGTGTTCTCATCCATGAAACACACTCTGTTTTAACGCAAGAAGCATGCTCTTCTCTCTAGCGTCTCCAATTTGGCAAGAAACATGAGCAATCCCATAAAAAAGTACTGTGTTTCATACTCATATCGAACATATCTAGTTCAACTCTGCTTTTAAAACTGATACAAACCAAAGGTCCTGTTAAATAAATGCTCTTTAGTTAATAGTGAGAAACGCGTTTGGTTCGTGAACTGTGTAAAATTCATTTGAGACGCAAATTCACCTGGTTTACCAGAAATGACCTCCTGCTTGTAAAAAGACACAGATCCAGTGGTTTTACTCCGTTTCTGAAGGTAAATTCAGACCATGGTTCTCATCCATGAAACCCACTCTGTTTTAATGAAGAAACCATGGTCTTCTTTCCAGTGTCTCCAATACAGCAAGACACATGTGCAAGCCTATTAAAAAAGAATTGTGTTTCCTACTCATAGGGACCAATGCTAGTTCAACTCTGCTCTTGAAACTGATACAAATCACAGCCCCTGTTATATGGGTGCTCTTTATTTAATAGTGAGAAATGTGTTGGGTTTGTGGACTGTGTAAATTCCTTTGAGCCCAAAACTCAGTGGGTTTACAAGATATTAACTCTTGCTTGTAGGAAGACACAGATCCTATGGTTTAAAGCCATTTCTGAAGGGAAATTCAGACCAGTGTCTTCATCCATTAATCACACTCTGTATTAACGCAAGAGGCATGCTCTTATTTCCAGCGTCTCCAATAGAGCAAGAAACATGAGCAAGCCCAGAAAAAAGGAACTGTGTTACCTACTCATACAGACCATATCTACTTCAACTCTGCTGATGAATCTGATACAAACCACAGCTCCTGTTAAATAAATGGTCTTTATTTAATAGTGAGAAACGCGTTGGGTTTGTGAACTGTGTAAATTCATTTGAGCCACAAATTCACTGGGATTACCAGCAATGAACTCTTGCTTGTAGGAAGACATAGAATCTGGGGTTTAACTCCGTTTCTGAAGGGAAATTCAGACCAGTGTTCTCATCCTTCATACACACTCTGTTTTAACGCAAGAAGCAAGCTCTGCTTCCAGCGTCTCCAATACAGCAAGAACAATGAGCATGCCCAGAAAAAAAGAACTGTGTTTCCTACTCATACGGACCATATGTAGTTAAACTCTGCTTATGAAACTGATACAAACCACAGCTCCTCTTACATAAAAGCTCTTTAGTTAATAGTGAGAATCGCGTTGGGTTCGTGAACTGTGTAAAATCATTTGAGCCCAAAATTCACTTTGTTTACCAGAAATGAACTCTTGCTTGTAGGAAGACACAAATCCTGGATCTTAAACCCATTTCTGAAGGGAAATTCAGACCTGTGTTCTCATCCAAGAAACACAGTCTTTTTTAATGCAAGAAGCATGCTCTTCTTTCCAGCATCTCCAATACAGAAAGAAACAAAAACAAGCCAAGAATAAAAGAACTTTGTTTCCTACTCATACGGACCATATCTTGTTCAACTCTGGTTTTCTAACTGATACAAACCACAGCTCCTGTTATATATGTGCTCTTTAGTAAATAGTGAGAAATGCGTTTGGTTTTTGATCTGTGTAAATTGATTTGAGCCCAAAACTCAGTGGATTTTCCAGAAATGAACTCTTGCTTGTAGGAAGACACAGATCCTGTGGTTTAACTCCATTTCTGATAGGAAACTCAGATCAGTGTTCTCATCCATTAAACACACTCTCTATTTAACAAAAGAAGCATGCTCTTCTTTCTAGCATCTCCAATCCTGCAAGAAACATGAGAAAACCCAGAATAAATGAACATTGTTTCCTACTCATATGGACCCTATCTAGCTCAACTCTGCGCATGGAACTGATACAAACCTCAGCTCCTGTTAAATAAATGCTCTTAGTTAATAGTCAGAAACGCGTTGGGTTTTTGAACTGTGTAAATTCATTTGAGCCGCAAATTCACTGTGTTTACCAAAAATGAACTCTTGCTTGTAGGAAGACATACATCCTGTGGTTTTACTCCATTTCTCAAAGGAAATTCAGACCAGAGTTCTCATCCGTGAAAGACACTCTGTTTTAACGCAAGAAGCATGCTCATCTTTCCAGCATCTACAATACACTAAGAAACATGAGCAAGCCCGGAATAAAAGAACTGTGTTTCCTACTCATATGGACCATCACTAGTTAAACTATGCTTATAAAACTGATGCAAACCACACGTCCTGTTAAATAAATGCTCTTTAGTTAATAGTGAGAAGTGTGTGGGGTTCGTGAAATATTTAAATTCATTTGAGCCCAACTTTCATTGGGTTTACCAGAAATGACCTCTTGCTTGTAGGAAGACAGAGACCCTGGATCTTAAATCCATTTCAGAAGGGAAATACAGACCTCTGTTCTCATCCATGAAACACACTCGGTTTTAACGCAAGAAGCATGCTCTTCTTTCTAGCATTTCCAATACAGCAAAAAACATGAGCAAGCCCAGAAAAACAGAACTGTGTTTCCTACTCTTACGGACTATATCTAGTTTAACTCTGCTTATGAAACTGACATGAACCACAGGTCCTTTCATTAAATGCTCTTTAGTTAATAGTGAGAAACGCTTTGGGTTTGTGCACTGTGTAAATTCATTTGAGCCACAAAGACACTGGGTTTTCCAGATATGAACTCTTCCTTATAGGAAGACACAGAACATGTGGTTTAACTCCGTTTCTGAAGGGAAATTCAGACCAGAGTTTTCATCCATGAAACACACTCTGTTTTAATGCAAGAAGCATGCTCTTCTTTCCAGCTTTTAAATGAAGCAAGAAACATGAGCAAGCCCAGAAAAAAAGAACTGTGTTTCCTTCTCATATGGACCATATCTAGTTCAACTCTGCTCATAAAACTGATAGAAATCACAGCTCCTGTTAAATAAATGCTCTTTAGTTAATAGTGAGAATCACGGTGGGTATATGTTATGTGTTATTCATTTGAGCCGCTACTTCACTGGGTTTTCCAGATGAGTCCTTGTTGTAGGAAGACGAAGATCCTGTGGTTTAACTCCGTTTCTGAAGGGAAATTCAGACCAGTGTTCTCATCCATGACACACACTCTGTTTTAATGCAAGAATCATGTCCTTCTTTCCAGCCTCTCCAATACAGCAAGAAACATGAGCAAGCCCAGAATAAATGAACATTGTTTCCTACTCATATGGACCATATCTAGTTCGACTCTGCTTATGGAACTTATACAAACCTCAGCTCCTGTTAAATAAATGCTCTTTAGTTAATAGTGAGAAACGTGTGGGGTTCGTGAACTATTTAAATTCATTTGAGCCCAACTTTCAGTGGGTTTACCAGAAATGACCCCTTGCTTGTAGGAAGACACAGATCCTGGACCTTAAATCTGTTTCAGCAGGGAAATTCAGACCTCTGTTCTCATCCATGAAACACACTCTGTTTTAACGCAAGAAGAATGCTCTTCTTTCTAGCGCCTCCAATACAGCATGAAAAATGAGCAAGCCCAGAAAAAAAGAACTCTGTTTGCTACTCTTACAGACCATATCTAGTTCAACTTTGCTTTTGAAACTGATACAAACCAAAGCTCCTGATAAATAAATGCTCTTTAGTTAATAGTGTAAAATGCGTTGGTTTTATGAACAGTGTAAATTCCTTTGAGCCCCAAGTTCACTGGTTTTACCAGAAATGCACTCTTGCTAGTAGGAAGACACAGATCCTGGATCTTAAATCCATTTCAGAAGGGAAATTGAGACCTGTGTTCTCATCTATGAAACACACTCTGTTTTAACACAAGTAGCATGATCTGCTTTCCAGCATCTCCAATACAGCAGGCAACATTAGGCAGCCTAAGAAAAAAAGAACTGTTTTTCCTACTCATTCGGACCATATCTAGTTCAACTCTGCTTATGAAACTGATACAAACCCCAGCTCCTTTTAAATAAGTGCTCTTTATTTAATAGTGAGAATCGCGTTGGTTTCTTGAGCTGTGTAAATTCATTTGAACCTAAAATTTGGTGGGATTCTGAGAAAAGACCTCTTGCTTGCAGGAAGATACAGATACTCTGGTTTAACGCCATTTCTAATAGGAAATTCAGACCGGTGTTCTCATCCATGAAACACACTCTGTTTTAACGCAAGAAGTATGCTCTTCTTTCCAGCATCACCAACACAGCAAGAAATATGAGCAATCACAGAATAAAAGAACTGTGTTTCCTTCTAATACGGACCATATCTAGTTCAACTCTGATTATGAAACTGATACAAACCACAGCTCCTGTTAAATAAATGCTCCTTACTTAGTAGTGAGAAACGAATCTGGTTCGTGTTCTGTGTATATTCTTTTGAGCCGCAAATTCACTGGGTTTACCAAAAATAACCTCTTGCTTGTAGGAAGATACAGATCCTGTGGTTTAACTCCGTTTATGAAGAGAAATTCAGACCAGTTTTCTAATCCATGGAACACACTCTGTTTTAACACAATAAGCATCCTCTTCTTTCTAGGGACTCCAATACAGCAAGAATCATGAGCAAGCCCAGAATAAAAGAACTGTGTATCCTACTCATACAGACCGTATGTAGTTCAACTATGTTTATGAAACTGATACAAACCACAGTGCCTGTTAAATAAATGCTCTTTAGTTAATAGGGAGAAACGAGTTGGGTTTATTAATGGTGTAAATTCATTTGAGACGCAAATTCACTGGGTTTACCAGAAATGAACATTGCTTGTAGGAAGACACAGATCCTGGATCTTAAATCCGTTTCTGAAGGGAAATGCAGACCTGTGTTCTCATCCATGACACACTCTGTTTTAACACAAGAAGCATGTTCTTCTTTCCAGCCTCTCCAATGCAGCAAGAAATATGAACATGCCCAGAAAAAAAGAACTGTGTTTCCTACTCATACAGACCATATCTAGTTCAACTTTGCCTTTGAAACTGATACAAAACAAAGCTCCTGTTAAATAAATGCTATTTAGGTAATAGTGTGAAATGTGTTGGTTTTGCGAACAGTGTAAATTCATTTGAGCCGCAAATTCACTGGTTTTACTAGAAATGCACTCTTGCTTGCAGGAAGACACAGATCCTGGATCTTAAATCCAATTCAGAAGGGAAATTCAGACCTGTGTTCTCATCTATGAAATACACTCTGTTTTAACACAAGAAGCATGCTCTTCTTTCCAGCATCTCCACTACAGCAGGCAACATTAGGCAGCCTAAGAAAATAAGAACTGTTTTTCCTACTCATTCGGACCATATCTAGTTCAACTCTGCTTATGAAACTGATACAAACCCCAGCTCCTTTTAAATAAGTGCTCTTTATTTAATAGTAAGAATCGCATTGGTTTCTTGAGCTGTGTAAATTCATTTGAGCCTAAAATTTGGTGGGTTTCCCAAAAAGAACTCTTGCTTGTAGGAAGATACAGATCCTGTTGTTTAACTCCATTTCTGAAAGGAAATTCAGACCAGTGTTCTCATCCATGAAACTCACACTGTTTTAACGCAAGAAGCATGCTCTACTTTCCAGCATCACCAACACAGCAAGAAATATGAGCAATCACAGAATAAAAGAACTATGTTTCCTGCTAATACGGACCATATCTAGTTCAACTCTGCTTATGAAACTGATACAAAAAACAGCTCCTGTTAAATAAATGCTCCTTACTTAATAGTGAGAAACGCATTGGTTTTGTGTTCTGTGTAAATTCTTTTGAGACGCAAATTCACTGGGTTTACCAAAAATAACCTCTTGCTTGTAGGAAGACACAGATCCTGTGGTTTAACTCCGTTTATGAAGAGAAATTCAGACCAGTTTTCTAATCCATGGAACACACTGTTTTAACACAACAAGCATCCTCTTCTTTCTAGGAACTCCAATACAGCAAGAATCATGAGCAAGGCCAGAATAAAAGAACTGTGTATCCTACTCATACAGACCGTATGTAGTTCAACTATGCTTATGAAACTGATACAAACCACAGTGCCTGTTAAATAAATGCTCTTTAGTTAATAGGGAGAAACGAGTTGGGTTTATTAATGGTGTAAATTCATTTGAGACGCAAATTCACTGGGTTTACCAGAAATGAACATTGCTTGTAGGAAGACACAGATCCTGGATCTTAAATCCGTTTCTGAAGGGAAATTCAGACCTGTGTTCTCATCCATGACACACTCTGTTTTTACACAAGAAGCATGTTCTTCTTTCCAGCCTCTCCAATGCAGCAAGAAATATGACCATGCCCAGAAAAAAAGAACTGTGTCCTACTCATACAGACCATATCTAGTTCAACTTTGCCTTTGAAACTGATACAAAACAAAGCTCCTGTTAAATAAATGCTATTTAGGTAATAGTGTGAAATGTGTTGGTTTTGCGAACAGTGTAAATTCATTTGAGCCGCAAATTCACTGGTTTTACTAGAAATGCACTCTTGCTTGCAGGAAGACACAGATCCTGGATCTTAAATCCATTTCAGAAGGGAAATTCAGACAAGTGTTCTCATCCATTAAACACACTCTGTTTTAATGCATGAAGCATGCTCTTCTTTCCAGCATCTCGAAAACAGCAAGAAAAATGAGCAAGCCCAGAAAAAAAGAAATGTGTTTCCTACTCATATGGAACATATCTAGTTTAACTCTGCTTATGAAACTGATACAATCCACAGCTCTTGTTTAAAAAATGCTCTTTAGTTATTAATGAGAAACACGTTGGGTTCCTGAACTGTGTAAATTAATTTGAGCCCAAAATTCAGTGGGTTTACCAGAAATGACCTCTTTCTTGTAGGAAGATACAGATCCTGTGGTATAACTCCATTTTTGAAGGGAAATTCAGACCGAAGTTCTCATCCATGAAACACATTCTGTTTCAACACAAGAAGCATGCTCTTCTTTCCAGCCTCTCCAGTACAGCAAGAAACATGTGCAAGAACAGAATAAAAGAACTGTGTTTCCTTCTAATTTGGACCGTATTTAGTTCAACTCTGCTTATGAAACTGATACATATCAGACCTCCTGTTAAATTAATGCTCCTTACTTCATAGTGAGAAACGCATTGGGTTTGTGTTCTGTGTAAATTCATTTGAGCTGCAATTTCACTGGGTTTACCAGAAATGAACATTGCTTGTAGGAAGACACAGATCCTGGATCTTAAATTCGTTTTTGAAGGGAAATTCAGACCTGTGTTCTCATCCATGAAACACACACTGTTTAAACGCAAGAAGCATGCTCTTCATTGCAGCCTCTCCAATACAGAAAGAAACATGAGCGTGCCCAGAAAAAAAGAACTGTGTTTGCTACTCATACAGACCATATCTAGTTCAAATTTGCGTTTGAACCTTATACAAACCAAAGATCCTGATAAATACATGCTCTTTAGGTAATAGTGTGAAATGCGTTGGTTTTGTGAACAGTGTAAATTCATTTGAGCCGCAAATTCACTGGTTTTACCAGAAATGCACTCTTGCTTGTAAGAAGACATAGATCCTGGATCTTAAATCCATTTCAGAAGGGAAAATCAGACCTGTGTTCTCATCTATGAAACACACTCTGTTTTAACACAAGAAGCATACTCTTCTTTCCAGCATCTCCACTACACCAGGAACCATTAGTCAGCCTAAGAAAAAAAGAACTGTATTTCCTACTCATTCTGACCATATCTAGTCCAACTCAGCTTATGAAACTGATACAACCACAGCTCCTGTTAAATAAATGCTCCTTACTTAATAGTGAGAAACGCATTGGGTTTGTGTTTTGTGTAGATTCTTTTGAGCCGCAAATTCACTGGGTTTACCAAAAATAACCTCTTGCTTGTAGGAAGACACAGATCCTGTGGTTTAAGTCCGTTTATGAGGAGAAATTCAGACCAGTTTTCTAATCCATAGAACACACTCTGTTTTAACAGAACAAGCATCCTCTTCTTTCTAGGGACTCCAATACAGCAAGAATCATGAGCAAGCCCAGAATAAAAGAACTGTGTATCCTACTCATACAGACCATATGTAGTTCAACTATGCTTATGAAACTGATACAAACCACAGTGCCTGTTAAATAAATGCTCCTTAGTTAATAGGGAGAAACGTGTTGGGTTTATTAACGGTGTAAATTCATTTGAGACACAAATTCACTGGGTTTACCAGAAATGATTTCTTCCATGAAGGAAGACACAGATCCTGGATCTTAAATCCGTTTCTGATGGGAAATTCAGACCAGTGTTCTCATCCATGAAACAAACTTTGTTTTAATGCATGAAGCATGCTCTCCTTTCCAACGTCTCCAAAACAGCAAGAAAAATGAGCAAGCCCAGAAAAAAAGAAATGTGTTTCCTACTCATATGGAACATATCTAGTTCTACTCTGCTTATGATACCGATACAATCCAAAGCTCTTGTTTAAAAAATGCTCTTTAGTTAATAGTGAGAATCACGTTGTGTTCGTGAACTGCGAAAAATCATTTGAACCGCAAATTCCCTGGGTTTACCAGAAATGATCTCTTGATTGTGGGAAGACACAGACCCTGCATCTTAAATCCGTTTCTGAAGGGAAATTCAGACTTGTGTTCTCATCCATGAAACACACTCTATTTTAATGCAAAAAGGATGCTCTTTTCCAGCGTATCCAATACAGCAAGAAACATGAATAAACCCAGAATAAAAGAACTGTGTTTCCCACTCTTATGGAACATATCTAGTTCAACTCTGCTCATAAAACTTATACAAACCACAGCTCCTGTTAAATAAATGCTCTTTACTTAATAGTGAGAAACGCGTTGGGTTCGTGAATTGTGTAAATTAATTTGAGCCCAAAATTCAGTGGGTTTACCAGAAATGACCTCTTGCTTGTAGGAAGACACAGATCCTGGTTCTTAAATCCGTTTCTGAAGGGAAATTCAGACCTGTGTTCTCATCCATGAAACATACTCTGTTTTAACACAAGAAGCATGCTCTTCTTTCCAGCATCTCCACTACAGCAGGCAACATTTGCCAGCCTAAGAAAAAAAGAACTGATTTTCCTATTCATTCAGACCATATCTAGTTCAACTCTGTTTATGAAAGTGATACAAACCACAGCTCCTGATAAATAAATGCTCCTTGCTTAATAGTCAGAAAGGCATTGTGTTTGGGTTCTGTGTAAATTCTTTTTAGCCACAAATTCAATGGGTTTACCAAAAATAACCTCTTGCTTGTAGGAAGACACAGATCCTGTGGTTTCACTCCGTTTATGAAGGGAAATTCAGACCAGGATTCTCATCCATGAAACACACTCTGATTTAACGCAAGAAGCATGCTCTTCTTTCCAGCGTCCTCAATACACCAAAAAACATGTGCAAGCCCGGAATAAAAGAACTGTGTTTCCTACTCATACAGACCATATGTAGTTAAACTATGCTTATGAAACTGATACAAACCACAGTGCCTGTTAAATAAATGCTCTTTAGTTATTAGTGCGAAACGCGTTGGGTTTGTGAACAATGTAAATTCATTTGAGCCGCAAATTCCCTGGGTTTACCAGAAATGACATCTTGCTTGTAGGAAGACACAGATCCTGTGGTTTAACTCTGTTTCTGAAGGGAAATTCAGACCGGTGTTCTCATCCATGAAACACAACTGTTTTAACACAAGAATCATGCTCTTCCTTACAGCATCTCCAATACAGCCAGAAAAATGAGCAATGAGAGAATAAAAGAACTGTGTTTCCTACAAATACGGACCATATCTAGTTCAACTCTGCTTATCAAACTGATACAAACCACAGCTACTGTTAAATCAATGCTCCTTGCTTAATAGTGACTAACAAATTGGGTTTGTGTTCTGTGTAAATTCCATTGAGCCGCAAATTCACTGGGTTTACCAGAAATGACCTCTTGCTTGTAGGAAGACCCAGATAGTGTGGTTTAATTCCATTTCTGAAGGGAAATTCAGACCAGTGTTCTCATCCATTAAACACACGCTGTTTTAACCCTAGAAGCATGCTTTTCTTTCCAGGGTATCCAATACATCTAGAAACATGAGTAAGCCCAGAATAAAACAACTGTGGATCCTACTCATACAGACCATATCTAGTTCAACTCTGCTTATGATCCTGATACAAACCACAGAGCCTGTTAAATAAATGCTCTTTAGTTAATAGTGAGAAAAGCGTTGGGTTTATGAACTGTGTAAATTCATTTCAGCAGCAAATTCACTGGGTTTACCAGAAATGACCTCTTGCTTGTAGGAAGACACAGATCCTGTGGTTTAACTCCGTTTATGAAGGCAAATTCAGACCAGTGTTCTCATCCATTAAACACACGCTGTTTTAACGCAAGAAGCATGCTTTTCTTTCCAGCGTATCCAATACAGCTAGAAACATGAGTAAGCCCAGAATAAAACAACTGTGGATCCTACTCATACAGACAATATCTAGTTCAACTCTGCTTATGAACCTGATACAAACCACAGAGCCTGTTAAATAAATACTCTTTAGTTAGTAGTGAGAAAAGCGTTGAGTTTGTGAACTGTGTAAATTCATTTCAGGAGCAAATTCACTGGGTTTACCAGAAATGACCTCTTGCTTGTAGGAAGACACAGATCCTGTGGTTTAACTCCATTTATGAAAGCAAATTCAGACCAGTGTTCTCATCCATTAAACACACTCTGTTTTAACGCGAGAAGCATGCTTTTCTTTCCAGTGTCTCCAATACAGCAAGAAAAATGAGCAAGCCCAGAATAAAAGAACTGTGTATCCTACTCATACATACACTATCTAGTTCAACTATGCTTATGAAACTGATACAGACCACAGTGCCTGTTAAATAAATGGACCTTTCTTAATAGAGAGAAACACTTTGGGTTTCTGTGATGGGTAAATTCAATTGAGCCGCAAATCCACTGTATTTACCAGAAATGAATCTTGCTTGTAGGAAGACACAGATCCTGTGGTTTAACTCTGTTTCTGAAGGGAAATTCAGACAGGTGTTCTCATCCATTAAACACAACTGTTTTAACGCAAGAATCATGCTCTTCTTTACAACATCTACAATACAGCAAGAAAAATGAGCAAGCCCAGAATAAAAGAACTGTGTTTCCTTCTAATACGGACCATATGTAGTTCAACTATGCTTATAAAACTGATACAAACCACAGTGCCTGTTAAATAAATGCTCCTTAGTTAATAGGGAGAAACGTGTTGGGTTTATTAACGGTGTAAATTCATTTGAGACACAAATTCACTGGGTTTACCAGAAATGATCTCTTCCATGAAGGAAGACACAGATCCTGGATATTAAATCCGTTTCTGATGGGAAAATCAGACCAGTGTTCTCATCCATGAAACACACTTTGTTTTAATGCATGAAGCATGCTCTTCTTTCCAACGTCTCCAAAACAGCAAGAAAAATGAGCAAGCCCAGAAAAAAAGAAATGTGTTTCCTACTCATATGGAACATATCTAGTTCTACTCTGCTTATGAAACCGATACAATCCACAGCTCTTGTTTAAAAAATGCTCTTTAGTTAATAGTGAGAAACGCGTTGGGTTCATGTACTGTGTAAATTCATTTGAGGCACAAATTCCCTGGGTTTACCAGAAATGATCTCTTGCTTGTGGGAAGACACAGACCCTGCATCTTAAATCCGTTTCTGAAGGGAAATTCAGACTTGTGTTCTCATCCATGAAACACACTCTGTTTTAACGCAAAAAGGATGCTCTTTTCCAGTGTATCCAATACAGCAAGAAACATGAATAAACTCAGGATAAAAGAACTGTGTTTCCCACTCTTATGGAACATATCTAGTTCAACTGTGCTCATAAAACTCATACAAACCACAGCTCCTGTTAAATAAATGCTCTTTAGTTAATAGTGAGAAACGTGTTGGTTTCATGAATTGTGTAAATTAATTTGAGCCCAAAATTCAGTGGGTTTACCAGAAATGACCTCTTGCTTGTAGGAAGACACAGATCCTGGTTCTTAAATCCGTTTCTGAAGGGAAATTCAGACCTGTGTTCTCATCCATGAAACACACTCTGTTTTAACACAAGAAGCATGCTCTTCTTTCCAGCATCTCCAATACCGCAGGAAACATTAGCCAGCCTAAGAAAAAAGAACTGTTTTTCCTACTCACTCGGACCATATCTAGTTCAACTCTGCTTAAGAAACTGATACAAACCCCAGCTCCTTTTAAATAAATGCTCTTTATTTAATAGTGAGTATCGCGTTGGGTTCTTGAGCTGTGTAATTTCATTTGAGCCTAAATTTGGTAGGTTTTCCAGAAAAGACCTCTTGCTTGTAGGAAGAAACAGATCCTGTGGTTTAACTCCATTTCTGAACGGAAATTCAGACCGGTGTTCCCATCCATGAAACTCACTCTGTTTTAATGTAAGAAGCATGCTCTTCTTTCCACCATCACCAAAACGGCAAGAAATATGAGCAATCACAGAATAAAAGAACTGTGTTTCCTTCTAATATGGACCATATCTAGTTCAACTATGCTTATGAAACTGATACAAACCACAGCTCCTGTTAAATAAATGCTCCTTGCTTTATAGTCAGAAACGCATTGGGTTTGGGTTCTGTGTAAATTCTTTTTAGCCGCAAATTCACTGGGTTACCAAAAATAACCTCTTGCTTGTAGGAAGACACAGATCCTGTGGTTTAACTCCGGTTCTGAAGGGAAATTCAGACCAGTATTCTCGTCCATGAAACACACTCTGATTTAACGCAAGAAGCATGCTCTTCTTTCCAGTGTCCTCAATACAGCAAGAAACATGTGCAAGCCCGGAATAAAAGAACTGTGTATCCTGCTCCTACAGACCATATGTAGTTAAACTATGCTTATGAAACTGATACAAACCACAGTGCCTGTTAAATAAATGCTCTTTAATTAATGGGGAGAAACATGTTGGGTTTATGAACTGTGTAAATTGATTTGAGCCTCAAAATCACTGGGTTTACCAGAAATGACCTCTTGCTTGTAGGAAGACACAGATTCTGTGGTTTAACTCAGTTTATGAAGGGAAATTAAGACCAGTTTAATAATCCATGGAACACACTATGTTTTAAAACAAGAAGCACCCTCTTCTTTCTAAAGACTCCAACAGCAAGAATCATGAGCATGCCCAGAATAAAAGAACTTTGTTTCCTTCTAACACGGATGATATCTAGTTCAACTCTGCTTATGAAACTGATACAAAACACAGCTACTGTTAAATAAATGGACGTTACTTAATAGAGAGAAACACTTTGGGTTTGTGTTCTGGGTAAATTCATTTGAGCCGCAAATTCACTGGATTTACCAGAAATGACCTCTTGCTTGTAGGAAGACACAGATACTTTGGATTAACTCCGTTTCTGAAGAGAAATTCAAACCAGTGTTCTCATCCATGAAACACATGCTGTTTGAACGCAGGAATCATCCTCTTCTTTCCAGCGTCTCCAAAACAGCAAGAATCATGAGCATGCCCAGAAAAAAAGGACTGGGTTTCCTACTCATATGGACCATATGTAGTTCAACTCTGCTTATGAAACTGATACAAACCGCAGCTCCTCTTATGTAAATTCTCTTTACTTAATAGTGAGAATCACGTTGGGTTCATGAACTGTGTAAAATCATTTCAGCCCAAAATTCACTGGGTTTACCAGAAATGAACTCTTGCTTGTAGGAAGACAGAGATCCTGGGGTTTAACTCCGTTTCTGAAGGGAAATTCATACCAGTGTTCTCATTCATGAAACACAGTACTTTTCAACGCAAGATGCATGCTCTTCTCTCCAGTGTCTCTAATACAGCAAGAAGTATGAGCCTGCCCATACAAAAAGAACTGTGTTTCCTACTCAAACGGATCATAGTATTTCAACTCTGTTCATGAATCCGATACATACCACAGCTCCTATTACGTAAATGCTGTTTAGTTAATAGTGGGAATCGAGTTGGGTTGGTGAACTGTGTAAAATCATTTGAGCCCCAAAATCACTGGGTTTACCACAAATGAACTCTTGCTTGTAGGAAGACACAGATCCTGGGGTTTAACTCCATGTCTGAATGGAAATTCAGAACAGTGATCTCATCCATGAAACACATGCAGTTTTAACGCAAGAATCATCCTCTTCTTTCCAGCATCTCCAATACAGCAAGAACCATGAGCATGCCCAGAAAAAAAGAACTGGGTTTCTTACTCATACAGACCATATGTAGTTCAACTCTGCTTATGAAACTGATACAAACCACTGTTCCTCGTACATAAATGCTCTTTAGTTAATAGTGAGAATTGTGTTGGGTTCTTGAACTGTGTAAAATCATTTGAGCCCAAAATTCACTTGGTTTACCAGAAATGAACTCTTTCTTGTAGGAAGACACAGATCCTGGGGTTTAACTCCATGTCTGAATGGAAATTCAGAACAGTGATCTCATCCATGAAACACATGCAGTTTTAACGCAAGAATCATCCTCTTCTTTCCAGCATCTCCAATACAGCAAGAACCATGAGCATGCCCAGAAAAAAAGAACTGGGTTTCTTACTCATACAGACCATATTTAGTTCAACTCTGCTTATGAAACTGATACAAACCACTGTTCCTCGTACATAAATGCTCTTTAGTTAATAGTGAGAATTGTGTTGGGTTCTTGAACTGTGTAAAATCATTTAAGCCCAAAATTCACTTGGTTTACCAGAAATGAACGCTTGATTGTAGGAAGACACAGATCCTGGTGTATAACTCCGTTTCTGAAGGGAAATTCAAACCAGTGTTCTCATCCATGAAACACATGCTGTTTTAACGCAAGAATCATCCTCTTCTTTCCAGCGTCTCCAATACAGCAAGAACCATGAGCATGGCCAGAAAAAAAGAACTGGGTTTCCTACTCATATGGACCATATGTAGTTCAACTCTGCTTATGAAACTGATACAAACCGCAGCTCATCTTATGTAAATTCTCTTTACTTAATAGTGAGAATCACGTTGGGTTCATGAACTCTGTAAAATCATTTCAGCCCAAATTTCACTGGGTTTACCTGAAATGAACTCTTGCTTGTAGGAAGACAGAGATCCTGGGGTTTAACTCCGTTTCTGAAGGGAAATTCATACCAGTGTTCTCATTCATGAAACACAGTACATTTAACGCAAGATGCATGCTCTTCTTTCCAGTGTCTCTAATTCATCAAGAAATATGAGCCTGCCCATACAAAAAGAACTGTGTTTCCTACTCAAACGGATCATAGTATTTCAACTCTGCTTATGAGTCCGATACATACCACAGCTCCTCTTACGTAAATGCTCTTTAGTTAATAGTGGGAATCGAGTTGGGTTGGTGAACTGTGTAAAATCATTTGAGCCCAAAAATCTTTGGGTTTACCAGAAATGAACTCTTGCTTGTAGGATGACATAGATCCTGGGGTTTAACTCCGTTTCTGAAGGGAAATTCAAACCAGTGTTCTCATCCATGAAAAACACTCTGATTTAATGCAAGAAGCATGCTCTTCTTTCCAGCGTCCTCAATACAGCAAGAAACATGTGCAAGCCCGTAATAAAAGAACTGTGTATCTTACTCATACAGACCATATGTAGTTAAACTATGCTTATGAAACTGATACAAACCACAGTGCCTGTTAAATAAATGTTCTTTAGTTATTAGTGCAAAACGTGTTGGGTTTGTGAACTGTGTAAATTCATTTGAGCAGCAAATTCCCTGGGTTTACCAGAAATGACCTCTTGCTTGTAGGAAGACACAGATCCTGTAGTTTAACTCCGTTTATGAAGGGAAATTAAGACCAGTTTTCAAATCCATGGCACACACTATGTTTTAACACAAGAAGCACCCTCTTCTTTCTAGAGACTCCAACAGCAAGAATCATGAGCATTCCCAGAATAAAAGAACTGTGTTTCCTTCTAATACGGATGATATCTAGTTCAACTCTGCTTATGAAATACACAAACACAGCTCCTGTTAAAGACATGGACCTTACTTAATAGAGAGAAACACTTTGGGTTTGTGTTCTGGGTAAATTCATTTGAGCCGCAAATTCACTGGATTTACCAGAAATGACCTCTTGCTTGTAGGAAGACACAGATCCTGTGGTTCAACTCTGTTTCTGAAGGGAAATTCAGACCAGTGTTCTCATCCATGAAACACAACTGTTTTAACACAAGAATCATGCTCTTCCTTACAGCATCTCCAATACAGCCAGAAAAATGAGCAATGAGAGAATAAAAGAACTGTGTTTCCTTCTAATACAGACCATATCTAGTTCAACTCTGCTTATCAAACTGATACAAACCACAGCTACTGTTAAATAAATGCTCCTTGCTTAATAGTGACAAACGCATTGGGTTTGTGTTCTGTGTTAATTCCATTGAGCCGCAAATTCACTGGGTTTACCATAAATGACCTCTTGCTTGTAGGAAGACCCAGATACTGTGGTTTAATTCCGTTTCTGAAGGGAAATTCAGACCAGTGTTCTCATCCATTAAACACACGCTGTTTTAACGCAAGAAGCATGCTTTTCTTTCCAGCGTATCCAATACATCTAGAAACATGAGTAAGCCCAGAATAAAACAACTGTGGATCCTACTCATACAGACCATATCTATTTCAACTCTGCTTATGAACCTGATACAAACCACAGAGCCTGTTAAATGAATGCTCTTTAGTTAATAGTGAGAAAAGCGTTGGGTTTGTGAACTGTGTAAATTCATTTCAGCAGCAAATTCACTGGGTTTACCAGAAATGACCTCTTCCTTGTAGGAAGACACAGATCCTGTTGTTTAACTCCGTTTATGAAGGCAAATTCAGACCAGTGTTCTCATCCATTAAACACACTCTGTTTTAACGCGAGAAGCATGCTCTTCTTTCCAGTGTCTCCAATACAGCAAGAAAAATGAGCAAGCCCAGAATAAAAGAACTGTGTATCCTACTCATACATACCCTATCTAGTTTAACTATGCTTATGAAACTGATACAAACCACAGTGCCTGTTAAATAAATGCTGTTTAGTTATTAGTGGGAAACGCGTTGGGTTTGTGAACTGTGTAAATTCATTTGAGCAGCAAATTCACTGGGTTTACAAGAAATGACCTCTTGCTTGTAGGAAGACACAGATCCTGTGGGTTAAGTCAGTTTATGAAAGGAAATTAAGACCAGTTTTCTAATCCATGGAACACACTATGTTTTAACACAAGAAGCACCCTCTTCTTTCTAGAGACTCCAACAGCAAGAATCATGAGCATCCCCAGAATAAAAGAACTGTGTTTCCTTCTAATACGGATGATATCTAGTTCAACTCTACTTATGAAACTGATACAAAACACAGCTCCTGTTAATTAAATGGACCTTACTTAATAGAGAGAAACACTTTGGGTTTGTGTGATGAGTAAATTCAATTGAGCCGCAAATTCACTGGATTTACCAGAAATGAACTCTTGCTTGTAAGAAGACACAGATCCTGTGGTTTAACTCTGTTTCTGAAGGGAAATTCAGACCAGTGTTCTCATCCATGAATCACACTTTGTTTTAACACAAAAAGGATGCTCTTTTCCAGCGTATCGAATACAGCAAGAAACACGAGCATGCCCCGAAAAAATGAACAGGGTTTCCTACTCATACAGACCATATGTAGTTCAACTCTGCTTATGAAACTGATACAAACCACAGCTCCTCTTAAATAAAAGCTCTTTAGTTAATAGTGAGAATTGAGTTGGGTTCCTGAACTGTGTAATATCATTTGAGCCCAAAATTCACTTGGTTTACCAGAAATGAACTCTTGCTTGTAGGAAGACACAGATCCTGGGGTTTAACTCCGTTTCTGAAGGGAAATTCAAAGCAGTGTTCTCATCCATGAAACACATGCTGTTTTAACGCAAGATGCATGCTCTTCTTTCCAGTGTCTCTAATACAGCAAGAATTATGAGCCTGCCCATACAAAAGCAACTGTGTTTCCTACTCAAACGGATCATAGTATTTCAACTCTGCTTATGAATCTGATACATACCACAGCTCCTCTTACATAAATGCTCTTTAGTTAATAGTGTGAATCGAGTTGGGTTGGTGAACTGTATAAAATCATTTGAGCCCAATAATCACTGGGTTTACCAGAAATGACCTCTTGCTTGTAGGAAGACACAGATCCTGGGGTTTAACTCCGTTTCTGAAGGGAAATTCAGACCAGTGATCTCATCCATGAAACACATACTGTTTTAATGCAAGAATCATCCTCTTCTTTCAAGCGTCTCCAATACAGCAAGAACCATGAGCATACCCAGAAAAGAAGAACTGGGTTTCCTACTCATATGGACCATATATAGTGCAACTCCTCTTATGAAACTGATACAAACCACAGCTCCTCTTACATAAAAGCTCTTTAGTTGATAGTACTTATTGAGTTGGGTTTTGAACTGTGTAATATCATTTGAGCCAAAAATTCACTTGGTTTACCAGACATGAACTCTTTCTTGTAGGAAGACACAGATCCTGGGGTATACCTCCATCTCTGAATGGAAATTCAGACCAGTGATCTCATCCATGAAACACATGCTGTTTTAACGCAAGAATCATCCTCTTCTTTCCAGCATCCCCAATACAGCAAGAAACATGAGCATGCCCAGAAAAAAAGAACTTGGTTTCTTACACATACAGACCATATGTAGTTCAACTATGCTTATGAAACTGATACAAACCACAGCTCCTCTTAAATAAAAGCTTTTTAGTTAATAGTGAGAATTGAGTTGGGTTCCTGAACTGTGTAATATCATTTGAGCCCAAAATTCAATTGGTTTACCTGAAATGAACTCTTGCTTGTAGGAAGACACAGATCCTGGGGTTTAACTCCGTTTCTGAAGTGAAATTCAAACCAGTGTTGTCATCCATGAAACACATGCTGTTTTAACGCAAGATGCATGCTCTTCTTTCCAGTGTCTCTAATACAGCAAGAATTATGAGCCTGCCCATACAAAAGCAACTGTGTTTCCTACTCAAACGGATCATAGTATTTCAACTCTGCTTATGAATCCGATACATACCACAGCTCCTCTTACATAAATGCTCTTTAGTTAATAGTGGGAATCGAGTTGGGTTGGTGAACTGTATAAAATCATTTGAGCCCAATAATCACTGGGTTTACCAGAAATGAACTCTTGCTTGTAGGAAGGCACAGATCCTGGGGTTTAACTCCGTTTCTGAAGGGAAATTCAGACCAGTAATCTCATCCATGAAACACATACTGTTTTAACGCAAGAATCATCCTCTTCTTTCCAGCGTCTCCAATACAGCAAGAACCATGAGCATACCCAGAAAAAAAGAACTGGGTTTCCTACTCATATGGACCATATATAGTTCAACTCCTCTTATGAAACTGATACAAACCACAGCTCCTCTTACATAAAAGCTCTTTAGTTGATAGTACTTATTGAGTTGGGTTTTGAACTGTGTAATATCATTTGAGCCAAAAATTCACTTGGTTTACCAGACATGAACTCTTTCTTGTAGGAAGACACAGATCCTGGGGTATAACTCCATCTCTGAATGGAAATTCAGACCAGTGATCTCATCCATGAAACACATGCTGTTTTAACGCAAGAATCATCCTCTTCTTTCCAGCATCTCCAATACAGCAAGAACCATGAGCATGCCCAGAAAAAAAAACTGGGTTTCTTACTCATACAGAACATATGTAGGTTCAACTCTGCTTATGAAACTGATACACACCACATTTCCTCATACATAAATGCTCTTTAGTTAATAGTGAGAATTGTGTTGGGTTCTTGAACTGTGTAAAATCATTTAAGCTCAAAATTCACTGGGTTTACCAGAAATGTACTCTTGCTTGTAGGAAGACACAGATCCTAGGATTTAACTCCGTTTCTGAAGGGAAATTCATACTCGTGTTCTCATCCATGAAACTCATGCTGTTTTAACGCAAGAAGCATCCTCTTCTTTCCAGCGTATCCCATACAGCAAGAACCATGAGCATGCCCCGAAAAAATGAACAGGGTTTCCTACTCATACAGACCATATGCAGTTCAACTCTGCTTATGAAACTGATACAAACCACAGGTCCTCTTAAATAAAAGCTCTTTAGTTAATAGTGAGAATTGAGTTGGGTTCCGGAACTGTGTAATATCATTTGAGCCCAAAATTCACTTGGTTTACCAGAAATGAACTCTTGCTTGTAGGAAGACACAGATCCTGGGGTTGAACTCCGTTTCTGAAGGGAAATTAAAACCAGTGTTCTCATCCATGAAACACATGCTGTTTTAACGCAAGAAGCATCCTCTTCTTTCCAGCGTCTCCAATACAGCAAGAACCATGAGCATGCCCAGAAAAAAAGAACTGGGTTTCCTACTCATATGGACCATATGTAGTTCAACTCTGCTTATGAAACTGATACAAACCGCAGCTCCTCTTATGTAAATTCTCTTTACTTAATAGTGAGAATCACGTTGGATTCATGAACTGTGTAAAATCATTTCAGCCCAAAATTCACTGGGTTTACCAGAAATGAACTCTTGCTTGTAGGAAGACAGAGATCCTGGTGTTTAACTCCGTTTCTGAAGGGAAATTCAAACCAGTGTTCTCATCCATGAAACACATGCTGTTTGAACGCAGGAATCATCCTCTTCTTTCCAGCATCTCCAATACAGCAAGAATCATGAGCATGCCCAGAAAAAAAGAACTGGGTTTCCTACTC
The DNA here is from genome assembly GCA_949786405.1 of Onychomys arenicola. NCBI lineage: Eukaryota > Metazoa > Chordata > Mammalia > Rodentia > Cricetidae > Onychomys > Onychomys arenicola. Next base: position 650,739 of record CATKUM010000019.1, on the reverse strand, counting down.
ATATGGACCATATGTAGTTCAACTCTGCTTATGAAACTGATACAAACCGCAGCTCCTCTTATGTAAATTCTCTTTACTTAATAGTGAGAATCACGTTGGGTTCATGAACTGTGTAAAATCATTTCAGCCCAAAATTCACTGGGTTTACCAGAAATGAACTCTTGATTGTAGGAAGACACAGATCCTGGGGTTTAACTCCGTTTATGAAGGGAAATTAAGACCAGTTTTCAAATCCATGGCACACACTATGTTTTAACACAAGAAGCACCCTCTTCTTTCTAGAGACTCCAACAGCAAGAATCATGAGCATTCCCAGAATAAAAGAACTGTGTTTCCTTCTAATACGGATGATATCTAGTTCAACTCTGCTTATGAAATACACAAACACAGCTCCTGTTAAAGACATGGACCTTACTTAATAGAGAGAAACACTTTGGGTTTGTGTTCTGGGTAAATTCATTTGAGCCGCAAATTCACTGGATTTACCAGAAATGACCTCTTGCTTGTAGGAAGACACAGATCCTGTGGTTCAACTCTGTTTTTGAAGGGAAATTCAGACCAGTGTTCTCATCCATGAAACACAACTGTTTTAACACAAGAATCATGCTCTTCCTTACAGCATCTCCAATACAGCCAGAAAAATGAGCAATGAGAGAATAAAAGAACTGTGTTTCCTTCTAATACAGACCATATCTAGTTCAACTCTGCTTATCAAACTGATACAAACCACAGCTACTGTTAAATAAATGCTCCTTGCTTAATAGTGACAAACGCATTGGGTTTGTGTTCTGTGTTAATTCCATTGAGCTGCAAATTCACTGGGTTTACCATAAATGACCTCTTGCTTGTAGGAAGACCCAGATACTGTGGTTTAATTCCGTTTCTGAAGGGAAATTCAGACCAGTGTTCTCATCCATTAAACACACGCTGTTTTAACGCAAGAAGCATGCTTTTCTTTCCAGCGTATCCAATACATCTAGAAACATGAGTAAGCCCAGAATAAAACAACTGTGGATCCTACTCATACAGACCATATCTATTTCAACTCTGCTTATGAACCTGATACAAACCACAGAGCCTGTTAAATGAATGCTCTTTAGTTAATAGTGAGAAAAGCGTTGGGTTTGTGAACTGTGTAAATTCATTTCAGCAGCAAATTCACTGGGTTTACCAGAAATGACCTCTTCCTTGTAGGAAGACACAGATCCTGTTGTTTAACTCCGTTTATGAAGGCAAATTCAGACCAGTGTTCTCATCCATTAAACACACTCTGTTTTAACGCGAGAAGCATGCTCTTCTTTCCAGTGTCTCCAATACAGCAAGAAAAATGAGCAAGCCCAGAATAAAAGAACTGTGTATCCTACTCATACATACCCTATCTAGTTTAACTATGCTTATGAAACTGATACAAACCACAGTGCCTGTTAAATAAATGCTGTTTAGTTATTAGTGGGAAACGCGTTGGGTTTGTGAACTGTGTAAATTCATTTGAGCAGCAAATTCACTGGGTTTACAAGAAATGACCTCTTGCTTGTAGGAAGACACAGATCCTGTGGGTTAAGTCAGTTTATGAAAGGAAATTAAGACCAGTTTTCTAATCCATGGAACACACTATGTTTTAACACAAGAAGCACCCTCTTCTTTCTAGAGACTCCAACAGCAAGAATCATGAGCATCCCCAGAATAAAAGAACTGTGTTTCCTTCTAATACGGATGATATCTAGTTCAACTCTACTTATGAAACTGATACAAAACACAGCTCCTGTTAATTAAATGGACCTTACTAAATAGAGAGAAACACTTTGGGTTTGTGTGATGAGTAAATTCAATTGAGCCGCAAATTCACTGGATTTACCAGAAATGAACTCTTGCTTGTAAGAAGACACAGATCCTGTGGTTTAACTCTGTTTCTGAAGGGAAATTCAGACCGGTGTTCTCATCCATGAAACACAACTGTTTGAACGCAAGAATCATGCTCTTCTTTACAACATCTCCAATACAGCAAGAAAAATGAGCAAGCCCAGAATAAAAGATCTGTGTTTCCTTCTAATACGGACCATATGTAGTTCAACTATGATTATGAAACTGATACAAACCACAGTGCCTGTTAAATAAATGGTCCTTAGTTAATAGGGAGAAACGTGTTGGGTTTATTAACGGTGTAAATTCATTTGAGACACAAATTCACTGGGTTTACCAGGCATGATCTCTTCCATGAAGGAAGACACATATCCTGGATCTTAAATCCGTTTCTGATGGGAAATTCAGACCAGTGTTCTCATCCATGAATCACACTTTGTTTTAATGCATGAAGCATGCTCTTCTTTCCAACGTCTCCAAAACAGCAAGAAAAATGAGGAAGCCCAGAAAAAAAGAAATGTGTTTCCTACTCATATGGAACATATCTAGTTCAACTCTGCTTATGAAACCGATACAATCCACAGCTCTTGTTTAAAAAATGCTCTTTAGTTAATAGTGAGAAATGCGTTGGGTTCATGAACTGTGTAAATTCATTTGACCTGCAAATTCACTGGGTTTACCAGAAATGATCTCTTGCTTGTGGGAAGACACAGACCCTGCATCTTAAATCCGTTTCTGAAGGGAAAATCAGACTTGTGTTCTCATCCATGAAACACACTCTGTTTTAACACAAAAAGGATGCTCTTTTCCAGCGTATCCAATACAGCAAGAAACATGAATAAACCCAGAATAAAAGAACTGTGTTTCCCACTCTTATGGAACATATCTAGTTCAACTCTGCTCATAAAACTCATACAAACCACAGCTCCTGTTAAATAAATGCTCTTTAGTTAATAGTGAGAAACGTGTTGGTTTCGTGAATTGTGTAAATTAATTTGAGCCCAAAATTCAGTGGGTTTACCAGAAATGACCTCTTGCTTGTAGGAAGACACAGATCCTGGTTCTTAAATCCGTTTCTGAAGGGAAATTCAGACCTGTGTTCTCATCCATGAAACACACTCTGTTTTAACACAAGAAGCATGCTCTTCTTTCCAGCATCTCCAATACCGCAGGAAACATTAGCCAGCCTAAGAAAAAAGAACTGTTTTTCCTACTCACTCGGACCATATCTAGTTCAACTCTGCTTATGAAAATGATACAAACACCAGCTCCTTTTAAATAAATGCTCTTTATTTAATAGTGAGTATCGCGTTGGGTTCTTGAGCTGTGTAATTTCATTTGAGCCAAAATTTGGTAGGTTTCCCTGAAAAGACCTCTTGCTTGTAGGAAGATACAGATCCTGTGGTTAAATTCCATTTTTGAAAGGAAATTCAGACCGGGGTTCCCATCCATGAAACTCACTCTGTTTTAATGTAAGAAGCATGCTCTTCTTTCCACCATCACCAAAACGGCAAGAAATATGAGCAATCACAGAATAAAAGAACTGTGTTTCCTTCTAATATGGACCATATCTAGTTCAACTATGCTTATGAAACTGATACAAACCACAGCTCCTGTTAAATAAATGCTCCTTGCTTTATAGTCAGAAACGCATTGGGTTTGGGTTCTGTGTAAATTCTTTTTAGCCGCAAATTCACTGGGTTACCAAAAATAACCTCTTGCTTGTAGGAAGACACAGATCCTGTGGTTTAACTCCGGTTCTGAAGGAAAATTCAGACCAGTATTCTCATCCATGAAACACACTCTGATTTAACGCAAGAAGCATGCTCTTCTTTCAAGTGTCCTCAATACAGCAAGAAACATGTGCAAGCCCGGAATAAAAGAACTGTGTATCCTGCTCCTACAGACCATATGTAGTTAAACTATGCTTATGAAACTGATACAAACCACAGTGCCTGTTAAATAAATGCTCTTTACTTAATAGGGAGAAACATGTTGGGTTTATGAACTGTGTAAATTGATTTGACCCTCAAAATCACTGGGTTAACCAGAAATGACCTCTTGCTTGTAGGAAGACACAGATCCTGTGGTTTAACTCCGTTTATGAAGGCAAATTCAGACCAGAGTTCTCATCCATGAAACACCCTCTGTTTTAACATAAGAAGCAAGCTCTTCTTTCCAGTGTCGCCAATACAGCAAGAACCATGAGCATTCCCAGAAAAAAAGAACTGTGTTTCCTACTCATACGGACCATATGTAGTTCAACTTTACTTATGAAACTGATACAAATCACAGCTCCTCTTACATAAATGTTCTTTAGCTAATAGTGAGAATTGCGTTGGCTTCTTGAACTGTTTAAAGTCATTTGAGCTCAAAATTCACTGGGTTTACCAGAAATGAAGTCTTGCTTGTAGGAAGACACAGATCCTGCCGTTTAACTCCGTTTCTGAAGGGAATTCAGACCAGTGTTCTCATTCATAAAACACAGTACTTTTTAACGAAAGATGCATGCTCTTCTTTCCAGTGTCTCTAATACAGCAAGAAATATGAGCCTGCCCATACAAAAAGAAGTGTGTTTCCTACTCAAACGGATCATAGTATTTCAACTCTTCTTATGAACCCGATACATACAACAGCTCCTCTTATGTAAATGCTCTTTAGTTAATAGTGGGATTCGAGTTGGGTTGGTGAACTGTGTAAAATCATTTGAGCCCCAAAATCACTGAGTTTACCAGAAATGAACTCTTGCTTGTAGGAAGACACAGATCCTGGGGTTTAACTCTGTTTCTGAAGGGAAATTCAAACCAGTGTTCTCATCCAAGAAACACATGCTGCTTTAACACAAGAAGCATCCTCTTCTTTCCAGCATCTCCAATACAGCAAGAACCATGAGCATGCCCAGAAAAAAAGAACTTGGTTTCTTACACATACAGACCATATGTAGTTCAACTATGCTTATGAAACTGATACAAACCACAGCTCCTCTTAAATAAAAGCTCTTTAGTTAATAGTGAGAATTGAGTTGGGTTCCTGAACTGTGTAATATCATTTGAGCCCAAAATTCAATTGGTTTACCTGAAATGAACTCTTGCTTGTAGGAAGACACAGATCATGGGGTTTAACTCTGTTTCTGAAGGGAAATTCAAACCAGTGTTGTCATCCATGAAACACATGCTGTTTAACGCAAGAATCATCCTCTTCTTTCCAGCGTCTCCAATACAGCAAGAACCATGAGCATGCCCAGAAAAAAAGAACTGGGTTTCCTACTCATATGGACCATATGTAGTTCAACTCTGCTTATGAAACTGATACAAACCGCAGCTCCTCTTATGTAAATACTCTTTACTTAATAGTGAGAATCACGTTGGGTTCATGAACTGTGTAAAATCATTTCAGCCCAAAATTCACTGGGTTTACCAGAAATGAACTCTTGATTGTAGGAAGACATAGATCCTGGGGTTTAACTCCGTTTATGAAGGGAAATTAAGACCAGTTTTCAAATCCATGGCACACACTATGTTTTAACACAAGAAGCACCCTCTTCTTTCTAGAGACTCCAACAGCAAGAATCATGAGCATTCCCAGAATAAAAGAACTGTGTTTCCTTCTAATATGGATGATATCTAGTTCAACTCTGCTTATGAAATACACAAACACAGCTCCTGTTAAAGACATGGACCTTACTTAATAGAGAGAAACACTTTGGGTTTGTGTTCTGGGTAAATTCATTTGAGCCGCAAATTCACTGGATTTACCAGAAATGACCTCTTGCTTGTAGGAAGACACAGATCCTGTGGTTCAACTCTGTTTTTGAAGGGAAATTCAGACCAGTGTTCTCATCCATGAAACACAACTGTTTTAACACAAGAATCATGCTCTTCCTTACAGCATCTCCAATACAGCCAGAAAAATGAGCAATGAGAGAATAAAAGAACTGTGTTTCCTTCTAATACAGACCATATCTAGTTCAACTCTGCTTATCAAACTGATACAAACCACAGCTACTGTTAAATAAATGCTCCTTGCTTAATAGTGACAAACGCATTGGGTTTGTGTTCTGTGTTAATTCCATTGAGCTGCAAATTCACTGGGTTTACCATAAATGACCTCTTGCTTGTAGGAAGACCCAGATACTGTGGTTTAATTCCGTTTCTGAAGGGAAATTCAGACCAGTGTTCTCATCCATTAAACACACGCTGTTTTAACGCAAGAAGCATGCTTTTCTTTCCAGCGTATCCAATACATCTAGAAACATGAGTAAGCCCAGAATAAAACAACTGTGGATCCTACTCATACAGACCATATCTATTTCAACTCTGCTTATGAACCTGATACAAACCACAGAGCCTGTTAAATGAATGCTCTTTAGTTAATAGTGAGAAAAGCGTTGGGTTTGTGAACTGTGTAAATTCATTTCAGCAGCAAATTCACTGGGTTTACCAGAAATGACCTCTTCCTTGTAGGAAGACACAGATCCTGTTGTTTAACTCCGTTTATGAAGGCAAATTCAGACCAGTGTTCTCATCCATTAAACACACTCTGTTTTAACGCGAGAAGCATGCTCTTCTTTCCAGTGTCTCCAATACAGCAAGAAAAATGAGCAAGCCCAGAATAAAAGAACTGTGTATCCTACTCATACATACCCTATCTAGTTTAACTATGCTTATGAAACTGATACAAACCACAGTGCCTGTTAAATAAATGCTGTTTAGTTATTAGTGGGAAACGCGTTGGGTTTGTGAACTGTGTAAATTCATTTGAGCAGCAAATTCACTGGGTTTACAAGAAATGACCTCTTGCTTGTAGGAAGACACAGATCCTGTGGGTTAAGTCAGTTTATGAAAGGAAATTAAGACCAGTTTTCTAATCCATGGAACACACTATGTTTTAACACAAGAAGCACCCTCTTCTTTCTAGAGACTCCAACAGCAAGAATCATGAGCATCCCCAGAATAAAAGAACTGTGTTTCCTTCTAATACGGATGATATCTAGTTCAACTCTACTTATGAAACTGATACAAAACACAGCTCCTGTTAATTAAATGGACCTTACTAAATAGAGAGAAACACTTTGGGTTTGTGTGATGAGTAAATTCAATTGAGCCGCAAATTCACTGGATTTACCAGAAATGAACTCTTGCTTGTAAGAAGACACAGATCCTGTGGTTTAACTCTGTTTCTGAAGGGAAATTCAGACCGGTGTTCTCATCCATGAAACACAACTGTTTGAACGCAAGAATCATGCTCTTCTTTACAACATCTCCAATACAGCAAGAAAAATGAGCAAGCCCAGAATAAAAGATCTGTGTTTCCTTCTAATACGGACCATATGTAGTTCAACTATGATTATGAAACTGATACAAACCACAGTGCCTGTTAAATAAATGGTCCTTAGTTAATAGGGAGAAACGTGTTGGGTTTATTAACGGTGTAAATTCATTTGAGACACAAATTCACTGGGTTTACCAGGCATGATCTCTTCCATGAAGGAAGACACATATCCTGGATCTTAAATCCGTTTCTGATGGGAAATTCAGACCAGTGTTCTCATCCATGAATCACACTTTGTTTTAATGCATGAAGCATGCTCTTCTTTCCAACGTCTCCAAAACAGCAAGAAAAATGAGGAAGCCCAGAAAAAAAGAAATGTGTTTCCTACTCATATGGAACATATCTAGTTCAACTCTGCTTATGAAACCGATACAATCCACAGCTCTTGTTTAAAAAATGCTCTTTAGTTAATAGTGAGAAATGCGTTGGGTTCATGAACTGTGTAAATTCATTTGACCTGCAAATTCACTGGGTTTACCAGAAATGATCTCTTGCTTGTGGGAAGACACAGACCCTGCATCTTAAATCCGTTTCTGAAGGGAAAATCAGACTTGTGTTCTCATCCATGAAACACACTCTGTTTTAACACAAAAAGGATGCTCTTTTCCAGCGTATCCAATACAGCAAGAAACATGAATAAACCCAGAATAAAAGAACTGTGTTTCCCACTCTTATGGAACATATCTAGTTCAACTCTGCTCATAAAACTCATACAAACCACAGCTCCTGTTAAATAAATGCTCTTTAGTTAATAGTGAGAAACGTGTTGGTTTCGTGAATTGTGTAAATTAATTTGAGCCCAAAATTCAGTGGGTTTACCAGAAATGACCTCTTGCTTGTAGGAAGACACAGATCCTGGTTCTTAAATCCGTTTCTGAAGGGAAATTCAGACCTGTGTTCTCATCCATGAAACACACTCTGTTTTAACACAAGAAGCATGCTCTTCTTTCCAGCATCTCCAATACCGCAGGAAACATTAGCCAGCCTAAGAAAAAAGAACTGTTTTTCCTACTCACTCGGACCATATCTAGTTCAACTCTGCTTATGAAAATGATACAAACACCAGCTCCTTTTAAATAAATGCTCTTTATTTAATAGTGAGTATCGCGTTGGGTTCTTGAGCTGTGTAATTTCATTTGAGCCAAAATTTGGTAGGTTTCCCTGAAAAGACCTCTTGCTTGTAGGAAGATACAGATCCTGTGGTTAAATTCCATTTTTGAAAGGAAATTCAGACCGGGGTTCCCATCCATGAAACTCACTCTGTTTTAATGTAAGAAGCATGCTCTTCTTTCCACCATCACCAAAACGGCAAGAAATATGAGCAATCACAGAATAAAAGAACTGTGTTTCCTTCTAATATGGACCATATCTAGTTCAACTATGCTTATGAAACTGATACAAACCACAGCTCCTGTTAAATAAATGCTCCTTGCTTTATAGTCAGAAACGCATTGGGTTTGGGTTCTGTGTAAATTCTTTTTAGCCGCAAATTCACTGGGTTACCAAAAATAACCTCTTGCTTGTAGGAAGACACAGATCCTGTGGTTTAACTCCGGTTCTGAAGGAAAATTCAGACCAGTATTCTCATCCATGAAACACACTCTGATTTAACGCAAGAAGCATGCTCTTCTTTCAAGTGTCCTCAATACAGCAAGAAACATGTGCAAGCCCGGAATAAAAGAACTGTGTATCCTGCTCCTACAGACCATATGTAGTTAAACTATGCTTATGAAACTGATACAAACCACAGTGCCTGTTAAATAAATGCTCTTTACTTAATAGGGAGAAACATGTTGGGTTTATGAACTGTGTAAATTGATTTGACCCTCAAAATCACTGGGTTAACCAGAAATGACCTCTTGCTTGTAGGAAGACACAGATCCTGTGGTTTAACTCCGTTTATGAAGGCAAATTCAGACCAGAGTTCTCATCCATGAAACACCCTCTGTTTTAACATAAGAAGCAAGCTCTTCTTTCCAGTGTCGCCAATACAGCAAGAACCATGAGCATTCCCAGAAAAAAAGAACTGTGTTTCCTACTCATACGGACCATATGTAGTTCAACTTTACTTATGAAACTGATACAAATCACAGCTCCTCTTACATAAATGTTCTTTAGCTAATAGTGAGAATTGCGTTGGCTTCTTGAACTGTTTAAAGTCATTTGAGCTCAAAATTCACTGGGTTTACCAGAAATGAAGTCTTGCTTGTAGGAAGACACAGATCCTGCCGTTTAACTCCGTTTCTGAAGGGAATTCAGACCAGTGTTCTCATTCATAAAACACAGTACTTTTTAACGAAAGATGCATGCTCTTCTTTCCAGTGTCTCTAATACAGCAAGAAATATGAGCCTGCCCATACAAAAAGAAGTGTGTTTCCTACTCAAACGGATCATAGTATTTCAACTCTTCTTATGAACCCGATACATACAACAGCTCCTCTTATGTAAATGCTCTTTAGTTAATAGTGGGATTCGAGTTGGGTTGGTGAACTGTGTAAAATCATTTGAGCCCCAAAATCACTGAGTTTACCAGAAATGAACTCTTGCTTGTAGGAAGACACAGATCCTGGGGTTTAACTCTGTTTCTGAAGGGAAATTCAAACCAGTGTTCTCATCCAAGAAACACATGCTGCTTTAACACAAGAAGCATCCTCTTCTTTCCAGCATCTCCAATACAGCAAGAACCATGAGCATGCCCAGAAAAAAAGAACTTGGTTTCTTACACATACAGACCATATGTAGTTCAACTATGCTTATGAAACTGATACAAACCACAGCTCCTCTTAAATAAAAGCTCTTTAGTTAATAGTGAGAATTGAGTTGGGTTCCTGAACTGTGTAATATCATTTGAGCCCAAAATTCAATTGGTTTACCTGAAATGAACTCTTGCTTGTAGGAAGACACAGATCATGGGGTTTAACTCTGTTTCTGAAGGGAAATTCAAACCAGTGTTGTCATCCATGAAACACATGCTGTTTAACGCAAGAATCATCCTCTTCTTTCCAGCGTCTCCAATACAGCAAGAACCATGAGCATGCCCAGAAAAAAAGAACTGGGTTTCCTACTCATATGGACCATATGTAGTTCAACTCTGCTTATGAAACTGATACAAACCGCAGCTCCTCTTATGTAAATACTCTTTACTTAATAGTGAGAATCACGTTGGGTTCATGAACTGTGTAAAATCATTTCAGCCCAAAATTCACTGGGTTTACCAGAAATGAACTCTTGATTGTAGGAAGACATAGATCCTGGGGTTTAACTCCGTTTATGAAGGGAAATTAAGACCAGTTTTCAAATCCATGGCACACACTATGTTTTAACACAAGAAGCACCCTCTTCTTTCTAGAGACTCCAACAGCAAGAATCATGAGCATTCCCAGAATAAAAGAACTGTGTTTCCTTCTAATATGGATGATATCTAGTTCAACTCTGCTTATGAAATACACAAACACAGCTCCTGTTAAAGACATGGACCTTACTTAATAGAGAGAAACACTTTGGGTTTGTGTTCTGGGTAAATTCATTTGAGCCGCAAATTCACTGGATTTACCAGAAATGACCTCTTGCTTGTAGGAAGACACAGATCCTGTGGTTCAACTCTGTTTTTGAAGGGAAATTCAGACCAGTGTTCTCATCCATGAAACACAACTGTTTTAACACAAGAATCATGCTCTTCCTTACAGCATCTCCAATACAGCCAGAAAAATGAGCAATGAGAGAATAAAAGAACTGTGTTTCCTTCTAATACAGACCATATCTAGTTCAACTCTGCTTATCAAACTGATACAAACCACAGCTACTGTTAAATAAATGCTCCTTGCTTAATAGTGACAAACGCATTGGGTTTGTGTTCTGTGTTAATTCCATTGAGCTGCAAATTCACTGGGTTTACCATAAATGACCTCTTGCTTGTAGGAAGACCCAGATACTGTGGTTTAATTCCGTTTCTGAAGGGAAATTCAGACCAGTGTTCTCATCCATTAAACACACGCTGTTTTAACGCAAGAAGCATGCTTTTCTTTCCAGCGTATCCAATACATCTAGAAACATGAGTAAGCCCAGAATAAAACAACTGTGGATCCTACTCATACAGACCATATCTATTTCAACTCTGCTTATGAACCTGATACAAACCACAGAGCCTGTTAAATGAATGCTCTTTAGTTAATAGTGAGAAAAGCGTTGGGTTTGTGAACTGTGTAAATTCATTTCAGCAGCAAATTCACTGGGTTTACCAGAAATGACCTCTTCCTTGTAGGAAGACACAGATCCTGTTGTTTAACTCCGTTTATGAAGGCAAATTCAGACCAGTGTTCTCATCCATTAAACACACTCTGTTTTAACGCGAGAAGCATGCTCTTCTTTCCAGTGTCTCCAATACAGCAAGAAAAATGAGCAAGCCCAGAATAAAAGAACTGTGTATCCTACTCATACATACCCTATCTAGTTTAACTATGCTTATGAAACTGATACAAACCACAGTGCCTGTTAAATAAATGCTGTTTAGTTATTAGTGGGAAACGCGTTGGGTTTGTGAACTGTGTAAATTCATTTGAGCAGCAAATTCACTGGGTTTACAAGAAATGACCTCTTGCTTGTAGGAAGACACAGATCCTGTGGGTTAAGTCAGTTTATGAAAGGAAATTAAGACCAGTTTTCTAATCCATGGAACACACTATGTTTTAACACAAGAAGCACCCTCTTCTTTCTAGAGACTCCAACAGCAAGAATCATGAGCATCCCCAGAATAAAAGAACTGTGTTTCCTTCTAATACGGATGATATCTAGTTCAACTCTACTTATGAAACTGATACAAAACACAGCTCCTGTTAATTAAATGGACCTTACTAAATAGAGAGAAACACTTTGGGTTTGTGTGATGAGTAAATTCAATTGAGCCGCAAATTCACTGGATTTACCAGAAATGAACTCTTGCTTGTAAGAAGACACAGATCCTGTGGTTTAACTCTGTTTCTGAAGGGAAATTCAGACCGGTGTTCTCATCCATGAAACACAACTGTTTGAACGCAAGAATCATGCTCTTCTTTACAACATCTCCAATACAGCAAGAAAAATGAGCAAGCCCAGAATAAAAGATCTGTGTTTCCTTCTAATACGGACCATATGTAGTTCAACTATGATTATGAAACTGATACAAACCACAGTGCCTGTTAAATAAATGGTCCTTAGTTAATAGGGAGAAACGTGTTGGGTTTATTAACGGTGTAAATTCATTTGAGACACAAATTCACTGGGTTTACCAGGCATGATCTCTTCCATGAAGGAAGACACATATCCTGGATCTTAAATCCGTTTCTGATGGGAAATTCAGACCAGTGTTCTCATCCATGAATCACACTTTGTTTTAATGCATGAAGCATGCTCTTCTTTCCAACGTCTCCAAAACAGCAAGAAAAATGAGGAAGCCCAGAAAAAAAGAAATGTGTTTCCTACTCATATGGAACATATCTAGTTCAACTCTGCTTATGAAACCGATACAATCCACAGCTCTTGTTTAAAAAATGCTCTTTAGTTAATAGTGAGAAATGCGTTGGGTTCATGAACTGTGTAAATTCATTTGACCTGCAAATTCACTGGGTTTACCAGAAATGATCTCTTGCTTGTGGGAAGACACAGACCCTGCATCTTAAATCCGTTTCTGAAGGGAAAATCAGACTTGTGTTCTCATCCATGAAACACACTCTGTTTTAACACAAAAAGGATGCTCTTTTCCAGCGTATCCAATACAGCAAGAAACATGAATAAACCCAGAATAAAAGAACTGTGTTTCCCACTCTTATGGAACATATCTAGTTCAACTCTGCTCATAAAACTCATACAAACCACAGCTCCTGTTAAATAAATGCTCTTTAGTTAATAGTGAGAAACGTGTTGGTTTCGTGAATTGTGTAAATTAATTTGAGCCCAAAATTCAGTGGGTTTACCAGAAATGACCTCTTGCTTGTAGGAAGACACAGATCCTGGTTCTTAAATCCGTTTCTGAAGGGAAATTCAGACCTGTGTTCTCATCCATGAAACACACTCTGTTTTAACACAAGAAGCATGCTCTTCTTTCCAGCATCTCCAATACCGCAGGAAACATTAGCCAGCCTAAGAAAAAAGAACTGTTTTTCCTACTCACTCGGACCATATCTAGTTCAACTCTGCTTATGAAAATGATACAAACAACAGCTCCTTTTAAATAAATGCTCTTTATTTAATAGTGAGTATCGCGTTGGGTTCTTGAGCTATGTAATTTCATTTGAGCCAAAATTTGGTAGGTTTCCCTGAAAAGACCTCTTGCTTGTAGGAAGATACAGATCCTGTGGTTAAATTCCATTTTTGAAAGGAAATTCAGACCGGGGTTCCCATCCATGAAACTCACTCTGTTTTAATGTAAGAAGCATGCTCTTCTTTCCACCATCACCAAAACGGCAAGAAATATGAGCAATCACAGAATAAAAGAACTGTGTTTCCTTCTAATATGGACCATATCTAGTTCAACTATGCTTATGAAACTGATACAAACCACAGCTCCTGTTAAATAAATGCTCCTTGCTTTATAGTCAGAAACGCATTGGGTTTGGGTTCTGTGTAAATTCTTTTTAGCCGCAAATTCACTGGGTTACCAAAAATAACCTCTTGCTTGTAGGAAGACACAGATCCTGTGGTTTAACTCCGGTTCTGAAGGAAAATTCAGACCAGTATTCTCATCCATGAAACACACTCTGATTTAACGCAAGAAGCATGCTCTTCTTTCAAGTGTCCTCAATACAGCAAGAAACATGTGCAAGCCCGGAATAAAAGAACTGTGTATCCTGCTCCTACAGACCATATGTAGTTAAACTATGCTTATGAAACTGATACAAACCACAGTGCCTGTTAAATAAATGCTCTTTACTTAATAGGGAGAAACATGTTGGGTTTATGAACTGTGTAAATTGATTTGACCCTCAAAATCACTGGGTTAACCAGAAATGACCTCTTGCTTGTAGGAAGACACAGATCCTGTGGTTTAACTCCGTTTATGAAGGCAAATTCAGACCAGAGTTCTCATCCATGAAACACCCTCTGTTTTAACATAAGAAGCAAGCTCTTCTTTCCAGTGTCGCCAATACAGCAAGAACCATGAGCATTCCCAGAAAAAAAGAACTGTGTTTCCTACTCATACGGACCATATGTAGTTCAACTTTACTTATGAAACTGATACAAATCACAGCTCCTCTTACATAAATGTTCTTTAGCTAATAGTGAGAATTGCGTTGGCTTCTTGAACTGTTTAAAGTCATTTGAGCTCAAAATTCACTGGGTTTACCAGAAATGAAGTCTTGCTTGTAGGAAGACACAGATCATGGGGTTTAACTCTGTTTCTGAAGGGAAATTCAAACCAGTGTTGTCATCCATGAAACACATGCTGTTTAACGCAAGAATCATCCTCTTCTTTCCAGCGTCTCCAATACAGCAAGAACCATGAGCATGCCCAGAAAAAAAGAACTGGGTTTCCTACTCATATGGACCATATGTAGTTCAACTCTGCTTATGAAACTGATACAAACCGCAGCTCCTCTTATGTAAATACTCTTTACTTAATAGTGAGAATCACGTTGGGCTCATGAACTGTGTAAAATCATTTCAGCCCAAAATTCACTGGGTTTACCAGAAATGAACTCTTGCTTGTAGGAAGACAGAGATCCTGGGGTTTAACTCCGTTTCTGAAGGGAAATTCATACCAGTGTTCTCATTCAGGAAACACGGTACTTTTTAACGCAAGATGCATGCTCTTCTTTCCAGTGTCTCCAATACATCAAGAAATATGAGCCTGCCCATACAAAAAGAACTGTGTTTCCTACTCAAACGGATCATAGTATTTCAACTCTGCTCATGAATCCGATACATACCACAGCTCCTCTTACGTAAATGCTCTTTAGTTAATAGTGAGAATCGAGTTGGGTTCGTGAACTGTGTAAAATCATTTGAGCCCAAAATTCCCTGGGTTTACCAGAAATGAACTCTTGCTTGTAGGAAGACACAGATACTGTGGATTAACTCCGTTTCTGAAGGGAAATTCAAACCAGTGTTCTCATCCATGAAACACATGCTGTTTTAACGCAAGAATCATCCTCTTCGTTCCAGTGTCTCCAATACAGCAAGAACCATGAGCATGCCTAGAAAAAAAGAACTGGGTTTCCTACTCATATGGACCATATGTAGTTCATCTCTGCTTATGAAACTCATACAAACCGCAGCTCCTCTTATGTAAATTCTCTTTACTTAATAGTGAGAATCACATTGGGTTCATGAACTGTGTAAAATCATTTCAGCCCAAAATTCACTGGGTTTACCAGAAATGAAATCTTGATTGTAGGAAGAGAGAGATCCTGGGGTTTAACTCCGTTTCTGAAGGGAAATTCATACTAGTGTTTTCATTCATGAAACACAGTACTTTTTAACGCAAGATGCATGCTCTTCTTTCCAGTGTCTCTATTACAGCAAGAAATATGAGCCTGCCCATACAAAAAGAACTGTGTTTCCCTCTCAAACGGATCATAGTATTTCAACTCTTCTTATGAACCCGATACATACCACAGCTCCTCTTACGTAAATGCTCTTTAGTTAATAGTGGGAATCGAGTTGGGTTGGTGAACTGTGTAAAATCATTTGAGCCCAAAAATCACTGGGTTTACCAGAAATGAACTCTTGCTTGTAGGATGACATAGATCCTGGGGTTTAACTCCGTTTCTGAAGGGAAATTCAAACCAGTGTTCTCATCCATGAAACACATGCTGCTTTAACGCAAGAATCATCCTCTTCTTTCCAGCGTCTCCAATACAGCAAGAACCATGAGCATGCCCAGAAATAAAGAACTTGGTTTCCTACTCATACGGACCATATGTAGTTCAACTCTGCTTATGAAATTGATACAAACCACAGCTCCTCTTACATAAAAGCTATTCAGTTAATAGTGAGAATTGGGTAGGGTTCTTGAACTGTGTAAAATCATTTGATCCCAAAATTCACTTGCTTTACCAGAAATGAACTCTTTCTTGTAGGAAGACACAGATCCTGGGGTTTAACTCCATGTCTCAATGGAAATCCAAACCAGTGATCTCATCCATGAAACACATGCTGTTTTAACGCAAGAATCATCCTCTTCTTTCCAGCATCCCCAATACAGCAAGAACCATGAGCATGCCCAGAAAAAAAGAACTTGGTTTCTTACACATACAGACCATATGTAGTTGAACTATGCTTATGAAACTGATACAAACCACAGCTCCTCTTAAATAAAAGCTCTTTAGTTAATAGTGAGAATTGAGTTGGGTTCCTGAACTGTGTAATATCATTTGAGCCCAAAATTCAATTGGTTTACCTGAAATGAACTCTTGCTTGTAGGAAGACACAGATCCTGGGGTTTAACTCCGTTTCTGAAGTGAAATTCAAACCAGTGTTGTCATCCATGAAACACATGCTGTTTTAACGCAAGAATCATCCTCTTCTTTCCAGCGTCTCCAATACAGCAAGAACCATGAGCATGCCCAGAAAAAAAAACTGGGTTTCTTACTCATACAGAACATATGTAGGTTCAACTCTGCTTATGAAACTGATACAAACCACAGCTCCTCTTAAATAAAAGCTCTTTAGTTAATAGGGAGAATTGAGTTGGGTTCCTGAACTGTGTAATATCATTTGTGACCAAAATTCAATTGGTTTACCTGAAATGAACTCTTGCTTGTAGGAAGACACAGATCATGGGGTTTAACTCCGTTTCTGAAGGGAAATTCAAACCAGTGTTCTCATCCATGAAACACATGCTGTTTTAACGCAAGAATCATCCTCTTCTTTCCAGCGTCTCCAATACAGCAAGAACCATGAGCATGCCCAGAAAAAAAGAACTGCCTTTTCTACTCATATGGACCATATGTAGTTCAACTCTGCTTATGAAACTGATACAAACCGCAGCTCCTCTTATGTAAATACTCTTTACTTAATAGTGAGAATCACGTTGGGTTCATGAACTGTGTAAAATCATTTCAGCCCAAAATTCACTGGGTTTACCAGAAATGAACTCTTGCTTGTAGGAAGACAGAGATCCTGGGGTTTAACTCCGTTTCTGAAGGGAAAATCATACCAGTGTTCTCATTCAGGAAACACGGTACTTTTTAATGCAAGATGCATGCTCTTCTTTCCAGTGTCTCCAATACATCAAGAAATATGAGCCTGCCCATACAAAAAGAACTGTGTTTCCTACTCAAACGGATCATAGTATTTCAACTCTGCTTATGAATCTGATACATACCACAGCTCCTCTTACGTAAATGCTCTTTAGTTAATAGTGAGAATCGAGTAGGGTTCGTGAACTGTGTAAAAACATTTAAGCCCAAAATTCCCTGGATTTACCAGAAATGAACTCTTGCTTGTAGGAAGACACAGATCCTGGAGTTTAACTCCGTTTCTGAAGGGAAATTCAAACCAGTGTTCTCATCCATGAAACACATGCTGCTTTAACGCAAGAATCATCCTCTTCTTTCCAGCGTCTCCAATACAGCAAGAACCATGAGTATGCCCAGAAATAAAGAACTTGGTTTCCTACTCATACGGACCATATGTAGTTCAACTCTGCTTATGAAATTGATACAAACCACAGCTCCTCTTACATAAAAGCTATTAAGTTAATAGTGAGAATTGGGTAGGGTTCTTGAACTTGTAAAATCATTTGATCCCAAAATTCACTTGGTTTACCAGAAATGAACTCTTTCTTGTAGAAAGACACAGATCCTGGGGTTTAACTCCATGTCTGAATGGAAATTCAGACCAGTGATCTCATCCATGAAACACATGCTGTTTTAACGCAAGAATGATCCTCTTCTTTCCAGCATCCCCAATACAGCAAGAACCATGAGCAAGCCCAGAAAAAAAGAACTTGGTTTCTTACACATACAGACCATATGTAGTTCAACTATGCTTATGAAACTGATACAAACCACAGCTCCTCTTAAATAAAAGCTCTTTAGTTAATAGTGAGAATTGAGTTGGGTTCCTGAACTGTGTAATATCATTTGAGCCCAAAATTCAATTGGTTTACCTGAAATGAACTCTTGCTTGTAGGAAGACACAGATCCTGGGGTTTAACTCCGTTTCTGAAGTGAAATTCAAACCAGTGTTGTCATCCATGAAACACATGCTGTTTTAACGCAAGAATCATCCTCTTCTTTCCAGCGTCTCCAATACAGCAAGAACCATGAGCATGCCCAGAAAAAAAGAACTGCCTTTCCTACTCATATGGACCATATGTAGATCAACTCTGCTTATGAAACTGATACAAACCGCAGCTCCTCTTATGTAAATTCTCTTTACTTAATAGTGAGAATCACGTTGGGGTCATGAACTGTGTAAAATCATTTCAGCCCAAAATTCACTGGGTTTACCAGAAATGAACTCTTGCTTGTAGGAAGACAGAGATCCTGGGGTTTAACTCCGTTTCTGAAGGGAAATTCATACCAGTGTTCTCATTCATGAAACACGGTACTTTTTAACACAAGATGAATGCTCTTCTTTCCAGTGTCTCCAATACATCAAGAAATATGAGCCTGCCCATACAAAAAGAACTGTGTTTCCTACTCAAACGGATCATAATATTTCAACTCTGCTTATGAACCCGATACATACCACAGCTCCACTTACGTAAATGCGCTTTAGTTAATAGTGGGAATCAAGTTGGGTTGGTGAACTGTGTAAAATCATTTGATCCCAAAAATAACTGGGTTTACCAGAAATGAACTCTTGCTTGTAGGAAGACACAGATCCTGGGGTTTAACTCCGTTTCTGAAGGGAAATTCAGACCAGGGATCTCATCCATGAAACACATACTGTTTTAACGCAAGAATCATCCTCTTCTTTCCAGCGTCTCCAATACAGCAAGAACCATGAGCATGCCCCGAAAAAATGAACAGGGTTTCCTACTCATACAGACCATATGTAGTTCAACTCTGCTTATGAAACTGATACAAACCACAGGTACTCTTAAATAAAAGCTCTTTAATTAATAGTGAGAATTGAGTTGGGTTCCTGAACTGTGTAATATCATTTGAGCCCAAAATTCACTTGGTTTACCAGAAATGAACTCTTGCTTGTAGGAAGACAAAGATCCTGGGGTTTAACTCTGTTTCTGAAGGGAAATTCAAAGCAGTGTTCTCATCCATGAAACACATGCTGTTTTAACGCAAGATGCATGCTCTTCTTTCCAGTGTCTCTAATACAGCAAGAATTATGAGCCTGCCCATACAAAAGCAACTGTGTTTCCTACTCAAACGGATCATAGTATTTCAACTCTGCTTATGAATCCGATACATACCACAGCTCCTCTTACATAAATGCTCTTTAGTTAATAGTGGGAATCGAGTTGGGTTGGTGAACTGTATAAAATCATTTGAGCCCAATAATCACTGTGTTTACCAGAAATGAACTCTTGCTTGTAGGAAGACACAGATCCTGGGGTTTAACTCTGTTTCTGAAGGGAAATTCAGAACAGTGATCTCATCCATGTAACACATACTGTTTTAACGCAAGAATCATCCTCTTCTTTCCAGCATCTCCAATACAGCAAGAACCATGAGCATACCCAGAAAAAAAGAACTGGGTTTCCTACTCATATGGACCATATATAGTTCAACTCTTCTTATGAAACTGATACAAACCACAGCTCCTCTTACATAAAAGCTCTTTAGTTGATAGTATTTATTGAGTTGGGTTTTGAACTGTGTAATATCATTTGAGCCAAAAATTCACTTGGTTTACCAGACGTGAACTCTTTCTTGTAGGAAGACACAGATCCTGGGGTATAACTCCATCTCTGAATGGAAATTCAGACCAGTGATCTCGTCCATGAAACACATGCTGTTTTAACGCAAGAATCATCCTCTTCTTTCCAGCATCTCCAATACAGCAAGAACCATGAGAATGCCCAGAAAAAAAAACTGGGTTTCTTACTCATACAGAACATATGTAGGTTCAACTCTGCTTATGAAACTGATACAAACCACAGTTCCTCATACATAAATGCTCTTTAGTTAATAGTGAGAATTGTGTTGGGTTCTTGAACTGTGTAAAATCATTTAAGCTCAAAATTCACTGGGTTTACCAGAAATGAACTCTTTCTTGTAGGAAGACACAGATCCTAGGATTTAACTCCGTTTCTGAAGGGAAATTCATACTCGTGTTCTCATCCATGAAACTAATGCTGTTTTAACGCAAGAATCATCCTCTTCTTTCCAGCGTCTCCAATACAGCAAGAACCATGAGCATGCCCCCAAAAAATGAACAGGGTTTCCTACTCATACAGACCATATGTAGTTCAACTCTGCTTATGAATCTGATACAAACCACAGGTCCTCTTAAATAAAAGCTCTTTAGTTAATAGTGAGAATTGAGTTGGGTTCCGGAACTGTGTAATATCATTTGAGCCCAAAATTCACTTGGTTTACCAGAAATGAACTCTTGCTTGTAGGAAGACACAGATCCTGGGGTTGAACTCCGTTTCTGAAGGGAAATTAAAACCAGTGTTCTCATCCATGAAACACATGCTGTTTTAACGCAAGAATCACCCTCTTCTTTCCAGCGTCTCCAATACAGCAAGAACCATGAGCATGCCCAGAAAAAAAGAACTGGGTTTCCTACTCATATGGACCATATGTAGTTCAACTCTGCTTATGAATCTGATACATACCACAGCTCCTCTTATGTAAATTCTCTTTACTTAATAGTGAGAATCACGTTGGGATCATGAACTGTGTAAAATCATTTCAGCCCAAAATTCACTGGGTTTACCAGAAATGAACTCTTGCTTGTAGGAAGACAGAGATCCTGGTGTTTAACTCCGTGTCTGAAGGGAAATTCAAACCAGTGTTCTCATCGATGAAACACATGCTGTTTTAACGCAAGAATCATCCTCTTCTTTCCAGCGTCTCCAATACAGCAAGAACCATGAGCATACCCAGAAAAAAAGAACTGGGTTTCCTACTCATATGGACCATATATAGTTCAACTCCTCTTATGAAACTGATACAAACCACAGCTCCTCTTACATAAAAGCTATTTAGTTGATAGTGATTATTGAGTTGGGTTTAGAACTGTGTAATATCATTTGAGCGCAAAATTCACTTGGTTTACCTGAAATGAACTCTTTCTTGTAGGAAGACACAGATCCTGGGGTTTAACTCCATGTCTGAATGGAAATTCAGACCAGTGATCTCATCCATGAAACACATGCTGTTTTAACGCAAGAATCATCCTCTTCTTTCCAGCATCTCCAATACAGCAAGAACCATGAGCATGCCCGAAAAAAAAAATGGGTTTCTTACTCATACAGAACATATGTAGGTTCAACTCTGCTTATGAAACTGATACAAACCACAGTTCCTCATACATAAATGCTCTTTAGTTAATAGTGAGAATTGTGTTGGGTTCTTGAACTGTGTAAAATCATTTAAGCTCAAAATTCACTGGGTTTACCAGAAATGAACTCTTGCTTGTAGGAAGACACAGATCCTAGGGTTTAACTCCGTTTCTGAAGGGAAATTCATACTCGTGTTCTCATCCATGAAACTCATGCTGTTTTAACGCAAGAAGCATCCTCTTCTTTCCAGCGTATCCAATACAGCAAGAACCATGAGCATGCCCCGAAAAAATGAACAGGGTTTCTTACTCATACAGACCATATGTAGTTCAACTCTGCTTATGAAACTGATACAAACCACAGGTCCTCGTAAATAAAAGCTCTTTAGTTAATAGTGAGAATTGAGTTGGGTTCCTGAACTGTGTAATATCATTTGAGCCAAAAATTCACTTGGTTTACCAGAAATGAACTATTTCTTGTTGGAAGACACAGATATTGGGGTTTATCTCGTTTCTGAAGTGAAATTCAGACCAGTGTTCTCATCCATGAAACACATGCTGTTTTAACGCAGGAATCATCCTCTTCTTTCCAGCGTCTCCAATAAAGCAAGAACCATGAGCATGCCCAGAAAAAAAGAACTGTGTTTCCTACTCAAACGGATCATATCTATTTCAACTCTGCTTTTCAAACCAATACAAACCGCAGCTCCTCTTACATAAATGCTCTTTAGTTAATAGTGAGAATTGCGTTGGTTTCTTGAACTGTGTAAAATCTTTTGAACCCAAAATGCACTTGGTTTACCAGAAAAGAACTCCTTCTTGTAGGAAGACACAGATCCTGGGGTTTAACTCCGTTTCTGAAGGGAAATTCAGGCCAGTGTTCACATCCATGAAACACACTCTGATTTAACGCAATAAGCATGCTCTTCTTTCCAGTGTCCTCAATACAGCAAGAAACATGTGCAAGCCTGGAATAAAAGAATTGTGTATCCTGCACATACAGACCATATGTAGTTAAACTATGCTTATGAAACTGATACAAACCACAGTGCCTGTTAAATAAATGCTCTTTACTTAATAGGGAGAAACATGTTGGGTTTATGAACTGTGTAAATTGATTTGAGCCTCAAAATCACTGGGTTTACCAGAAATGACCTCTTGCTTGTATGAAGACCCAGATCCTGTGGTTTAACTCCGTTTATGAAGGCAAATTCAGACCAGTGTTCTCATCCATTAAACACACTCTGTTTTAATGCAAGAAGCATGCTCTTCTTTCCAGTTTCTCCAATACAGCAAGAAAAATGTGCAAGCCCAGAATAAAAGAACTGTGTATCCAACTCATACATACCCTATCTAGTTCAACTATGCTTATGAAACTGATACAAACCACAGTGCCTATTAAATGAATGATCTTTAGTTATTAGTGTGAAACGCGTTGTGTTCGTGAACTGTGAAAATTAATTTGAGCCCAAAATTCACTGGGTTTACCAGAAATGAACTCTTGCTTGTAGGAAGACACAGATCCTGGGCTTTAACTCCGTTTCTGAAGGGAAATTCAAACCAGTGTTCTCATCCATGAAACACATGCTGTTTTAACGCAAGAATCATCCTCTTCTTTCCAGCGTCTCCAATACAGCAAGAACCATGAGCATGCCCAGAAATAAAGAACTGGGTTTTCTACTCATAAGGACCATATGTAGTTCAACTCTGCTTATGAAACTGATACAAACCACAGCTCCTCTTACATAAAAGCTCTTCAGTTAATAGTGAGAATTGAGTAGGATTCTTGAACTGTGTAAAATCATTTGAGCCCAAAATTCACTTGGTTTACCAGAAATGAACTCTTTCTTGTAGGAAGACACAGATCCTGGGGTTTAACTCCATGTCTGAATGGAAATTCAGACCAGTGATCTCATCCATGAAACACATGCTGTTTTAACGCAAGAATCATCCTCTTCTTTCCAGCATCTCCAATACAGCAAGAAAAATGAGCATGCCCAGAAAAAAAAAACTGGGTTTCTTACTCATACAGAACATATGTAGGTTCAACTCTGCTTATGAAACTGATACAAACCACAGCTCCTCTTAAATAAAAGCTCTTTAGTTAATAGGGAGAATTGAGTTGGGTTCCTGAACTGTGTAATATCATTTGTGACCAAAATTCAATTGGTTTACCTGAAATGAACTCTTGCTTGTAGGAAGACACAGATCATGGGGTTTAACTCCGTTTCTGAAGGGAAATTCAAACCAGTGTTCTCATCCATGAAACACATGCTGTTTTAACGCAAGAATCATCCTCTTCTTTCCAGCGTCTCCAATACAGCAAGAACCATGAGCATGCCCAGAAAAAAAGAACTGCCTTTTCTACTCATATGGACCATATGTAGTTCAACTCTGCTTATGAAACTGATACAAACCGCAGCTCCTCTTATGTAAATACTCTTTACTTAATAGTGAGAATCACGTTGGGTTCATGAACTGTGTAAAATCATTTCAGCCCAAAATTCACTGGGTTTACCAGAAATGAACTCTTGCTTGTAGGAAGACAGAGATCCTGGGGTTTAACTCCGTTTCTGAAGGGAAAATCATACCAGTGTTCTCATTCAGGAAACACGGTACTTTTTAATGCAAGATGCATGCTCTTCTTTCCAGTGTCTCCAATACATCAAGAAATATGAGCCTGCCCATACAAAAAGAACTGTGTTTCCTACTCAAACGGATCATAGTATTTCAACTCT
Source organism: Onychomys arenicola (assembly GCA_949786405.1). Classification (NCBI taxonomy): domain Eukaryota; kingdom Metazoa; phylum Chordata; class Mammalia; order Rodentia; family Cricetidae; genus Onychomys; species Onychomys arenicola. The sequence goes on along the minus strand of CATKUM010000019.1, from coordinate 626,416 downwards.
GCTTATGAATCTGATACATACCACAGCTCCTCTTACGTAAATGCTCTTTAGTTAATAGTGAGAATCGAGTAGGGTTCGTGAACTGTGTAAAAACATTTAAGCCCAAAATTCCCTGGATTTACCAGAAATGAACTCTTGCTTGTAGGAAGACACAGATCCTGGAGTTTAACTCCGTTTCTGAAGGGAAATTCAAACCAGTGTTCTCATCCATGAAACACATGCTTCTTTAACGCAAGAATCATCCTCTTCTTTCCAGCGTCTCCAATACAGCAAGAACCATGAGTATGCCCAGAAATAAAGAACTTGGTTTCCTACTCATACGGACCATATGTAGTTCAACTCTGCTTATGAAATTGATACAAACCACAGCTCCTCTTACATAAAAGCTATTAAGTTAATAGTGAGAATTGGGTAGGGTTCTTGAACTTGTAAAATCATTTGATCCCAAAATTCACTTGGTTTACCAGAAATGAACTCTTTCTTGTAGAAAGACACAGATCCTGGGGTTTAACTCCATGTCTGAATGGAAATTCAGACCAGTGATCTCATCCATGAAACACATGCTGTTTTAACGCAAGAATGATCCTCTTCTTTCCAGCATCCCCAATACAGCAAGAACCATGAGCAAGCCCAGAAAAAAAGAACTTGGTTTCTTACACATACAGACCATATGTAGTTCAACTATGCTTATGAAACTGATACAAACCACAGCTCCTCTTAAATAAAAGCTCTTTAGTTAATAGTGAGAATTGAGTTGGGTTCCTGAACTGTGTAATATCATTTGAGCCCAAAATTCAATTGGTTTACCTGAAATGAACTCTTGCTTGTAGGAAGACACAGATCCTGGGGTTTAACTCCGTTTCTGAAGTGAAATTCAAACCAGTGTTGTCATCCATGAAACACATGCTGTTTTAACGCAAGAATCATCCTCTTCTTTCCAGCGTCTCCAATAAAGCAAGAACCATGAGCATGCCCAGAAAAAAAGAACTGCCTTTCCTACTCATATGGACCATATGTAGATCAACTCTGCTTATGAAACTGATACAAACCGCAGCTCCTCTTATGTAAATTCTCTTTACTTAATAGTGAGAATCACGTTGGGGTCATGAACTGTGTAAAATCATTTCAGCCCAAAATTCACTGGGTTTACCAGAAATGAACTCTTGCTTGTAGGAAGACAGAGATCCTGGGGTTTAACTCCGTTTCTGAAGGGAAATTCATACCAGTGTTCTCATTCATGAAACACGGTACTTTTTAACACAAGATGAATGCTCTTCTTTCCAGTGTCTCCAATACATCAAGAAATATGAGCCTGCCCATACAAAAAGAACTGTGTTTCCTACTCAAACGGATCATAATATTTCAACTCTGCTTATGAACCCGATACATACCACAGCTCCACTTACGTAAATGCGCTTTAGTTAATAGTGGGAATCAAGTTGGGTTGGTGAACTGTGTAAAATCATTTGATCCCAAAAATAACTGGGTTTACCAGAAATGAACTCTTGCTTGTAGGAAGACACAGATCCTGGGGTTTAACTCCGTTTCTGAAGGGAAATTCAGACCAGGGATCTCATCCATGAAACACATACTGTTTTAACGCAAGAATCATCCTCTTCTTTCCAGCGTCTCCAATACAGCAAGAACCATGAGCATGCCCCGAAAAAATGAACAGGGTTTCCTACTCATACAGACCATATGTAGTTCAACTCTGCTTATGAAACTGATACAAACCACAGGTACTCTTAAATAAAAGCTCTTTAATTAATAGTGAGAATTGAGTTGGGTTCCTGAACTGTGTAATATCATTTGAGCCCAAAATTCACTTGGTTTACCAGAAATGAACTCTTGCTTGTAGGAAGACAAAGATCCTGGGGTTTAACTCTGTTTCTGAAGGGAAATTCAAAGCAGTGTTCTCATCCATGAAACACATGCTGTTTTAACGCAAGATGCATGCTCTTCTTTCCAGTGTCTCTAATACAGCAAGAATTATGAGCCTGCCCATACAAAAGCAACTGTGTTTCCTACTCAAACGGATCATAGTATTTCAACTCTGCTTATGAATCCGATACATACCACAGCTCCTCTTACATAAATGCTCTTTAGTTAATAGTGGGAATCGAGTTGGGTTGGTGAACTGTATAAAATCATTTGAGCCCAATAATCACTGTGTTTACCAGAAATGAACTCTTGCTTGTAGGAAGACACAGATCCTGGGGTTTAACTCTGTTTCTGAAGGGAAATTCAGAACAGTGATCTCATCCATGTAACACATACTGTTTTAACGCAAGAATCATCCTCTTCTTTCCAGCATCTCCAATACAGCAAGAACCATGAGCATACCCAGAAAAAAAGAACTGGGTTTCCTACTCATATGGACCATATATAGTTCAACTCTTCTTATGAAACTGATACAAACCACAGCTCCTCTTACATAAAAGCTCTTTAGTTGATAGTATTTATTGAGTTGGGTTTTGAACTGTGTAATATCATTTGAGCCAAAAATTCACTTGGTTTACCAGACGTGAACTCTTTCTTGTAGGAAGACACAGATCCTGGGGTATAACTCCATCTCTGAATGGAAATTCAGACCAGTGATCTCGTCCATGAAACACATGCTGTTTTAACGCAAGAATCATCCTCTTCTTTCCAGCATCTCCAATACAGCAAGAACCATGAGAATGCCCAGAAAAAAAAACTGGGTTTCTTACTCATACAGAACATATGTAGGTTCAACTCTGCTTATGAAACTGATACAAACCACAGTTCCTCATACATAAATGCTCTTTAGTTAATAGTGAGAATTGTGTTGGGTTCTTGAACTGTGTAAAATCATTTAAGCTCAAAATTCACTGGGTTTACCAGAAATGAACTCTTTCTTGTAGGAAGACACAGATCCTAGGATTTAACTCCGTTTCTGAAGGGAAATTCATACTCGTGTTCTCATCCATGAAACTAATGCTGTTTTAACGCAAGAATCATCCTCTTCTTTCCAGCGTCTCCAATACAGCAAGAACCATGAGCATGCCCCCAAAAAATGAACAGGGTTTCCTACTCATACAGACCATATGTAGTTCAACTCTGCTTATGAATCTGATACAAACCACAGGTCCTCTTAAATAAAAGCTCTTTAGTTAATAGTGAGAATTGAGTTGGGTTCCGGAACTGTGTAATATCATTTGAGCCCAAAATTCACTTGGTTTACCAGAAATGAACTCTTGCTTGTAGGAAGACACAGATCCTGGGGTTGAACTCCGTTTCTGAAGGGAAATTAAAACCAGTGTTCTCATCCATGAAACACATGCTGTTTTAACGCAAGAATCACCCTCTTCTTTCCAGCGTCTCCAATACAGCAAGAACCATGAGCATGCCCAGAAAAAAAGAACTGGGTTTCCTACTCATATGGACCATATGTAGTTCAACTCTGCTTATGAATCTGATACATACCACAGCTCCTCTTATGTAAATTCTCTTTACTTAATAGTGAGAATCACGTTGGGATCATGAACTGTGTAAAATCATTTCAGCCCAAAATTCACTGGGTTTACCAGAAATGAACTCTTGCTTGTAGGAAGACAGAGATCCTGGTGTTTAACTCCGTGTCTGAAGGGAAATTCAAACCAGTGTTGTCATCCATGAAACACATGCTGTTTTAACGCAAGAATCATCCTCTTCTTTCCAGCGTCTCCAATACAGCAAGAACCATGAGCATACCCAGAAAAAAAGAACTGGGTTTCCTACTCATATGGACCATATATAGTTCAACTCCTCTTATGAAACTGATACAAACCACAGCTCCTCTTACATAAAAGCTATTTAGTTGATAGTGATTATTGAGTTGGGTTTAGAACTGTGTAATATCATTTGAGCGCAAAATTCACTTGGTTTACCTGAAATGAACTCTTTCTTGTAGGAAGACACAGATCCTGGGGTTTAACTCCATGTCTGAATGGAAATTCAGACCAGTGATCTCATCCATGAAACACATGCTGTTTTAACGCAAGAATCATCCTCTTCTTTCCAGCATCTCCAATACAGCAAGAACCATGAGCATGCCCGAAAAAAAAAATGGGTTTCTTACTCATACAGAACATATGTAGGTTCAACTCTGCTTATGAAACTGATACAAACCACAGTTCCTCATACATAAATGCTCTTTAGTTAATAGTGAGAATTGTGTTGGGTTCTTGAACTGTGTAAAATCATTTAAGCTCAAAATTCACTGGGTTTACCAGAAATGAACTCTTGCTTGTAGGAAGACACAGATCCTAGGGTTTAACTCCGTTTCTGAAGGGAAATTCATACTCGTGTTCTCATCCATGAAACTCATGCTGTTTTAACGCAAGAAGCATCCTCTTCTTTCCAGCGTATCCAATACAGCAAGAACCATGAGCATGCCCCGAAAAAATGAACAGGGTTTCTTACTCATACAGACCATATGTAGTTCAACTCTGCTTATGAAACTGATACAAACCACAGGTCCTCGTAAATAAAAGCTCTTTAGTTAATAGTGAGAATTGAGTTGGGTTCCTGAACTGTGTAATATCATTTGAGCCAAAAATTCACTTGGTTTACCAGAAATGAACTATTTCTTGTTGGAAGACACAGATATTGGGGTTTATCTCGTTTCTGAAGTGAAATTCAGACCAGTGTTCTCATCCATGAAACACATGCTGTTTTAACGCAGGAATCATCCTCTTCTTTCCAGCGTCTCCAATAAAGCAAGAACCATGAGCATGCCCAGAAAAAAAGAACTGTGTTTCCTACTCAAACGGATCATATCTATTTCAACTCTGCTTTTCAAACCAATACAAACCGCAGCTCCTCTTACATAAATGCTCTTTAGTTAATAGTGAGAATTGCGTTGGTTTCTTGAACTGTGTAAAATCTTTTGAACCCAAAATGCACTTGGTTTACCAGAAAAGAACTCCTTCTTGTAGGAAGACACAGATCCTGGGGTTTAACTCCGTTTCTGAAGGGAAATTCAGGCCAGTGTTCACATCCATGAAACACACTCTGATTTAACGCAATAAGCATGCTCTTCTTTCCAGTGTCCTCAATACAGCAAGAAACATGTGCAAGCCTGGAATAAAAGAATTGTGTATCCTGCACATACAGACCATATGTAGTTAAACTATGCTTATGAAACTGATACAAACCACAGTGCCTGTTAAATAAATGCTCTTTACTTAATAGGGAGAAACATGTTGGGTTTATGAACTGTGTAAATTGATTTGAGCCTCAAAATCACTGGGTTTACCAGAAATGACCTCTTGCTTGTATGAAGACCCAGATCCTGTGGTTTAACTCCGTTTATGAAGGCAAATTCAGACCAGTGTTCTCATCCATTAAACACACTCTGTTTTAATGCAAGAAGCATGCTCTTCTTTCCAGTTTCTCCAATACAGCAAGAAAAATGTGCAAGCCCAGAATAAAAGAACTGTGTATCCAACTCATACATACCCTATCTAGTTCAACTATGCTTATGAAACTGATACAAACCACAGTGCCTATTAAATGAATGATCTTTAGTTATTAGTGTGAAACGCGTTGTGTTCGTGAACTGTGAAAATTAATTTGAGCCCAAAATTCACTGGGTTTACCAGAAATGAACTCTTGCTTGTAGGAAGACACAGATCCTGGGCTTTAACTCCGTTTCTGAAGGGAAATTCAAACCAGTGTTCTCATCCATGAAACACATGCTGTTTTAACGCAAGAATCATCCTCTTCTTTCCAGCGTCTCCAATACAGCAAGAACCATGAGCATGCCCAGAAATAAAGAACTGGGTTTTCTACTCATAAGGACCATATGTAGTTCAACTCTGCTTATGAAACTGATACAAACCACAGCTCCTCTTACATAAAAGCTCTTCAGTTAATAGTGAGAATTGAGTAGGATTCTTGAACTGTGTAAAATCATTTGAGCCCAAAATTCACTTGGTTTACCAGAAATGAACTCTTTCTTGTAGGAAGACACAGATCCTGGGGTTTAACTCCATTTTTGAAGTGAAATTCAGACCAGTGTTCTCATCCATGAAACACTTGCTGTTTTAACGCAAGAATCATCCTCTTCTTTCCAGCGTCTCCAATACAGCAAGAACCATGAGCATGCCCAGAATAAAAGAACTGTGTTTCCTACTCAAACGGATCATATGTATTTCAACTCCGCTTTTGAAACCGATACAAACCGCAGCTCCTCTTACATAAATGCTCTTTAGTTAATAGTGAGAATTGCGTTGGTTTCTTGAACTGTGTAAACTCTTTTGAACCCAAAATGCACTTGGTTTACCAGAAAAGAACTCCTTCTTGTAAGAAGACACAGATCCTGGGGTTTAACTCCGTTTCTGAAGGGAAATTCAGGCCAGTGTACACATCCATGAAACACACTCTGATTTAACGCAAGAAGCATGCTCTTCTTTCCAGTGTCCTCAATACAGCAAGAAACATGTGCAAGCCTGGAATAAAAGAACTGTGTATCCTGCACATACAGACCATAAGTAGTTAAACTATGATTATGATACTGATACAAACCACAGTGCCTGTTAAATAAATGCTCTTTACTTAATAGGGAGAAACATGTTGGGTTTATGAACTGTGTAAATTGATTTGAGCCTCAAAATCACTGGGTTTACCAGAAATGACCTCTTGCTTGTAGGAAGACTCAGATCCTGTGGTTTAACTCCATTTATGAAGGCAAATTCAGACCAGTGTTCTCATCCATTAAACACACTCTGTTTTAATGCAAGAAGCATGCTCTTCTTTCCAATGTCTCCAACACAGCAAGAAAAATGAGCAAGCCCAGAATAAAAGAACTGTTTATCCTACTCATACATACCCTATCTAGTTCAACTATGCTTATGAAACTGATATAAAGCACAGTGCCTATTAAATGAATGCTCTTTAGTTATTAGTGCGAAACGCGTTGGGTTTGTGAACTGTGTAAATTCATTTGAGCAGCAAATTCACTGGGTTTACAAGAAATGTCCTCTTGCTTGTAGGAAGGCACAGACCCTGTGGTTTAACTCCGTTTATGAAGGGAAATTAAGACCAGTTTTCTAATCCATGGAACACACTATGTTTTAACCCAAGAAGCACCCTCTTCTTTCTAGAGACTCCAACAGCAAGAATCATGATCATCCCCAGAATAAAAGAACTGTGTTTCCTTCTAATACGGATGATATCTAGTTCAACTCTGCTTATGAAACTGATACAAACCACAGAGCCTGTTAAATAAAGGCTCTTTAGTTAGTAGTGAGAAACAAGTTGAGTTCGTGAACTGTGAAAATTAATTTGAGCACAAAATTCACTTGGTTTACCAGAAATGAACTCTTGATTGTAGGAAGACACAGATCCTGGGGTTTAACTCTGTTTCTGAAGGGAAATTCAAACCATAGTTCTCATCCATGAAACACATGCTGTTTTAACGCAAGAAGCATCCTCTTCTTTCCAGCGTCTCCAATACCGCAAGAACCATGAGCATGCCCAGAAAAAAAGAACTGGGTTTCCTACTCATACGGACCATATGTAGTTCAACTCTGCTTATGAAACTGATACAAACCGCAGCTCCTCTTATGTAAATTCTCTTTACTTAATAGTGAGAATCACGTTGGGTTCCTGAACTGTGTAAAATCATTTCAGCCCAAAATTCACAGGATTTACCAGAAATGAACTCTTGCTGTAGGAAGACAGAGATCCTGGGGTTTAACTCCGTTTCTGAAGGGAAATTCATACCACTGTTATCATTCATGAAACACAGTACTTTTTAACGCAAGATGCATGGTCTTCTTTCCAGTGTCTCTAATACATCAAGAAATATGAGCCTGCCCATACACAAAGAACTGTGTTTCCTACTCAAACGAATCATAGTATTTCAACTCTGCTCATGAATCTGATACGTACCACAGCTCCTCTTACATAAATGCTCTTTAGTTAATAGTGGGAATCGAGTTGGGTTGGTGAACTGTGTAAAATCATTTGAGCCCAAAAATCACTGGGTTTACCAGAAATGAACTCTTGACTGTAGGAAGACACAGATCCTGGTGTTTAACTCCGTTTCTGAAGGGAAATTCAAACCAGTGTTCTCATCGATGAAACACATGCTGTTTTAACGCAAGAATCATCCTCTTCTTTCCAGCCTCTCCAATACAGCAAGAACCATGAGCATGCCCAGAAAAAAAGAACCGGGTTTCTTACTCATAGGGAACATAAGTAGTTCAACTCTGCTTATGAAACTGATACAAACCACAGCTCCACTTACATAAAGGTTCTTTAGTAACTAGTGAGAATCATGTTTGTTTCGTGTACTGTGTAAATTCATTTGAGCCCAAAATTCACTTGGTTTACCAGAAATGAACTCTTGCTTGTAGGAAAACACAGATCCTGGGGTTTAACTCCGTTTCTGAAGGGAAATTCAGACCAGTGTTCTCATCCATGAAACACTTGCTGTTTTAACGCAAGAATCATCCTTTTCTTTCCAGCGTCTCCAATACAGCAAGAACAATGAGCATGCCCGGAAATAAATTAACTGGTTTTCCTACTCATAAGGACCATATGTAGTTCAACTCTGCTTATGAAACTGAGACAAACCACAGCTCCTCTTACATAAAAGCTCTTTAGTTAATAGTGAGAATTGAGTTGGGTTCTTGAACTGTGTAATATCATTTGTGTCCAAAATTCACTAGGTTTACCAGAAATGAACTCTTTCTTGTAGGAAGACAGAAATTCTGGGGTTTAACTCCATTCCAGAATGGAAATTCATACCAGTGTTCTCATTCATGAAACACACTACTTTTTAACGCAAGAAGCATGCTCTTCTTTCCAGTGTGTCTAATACTGCAAGAAATATTATCCTGCTCAGAAAAAAAAGAACTGGGTTTCCTACTCAAACGGATCATATGTATTTCAACTCTGCTTATGAAACCAATGCAAACCACAGCCTCTCTTACATAAATGCTCTTTAGTTAATAGTGAGAATTGAGGTGGGTTCTTCAACTGTGTAAAATCATTTGAGCCCAAAAATCACTGGGTTTACCATAAATGAACTCTTGCTTGTAGTAAGACACAGATACTGGGGTTTAACTCCGTATCTGAAGGGAAATTCAGACCAGTGATCTCAACCATGAAACACATACTGTTTTAACGCAAGAATCACCCTCTTCTTTCCAGCGTCTCCAATACAGCAAGAACAATGAGCATGCCCGGAAATAAATTTACTGGGTTTCCTACTCATAAGGACCATATGTAGTTCAACTCTGCTTATGAAACTGAGACAAACCACAGCTCCTCTTACATAAAAGCTCTTTAGTTAATAGTGAGAATTGAGTTGGGTTCTGGAACTGTGTAATATCATTTGTGTCCAAAATTCACTTGGTTTACCAGAAATGAACTCTTTCTTGTAGGAAGACAGAAATTCTGGGGTTTAACTCCATTCCAGAAGGGAAATTCATACCAGTGTTCTCATTCATGAAACACACTACTTTTTAACGCAAGAAGCATGCTCTTCTTTCCAGTGTGTCTAATACAGCAAGAAATATTATCCTGCTCAGAAAAAAAAGAACTGGGTTTCCTACTCAAACGGATCATATGTATTTCAACTCTTCTTATGAAACCAATGCAAACCACAGCTCCTCTTACATAAATGCTCTTTAGTTAATGGTGAGAATTGAGGTGGGTTCCTGAACTGTGTAAATTCATTTGAGCCCTAAAATCACTGGGTTTACCATAAATGAACGCTTGCTTGTAGTAAGACACAGATACTGGGGTTTAACTCCGTTTCTGAAGGGAAATTCAGACCAGTGATCTCATCCATGAAACACATAATGTTTTATCGCAAGAATCACCCTCTTCTTTCCAGCGACTCCAATACAGCAAGAACCATGAGCATGCCCAGAAAAAAAGAACTGGGTTTCCTACTCATACGGACCATATATAGTTCAATTCTGCTTATGAAACTGATACAAACCACAGCTCCTCTTACATAAAAGCTCTTTAGTTGATAGTGATTATTGAGTTGGGTTTAGAACTGTGAAATATCATTTGAGCCAAAAATTCACTTTGTTTACCAGAAATGAACTATTTCTTGTTGGAAGACACAGATCCTGGGGTTTAATTCCGTATCTGAAGTGAAATTCAGACCAGTATTCTCATCCATGAAACACATGCTGTTTTAACGAAAGAATCATCTTCTTCTTTCTAGCGTCTCCAATACTGCAAGAACCATGAGCATGCCCAGAAAAAGAGAACTGTGTTTCCTACTCAAACGGATCACATGTATATCAACTCTGCTTTTGAAACTGATACAAACCGCAGCTCCTCTTACATAAATGCTCTTTAGTTAATAGTGAGAATTGCGTTGGGTTATTGAACTGTGTAAAATCTTTTGAACCCAAAATGCACTTGGTTTACCAGAAAAGAACTCTTTCTTTTAGGAAGACACAGATCCTGGGGTTTATCTCTGTTTCTGAAGGGAAATTGAGACCAGTGTTCCTATCCATGAAACACATGCTGTTTTAACTCAAGAAGAGTGCAATTCTTTCCAGTGTCTCTAATAGAGCAAGAAAAATGAGCCTGCCCAGAAAAAAAGAACTGTGTTTCCTACACAAACAGATCATATGTATTTCAACTCTGCTTATGAAAAGGATACAAACCACAGCTCCTCTTACATAAATGCTGTTTAGTTAATAGTGAGAATCGAATTCGTTTCATGAACTGTGTAAAATCATTTGAGCACAAAATTCACTGGGTTTACCAGAAATGATCTCTTGCTTGTAGTAAGACACAGATCCTGGGGATTAACTCTGTTTATGAATGGAAATTCAGACCAGAGTTCTTATCCATGAAATACACTCTGTTTTAACGCAAGAAGCAAGCTCTTCTTTCCAGAGTCTCCAATACAGCAAGAGCCATGAGCATGCCCAGAATAAAAGAACTGTGTTTCCTACTCATACGGACCATATGTAGTTCAACTTTGCTTATGAAACTGATACAAACCACAGCTCCTCTTACATAAATGCTCTTTAGTTAATAGTGAAAATTGCGTTGGGTTCTTGAACTGTGTAAAATCTTTTGAGCTCAAAATTCACTGGGATTACCAGAAATGAACTATTTCTTGTTGGAAGACACAGATTCTGGGGTTTAACCCCGTTTCAGAGGGGAAATTCAAACCAGTGTTCTCATCGATGAAACACATGCTGTTTTAACGCAAGAATCATCCTCTTCTTTCCAGCGTCTCCAATACAGCAAGAACCATGAGCATGCACAGAAAAAAAGAACCGGGTTTCCTACTCATAGGGACCATAAGTAGTTCAAACCTGCTTATGAAACTGATACAAACCACAGCTCCTCTTACATAAAGGTTCTTTAGTAACTAGTGAGAATCATGTTTGTTTCGTGTACTGTGTAAATTCATTTGAGCCCAAAATTCACTTGGTTTCCCAGAAATGAACTCTTGCTTGTAGGAAAATACAGATCCTGGGGTTTAACTCCGTTTCTGAAGGGAAATTCAAACCAGTGTTCTCATCCATGAAACACATGCTGTTTTAACGCAAGAATCATCCTCTTCTTTCCAGCGTCTCCAATACAGCAAGAACCATGAGCATGCCCAGAAAAAAAGAACTGGGTTTCCTACTCATACGGTCTATATGTAGTTCAACTCTGCTTATGAAACTGATACAAACCACAGCTCCTCTTACATAAAAGCTCTTCAGTTAATAGTGAGAATTGAGCAAGAAAAATGAGCATGCCCAGAAAAAAAAAACTGGGTTTCTTACTCATACAGAACATATGTAGGTTCAACTCTGCTTATGAAACTGATACAAACCACTGTTCCTCGTACATAAATGCTCTTTAGTTAATAGTGAGAATTGTGTTGGGTTCTTGAACTGTGTAAAATCATTTGAGCCCAAAATTCACCTGGTTTACCAGAAATGAACTCTTTCTTGTAGAAAGACACAGATCCTGGGGTTTAACTCCATGTCTGAATGGAAATTAAGACCAGTGATCTCATCCATGAAACACATGCTGTTTTAACGCAAGAATAATCCTCTTCTTTCCTGCATCTCCAATACAGCAAGAACCATGAGCATGCCCAGAAAAAAAGAACTGGGTTTCTTACTCATACAGACCATATGTTGTTCAACTCTGCTTATGAAACTGATACAAACCACTGTTCCTAGTATATAAATGCTCTTTATATAATAGTTAGAATTGTGTTGGGTTCTTGAATTGTGTTTCTGAAGGGAAATTCATACTCATGTTCTCATTCATGAAACACAATACTTTTTAACGCAAGATACATGCTATTTTTTCCAGTGTCTCTAATACAGCATGAAATATGAGCCTGCCCACACAAAAAGAACTGTGTTTCCTACTCAAACGGATCATAGTATTTCAACTCTGCTTATGAATCCGATACCTACCATGGCTCCTCTTACATAAATGCTCTTTAGTTAATAGTGGGAATCGAGTTGGGGTGGTGAACTGTGTAAAATCATTTGAGCCCATAAATCTCTGGGTTTACCAGAAATGAATTCTTGATTGTAGGAAGACACAGATCCTGGTGTTTAACTGCGATTCTGAAGGGAAATTCAAACCAGTGTTCTCATCCATGAAACACATGCTGTTTTAACGCAAGAATCATCCTCTTCTTTCCAGCGTCTCCAATACAGCAAGAACCATGAGCATGCCCAGAAAAAAAAAGAACTGGGTTTCCTACTCATACGGAGCATAAGTAGTTCAACTCTGCTTATGAAACTGATACAAACCACAGCTCCTCTTACATAAAGGTTCTTTAGTAAATAGTGAGAATCATGTTTGTTTCGTGAACTGTTTAAATTCATTGAGCCCAAAATTCAATGAGTTTACCAGAAATGAACTCTTGAATGTAGGAAGACACAGAACATAGGGTTTAACTCCGTTTCTGAAGGGCAATACAGACCAGTGTTCTCATCCATGAAACACATGCTGTTTTAACGCAAATAGCATCCTCTTCTTTCCAGTGTCTCCAATACAGCAAGAACCATGAGCATGGCCAGAAAAAAAGAACTGGGTTTCCTACTCATACGGACCATATGTAGTTCAACTCTGATTATGAAACTGATACAAAACACTGTTCCTCATACATAATGCTCTTCAGTTAATAGTGAGAATTGTGTTGGGATATTGAGCTGTGTAAAATCATTTAAGCTCAAAATTCACTTGGTTTACCAGAAATGAACTCTTGCTTGTAGGAAAACACAGATCCTGGGGTTTAACGCCGTTTCTGAAGGGAAACACTTGCTGTTTTAACGAAAGAAGCATCCTTTTCTTTCCAGCGTCTCCAATACAGCAATAACAGTGAGCATGCCCGGAAAAAAAATTAACTGGGTTTCTTACTAATATGGACCATATGTAGTTCAAATCGGCTTATGAAACTGAGACAAACCACAGCTCCTCTTACATAAATGCTCTTTAGTTATTAGTGAGAATTGAGTTGGGTTCTTGAACTGTGTAATATCATTTGTGCCCAAAATTCACTTGGTTTACCAGAAATGAACTGTTTCTTGTAAGGAAGACAGAAATTCTGGGGTTTAACTCCATTTCAGAAGGGAAATTCATACCAGTGTTCTCATTCATGAAACACACTACTTTTTAACGCAAGAAGCATGCTCTTCTTTCCAGTGTGTCTAATACAGCAAGAAATATTAGCCTGCTCAGAAAAAAAGAACTGGGTTTCCTAATCAAACGGATCATATGTATTTCAACTCTGCTTATGAAACCAATGCAAACCACAGCTCCTCTGACATAAATGCTCTTTAATTAATAGTGAGAATCGAGTTGGGTTCGTGAACTGTGTAAAATCATTTGAGCCCAAAATTCACTGGGTTTACCATAAAGGAACTCTTGCTTGTAGGAAGACACAGATCATGGGGTTTAACTCCGTTTCTGAAGGGAAATACAGACCAGTGATCTCATCCATGTAACACATAGTGTTTTAACGCAAGAATCATCCTCTTCTTTCCAGCGTCTCCAATACAGCAAGAACAATGTGCATGCCCCGAAAAAATGAACAGGGTTTCCTACTCATACGAACCATATGTAGTTCAACTCTGCTTATGAAACTGATACAAACCACAGCTCCTCTTAAATAAAACCTCTTTAGTTAATAATGATAATTGAGTAGGGTTACTGAACTGTGTAATATTATTTGAGCCCAAAATTCTCTTTGTTTTCCAGAAATGAACTCTTGCTTGTAGGACGACACAGATCCTGGGGTTTAACTCCGTTTCTGAAGGGAAATTCAAACCAGTGTTCTCATCCATGAAACACATGCTGTTTTAACGCAAGAATCATCCTCTTCTTTCCAGCGTCTCCAATACAGCAAGAACAATGAGCATGCCCAGAAAAAAAGAACAGGGTTTCCTAATCATATGGACCATATGTAGTTCAACTCTGCTTATGAAACTGAGACAAACCACAGCTCCTCTTACATAAATGCTCTTTAGTTAATAGTGAGAATTGAGTTGGGTTCTTGACCTGTGTAATATCATTTGTGCCCAAAATTCACTTGGTTTACCAGAAATGAACTTTTCATTGTAGGAAGACAGAAATTCTGGGGTTTCACTCCATTTCAGAAGGGAAAGTCATACCAGTGTTCTCATTCATGAAACACACTACTTTTTAACGCAAGAGGCATGCTCTTCTTTCCAGTGTGTCTAATACAGCAAGAAATATTAGCCTGCTCAGAAAAAAAGAACTGGGTTTCCTACTCAAACGGATCATATGTATTTCAACTCTGCTTATGAAACCAATGCAAACCACAGCTCCTCTTACATAAATGCTCTTTAGTTAATAGTGAGAATCGAGGTGGGTTCGTGAACTGTGTAAAATCATTGAGCCCAAAATTCACTGGGTTTACCATAAATGAACTCTTGTTGTAGGAAGACACAGATCCTGGGGTTTAACTCCGTTTCTGAAGGGAAATTCAAACCAGTGTTCTAATCCATGAAACACATGCTGTTTTAACGCAAGAATCATCCTCTTCTTTCCAGCGTCTCCAATACAGAAAGAACCATTAGCATGCCCAGAAAAAAGGACTGGATTTCCTACTCATATGGATGATATGTAGTTCAACTCTGCTTATGAAACTGATACAAACGGCAGCTCCTCTTATGTAAATTCTCTTTACTTAATAGTGAGAATCACGTTGGGTTAATGAACTGTGTAAAATCATTTCAGCCCAAAATTCACTGGGTTTACCAGAAATGTACTCTTGCTTGTAGGAAGACAGAGATCCTGGGGTTTAACTCCGTTTCTGAAGGGAAATTCATACCAGTGTTCTCATTCATGAAACACAGTACTTTTTAACGCAAGATGCATGCTCTTCTTTCCAGTGTCTCTAATACAGCAAGAAATATGAGCCTGCCCATAAAAAAAGAACTGTTTCCTACTCAAACGGATCATAGTATTTCAAATCTGCTTATGAATCCGATACATACCACAGCTCCTCTTTTGTAAATGCTCTTTAGTTAATAGTGGGAATCGAGTTGGGTTGGTGAACTGTTAAAATCATTTGAGCCCAAAATTCAATGAGTTTACCAGAAATGAACTCTTGAATGTAGGAAGACACAGAACATAGGGTTTAACTCCGTTTCTGAAGGGCAATACAGACCAGTGATCTCATCCATGAAACACATGCTGTTTTAACGCAAGAAGCATCCTCTTCTTTCCAGCGTCCCCAATACAGCAAGAACCATGAGTATGTCCAGAAGAAAAGAACTGGGTTTCTTACTCATACAGACCATATGTAGTTCAACTCTGCTTATGAAACTGATACAAAACACTGTTCCTCGTACATAAATGCTCTTTAGTTAATAGTGAGATTTGTGTTGGGTTCTTGAATTGTGTAAAATCATTTAAGCTCAAAATTCACGGGGTTTACCAGAAATGAACTCTTGCTTGTAGGAAAACACAGATCCTGGGGTTTAACTCCGTTTCTGAAGGGAAATACAGATCAGTGTTCTCATCGATGAAACACTTGCTGTTTTAATGAAAGAAGCATTCTTTTCTTTCCAGCGTCTCCAATTCAGCAAGAACAATGAGCATTCTCGGAAAGAAATTAACTGGGTTTCCTACTCATACGGACCATATGTAGTTCAACTCTGCTTATGAAACTGAGACAAACCACAGCTCCTCTTACATAAATGCTCTTTAGTTAATAGTGAGAATTGAGTTGGGTTCTTGACCTGTGTAATATCATTTGTGCCCAAAATTCACTTGGTTTACCAGAAATGAACTTTTCATTGTAGGAAGACAGAAATTCTGGGGTTTCACTCCATTTCAGAAGGGAAAGTCATACCAGTGTTCTCATTCATGAAACACACTACTTTTTAACGCAAGAGGCATGCTCTTCTTTCCAGTGTGTCTAATACAGCAAGAAATATTAGCCTGCTCAGAAAAAAAGAAATGGGTTTCCTACTCAAACGGATAATATGTATTTCAACTCTGCTTATGAAACCAATGCAAACCACAGCTCCTCTTACATAAATGCTCTTTAGTTAATAGTGAGAATCGAGGTGGGTTAGTGAACTGTGTAAAATCATTGGAGCCCAAAATTCACTTGGTTTACCATAAATGAACTCTTGTTTGTAGGAAGACAGAGATACTGTGGTTTAACTCCGTTTCTGAAGGGAAATTCAGAGCAGTGATCTCATCCATGAAACACATACTGTTTTAAAACAAGAATCATCCTCTTCTATCCAGCGTCTCCAATACAGCAAGAACCATGAGCATGCCCAGAAAAAAAGAACTGGGTTTCCTACTCATACGGACCATATATAGTTCAACTCTGCTTATGAAACTGATACAAACCACAGCTCCTCTTACATAAAAGCTCTTTAGTTGATAGTGATTATTGAGTTGGTTTTGAACTGTGTAATATCATTTGAGCCAAAAATTTACTTGGTTTACCAGAAATGAACTATTTCTTGTTGGAAGACACAGATCCTGGGGTTTAACTCCGTTTCTGAAGTGAAATTCAGACCAGTGTTCTCAACCATGAAACACATGCTGTTTTAACGCAAGAATCATCCTCTTCTTTCCAGCGTCTCCAATACAGCAAGAACCATGAGTATGCCCAGAAAAAAAGAACTGTGTTTCCAACTCAAACGGATCATATGTATTTCAACTCTGCTTTTGAAACCGATACACCGCAGCACCTCTTTCATAAATGCTCTTTAGTTAATAGTGAGAATTGCGTTGGTTTCTTGAACTGTTTAAAATCTTTTGAACCCAAAATGCACTTGGTTTACCAGAAATGAAATCTTTCTTGTAGGAAGAAACAGATCCTGGGGTTTAACTCCGTTTCTGAAGGGAAATTCAGGCCAGTGTTCTCATCCATGAAACACATGCTGTTTTAACCCAAGAAGCGTGCAATTATTTCCACTGTCTCTAATACAGAAAGAAATATGAGCCTGCCCAGAAAAAAAGAACTGTATTTCCCACTCAAACGGATCATATTTAGTTCAAATCTGCTTATGAAAACGATGCAAACCACAGCTCCTCTTATATAAATGCTCTTTAGTTCATAGTGAGAATCGAGGTGGGTTCATGAACTGTGTAAAATCATTTGAGCCCAAAATTCACTGGATTTACCAGAAATGAACTCTTGCTTGTAGTAAGACACAGATCCTGGGGTTTAACTCCGTTTCTGAAGGGAAATTCAGGCCAGTGTTCTCATCCATGAAACACATGCAGTTTTAACGCAAGAAGCGTGCAATTATTTCCAGTGTCTCTAATACACCAAGAAATATGAGCCTGCCCAGAAAAAAAAGGACTGTGTTTCCTTCTCATACAGACCATAATTACTTCAACTCCACTTATGAACCTGATACAAACCACAGCCCCTAATACATAAATGCACTTTAGTTAATAGTGAGTATCGTGTTGGTTTCGTGAACTGTGTAAAATCATTTGAGCACAAAATTCACTGGGTTTACCAGAAATGAACTCTTGCTTGTAGGAAGACAGAGATCCTGGAGTTTAACTCCGTTTCTGAAGGGAAATTCATACCAGTGTTCTCATTCATGAAACACAGTACTTTTTAACGCAAGATGCATGCTCTTCTTTCCAGTGTCTCTAATACAGCAAGAAATATGAGCCTGTCCATACAAAAAGAACTGTTTCCTACTCAAACGGATCATAGTATTTCAACTCTGCTTATGAATCCGATACATACCACAGCTCCTCTTTAGTAAATGCTCTTTAGTTAATAGTGGGAATCGAGTTGGGTTGGTGAACTGTTAAAATCATTTGAGCCCAAAATTCAATGAGTTTACCAGAAATGAACTCTTGAATGTAGGAAGACACAGAACATAGGGTATAACTCCGTTTCTGACGGGCAATACAGACCAGTGTTCTCATCCATGAAACACATGCTGTTTTAACGCAAAAAGCATCCTCTTCTTTCCAGTGTCTGCAATACAGCAAGAACCATAAGCATGTCCAGAAAAAAATAACTGGGTTTCTTACTCATACAGACCATATGTAGTTCAACTCTGCTTATGAAACTGATACAAACCACAGCTCCTCTTAAATAAATGCTCTTTAGTTAATAGTGAAAATTGCGTTGGGTTCTTGAACTGTGTAAAATCTTTTGAGCTCAAAATTCACTGGGATTACCAGAAATGAACTCTTTCTTGTAGGAACACAAAGATCCTGGGGTTTAACTCCGTTTCTGAAGGGAAATTCAGGCCAGTGTTCTCATCCATGAAACACATGCTGTTTTAATGCAAGAAGCGTGCAATTATTTCTAGTTTCTCTAATACAGCAAGAAATATGAGCCTGCCCAGAAAAAAAGAACTGTGTTTCCCACACAAACGGATCATATGTAGTTCAAATCTGCTTATGAAACTGATGCAAACCACAGCTCCTCTTACATAAATGCTCTTTTGTTAATAGTGAGAATCGAGGTGGGTTCGTGAACTGTGTAAAATCATTTGAGCCTAAAATTCACTGGGTTTACCAGAAATGATCTCTTGCTTGTAGGAAGACACAGATCCCGGGGTTTAACTCCGTTTCTGAAGGGAAATTCAGACCAGTGTTCCTATCCATGAAACACATGCTGTTTTAATGCAAGAAGAGTGCAATTCTTTCCAGTGTCTCCAATACAGCAAGAACCATGAGCATGCCCAGAAAAAAAGAACTGTGTTTCCTACTCATACGGACCATATGTAGTTCAACTTTTCTTAAGAAACTGATACAAACCACAGCTCCTCTTACATAAATGCTCTTTAGTTAATAGTGAAAATTGCGTTGGGTTCTTGAACTGTGTTAAATCTTTTGAGCTCGAAATTCACTGGGATTGCCAGAAATGAACTCTTGCTTGTAGGAAGACAGAGATCCTGGGGTTTAACTCCGTTTCTGAAGGGAAATACAGACCAGTGTTCTCATCCATGAAACACACTCTGTTTTAACACAAGAAGCATCCTCTTCTTTCCAGCGTCTCCAATACAGCAAGAATCATGAGCATGCCCAGAAAAAAAGAACTGGGTTTCCTACACATACAGACCATAATTATTTAAACTCTGCTCATGAAACTGATATGAACCACAGTTCCTCTTATGTAAATTCTCTTTAGTTAATAGTGAGAATCGCGTTGGGTTCGTGAACTGTGTAAAATCATTTGAGCCCAAAATTCACATTGATTATCTGAAATGAACTGTTTCTTTTAGGAAGACACTGATCGTGGGGTTTAACTCCGTTTCTGAAGGAAAATTCAAACCAGTGTTCTCTTCCATGAAACACATGCTGTTTTAACGCAAGAATCATCCTCTTCTTTCCAGCGTCTCCAATACAGCAAGAACCATGAGCATGCCCAGAAAAAAAGAACTGTGTTTCCTACTCATACGGACCATATGTAGTTCAACTCTGCTTATGAAACTGATACAAAGCACAGCTCCTCTTACATAAATGATTTTTAGTTAATAGTGAGAATTGCGTGGGGTCCTGAACTGTGTAAAATCATTTGAGCCCAAAATTCACTTGGTTTACCAGAAATGAACTCTTTCTTGTACAATGGCACAGATCCTGGGTTTAACTCTGTTTCTGAAGGGCAATACAGACCAGTGTTCTCAACCATGAAACACATGCTGTTTTAACGCAAGAAGCATCCTGTTCTTTCCAGCGTCTCCAATACAGCAAGAAACATGAGCATGCCCAGAAAAAAAGAACTGGGTTTCCTACTCATACGGACCATATGTTGTTCATCTATGCTTATAAAACTGATACAAACCACAGCTCCTCTTACATAAATGCTCTTTAGTTAATAGTGAGAATTGAGTTGGGTTCTTGAACTGTGTAAAATCATTTGAGCCCAAAATTCACTGGGTTTACCAGAAATAAATTCTTTCATTTAGGAAGACAGAGACCCTGGGGTTTAACTACGTTTCTGAAGGGAAATTCAGACCAGTGTTCTCATTCATGAAACACACCCTGGTTTTAGGCAAGAACCATGCTCTTCTTTCCAGTGTCTCTAATACAGCAAGAAATATGAGCCAGCCCAGACAAAAAGAACTGTCTTTCCTACTCAAACGATCATATGTAGTTCACCTATGCTTATGAAACCGATAAAAACCACAGCTCCACTTACATAAATGCTCTTTAGTTAATAGTGAGAATCGAGGTGGGTTCGTGAACTGTGTAAAATCATTTGAGCCCAAAATTCACTGGGTTTACCAGAAATGAACTCTTGCTTGTAGGAAGACACAGATCCTGGGGTTTAACTCCGTTTCTGAAGGGAAATTCAGACCAGTGTTCCTATCCATGAAACACATTCTGTTTTAACGCAAGAAGAGTGCAATTCTTTCCAGTGTCTCTAATAGAGCAAGAAAAATGAGCCTGCCCAGAAAAAAAGAACTGTGTTTCCTACTCAAACAGATCATATGTATTTCAACTCTGATAATGAAACCGATACAAACCACAGCTCTTCTTAAATAAAAGGTCTTTAGTTAATAGTGAGAATTGAGTTGGGTTCCTGACCTGTGTAATATCATTTGAGCCCAAAATTCACTTGGTTTACCAGAAATGAACACTTGCTTGTAGGAAGACCCAGATCCTGGGGTTTAACTCAGTTTCTGAAGTGAAATTCAGACCAGTGTTCTCATTCATGAAACACATGCTGTTTTAACGCAAGAATCATCCTCTTCTTTCCAGCGTCTCCAATACAGCAAGAACCATGAGCATGCCCAGAAAAAAAGAATTGGGTTTCCTACTCGTATGGACCATATGTAGTTCAACTCTGCTTATGAAACTGATACAAACCGCAGCTCCTCTTATGTAAATTCCCTTTACTTAATAGTGAGAATCACGTTGGGTTCATGAACTGTGTAAAATCATTTAAGCCCTAAATTCACTGGGTTTAGCAGAAATGAACTCTTGCTTGTAGGAAGACAGAGATCCTGGGGTTTAACTCCGTTTCTGAAGGGAAATTCATACCAGTGTTCTCATCCATGAAACACATGCTGTTTTAACGCAAGAATCATCCTCTTCTTTCCAGCGTCTCCAATACAGCAAGAACCATGAGCATGCCCAGAAAAAAAGAACTGGGTTTCCTACTCATACAGACCATATGTAGTTCCACTCTGCTTATGAAACTGATACAAACCACTGTTCCTTGTACCTTAATGCTCTTTAGTTAATAGTGAGAATTGTGTTGGGTTCTTGAACTGTGTAAAATCATTTAAGCTCAAAATTCACTGGGTTTACCACAAACAAACTCTTGCTTGTAGGAAGACACAGATCCTAGGGTTTAACTCCGTTTCTGAAGGGAAATTCATACTCGTGTTCTCATCCACGAAACACATGCTGTTTTAACGCAACAAGCATCCTCTTCTTTCCAGCGTCTCCAATAGAGCAAGAACCATGAGCATGCCCCGAAAAAATGAACAGGGTTTCCTACTCATACGGACCATATGTAGTTCAACTCTGCTTATGAAACTGATACAAACCGCAGCTCCTCTTATGTAAATTCTCTTTACTTAATAGTGAGAATCACGTTGAGTTCATGAACTGTGTAAAATCATTTCAGCCCAAAATTCACTGGGTTTACCAGAAATGTACTCTTGCTTGTAGGAAGACAGAGATCCTGGGGTTTAACTCCGTTTCTGAAGGGAAATTCATACCAGTGTTCTTATTCATGAAACACAGTACTTTTTAAAGCAAGATGTATGCTCTTCTTTCCAGTGTCTCTAATACAGCAAGAAATATGAGCCTGCCCATACAAAAAGAACTGTTTCCTACTCAAACGGATCATAGTATTTCAACTCTGCTTATGAATCCGATACATACCACAGCTCCTCTTACGTAAATGCTCTTTAGTTAATAGTGGGAATCGAGTTGGGTTGGTGAACTGTGTAAAATCATTTGAGCCCAAAATTCAATGAGTTTACCAGAAATGAACTCTTGAATGTAGGAAGACACAGAACATAGGGTATAACTCCGTTTCTGAAGGGAAATTCAGACCAGAGTTCTCATCCATGAAATACACTCTGTTTTAACGCAAGAAGCAAGCTCTTCTTTCCAGAGTCTCCAATACAGCAAGAACCATGAGCATGTCCAGAATAAAAGAACTGTGTTTCCTACTCATACGGACCATATGTAGTTCAACTTTGCTTATGAAACTGATACAAACCACAGCTCCTCTTACATAAATGCTCTTTAGTTAATAGTGAAAATTACGTTGGGTTCTTGAACTGTGTAAAATCTTTTGAGCTCAAAATTCACAAGGATTACCAGAAATGTACTCTTTCTTCTAGGAACACAAAGATCCTGGGGTTTAACTCCGTTTCTGAAGGGAAATTCAGGCCAGTGTTCTCATCCATGAAACACATGCTGTTTTAACGCAAGAAGCGTGCAATTATTTTTAGTTTCTCTAATACAGCAAGAAATATGAGCCTGCCCAGAAAAAAAGAACTGTACTTCCCACACAAACGGATCATATGGAGTTCAAATCTGCTTATGAAACTGATGCAAACCACAGCTCCTCTTACATAAATGCTCTTTTGTTAATAGTGAGAATCGAGGTGGGTTCGTGAACTGTGTAAAATCATTTGAGCCCAAAATTCACTGGGTTTACCAGAAATGATCTCTTGCTTGTAGTAAGACACAGATCCTGGGGATTAACTCCGTTTCTGAAGGGAAATTCAGACCAGAGTTCTCATCCATGAAATACACTCTGTTTTAACGCAAGAAGCAAGCTCTTCTTTCCAGAGTCTCCAATACAGCAAGAACCATGAGTATGCCCAGAAAAAAAGAACTGTGTTTCCTACTCAAACGGATCATATGTATTTCAACTCTGCTTTTGAAACCCATACAAACCACAGCTCCTCTTACATAAATGCTCTTTAGTTAATAGTGAAAATTGCGTTGGGTTCTTGAACTGTGTTAAATCTTTTGAGCTCAAAATTCACTGGGATTGCCAGAAATGAACTCTTGCTTGTAGGAAGACACAGATCCTGGGGTTTAACACCGTTTCTGAAGGGAAATTCAGACCAGTGTTCTCATCCATGAAACACACTCTGTTTTAACACAAGAAGCATCCTCTTCTTTCCAGCGTCTCCAATACAGCAAGAATCATGAGCATGCCCAGAAAAAAAGAACTGGGTTTCCTACTCATACGGACCATTTGTATTTCAACTCTGCTTATGAAACTGATACAAACCACAGCTCTTCTTACATAAATGATTTTTAGTTAATAGTGAGAATTGCGTGGGTTCTTGAACTGTGTAAAATCATTTGAGCCCAAAATTCACCTGGTTTACCAGAAATGAACTCTTTCTTGTACGATGGCACAGATCCTGGGTTTAACTCTGTTTCTGAAGGCAATACAGACCAGTGTTCTCATCCATGAAACACATGCTGTTTTAACGCAAGAAGCATCCTGTTCTTTCCAGCGTCTCCAATACAGCAAGAAACATGAGCATGCCCAGAAAAAAAGAACTGGGTTTCCTACTCATACGGACCATATGTTGTTCATCTATGCTTATAAAACTGATACAAACCACAGCTCCTCTTACATAAATGCTCTTTAGTTAATAGTGAGAATCGAGGTGGGTTCGTGAACTGTGTAAAATCATTTGAGCCCAAAATTCACTGTGTTTACCATAAATGAACTCTTCCTGTAGGAAGACACAGATACTGGGGTTTAACTCCGTTTCTGAAATTAAACTCAGACCAGTGTTCTCATCCATGAAACACAGGCTGTTTTAACGCAAGAATCATCCTCTTTTTTCCAGCGTCTCCAATACCACAAGAACCATGAGCATGCCCAGAAAAAAAGAACTGGGTTTCCTACTCATACGGACCATATATAGTTCAACTCTGCTTATCAAACTGATACAAACCACAGCTCCTCTTACATAAAAGCTCTTTAGTTGATAGTGATTATTGAGTTGGGTTGTGAACTGTGTAATATCATTTGAGCCAGAAGTTCACTTGGTTTACCAGAAATGAACAATTTCTTGTTGGAAGACACAGATCCTGGGGTTTAACTCCGTTTCTGAAATGAAACTCAGACCAGTGTTCTCATCCATGAAACACATGCTGTTTTAATGCAAGAGGCATCCTCTTCTTTCCAGCGTCTCCAATACAGCAAGAAAGATGAGCATGACTAGAAAAAAAGAACTGTGTTTCCTATACATACAGAACATAATTAGTTCAACTCTGCTGATGAAACTGATACAAACCACAGCTCCTCTTATGTAAATTCTCTTTAGTTAATAGTGAGAATCGCATTGGGTTCAAGAACTGTGTAAAAGCATTTGAGCCCAAAATTCACTTGGTTTACCCGAAATGAACTTTTTCTTCTAGGAAGAAACAGATCCTGGGCTTTAACTCCGTTTCTGAAGGGAAATTCAGACCAGTGTTCTCATCCATGAAACACACTATGTTTTTATGCAAGAAGCAAGCTCTTCTTTCCAGCATCTCCAAAACATCAAGAAATATGAGCCTGCCCAGAATAAAAGAACTGTGTTTCCTACTCATATGGTCCATATGTAGTTCAACTCTGCTTATGAAACTGATAGAAACCACAGCTCCTGTTACATAAATGCTCTTTAGTTAATAGGTAGAATTGTGTTGGGTTCATGAATTTTGTAAACCATTTGATACCAGAATTCACTGGGTTTACCAGAAATGACCTCCTGCTTGTAGGAAGACACAGATCCTGGTGTTTAACTCTGTTTCTGAAGGGTAATTCAGACCAGTGTTCTCATCCATGAAACACATGCTGTTTTAACACAAGAAGCAAGCTCTTCTTTCCAGTGTCTCCAATACAGCAAGAAACATGAGCAATTCCCAAATAAAGGAAGTGTTTTTCCACCTCATACGGCTCATATCTCATTCAACTCTGCTTGAAAGTGATCCAAACCACAGCTCCTGTTAAATAAATGCTCTTCAGTTAATAGTGTGAAATAAGATGTGTTTGTGAACTGTGTAAATTCATTTGAGCATTAAATTCACTGGTTTTACCATAAATGCTCTCTTCCTTGTAGGAAGAAACAGATCCTGGATCTTAAATACATTTAAGAAGGGAAATTCAGACCAGTGTTCTCATCCATGAAACACACTCTGTTTTAAAGCAAGAAGCATGCTCTCCTTTCCAGAGTCTCCTTTACAGCAAGAAATATTAGCAAGCAAAGAAAAAAAGAGCTGTGTTTCCTATTCATACGGACCATATCTAGTTCAATTCTGCTCATGAAACTGATACAAACCACAGCTCTTCTTACATAAATGCTCTTTAGTTAATAGTGAGAAACACATTGGGTTCGTGAATTGTGTAAATTCATTTGAGCCGCAAATTCGCTGCGTTTACCAGAAAAGCCCTCTTCCTTGTAGGAAGAAACAGATCCTGTGGTTTAATTCAGTTTACTAAGGGAAATACATACAAGTGTTCCCTTCCATGGAACACAATCTGTTTTAATGCAAGAAGCATGCTCTTCTTTCCAGCGTCACAAATACAGCAAGAAACATGAGCAAGCCCCTAATAAAAGAACTGTGTTTCCCACACATAGGGACCATATCTAGTTCAACTCTGCTCATGAAACTGATACAAACCACAGCTCCTTTTACATAAACACTCTTTAGTTAATTGTGAGAAACACATTGGGTTCGTGAACTGTGTAAATTCATATGAGCCGCAAATTCACTGGGTTTACCAGAAATGACATATTGCTTGTAAGAAGACCACAATCATGTGGTTTAAATCCATTTCTGAAGGAAAATTCAGACCAGTGTTCTCTACCATGAAACACACTCTGTTTTAACGGAAGAAGCATCCTCTTTTTTCCAGCGTCTCCAATACAGCAAGATACATGAGCAAGCCCCGAATAATAGAACTGTGTTTCCTACTCATAGGGATCATATCTAGTTCAACGCTGATTGTGAATGTGATACAAACCACAGCTCATGTTAAATAAATGCTCTATAGTTTATAGTGAGAAACGTGTTCTGTTTGTGTTCTGTGTAAATTCATTTGAGACAAAAATTAACTGGTATTAACAGAAATCCTCTCTTGTTTGTAGGAAGACCAGGATACTTGATCTTAAATCCATTTCAGAAGGGAAATTCAAACCTGTGTTCTCATCCAAGAAACATACTCTGTTTTATTGCAATTAATCACAGCGCCTCTTTCATAAACGCTCTTTAGTTAATTGTGAGAAACGTGTTGGGTTTCTGAACTGTGTAATTCATTTGAGACGAAAATTCACTGGGTTTTCCCGAAATGACCTCTTGCTTATAGGAAGACACAGATCCTGGATATTAAATCTGATTTTGAAGGGAAATTCAGATGCATGTTCTCATCCATGAAACACACTCTGTTTAACGCAAGAAGCATGCTCATCTTTCCAGCGTCTCCAATAGAGCAAGAAACATGAGCAAGCCCAGAAAATAAGAATTGTGTTTTCTACTCATACGGACCATATGTAGTTCAACTCTGCTCATGAAACTCATACAAACCACAGCTCCTCTTACATAAATGGTCTTTAGTTAATTGTGAGAAAAGCGTTGGGTTCGTTATCTGTGTAAATTCATTTGTGCCACCAATTCACTGGGTTTACCAGACATGACCTCTTGCTTCTATGAAGACACAGATCCTTTAGTTTAACTCTGTTTCTGAGGGGAATTTCAGACCAGTGATCTCTTCCATTAATCACACTCTGTTTTATCGCAACAAGCATGCTCTTCTTTCCAGCATCTCCAATACAGCAAGAAACATGATCAAGCCCCAAATAAAAGAACGGTGTTTCCTACTCAAATGGATCAAATCAAGTTCAACTCTGCTTATGAAACTGATAAAAAAACACAGCTCATGTCAAATAAATGCTCTTTAGTTAATAGTGTGAAATGCGTTGGGTTTGTTAACTGTGTAAATTCATTTGATCCACAAATTCACTGGTTTTACATTACATGCTCTCTTGCTTGTAGGAAAACACAGATCATGTGGTTTAACTCCGTTTCTGAAGGGAAATTCAGACCAGTGTTCTCATCCATGAAACACAATATGTTTTAACGCAAGAAGCATGCTCTTCATTCCTTGTCTCCAATACATCAAGAAACATGAGCAGGCCCCCAAAAAAAGAACTGTGTTTCCTACTCATATGGATCATATCTAGTTCAACTCTCTTATGAAACTGATACAAACCACAGCTCCTGTTAAATAAATGCTCTTTAGTTAATAGTGAGAAACGCGTTGTGTTTGTGTTCTGTGTAAATAAATTTGAGATGCAAATTCACTGTTTTTACCTGAAATGCTCTCTTGCTTGTAGGATGACACAGATCCTTGATCTTAAATCTATTTCAGATGGGAAATTCAGATCTTTGTTCTCATCCATGAAACACACTCTGTTTTAACGCAAGAAGCATGCTCTACATTCCAGATCCTCCAATACAGCAAGAAACAATAGCAAGCCCAGAAAAAGAGAACTGTGTTTCCCACTCATAGGGACCATATCTAGTTCAACTCTGCTCATGAAATTGATACAAACCACACCTCCTCTTACATAAACTCTCTTTTGTTAATTGTGAGAAACGCGTTGGGTTCATGAACTGTGTAAATTCATTTGTGCCGCAAATTCAGAGGGTTTACCAGACATGACCTCTTGCTTGTAGGAAGACACAGATCCTGTGGTTTAACTCCGTTTATTAAGGGAAATTCAGACTAGTGTTCTCATCCATGAAACACACTATTTAACGCAAGAAGCATGCTTTTCTTTCCAGAGACTCAAATACAGCAGGAAACATGAGTAAAATCAGAACAAAACAACTGTGTTTCCTACTAATTACGGACCATATCTTCTTCAATTCTGCTCATGAAACTCATACAAACCAAAACTATTCTTCCATAAAAGCTCTTTAGTTAATAGTGAGAAACGAGTTGGGTTCCTGAACTGTGTAAATTCATTTGTGCCGCAAATTCACTGGGTTTACCAGAAATGAATTCTTGATTGCAGGAAGACACAGATCCTGTGGTTTAACTCAGCTTCTGAGGGGAAATTCAGACCAGAGTTCTCTTCCATGAAACACAATCCGTTTTAACGCAAGAAGCATGCTCTTCTTTCCAGCGTCTCCAATACAGCAAGAAACATGAGCAAGCCCTGAATAAAAGAACTGTGTTTCCTACTCATACGGATCATATGGAGTTCAACTCTGCTTATGAAACTGATACAAACCACAGCTGATGTTAAATAAATGCTCTTTAGTTAATAGTGAGAAACGAGCTGGGTTTGTGTTCTGTGTAAATAAATTTGAGACGCAAATTAACTGGTTTTACCAGCAATGCTCTGTTGCATGTAGGAAGACACAGATCCTGGATCTTAAATCCATTTCAGAAACGAAATTCAGACCTGTGTTCTCATCCATGTAACACACAATGTTTTAACTCATGAAACATGCTCTTCTTTCCAGTGTCTCCAATACAGCAGGAAACATGAGCAAGCCCAGAAAATAAGAACTGTGTTTCCTACTCATACGGACCATATGTAGTTTAACTCTGCTCAAGAAACTGATGCAAACCAGAGCTCCTCTTACATAAATGCTCTTTAGTTAATTGTGAGAAACGAGTTGGGTTCGAGAACTGTGCAAATTCATTTGTGCTGCAAATTCACTGGGTTTACCAGACATGACCTCTTGCTTGTAGGAAGACACAGATCCTGAAGTTTAACTCAGTTTCAGAAGGGAATTCAGACCAGTGTTATCTTCCATTAAAACACAATCTGTTTTAACGCAAGAGGCTTGCTCTTCTTTCCAGCATCTCCAATATAGCAAGAAACATGAGCAAGCACCGAATAAAAGAACTGTGCTTCCTACTCATACGGATCATATCTAGTTCAACACTGATTATGAAACTGATACAAACCACAGCTCATGTTAAATAAATGCTCTTTCTTTATAGTGAGTAACGCGTAGGGTTTGTGTTCTGTGTAAATTCATTTGAGACACAAATTCACTGGTTTTACCATAAATGCTCTCTTGCTTGTAGGAAGAAACAGATCCAGGATCTTATATCCATTTCAGAAAGGAAATTCAGACCAGTGTTATCATCCATGAAACACACTCTGTTTTAACGCAAGAAGCATGTTCTTCTTTCCAGAGTCTCCAATACAGCAAGAAATATTAGCAAGCCCAGAAAAAAAGAACTGTGATTCCTATTCATACGGACCATATCTAGTTCAATTCTGCTCATAAAACTGATACAAACTACAGCTCTTCTTACATAAATGCTCTTTAGTTAATAGTGAAAAACTCGTTGGGTTCTTGAACTGTGTAAATTCATTTGTGCCGCAAATTCACTGGGTTTACCAGAAATGACCTCTTGATTGTAGGAAGAGACTCTGCCTGTGGTTTAACTCCGTTTCTGAAGGGAAATTCAGACCCGTGTCCTCTTCCATGTAACACACTCTGTTTTAAGGCAAGAAGAATGCTCTTCTTTCCAGAGTCTCCAATACAGCAAGAAACATGAGCAAGCCCAGAAAAAAAGAACTGTGTTTTCCACTCATACAGGCCATATCTAGATCAACTCTGCTAATGAAACTGATACAAACAACAGCTCTTCTTACGTAAACACTTTTTATTTAATGGTGAGAAACGTGTCGGGTTCATGATCTGTGTAAATTCATTTGAGGCGAAATTTCAATGGGTTTACCAGAAATGACCTCTTGCTTGTAGGAAGTCACATATCCTGTGGTTTAACTCTGTTTCTGAAGGGAAATTCAGACCAGTGTTCTCTTCCATGAAACACACTCTGTTTTAATGAAAGATGCAGGCTCTTCTTTGCAGCGTCTCCAACAGCGCAAGAAACATGAGCAAGCACCAAATAAAAGTACTGTGTTTCCTGATCATATGGCTCATATCTAGTTCAACTCTGCTTAAGAAACTGATACAAACCGCAGCTCCTGTTAAATAAATGCTCTTTAGTTAATAGTGTGAAATGCGTTGGGTTTGTGAACAGTGTAAATTCATTTGAGCCGCAAATTCACTGGATTTACCATAAATGCTGTCTTGCTTGTAGAAATAAACAGATCCTGGATCTTGAATCCATTTCAGAAGGGGAATTCAAACCAGTGTTCTCATCCATGAAACACACTCTGTTTTAACGCAAGAAGCATGCTCATCTTTCCAGCGTCTCCAATAGAGCAAGAAACATGAGCAAGCCACAAATAAAAGAACTTTGTATCCTACTCATACGACTCATATCTAGTTCAATTCTGCCCATGAAACTGATACAAACCACAGCTCCTGTTAAATAAATGCTCTTTAGTTAATAGTGTGAAATGCTTTGTGTTTGTGAACTGTGTAAATTCATTTGAGCCACAAATTCTCTGGTTTTTCCATAAATGCTCTCTTGCTTGTAGGAAGAAACAGATCCTGGATCTTAAATCCATTGCAGAAGGGAAATTCAAACCTGTGTTCTCATCCATTAAACACACTCTGTTTTAACTGAAGAAGAATGCTCTTCTTTCCAGAGTCTCCAATACAGCAAGAAACAGGAGCAAGCCCAGAAATAAAGAACTGTGTTTCCTATTCATACGGACCATATCTAGTTCAATTCTGCTCATGAAACTGTACAACCCACAGTTTATGTTAAATAAATGCTCTTTAGTTTATAGTGAGAAACGCGTTGGTTTCGTGAAATGTGTAAACTCATGTGAGCCGAAAATTCCCTGGGTACAAGAAATGACCTCTTGCTTGTAGGAAGACACAGATCCTGTGGATGAACTGAGTTTTTGAAGGGAGATTCAGTCCAGTGTTCTCATCCCTGAAACACCCTGTGTTTTAATACAAGAAGCATGATGGTCTTTCCAGCATCCCCAACAGAGCAAGAATCATGAGCAAGCCCCAAATAAAAGAACTGTGTTTCCTAATTATACAGCTCATATGTAGCTCAACTCGGCGTATGAAGCTGATACAAACCACAGCTCCTGTTAAATAAATCCTCTTTAGTTAATAGTGTAAAATGCTTTGGGTTTCTGAACTGAGTAAATTCATTTGAGCTGCAAATTCACTGGTTTACCATAAATGCTCTCTTCCTTGTAGGAAGAAACAGATCCTGGATCTTAAATCCATTTTAGAAGGGATATTCAGATCAGTGTTCTCAGCCATGAAACACACTCTGTTTTAATGCAAGAAGCATGCTCTTCTTTCCAGAGTCTCCAATACAGCAAGAAACATGAGCAAGCCCAGCTATAAAGAACTGTGTTTCCTATTCATACGGACCATATCTAGTTCAATTCTGCTCATGAACCTGATACAAACCACAGCTCTTCTTACATGAATGCTCTTTAGTTAATAGTGAGAAACACGTTGGATTCGTGAACTGTGTAAATTCTTTTGAGCTGCAAATTCACTGGGTTTACCAGAAATGACCTCTTGCTTGTAGGAAGACACAGATCCTGTAGTTTAACTCCATTTCTGAAGGGATTAAGACCCGTGTTCTCATCCATGAAACACTCTCTGTTTTAACACAAGAAGCATGCTCATCTTTCCAGTGTCTCCAATAGAGAAAGAAAAATGAGTAAGCGACAAATAAAAGACCTGTGATTCCTACCTATATGGCTCATATGTAGTTCAACACTGCTTATGAAGCTGATACAAAGCACAGCTCCTGTTAAATAAATGCTCTTTAGTTAATAGTGTGAAATGCTTTGGGTTTGTGAACTGTGTAAATTCATTTGAGCCGCAAATTCACTGGTTTTACACTAAATGCTCTCTTCCTTGTAAGAAGAAACAGATCCTGGGTCTTAAATCCATTTTAGAAGGGAAATTCAGACCAGTGTTCTCATGCATTAAACACACTCTGTTTTAATGCAAGAAGCATGCTCTTCTTTCCAGAGTCTCCAATACAGCAAGAAACATGAACAAGCCCAGATATAAAGAACTGTGTTTCCTATTCATACAGACCATATCTAGTTCAATTATGCACATGAAACTGATACAAACCACAGCAATTCTTACTTAAATGCTCTTTAGTTAATAGTGAGAAACGTGTTGGGTTCGACAACTGTGTAAATTCAATTGAGCCGCCAAATTCACTGGGTTTACCAGAAATGACCTCTTGCTTGTAGGAAGACACAGATCCTGTGGTTTAACTCTGTTTCTGAAGGGAAATTCAGACCAGTGTTCTCTTCATGAAACACAATCTGTTTTAACGAAAGAAGCATGCTCTTCTTTCCAGTGTCTCCAATACAGCAAGAAACATGAACAAGCCACAAATAAAAGAATTGTGCTTCCTACTCATACAGATCATATCTAGTTCAACGCTGATTATGAAACTGATACAAACCACAGCTAATGTTAAAAATGCTCTTTAGTTTATTGTGAGAAACATGTTGGGTTTATGTTCTGTGTAAATTCATTTGAGACGCAAATTCCCTGGTTTTACCAGAAATGCTCTCTTGCTTGTAGGAATACACAGATCCTAGATCTTAAATCCATTTCTGAAAGGAAATTCAAACCTGTGTTCTCATCCATGAAGCACACTCTGATTTAACCCAAGAACATGCTGATATTTCCAGCATGTCCAATAGAGCAAGAAACATGAGCAAGCCCCAAATAAAAGAACTGTGGTTCCTACCTATACGGTACATATGTAGTTCAACTCTGCTTATGAAGCTGATACAAACCACAGCACCTGTTAAATAAATGCTCTTTAGTTAATAGTGTGAAATGCTTTGGGGTTGTGAACTGTGTAAATCCATTTGAGCCGCAAATTCACTGGTTTTACCATAAATGCTCTCTTCCTTGTAGGAAGAAACAGATCCTGGATCTTAAATCCATTTTAGAAGGGAAATTCAGACCAGTGTTCTCATCCATTAAACACACTCTGTTTTAATGCAAGAAGCATGCTCTTCTTTCCAGAGTCTCCAATACAGCAAGAAACATGAACAAGCCCACATATAAAGAACTGTGTTTCCTATTCCTACGGACCATATCTAGTTTAATTCTTCTCATGAAACTGATACAAACCACAGCTCTTCTTACATAAATGATCTTTAGTTAATACTGAGAAACGTGTTGGGTTCGTGAACTGTGTTAATTCATTTGAGCCGCAAATTCACTGGGTTTACCAGAAATGACCTCTTGCTTGTAGGAAGACACAGATCCTGTGGTTTAACTCCGTTTCTGAAGGGAAATTCAGACCAGTGTTCTGTTCATGAAACACAATCTATTTTAACGAAAGAAGCATGCTCTTCTTTCCAGTGTCTCCAATACAGCAAGAAACATGAACAAGCCACGAATAAAAGAATTGTGCTTCCTACTCATACAGATCATATCTAGTACAATGCTGATTACGAAACTGATACAAACCACAGCTAATGTTAAAAATGCTCCTTAGTTTATTGTTAGAAACCTGTTGGGTTTGTGTTCTGTGTAAATTCATTTGAGACCAAATTCACTGGTTTTACCAGAAATGCTCTCTTGCGTGTAGGAATACACAGATCCAGGATCTTAAATCCATTTCTGAAGGGAAATTCAAACATGTGTTCTCATCCATGAAACACAATCTGTTTTAACCCAAGAAGCATGCTCTTCTTTCCACAGTCTCCAATACAGCAAGAAACATGAGCAAGCCCAGAAAATAAGAACTGTGTTTGCTATTCATAAGGACCATATCTAGTTCAATTCTGCTCATGAATCTGATACAAACCACAGCTCTTCTTACATGAATGCTCTTTAGTTAATAGTGAGAAACACGTTGGATTCGTGAACTGTGTAAATTCATTTGAGCTGCAAATTCACTGGGTTTACCAGAAATGACCTATTGCTTGTAGGAAGACACAGATCCTGTAGTTTAACTCCATTTCTGAAGGGATTAAGACCCGTGTTCTCATCCATGAAACACTCTCTGTTTTAACACAAGAAGCTTGCTCATCTTTCCAGTGTCTCCAATAGAGAAAGAAAAATGAGTAAGCGACAAATAAAAGAACTGTGATTCCTACCTATACGGCTCATATGTGGTTCAACACTGCTTATGAAGCTGATACAAAGCACAGCTCCTGTTAAATAAATTCTCTTTAGTTAATACTGTGAAATGCTTTGGGTTTGTGAACTGTGTAAATTCATTTGAGCCGCAAATTCACTGGTTTTACACTAAATGCTCTCTTCCTTGTAAGAAGAAACAGATCCTGGGTCTTAAATCCATTTTAGAAGGGAAATTCAGACCAGTGTTCTCATGCATTAAACACACTCTGTTTTAATGCAAGAAGCATGCTCTTCTTTCCAGAGTCTCCAATACAGCAAGAAACATGAACAAGCCCAGATATAAAGAACTGTGTTTCCTATTCATACAGACCATATCTAGTTCAATTATGCACATGAAACTGATACAAACCACAGCAATTCTTACTTAAATGCTCTTTAGTTAATAGTGAGAAACGTGTTGGGTTCGACAACTGTGTAAATTCAATTGAGCCGCCAAATTCACTGGGTTTACCAGAAATGACCTCTTGCTTGTAGGAAGACACAGATCCTGTGGTTTAACTCTGTTTCTGAAGGGAAATTCAGACCAGTGTTCTCTTCATGAAACACAATCTGTTTTAACGAAAGAAGCATGCTCTTCTTTCCAGTGTCTCCAATACAGCAAGAAACATGAACAAGCCACAAATAAAAGAATTGTGCTTCCTACTCATACAGATCATATCTAGTTCAACGCTGATTATGAAACTGATACAAACCACAGCTAATGTTAAAAATGCTCTTTAGTTTATTGTGAGAAACATGTTGGGTTTATGTTCTGTGTAAATTCATTTGAGACGCAAATTCCCTGGTTTTACCAGAAATGCTCTCTTGCTTGTAGGAATACACAGATCCTAGATCTTAAATCCATTTCTGAAAGGAAATTCAAACCTGTGTTCTCATCCATGAAACACACTCTGATTTAACCCAAGAACATGCTGATATTTCCAGCATGTCCAATAGAGCAAGAAACATGAGCAAGCCCCAAATAAAAGAACTGTGGTTCCTACCTATACGGTTCATATGTAGTTCAACTCTGCTTATGAAGCTGATACAAACCACAGCACCTGTTAAATGAATGCTCTTTAGTTAATAGTGTGAAATGCTTTGGGGTTGTGAACTGTGTAAATTCATTTGAGAGACAAATTCACTGGTTTTACCATAAATGCTCTCTTCCTTGTAGGAAGAAACAGATCCTGGATCTTAATACCATTTTAGAAGGGAAATTCAGACCAGTGTTCTCATCCATTAAACACACTCTGTTTTAATGCAAGAAGCATGCTCTTCTTTCCAGAGTCTCCAATACAGCAAGAAACATGAACAAGCCCAGATTTAAAGAACTGTGTTTCCTGTTCCTACGGACCATATCTAGTTCAATTCTTCTCATGAAACTGATACAAACCACAGCTCTTCTTACATAAATGATCTTTAGTTAATAGTGAGAAACGTGTTGGGTTCGTGAACTGTATTAATTCATTTGAGCCTCCAATTCACTGGGTTTACCAGAAATGACCTCTTGCTTGTAGGAAGACACAGATCCTGTGGTTTAACTCCGTTTCTGAAGGGAAATTCAGACCAGTGTTCTGTTCATGAAACACAATCTATTTTAACGAAAGAAGCATGCTCTTCTTTCCAGTGTCTCCAATACAGCAAGAAACATGAGCAAGCCAAGAATAAAATAATTGTGCTTCCAACTCATACAGATCATATAGTTCAACGCTGATTATGAAACTGATACAAACCACAGCTAATGTTCAAAATGCTCTTTAGTTTATTGTGAGAAATGTGTTGGGTTGGTGTTCTGTGTAAATTCATCTGAGACCCAAATTCACTAGTTTTAACAGAAATGCTCTCTTGCGTGTAGGAATACACAGATCCAGGATCTTAAATCCATTTCTGAAGGGAAATTCAAACATGTGTTCTCATCCATGAAACACACTCTGTTTTAACCCAAGAAGCACGCTCTTCTTCTAGAGTCTCCAATACAGCAAGAAACATGAGCAAGCCCAGAAATGAATAACTGTGTTTCCTATTCATACGGACCATATCTAGTTCAATTTTGCTCATGAATCTGATACAAACCACAGCTCTTCTTATATAAATGCTCTTTAGTTAATAGTGAGAAACGTGTTGGGTTCGTGAACTTGTAAGTTCATTTGAGCCGAAAATTCCCTGGGTTTACCACAAATGACCTCTTGCTTGTAGGAATACACAGATGCTGGATCTTAAATCCATTTCTGAAGGGAAATTCAAACCTGTGTCCTCATCCATGAGACACACACTGTTTTAACCCAAGAAGCATGCTGATCTTTCCAGCATATCCAATAGAGCAAGAAACATGAGCAAGCCCCAAATAAAAGAACTGTGTTTCCTACCTATACGGCTCATATGTAGTTCAACTCTCCTTATGAAGTTGATACAAACCACAGCTCCTGTTAAATAAATGCTCTTTAGTTAATAGTGTGAAATGCTTTGGGGTTGTGAACTGTGTAAATTCATTTGAGCCACAAATTCACTGGGTTTACCATAAATGCTCTCTTTCTTGTAGGAAGAAACAGATCCTGGATCTTAAATCCATTTTAGAAGGGAAATTCAGACCAGTGTTCTCATCCATTAAACACACACTGTTTTAATGCAAGAAGCATGCTCTTCTTTCCAGAGCCTCCAATACAGCAAGAAACATGAACAAGCCCAGATATAAAGAACTGTGTTTCCTATTCATACGGACCATATCTACTTCAATTCTGCACATGAAACTGATACAAACCACAGCACTTCTTACATGAATGCCCTTTAGTTAATAGTGAGAAACGTGTTGGGTTCGTGAACTGTGTAAATTTATTTGAGCCGCAAATTCACTAGGTTTACCAGAAATGACCTCTTGCTTGTAGCTAGACACAGATCCTGTGGTTTAACTCCGTTTCTGAAGGGAAATTCAGACCAGTGTTCTCTTCATGAAACACAATCTGTTTTAACGAAAGAAGCATGCTCTTCTTTCTAGTGTCTCCAATACAGCAAGAAACATGAGCAAGCCACGAATAAAATAATTGTGCTTCTAACTCACACAGATCATATAGTTCAACTCTGATTATGAAACTGATACAAACCACAGCTAATGTTAAAAATGCTCTTTAGTTTATTGTGAGAAATGTGTTGGGTTGCTGTTCTGTGTAAATTCATTTGAGACGCATACTCACTAGTTTTACCAGAAATGCTCTCTTGCGTGTAGCAATACACAGATCCAGGATCTTAAATCCATTTCTGAAGGGAAATTCAAACATGTGTTCTCATCCATGAAACACACGCTGTTTTAATGCAAGAAGCATGCTGATCCTTCCAGCATGTCCAATAGAGCAAGAAACATGAGCAAGCCCCAAATAAAAGAACTGTGTTTCCTATTCATAGGGCTCATATGTAGTTCAACTCTGATCATGAAGCTAATTTAAACCACAGCTCCTGTTAAATAAATGCTCTTTAGTTAATAGTGTGAAATGCTTTGAGTTTGTGAACGGTGTAATTCATTTGGGCTGCAAATTCACTGGTTTTACCATAAATGCTCTCTTGCTTGTAGGAAGAAACAGATACTGGATCTTAAATCCATTTTAGAAGGAAAATTCAGACCAGTGTTCTCATCCATGAAACACACTCTGTTTTAATGCACGAAGCATGCCCTTCTTTCCAGAGTCTCCAATACAGCAAGAAACATGAGCAAGCCCAGAAATAAAGAACTGTGTTTCCTACCCATACGGACCATATCTAGTTCCATTCTGCTCATGTCTGATACAAACCACAGCTGTTCTTACATAAATGCTCTTTAGTTAATAGTGAGAAAATCGTTGGGTTCATGAACAGTGTAAATTCATTTGAGCCGCCAATTCACTGGTTTTACCAGAAATGACCTCTTGCTTGTAGGAAGACACAGATCCTGTGGTTTAACTCCGTTTCTGAAGGGAAATTCAGACCAGCGTTCTCTTCAATGAAACACAATCTGTTTTAACGCAAGAAGCATGCTCTTCTTTCCAGAGTCTCCAATACAGCAAGAAACATGAAGAAGCCCAGATATAAAGAACTGTGTTTCCTATTCATACGGACCATATCTAGTTCAATTCTGCACATGAAACTGATACGAACCACAGCACTTCTTACATAAATGCTCTTTAGTTAATAGTGTGAAATGCTTTGGGTTTGTAATCTGTGTAAATTCATTTGAGCCGCAAATTCACTGGTTTTAACATAAATGCTCCCTTGCTTGTAGGAATACACAGATTCTGGATCTCAAATCCATTTAAGAAGGAAATTCAAACATGTGTTCTCATCCATGAAACACACTCTGTTTTAACGCAAGAAGAATGCTCTTCTTTCCACAGTCTCCAATACAGCAAGAAAAATGAGCAAGCCCAGAAAAAAAGAACTGTGTGTCCCACTCATACTGAACATATCTAGTTCAACTCTGCTCATGAGGTTGATACAAACCACAGCTCCTCTTACATAAACGCTCTGTAGTTAATACTGTGAAACGTGTTGGGATCGTGAACTGTGTAAACTCATTTGAGCCGAAAATTCCCTTGGTATAAGAAATGACCTGTTGCTTGTAGGAAGACAAAGATCCTGTGGTTTAAAAGAGTTTCTGAAGGGAGATTCAGTCCAGTGTTCTCATCCATGAAACACACTCTGTTTTAATGCATGAAGCATACTGATCTTTCCAACATCTCCAATAGAGCAAGAAACATGAGAAAGCCCCAAATAAAAGAAATGTGTTTCCTACTCATACGGCTCATATGTAGTTCAACTCTGCTTTTAAAACTGATACAAACCACAGCTCCTGTTAAATAAATGCTCTTTAATTAACAGTGTGAAATGCTTTGGGTTTGTAAACTGTGTAAATATATTTGAGCCGCAAATTCACTGGTTTTAACATAAATGCTCTCTTGCTTGTAGGAAGAAACAGATCCTGGATCTTTAATCAATTTCAGAAGGAAAATTCAGACCAGTGTTCTCATCCATGAAACACACTCTGTTTTAAAGCAAGAAGCATGCTCTTCTTTCCAGAGTCTCCAATACAGCAAGAAACATGAGCAAGCCCAGAAAATAAGAACTGTGTTTCCTACTCATATGGACCATATCTAGTTCAATTCTGCTCATGAATCTGATACAAACCACAGCTCTTCATATAAAAATGCTCTTCAGTTAATAGTGAGAAACGCGTTGGGTTCGTGAACTTGTAAATTCATTTGAGCCAAAACTTCCCTGGGTTTACCAGAAATGACCTCTTGCTTGTAGGAAGACACAGATCCT
This sequence comes from Onychomys arenicola, assembly GCA_949786405.1. Taxonomy (NCBI): domain Eukaryota; kingdom Metazoa; phylum Chordata; class Mammalia; order Rodentia; family Cricetidae; genus Onychomys; species Onychomys arenicola. The sequence continues at coordinate 586,639 of CATKUM010000019.1, read as the reverse complement.
GTGGTTTAACTGAGTTTCTGAAGGGAGATTAAGTACAGTGTTTTCATCCATGAAACACACTCTGTTTTAATGCAAGAAGCATGCTGATCTTTCCAGCATGTCCAATAGAGCAAGAAACATGAGCAAGCCCCAAATAAAAGAACTGTGTTTCCTATTCATAGGGCTCATATGTAGTTCAACTCTGCTTATGAAGCTAATTTAAACCACAGCTCCTGTTAAATAAATGCTCTTTAGTTAATAGTGTGAAATGCTTTGAGTTTGTGAACAGTGTAATTCATTTGGGCTGCAAATCCATTGGTTTTACCATAAATGCTCTCTTGCTTGTAGGAAGAAACAGAAACTGGATCTTAAATCCATTTTAGAAGGAAAATTCAGACCAGTGTTCTCATCCAAGAAACACACTCCGTTTTAATGCATGAAGCATGCTCTTCTTTCCAGAGTCTCCAATAGAGCAAGAAACATGAGCAAGCCCAGAAATAAAGAACTGTGTTTCCTACCCATACGGACCATATCTAGTTCCATTCTGCTCATGTCTGATACAAACCACAGCTCTTCTTACATAAATGCTCTTTAGTTAATAGTGAGAAACGCGTTGGGTTCGTGAACTGTGTAAATTCATTTGAGCCGCCAATTCACTGGGTTTACCAGAAATGACCTCTTGCTTGTAGGAAGACACAGATCCTGTGGTTTAACGCTGTTTCTGAAGGGAAATTCAGACCAGTGTTCTCTTCCATGAAACACAATCTGTTTTAACGCAAGAAGCATGCTCTTCTTTCCAGAGTCTCCAATACAGCAAGAAACATGAAGAAGCCCAGATATAAAGAACTGTGTTTCCTATTCATATGGACCATATCTAGTTCAATTCTGCACATGAAACTGATACAAACCACAGCACTTCTTACATAAATGCTCTTTAGTTAATAGTGAGAAACGTGTTGGGTTCGTGAACTGTGTAAATTCATTTGAGCCGCAAATTCGCTGGGTTTACCAGAAATGACCTCTTGCTTGTAGGAAGACACAGATCCTGTGGTTTAACTCCGTTTCTGAAGGGAAATTCAGACCAGTGTTCTCTTCATGAAACACAATCTGTTTTAACGAAAGAAGCATGCTCTTCTTTCCAGTGTCTCCAATACACCAAGAAACATGAACAAGCCACGAATAAAACAATTGTGCTTCCTACTCATATAGATCATATCTAGTTCAACGCTGATTATGAAACTGATACAAACCACAGCTAATGTTAAAAATGCTCATTAGTTTATTGTGAGAAACATGTTGGGTTTATGTTCTGTGTAAATTCATTTGAGACGCAAATTCCCTGGTTTTACCAGAAATACTCTTTTGCTTGCAGGAATACACAGATCCTGGATCTTAAATCCATTTCTGAAGGGAAATTCAAACCTGCGTTCTCATCCATGAGACACACACTGTTTTAACCCAAGAAGCATGCTGATCTTTCCAGCATGTCCAATAGAGCAAGAAACATGAGCAAGCCCCAAATAAAAGAACTGTGTTTCCTACCTATACGGCTCATATGTACTTCAACTCTCCCTATGAAGCTGATACAAACCACAGCTCCTGTTAAATAAATGCTCTTTAGTTAATAGTGTGAAATGCTTTGGGGTTGTGAACTGTGTAAATTCATTTGAGCCGCAAATTCACTGGTTTTACCATAAATGTTCTCTTCCTTGTAGGAAGAAACAGATCATGGATCTTAAATCCATTTTAGAAGGAAAATTCAGACCAGTGTTCTCATCCATTAAACACACTCTGTTTTAATGCAAGAAGCATGCTCTTCTTTCCAGTGTCTCCAATACAGCAAGAAACATGAGCAAGCCCAGAAATAAAGAACTGTGTTTCCTACCCATACAGACCATATCTAGTTCCATTCTGCTCATGTCTGATACAAACCACAGCTCTTCTTACATAAATGCTCTTTAGTTAATAGTGAGAAACGCGTTGGGTTCGTGAACTGTGTAAATTCATTTGAGCCGCAAATTCACTGGTTTTACCAGAAATGACCTCTTGCTTGTAGGAAGACACAGATCCTGTGGTTTAACTCCGTTTCTGAAGGGAAATTCAGACCAGCGTTCTCTTCAATGAAACACAATCTGTTTTAACGCAAGAAGCATGCTCTTCTTTCCAGAGTCTCCAATACAGCAAGAAACATGAAGAAGCCCAGATATAAAGAACTGTGTTTCCTATTCATACGGACCATATCTAGTTCAATTCTGCACATGAAACTGATACGAACCACAGCACTTCTTACATAAATGCTCTTTAGTTAATAGTGTGAAATGCTTTGGGTTTGTAATCTGTGTAAATTCATTTGAGCCGCAAATTCACTGGTTTTAACATAAATGCTCCCTTGCTTGTAGGAATACACAGATTCTGGATCTCAAATCCATTTAAGAAGGAAATTCAAACATGTGTTCTCATCCATGAAACACACTCTGTTTTAACGCAAGAAGAATGCTCTTCTTTCCACAGTCTCCAATACAGAAAGAAAAATGAGCAAGCCCAGAAAAAAAGAACTGTGTGTCCCACTCATACTGAACATATCTAGTTCAACTCTGCTCATGAGGTTGATACAAACCACAGCTCCTCTTACATAAACGCTCTGTAGTTAATACTGTGAAACGTGTTGGGTTCGTGAACTGTGTAAACTCATTTGAGCCGAAAATTCCCATGGTATAAGAAATGACCTGTTGCTTGTAGGAAGACAAAGATCCTGTGGTTTAAAAGAGTTTCTGAAGGGAGATTCAGTCCAGTGTTCTCATCCATGAAACACACTCTGTTTTAATGCATGAAGCATACTGATCCTTCCAACACCTCCAATAGAGCAAGAATCATGAGCAAGCCCCAAATAAAAGAAATGTGTTTCCTACTAATACGGCTCATATGTAGTTCAACACTGCTTTTAAAACTGATACAAAGCACAGCTACTGTTAAATAAATGCTCTTTAATTAACAGTGTGAAATGCTTTGTGTTTGTAAACTGTGTAAATTCATTTGAGCCACAAATTCACTGGTTTTAACATAAATGCTCTCTTGCTTGTAGAAAGAAACAGATCCTGGATCTTTAATCAATTTCAGAAGGAAAATTCAGACCAGTGTTCTCATCCATTAAACACACTCTGTTTTAAAGCAAGAAGCATGCTCTTCTTTCCAGAGTCTCGAATACCGCAAGAAACATGAACAAGTCCAGATATAAAGAACTGTGTTTCCTATTCATACGGACCATATCTAGTTCAATTCTGCACATGAAACTGATACAAACCACAGCACTTCTTACATAAATGCTCTTTAGTTAATAGTGTAAAACGGGTTGGGTCCATGAACTGTGTAAATTCATTTGAGCCGAAAATTCCCTGGGTTTACCACAAATGACCTCTTGCTTGTAGGAGGACACAGATCCGGTGGTTTAACTGAGTTTCTGAAGGGAAATTCAGACCAGTGTTCTCATCCTTGAAATACACTCTGTTTTAACGCAAGAAGCACGCTCATCTTTCCAGCGTCTCCAATAGAGCAGGAAACATGAGCAAGCCACAAATAAAAGAACTGTGTTTCCTACTCATACAGCTCATATCTAGTTCAACTTTGCTTATGAAACTGATACAAACCACAGATCCTGTTAAATAAATGCTCTTTAGGTTATAGAGTGAAATACTTTGGGTTTGTAAACTGTGTAAATTGATTTCAGCCTCAAATTCACTGGTTTTACCATAAATGCTCTCTTGCTTGTAGGAAGAAATAAATCCTGGATCGTAAATCCATTTCTGAAGGGAAATTCAGACCAGTGTTCTCATCCATGAAACACACTCTGTTTTAACGCAAGAAGAATGCTGATCTTTCCAGCATCTCCAATAGAGCAAGAAACATGAGCAAGCCCCAAATAAAAGAACCGTGTTTCCTACTCATACGGCTCATATGTAGTTCAACCCTGCTCATAAAGCTGATACAAACCACAGCTCCTGTTAAATAAATGCTCTTTAGTAAATAGTGTGAAATGCTTTGGGTTTGTAAACTGTGTAAATTCATTTGAGCCGCAAATTCACTGGTTTTACCATAAATGCTCTCTTGCTTGTAGGAAGAAATACATCCTGGATCCTAAATCCATTTCAGAAGGAAAATTCCGGCCAGTGTTCTCATCTATGAAACACACTCTGTGTTAACGCAAGAAGCATGCTCTTCATTCCAGAGTCTCCAATACAGGAAGAAACCAGAGCAAACCCAGAAAAAGAACAGTGTTTCCAACTCATACGGACCATATCTAGTTCAATTCTGCTCATGAATCTGATACAAACCACAGCTCTTCTTACATATACGCTCTTTAGTTAATAGTGTGAAAACCGTTGGGTTCTTGACCTGTGTAAACTCATATGAGCCGAAAATTCCCTGGGTACAAGAAATATCCTCTTGGTTGTAGGAAGACACAGATCCTGTGTATTTACTGAGTTTCTGAAGGGAGATTCAGTCCAGTGTTCTCATCCATGAAACACACTCTGTTTTAACGCAAGAAGCATGCTGATCTATCCAGCATCTCCAATAGAGCAAGAAACATGAGTAAGCCCCATATAAAAGATCTGTGTTTCCTATTCATACGGCTCATATGTAGTTCAACTCTGCTTATGAAACTAATATAAACCACAGCTCCTGTTAAATAAATGCTCTTTAGTTAATAGTGTGAAATGCTTTGGGTTTGTAAACTGTGTAAATTCATTTGAGCCGCAAATTCACTGGTTTTACCATAAATGCTCTCTTGCTTGTAGGGAGAAACAGATCCTGGAACTTAAATCCATTTCAGAAGGAAAATTCAGACCAGTGTTCTCATCCATGAAGCACACTCTGTTGTAACGCAAGAAGCAATCTCTTCTTTCCAGAGTCTCCAATACAGCAAGAAACATGAGCAAGCCCAGAAAATAAGAACTGTGTTTCCTACTCATACGGACCATATCCAGTTCAATTCTGCTCATGAATCTGATACAAACCACAGCTCTTCTTACATAAATGCTCTTTAGTTTATAGTGAGAAACGCATTGGGTTCGTGAACTGTGTAAATTCATTTGAGCCGCCAATTCACTGGGTTTACCAGAAATGACCTCTTGCTTGTAGGAAGACACAGATCCTGTGGTTTAACTCCATTTCTCAAGGGACATTCAGAACGGTGTTCTCATCCCTGAAACATCCTGTGTTTGAACACAAGAAGCATGCTGATCTTTCCAGCATCTCCAAAAGAGCAAGAAACATGAGCAGGCCCCCCAAAAAAGAACTGTGTTTCCTACACATACGGCTCATATATAGTTCAACTCTGCTTATGGAACTGATACAAACCACAGCTCCTGTTAAATAAATGCTCTTTAGTTAATAGTGTGAAATTCTTTGGGTTTGTAAACTGTGTAAATTCATTTGAGAGACAAATTCACTGGTGATACTAGAAATGATCTCTTAATTGTAGGAATACACATATCCTGGATCTTAAATCCATTTCAGAAGGGAAATACAAACCTGTGTTCTCATCCATGAAACACAGTCTGTTTTAACGCCAGAAGCATGCTCTTCTTTCCAGAGTCTCCAATACAGCAAGAAACATGAGCAAGCCCAGAAAGTAAGAACTGTGTTTCCTACTCATACAGACCATATCTAGTTCAATTCTGCTCATGAAACTGATACAAACCACAGCTCTTCTTACATAAATGCTCTTTAGTTAATAGTGAGAAACGCATTGGGTTCGTGAACTGTGTAAATTCATTTGAGCCTCCAATTCACTGGGTTTACCAGAAATGACCTCTTGCTTGTAGGAAGACACAGATCCTGTGGTTTAACTCCGTTTCTGAAGGGAAATTCAGACCGGTGTTCTCATCCATGAAACACCCTGTGTTTTAACACAAGAAGCATGCTGATCTTTCCAGCATCTCCAATAGAGCAAGAAACATGAGCAAGCCCAGAAAAAAAGAACTGTGATTCCCACTCATACTGACCATATCTAGTTCAACACTGCTTCTGAAGCTGATACAAACCACAGCTCCTCTTACATAAACGCTCTTTAGTTAATATTGTGAAACGAGTTGGGTTCGTGAACTTTGTAAACTCATTTGAGCCGAAAATTCCCTGGGTACCAGAAATGACCTCTTGCTTATAGGAAGACACAGATCCTGTGGTTTAACTGAGCTTCTGAAGGGAGAATCATTCCAGTGTTCTCATCCATGAAACACACTCTGTTTTAACGGAAGAAGCATGCTGATCTTTCTAGCCTCTCCAATAGAGCAAGAAACATGACCAATCCCCAAATAAAAGAACTGTGCTTCCTACTCTTACGGCTCATATGTAGTTCAACTGTGCTTTTGAAACTGATACAAACCACAGCTCTTCTTACATAAATGCTCTTTAGTTAATAGTGTTAAACATGTTGGGTTCATGAACTGTGTAAACTCATTTTAGCCTCCAATTCACTGGGTTTACCAGAAATGACCTCTTGCTTGTAGGAAGACACAGATCCTGTGGTTTAACTCCATTTTGGAACGGAAATTCAGAACGGTGTTCTCATTCCTGAAACACCCTGTGTTTTAACACAAGAAGCATGCTGATCTTTCCAGCATGTCCAATAGAGCAAGAAACATGAGCAAGCCCCAAATAAAAGAACTGTGTTTCCTACCTATACGGTTCATATGTAGTTCAACTCTGGTTATGAAACTGATACAAACCACAGCTCCTGTTAAATAAATGCTCTTTAGTTAATAGTGCGAAATGCTTTGGGTTTGTGTACTGTGTAAATTCATTTGAGACAGAAATTCACTGGTTTTACCAAAAATGCTCTCTTGCTTGTAGGAATACACAGATCCTGGATGTTAAATCCATTACAGAAGGGAAATACAAACCTGTGTTCTCATCCATGAAACACACTCTGTTTTATCACAAGAAGCATGCTCTTCTTTCCAGAGTCTCCAATACAGCAAGAAACATGAGCAAACCCAGAAAAAGAACAGTGTTTCCAACTCATACGGACCATATCTAGTTCAATTCTGCTCATGAATCTGATACAAACCACAGCTCTTCTTACATATACGCTCTTTAGTTAATAGTGTGAAAACCGTTGGGTTCATGACCTGTGTAAACTCATTTGAGCCGAAAATTCCCTGGGTACAAGAAATATCCTCTTGGTTGTAGGAAGACACAGATCCTGTGTATTTACTGAGTTTCTGAAGGGAGATTCAGTCCAGTCTTCTCATCCATGAAACACACTCTGTTTTAACGCAAGAAGCATGCTGATCTTTCCAGGATCTCCAATAGAGCATGAAACATGAGTAAGCCCCATATAAAAGATCTGTGTTTCCTATTCATACGGCTCATATGTAGTTCAACTCTGCTTATGAAACTAATATAAACCACAGCTCCTGTTAAATAAATGCTCTTTAGTTAATAGTGTGAAATGCTTTGGTTTTGTAAACTGTGTAAATTCATTTGATATGCAAATTCACTGGTTTTACCATAAATGCTCTCTTGTTTGTAGGAAGAAACAGATCCTGGATCTTAAATCCATTTCAGAAGGAAAATTCAGACCAGTGTTCTCATCCATGAAACACACTCTGTTTTAACGCAAGAAGCATGCTCTTCTTTCCACAGTCTCTAATACAGCAAGAAACATGAGCAAGGCCAGAAAAAAAGAACTGTGTTTCCAACTCTTACTGACCATATCTAGTTCAACTCTGCTCATGAAGCTGATACAAACCACAGCTCCTCTTACACAAACGCTGTTTAGTTAATAGTGTGAAAGGCGTTGGGTTCGTGAAATGTGTAAACACATTTGAGCCGAAATTTCCCTGGGTACAACAAATATCCTCTTGCTTGTAGGAAGACAGATCGTGTGGTTTAACTGAGTTTATGAAGGGAAATTCAGACCAGTGTTCTCATCCTTGAAATACACTCTGTTTTAACGCAGGAAGCATGCTCATCTTTCCAGCATCTCCAATAGAGCAAGAAACATGAGCAAGTCACAAATAAAAGAACTGTGTTTCCTGCTCATATGGATCATATCTAGTTCAACTCTGATAATGAAACCGATACAAACCACAGCTCCTGTTAAATAAATGTTCTTTAGTTAATAGTGTGAAATGCTTTGGGTTTGTGAACTGTGAAAATTCATTTGAGCTGCAAAATCACTGGTTTTACCATAAATGCTATCTTGCTTGTAGCAAGAAACAGATCCTGGATCTTAAATCCATTTCAGAAGGGAAATTAAGACCAGTGTTCTCATCCATGAAACACACTCTGTTTTAAAGCAAGAAGCATGCTCTTCTTTCCAGAGTCTCCAATACAGCAAGAAACATGAGCAAGGCCAGAAAAAAAGAACTGTGTTTCCTAGTCATATGGACCATATCTAGTTCAATTCCTCTCATGAATCTGATACAAACAAAAGCTCTTCTTACATAAATGCTCTTTAGTTAATGGTGAGAAACGCGTTGGGTTCGTGAACTGTGTAAATTCATTTGAGCCGCCAATTCACTGGGTTTACCAGAAATGACCTCTTGCTTGTAGGAAGACACAGATCCTGTGGTTTAACTGAGTTTCTGAAGGGAGATTCAGTCCAGTGTTCTCATCCATGAAACACACTCTGTTTTAACGCAAGAAGCATGCTGATCTATCCAGCATATCCAATAGAGCAAGAAACATGAGCAAGCCCCAAATAAAAGATCTGTGTTTCCTACTCATACGGCTCATGTCTAGTTCAACTCTGCTTATGAAACTGATATAAACCACAGCTCCTGTTAAATTAATGCTCTTTAGTTAATAGTGTGAAATGCTTTGGGTTTGTAAACTGTGTAAATTCATTTGAGCCGCAAATTCACTGGTTTTACCATAAATGCTCTCTTGCTTATAGGGAGAAACAGATCCTGGAACTTAAATCCATTTCAGAAGGAAAATTCAGACCAGTGTTCTCATCCATGAAGCACACTCTGTTGTAACGCAAGAAGCAATCTCTTCTTTCCAGAGTCTCCAATACAGCAAGAAACATGAGCAAGCCCAGAAAATAAGAACTGTGTTTCCTACTCATACGGACCATATCCAGTTCAATTCTGCTCATGAATCTGATACAAACCACAGCTCTTCTTACATAAATGCTCTTTAGTTTATAGTGAGAAACGCATTGGGTTCGTGAACTGTGTAAATTCATTTGAGCCGCCAATTCACTGGGTTTACCAGAAATGACCTCTTGCTTGTAGGAAGACACAGATCCTGTGGTTTAACTCCATTTCTCAAGGGACATTCAGAACGGTGTTCTCATCCCTGAAACACCCTGTGTTTTAACACAAGAAGCATGCTGATCTTTCCAGCATCTCCAAAAGAGCAAGAAACATGAGCAAGCCCCCCAAAAAAGAACTGTGTTTCCTACACATACGGCTCATATATAGTTCAACTCTGCTTATGGAACTGATACAAACCACAGCTCCTGTTAAATAAATGCTCTTTAGTTAATAGTGTGAAATTCTTTGGGTTTGTAAACTGTGTAAATTCATTTGAGAGACAAATTCACTGGTGATACTAGAAATGATCTCTTAATTGTAGGAATACACATATCCTGGATCTTAAATCCATTTCAGAAGGGAAATACAAACCTGTGTTCTCATCCATGAAACACAGTCTGTTTTAACGCCAGAAGCATGCTCTTCTTTCCAGAGTCTCCAATACAGCAAGAAACATGAGCAAGCCCAGAAAGTAAGAACTGTGTTTCCTACTCATACAGACCATATCTAGTTCAATTCTGCTCATGAAACTGATACAAACCACAGCTCTTCTTACATAAATGCTCTTTAGTTAATAGTGAGAAACGCATTGGGTTCGTGAACTGTGTAAATTCATTTGAGCCTCCAATTCACTGGGTTTACCAGAAATGACCTCTTGCTTGTAGGAAGACACAGATCCTGTGGTTTAACTCCGTTTCTGAAGGGAAATTCAGACTGGTGTTCTCATCCATGAAACACCCTGTGTTTTAACACAAGAAGCATGCTGATCTTTCCAGCATTTCCAATAGAGCAAGAAACATGAGCAAGCCCAGAAAAAACGAACTGTGTTTCCCACTCATTCTGACCATATCTAGTTCAACACTGCTTATGAAGCTGATACAAACCACAGCTCCTCTTACATAAACGCTCTTTAGTTAATATTGTGAAACGAGTTGGGTTCGTGAACTTTGTAAACTCATTTGAGCCGAAAATTCCCTGGGTACCAGAAATGACCTCTTGCTTATAGGAAGACACAGATCCTGTGGTTTAACTGAGCTTCTGAAGGGAGAATCATTCCAGTGTTCTCATCCATGAAACACACTCTGTTTTAACGCAAGAAGCATGCTGATCATTCTAGCCTCTCCAATAGAGCAAAAAACATGAGCAATCCCCAAATAAAAGAACTGTGCTTCCTACTCTTACGGCTCATATGTAGTTCAACTGTTCTTTTGAAACTGATACAAACCACAGCTCTTCTTACATAAATGCTCTTTAGTTGATAGTGTTAAACGCGTTGGGTTCATGAACTGTGTAAACGCATTTTAGCCTCCAATTCACTGGGTTTACCAGAAATGACCTCTTGCTTGTAGGAAGACACAGATCCTGTGGTTTAACTCCATTTTGGAACGGAAATTCAGAACGGTGTTCTCATTCCTGAAACACCCTGTGTTTTAACACAAGAAGCATGCTGATCTTTCCAGCATGTCCAATAGAGCAAGAAACATGAGCAAGCCCCAAATAAAAGAACTGTGTTTCCTACCTATACGGTTCATATGTAGTTCAACTCTGGTTATGAAACTGATACAAACCACAGCTCCTGTTAAATAAATGCTCTTTAGTTAATAGTGCGAAATGCTTTGGGTTTGTGTACTGTGTAAATTCATTTGAGACAGAAATTCACTGGTTTTACCAAAAATGCTCTCTTGCTTGTAGGAATACACAGATCCTGGATGTTAAATCCATTACAGAAGGGAAATACAAACCTGTGTTCTCATCCATGAAACACACTCTGTTTTATCGCAAGAAGCATGCTCTTCTTTCCAGAGTCTCCAATACAGCAAGAAACATGAGCAAACCCAGAAAAAGAACAGTGTTTCCAACTCATACTGACCATATCTAGTTCAACTCTACTCATGAAGCTGATACAAACCACATCTCCTCTTACATAAACGCTCTTTAGTTAATAGTGTGAAACGTGTTGGGTTCGTGAACTGTGTAATCTCATTAGAGCCGAAAATTCCCTGGGTACAAGAAATATCCTCTTGCTTGTAGGAAGACACAGATCCTGTGGTTTAACTGAGTTTCTGAAGGGAGATTCAGTCCAGTCTTCTCATCCATGAAACACACTCTGTTTTAACGCAAAAGCATGCTGATCTTTCCAGCATCTCCCATAGAGCATGAAACATGAGTAAGCCCCATATAAAAGATCTGTGTTTCCTATTCATACGGCTCATATGTAGTTCAACTCTGCTTATGAAACTAATATAAACCACAGCTCCTGTTAAATAAATGCTCTTTAGTTAATAGTGTGAAATGCTTTGTTTTTGTAAACTGTGGAAATTCACTTGATCCGCAAATTCACTGGTTTTACCATAAATGCTCTCTTGTTTGTAGGAAAAAACAGATCCTGGATCTTAAATCCATTTCAGAAGGAAAATTCAGACCAGTGTTCTCATCCATGAAACACACTCTGTTTTAACGCAAGAAGCATGCTCTTCTTTCCACAGTCTCTAATACAGCAAGAAACATGAGCAAGGCCAGAAAAAAAGAACTGTGTTTCCAACTCTTACTGACCATATCTAGTTCAACTCTGCTCATGAAGCTGATACAAACCACAGCTCCTCTTACACAAACGCTGTTTAGTTAATAGTGTGAAAGGCGTTGGGTTCGTGAACTGTGTAAACTCATTTGAGCCGAAAATTCCCTGGGTACAACAAATATCCTCTTGCTTGTAGGAAGACACAGATCGTGTGGTTTAACTGAGTTTCTGAAGGGAGATTCAGTCCAGTGTTCTCATCCATGAAACACACTCTGTTTTAACGCAAGAAGCATGCTGATCTTTCCAGCATATCCAATAGAGCAAGAAACATGAGCAAGCCCCAAATAAAAGATCTGTGTTTCCTACTCATACGGCTCATGTCTAGTTCAACTCTGCTTATGAAACTGATATAAACCACAGCTCCTGTTAAATTAATGCTCTTTAGTTAATAGTGTGAAATGCTTTGGGTTTGTAAACTGTGTAAATTCATTTGAGCCGCAAATTCACTGGTTTTACCATAAATGCTCTCTTGCTTGTAGGGAGAAACAGATCCTGGAACTTAAATCCATTTCAGAAGGAAAATTCAGACCAGTGTTCTCATCCATGAAGCACACTCTGTTGTAACGCAAGAAGCAATCTCTTCTTTCCAGAGTCTCCAATACAGCAAGAAACATGAGCAAGCCCAGAAAATAAGAACTGTGTTTCCTACTCATACGGACCATATCCAGTTCAATTCTGCTCATGAATCTGATACAAACCACAGCTCTTCTTACATAAATGCTCTTTAGTTTATAGTGAGAAACGCATTGGGTTCGTGAACTGTGTAAATTCATTTGAGCCGCCAATTCACTGGGTTTACCAGAAATGACCTCTTGCTTGTAGGAAGACACAGATCCTGTGGTTTAACTCCATTTCTCAAGGGACATTCAGAACGGTGTTCTCATCCCTGAAACACCCTGTGTTTGAACACAAGAAGCATGCTGATCTTTCCAGCATCTCCAAAAGAGCAAGAAACATGAGCAAGCCCCCCAAAAAAGAACTGTGTTTCCTACACATACGGCTCATATATAGTTCAACTCTGCTTATGGAACTGATACAAACCACAGCTCCTGTTAAATAAATGCTCTTTAGTTAATAGTGTGAAATTCTTTGGGTTTGTAAACTGTGTAAATTCATTTGAGAGACAAATTCACTGGTGATACTAGAAATGATCTCTTAATTGTAGGAATACACATATCCTGGATCTTAAATCCATTTCAGAAGGGAAATACAAACCTGTGTTCTCATCCATGAAACACAGTCTGTTTTAACGCCAGAAGCATGCTCTTCTTTCCAGAGTCTCCAATACAGCAAGAAACATGAGCAAACCCAGAAAAAGAACAGTGTTTCCAACTCATACTGACCATATCTAGTTCAACTCTACTCATGAAGCTGATACAAACCACATCTCCTCTTACATAAACGCTCTTTAGTTAATAGTGTGAAACGTGTTGGGTTCGTGAACTGTGTAATCTCATTAGAGCCAAAAATTCCCTGGGTACAAGAAATATCCTCTTGCTTGTAGGAAGACACAGATCCTGTGGTTTAACTGAGTTTCTGAAGGGAGATTCAGTCCAGTGTTCTCATCCATGAAACACACTCTGTTTTAACGCAAAAGCATGCTGATCTTTCCAGCATCTCCCATAGAGCATGAAACATGAGTAAGCCCCATATAAAAGATCTGTGTTTCCTATTCATACGGCTCATATGTAGTTCAACTCTGCTTATGAAACTAATATAAACCACAGCTCCTGTTAAATAAATGCTCTTTAGTTAATAGTGTGAAATGCTTTGTTTTTGTAAACTGTGGAAATACACTTGATCCGCAAATTCACTGGTTTTACCATAAATGCTCTCTTGTTTGTAGGAAAAAACAGATCCTGGATCTTAAATCCATTTCAGAAGGAAAATTCAGACCAGTGTTCTCATCCATGAAACACACTCTGTTTTAACGCAAGAAGCATGCTCTTCTTTCCACAGTCTCTAATACAGCAAGAAACATGAGCAAGGCCAGAAAAAAAGAACTGTGTTTCCAACTCTTACTGACCATATCTAGTTCAACTCTGCTCATGAAGCTGATACAAACCACAGCTCCTCTTACACAAACGCTGTTTAGTTAATAGTGTGAAAGGCGTTGGGTTCGTGAACTGTGTAAACTCATTTGAGCCGAAAATTCCCTGGGTACAACAAATATCCTCTTGCTTGTAGGAAGACACAGATCCTGTGGTTTAACTGAGTTTCTGAAGGGAGATTCAGTCCAGTGTTCTCATCCATGAAACACACTCTGTTTTAACGCAAGAAGCATGCTGATCTTTCCAGCATATCCAATAGAGCAAGAAACATGAGCAAGCCCCAAATAAAAGATCTGTGTTTCCTACTCATACGGCTCATGTCTAGTTCAACTCTGCTTATGAAACTGATATAAACCACAGCTCCTGTTAAATTAATGCTCTTTAGTTAATAGTGTGAAATGCTTTGGGTTTGTAAACTGTGTAAATTCATTTGAGCCGCAAATTCACTGGTTTTACCATAAATGCTCTCTTGCTTGTAGGGAGAAACAGATCCTGGAACTTAAATCCATTTCAGAAGGAAAATTCAGACCAGTGTTCTCATCCATGAAGCACACTCTGTTGTAACGCAAGAAGCAATCTCTTCTTTCCAGAGTCTCCAATACAGCAAGAAACATGAGCAAGCCCAGAAAATAAGAACTGTGTTTCCTACTCATACGGACCATATCCAGTTCAATTCTGCTCATGAATCTGATACAAACCACAGCTCTTCTTACATAAATGCTCTTTAGTTTATAGTGAGAAACGCATTGGGTTCGTGAACTGTGTAAATTCATTTGAGCCGCCAATTCACTGGGTTTACCAGAAATGACCTCTTGCTTGTAGGAAGACACAGATCCTGTGGTTTAACTCCATTTCTCAAGGGACATTCAGAATGGTGTTCTCATCCCTGAAACACCCTGTGTTTTAACACAAGAAGCATGCTGATCTTTCCAGCATCTCCAAAAGAGCAAGAAACATGAGCAAGCCCCCCAAAAAAGAACTGTGTTTCCTACACATACGGCTCATATATAGTTCAACTCTGCTTATGGAACTGATACAAACCACAGCTCCTGTTAAATAAATGCTCTTTAGTTAATAGTGTGAAATTCTTTGGGTTTGTAAACTGTGTAAATTCATTTGAGAGACAAATTCACTGGTGATACTAGAAATGATCTCTTAATTGTAGGAATACACATATCCTGGATCTTAAATCCATTTCAGAAGGGAAATACAAACCTGTGTTCTCATCCATGAAACACAGTCTGTTTTAACGCCAGAAGCATGCTCTTCTTTCCAGAGTCTCCAATACAGCAAGAAACATGAGCAAACCCAGAAAAAGAACAGTGTTTCCAACTCATACTGACCATATCTAGTTCAACTCTACTCATGAAGCTGATACAAACCACATCTCCTCTTACATAAACGCTCTTTAGTTAATAGTGTGAAACGTGTTGGGTTCGTGAACTGTGTAATCTCATTAGAGCCGAAAATTCCCTGGGTACAAGAAATATCCTCTTGCTTGTAGGAAGACACAGATCCTGTGGTTTAACTGAGTTTCTGAAGGGAGATTCAGTCCAGTGTTCTCATCCATGAAACACACTCTGTTTTAACGCAAAAGCATGCTGATCTTTCCAGCATCTCCCATAGAGCATGAAACATGAGTAAGCCCCATATAAAAGATCTGTGTTTCCTATTCATACGGCTCATATGTAGTTCAACTCTGCTTATGAAACTAATATAAACCACAGCTCCTGTTAAATAAATGCTCTTTAGTTAATAGTGTGAAATGCTTTGTTTTTGTAAACTGTGGAAATACACTTGATCCGCAAATTCACTGGTTTTACCATAAATGCTCTCTTGTTTGTAGGAAAAAACAGATCCTGGATCTTAAATCCATTTCAGAAGGAAAATTCAGACCAGTGTTCTCATCCATGAAACACACTCTGTTTTAACGCAAGAAGCATGCTCTTCTTTCCACAGTCTCTAATACAGCAAGAAACATGAGCAAGGCCAGAAAAAAAGAACTGTGTTTCCAACTCTTACTGACCATATCTAGTTCAACTCTGCTCATGAAGCTGATACAAACCACAGCTCCTCTTACACAAACGCTGTTTAGTTAATAGTGTGAAAGGCGTTGGGTTCGTGAACTGTGTAAACTCATTTGAGCCGAAAATTCCCTGGGTACAACAAATATCCTCTTGCTTGTAGGAAGACACAGATCGTGTGGTTTAACTGAGTTTCTGAAGGGAGATTCAGTCCAGTGTTCTCATCCATGAAACACACTCTGTTTTAACGCAAGAAGCATGCTGATCTTTCCAGCATATCCAATAGAGCAAGAAACATGAGCAAGCCCCAAATAAAAGATCTGTGTTTCCTACTCATACGGCTCATGTCTAGTTCAACTCTGCTTATGAAACTGATATAAACCACAGCTCCTGTTAAATTAATGCTCTTTAGTTAATAGTGTGAAATGCTTTGGGTTTGTAAACTGTGTAAATTCATTTGAGCCGCAAATTCACTGGTTTTACCATAAATGCTCTCTTGCTTGTAGGGAGAAACAGATCCTGGAACTTAAATCCATTTCAGAAGGAAAATTCAGACCAGTGTTCTCATCCATGAAGCACACTCTGTTGTAACGCAAGAAGCAATCTCTTCTTTCCAGAGTCTCCAATACAGCAAGAAACATGAGCAAGCCCAGAAAATAAGAACTGTGTTTCCTGCTCATACGGATCATATCCAGTTCAATTCTGCTCATGAATCTGATACAAACCACAGCTCTTCTTACATAAATGCTCTTTAGTTTATAGTGAGAAACGCATTGGGTTCGTGAACTGTGTAAATTCATTTGAGCCGCCAATTCACTGGGTTTACCAGAAATGACCTCTTGCTTGTAGGAAGACACAGATCCTGTGGTTTAACTCCATTTCTCAAGGGACATTCAGAACGGTGTTCTCATCCCTGAAACACCCTGTGTTTTAACACAAGAAGCATGCTGATCTTTCCAGCATCTCCAAAAGAGCAAGAAACATGAGCAAGCCCCCCCCAAAAGAACTGTGTTTCCTACACATACGGCTCATATATAGTTCAACTCTGCTTATGGAACTGATACAAACCACAGCTCCTGTTAAATAAATGCTCTTTAGTTAATAGTGTGAAATTCTTTGGGTTTGTAAACTGTGTAAATTCATTTGAGAGACAAATTCACTGGTGATACTAGAAATGATCTCTTAATTGTAGGAATACACATATCCTGGATCTTAAATCCATTTCAGAAGGGAAATACAAACCTGTGTTCTCATCCATGAAACACAGTCTGTTTTAACGCCAGAAGCATGCTCTTCTTTCCAGAGTCTCCAATACAGCAAGAAACATGAGCAAACCCAGAAAAAGAACAGTGTTTCCAACTCATACTGACCATATCTAGTTCAACTCTACTCATGAAGCTGATACAAACCACATCTCCTCTTACATAAACGCTCTTTAGTTAATAGTGTGAAACGTGTTGGGTTCGTGAACTGTGTAATCTCATTAGAGCCGAAAATTCCCTGGGTACAAGAAATATCCTCTTGCTTGTAGGAAGACACAGATCCTGTGGTTTAACTGAGTTTCTGAAGGGAGATTCAGTCCAGTGTTCTCATCCATGAAACACACTCTGTTTTAACGCAAAAGCATGCTGATCTTTCCAGCATCTCCCATAGAGCATGAAACATGAGTAAGCCCCATATAAAAGATCTGTGTTTCCTATTCATACGGCTCATATGTAGTTCAACTCTGCTTATGAAACTAATATAAACCACAGCTCCTGTTAAATAAATGCTCTTTAGTTAATAGTGTGAAATGCTTTGTTTTTGTAAACTGTGGAAATACACTTGATCCGCAAATTCACTGGTTTTACCATAAATGCTCTCTTGTTTGTAGGAAAAAACAGATCCTGGATCTTAAATCCATTTCAGAAGGAAAATTCAGACCAGTGTTCTCATCCATGAAACACACTCTGTTTTAACGCAAGAAGCATGCTCTTCTTTCCACAGTCTCTAATACAGCAAGAAACATGAGCAAGGCCAGAAAAAAAGAACTGTGTTTCCAACTCTTACTGACCATATCTAGTTCAACTCTGCTCATGAAGCTGATACAAACCACAGCTCCTCTTACACAAACGCTGTTTAGTTAATAGTGTGAAAGGCGTTGGGTTCGTGAACTGTGTAAACTCATTTGAGCCGAAAATTCCCTGGGTACAACAAATATCCTCTTGCTTGTAGGAAGACACAGATCGTGTGGTTTAACTGAGTTTCTGAAGGGAGATTCAGTCCAGTGTTCTCATCCATGAAACACACTCTGTTTTAACGCAAGAAGCATGCTGATCTTTCCAGCATATCCAATAGAGCAAGAAACATGAGCAAGCCCCAAATAAAAGATCTGTGTTTCCTACTCATACGGCTCATGTCTAGTTCAACTCTGCTTATGAAACTGATATAAACCACAGCTCCTGTTAAATTAATGCTCTTTAGTTAATAGTGTGAAATGCTTTGGGTTTGTAAACTGTGTAAATTCATTTGAGCCGCAAATTCACTGGTTTTACCATAAATGCTCTCTTGCTTGTAGGGAGAAACAGATCCTGGAACTTAAATCCATTTCAGAAGGAAAATTCAGACCAGTGTTCTCATCCATGAAGCACACTCTGTTGTAACGCAAGAAGCAATCTCTTCTTTCCAGAGTCTCCAATACAGCAAGAAACATGAGCAAGCCCAGAAAATAAGAACTGTGTTTCCTACTCATACGGACCATATCCAGTTCAATTCTGCTCATGAATCTGATACAAACCACAGCTCTTCTTACATAAATGCTCTTTAGTTTATAGTGAGAAACGCATTGGGTTCGTGAACTGTGTAAATTCATTTGAGCCGCCAATTCACTGGGTTTACCAGAAATGACCTCTTGCTTGTAGGAAGACACAGATCCTGTGGTTTAACTCCATTTCTCAAGGGACATTCAGAACGGTGTTCTCATCCCTGAAACACCCTGTGTTTTAACACAAGAAGCATGCTGATCTTTCCAGCATCTCCAAAAGAGCAAGAAACATGAGCAAGCCCCCCCAAAAAGAACTGTGTTTCCTACACATACGGCTCATATATAGTTCAACTCTGCTTATGGAACTGATACAAACCACAGCTCCTGTTAAATAAATGCTCTTTAGTTAATAGTGTGAAATTCTTTGGGTTTGTAAACTGTGTAAATTCATTTGAGAGACAAATTCACTGGTGATACTAGAAATGATCTCTTAATTGTAGGAATACACATATCCTGGATCTTAAATCCATTTCAGAAGGGAAATACAAACCTGTGTTCTCATCCATGAAACACAGTCTGTTTTAACGCCAGAAGCATGCTCTTCTTTCCAGAGTCTCCAATACAGCAAGAAACATGAGCAAGCCCAGAAAGTAAGAACTGTGTTTCCTACTCATACAGACCATATCTAGTTCAATTCTGCTCATGAAACTGATACAAACCACAGCTCTTCTTACATAAATGCTCTTTAGTTAATAGTGAGAAACGCATTGGGTTCGTGAACTGTGTAAATTCATTTGAGCCTCCAATTCATTGGGTTTACCAGAAATGACCTCTTGCTTGTAGGAAGACACAGATCCTGTGGTTTAACTCCATTTTGGAATGGAAATTCAGATCGGTGTTCTCATTCCTGAAACACCCTGTGTTTTAACACAAGAAGCATGCTGATCTTTCCAGCATGTCCAATAGAGCAAGAAACATGAGCAAGCCCCCCAAAAAAGAACTGTGTTTCCTACACATACGGCTCATATATAGTTCAACTCTGCTTATGGAACTGATACAAACCACAGCTCCTGTTAAATAAATGCTCTTTAGTTAATAGTGTGAAATTCTTTGGGTTTGTAAACTGTGTAAATTCATTTGAGAGACAAATTCACTGGTGATACTAGAAATGATCTCTTAATTGTAGGAATACACATATCCTGGATCTTAAATCCATTTCAGAAGGGAAATACAAACCTGTGTTCTCATCCATGAAACACAGTCTGTTTTAACGCCAGAAGCATGCTCTTCTTTCCAGAGTCTCCAATACAGCAAGAAACATGAGCAAGCCCAGAAAGTAAGAACTGTGTTTCCTACTCATACAGACCATATCTAGTTCAATTCTGCTCATGAAACTGATACAAACCACAGCTCTTCTTACATAAATGCTCTTTAGTTAATAGTGAGAAACGCATTGGGTTCGTGAACTGTGTAAATTCATTTGAGCCTCCAATTCACTGGGTTTACCAGAAATGACCTCTTGCTTGTAGGAAGACACAAATCCTGTGGTTTAACTCCGTTTCTGAAGGGAAATTCAGACCGGTGTTCTCATCCATGAAACACCCTGTGTTTTAACACAAGAAGCATGCTGATCTTTCCAGCATCTCCAATAGAGCAAGAAACATGAGCAAGCCCAGAAAAAAAGAACTGTGTTTCCCACTCATTCTGACCATATCTAGTTCAACACTGCTTATGAAGCTGATACAAACCACAGCTCCTCTTACATAAACGCTCTTTAGTTAATATTGTGAAACGAGTTGGGTTCGTGAACTTTGTAAACTCATTTGAGCCGAAAATTCCCTGGGTACCAGAAATGACCTCTTGCTTATAGGAAGACACAGATCCTGTGGTTTAACTGAGCTTCTGAAGGGAGATTCATTCCAGTGTTCTCATCCATGAAACACACTCTGTTTTAACGCAAGAAGCATGCTGATCATTCTAGCCTCTCCAATAGAGCAAGAAACATGAGCAATCCCCAAATAAAAGAACTGTGCTTCCTACCCTTACGGCTCATATGTAGTTCAACTGTGCTTTTGAAACTGATACAAACCACAGCTCTTCTTACATAAATGCTCTTTAGTTAATAGTGTTAAACGCGTTGGGTTCATGAACTGTGTAAACTCATTTTATCCTCCAATTCACTGGGTTTACCAGAAATGACCTCTTGCTTGTAGGAAGACACAGATCCTGTGGTTTAACTCCATTTTGTAACGGAAATTCAGATTGGTGTTCTCATTCCTGAAACACCCTGTGTTTTAACACAAGAAGCATGCTGATCTTTCCAGCATGTCCAATAGAGCAAGAAACATGAGCAAGCCCCAAATAAAAGAACTGTGTTTCCTACCTATACGGTTCATATGTAGTTCAACTCTGGTTATGAAACTGATACAAACCACAGCTCCTGTTAAATAAATGCTCTTTAGTTAATAATGCGAAATGCTTTGGGTTTCTGTACTGTGTAAATTCATTTGAGACAGAAATTCACTGGTTTTACCAAAAATGCTCTCTTGCTTGTAGGAATACACACATCCTGGATGTTAAATCCATTACAGAAGGGAAATACAAACCTGTGTTCTCGTCCATGAAACACACTCTGTTTTATCGCAAGAAGCATGCTCTTCTTTCCAGAGTCTCCAATACAGCAAGAAACATGAGCAAACCCAGAAAAAGAACAGTGTTTCCAACTCATACTGACCATATCTAGTTCAACTCTACTCATGAAGCTGATACAAACCACATCTCCTCTTACATAAACGCTCTTTAGTTAATAGTGTGAAACGTGTTGGGTTCGTGAACTGTGTAATCTCATTAGAGCCGAAAATTCCCTGGGTACAAGAAATATCCTCTTTCTTGTAGGAATACACAGATCCTGTGGTTTAACTGAGTTTCTGAAGGGAGATTCAGTCCAGTGTTCTCATCCATGAAACACACTCTGTTTTAACGCAAAAGCATGCTGATCTTTCCAGCATCTCCAATAGAGCATGAAAAATGAGTAAGACCCATATAAAGAATCTGTGTTTCCTATTCATACGGCTCATATGTAGTTCAACTCTGCTTATGAAACTAATATAAACCACAGCTCCTGTTAAATAAATGCTCTTTAGTTAATAGTGTGAAATGCTTTGTTTTTGTAAACTGTGGAAATTCACTTGATCCGCAAATTCACTGGTTTTACCATAAATGCTCTCTTGTTTGTAGGAAGAAACAGATCCTGGATCTTAAATCCATTTCAGAAGGAAAATTCAGACCAGTGTTCTCATCCATGAAACACACTCTGTTTTAACGCAAGAAGCATGCTCTTCTTTCCACAGTCTCTAATACAGCAAGAAACATGAGCAAGGCCAGAAAAAAAGAACTGTGTTTCCAACTCTTACTGACCATATCTAGTTCAACTCTGCTCATGAAGCTGATACAAACCACAGCTCCTCTTACACAAACGCTGTTTAGTTAATAGTGTGAAAGGCGTTGGGTTCGTGAACTGTGTAAACACATTTGAGCCGAAAATTCCCTGGGTACAACAAATATCCTCTTGCTTGTAGGAAGACACAGATCGTGTGGTTTAACTGAGTTTCTGAAGGGAGATTCAGTCCAGTGTTCTCATCCATGAAACACACTCTGTTTTAACGCAAGAAGCATGCTGATCTTTCCAGCATATCCAATAGAGCAAGAAACATGAGCAAGCCCCAAATAAAAGATCTGTGTTTCCTACTCATACGGCTCATGTCTAGTTCAACTCTGCTTATGAAACTGATATAAACCACAGCTCCTGTTAAATTAATGCTCTTTATTTAATAGTGTGAAATGCTTTGGGTTTGTAAACTGTGTAAATTCATTTGAGCCGCAAATTCACTGGTTTTACCATAAATGCTCTCTTGCTTGTAGGGAGAAACAGATCCTGGAACTTAAATCCATTTCAGAAGGAAAATTCAGACCAGTGTTCTCATCCATGAAGCACACTCTGTTGTAACGCAAGAAGCAATCTCTTCTTTCCAGAGTCTCCAATACAGCAAGAAACATGAGCAAGCCCAGAAAATAAGAACTGTGTTTCCTACTCATACGGACCATATCCAGTTCAATTCTGCTCATGAATCTGTTACAAACCACAGCTCTTCTTACATAAATGCTCTTTAGTTTATAGTGAGAAACGCATTGGGTTCGTGAACTGTGTAAATTCATTTGAGCCGCCAATTCACTGGGTTTACCAGAAATGACCTCTTGCTTGTAGGAAGACACAGATCCTGTGGTTTAACTCCATTTCTCAAGGGACATTCAGAACGGTGTTCTCATCCCTGAAACACCCTGTGTTTTAACACAAGAAGCATGCTGATCTTTCCAGCATCTCCAAAAGAGCAAGAAACATGAGCAAGCCCCCCCAAAAAGAACTGTGTTTCCTACACATACGGCTCATATATAGTTCAACTCTGCTTATGGAACTGATACAAACCACAGCTCCTGTTAAATAAATGCTCTTTAGTTAATAGTGTGAAATTCTTTGGGTTTGTAAACTGTGTAAATTCATTTGAGAGACAAATTCACTGGTGATACTAGAAATGATCTCTTAATTGTAGGAATACACATATCCTGGATCTTAAATCCATTTCAGAAGGGAAATACAAACCTGTGTTCTCATCCATGAAACACAGTCTGTTTTAACGCCAGAAGCATGCTCTTCTTTCCAGAGTCTCCAATACAGCAAGAAACATGAGCAAGCCCAGAAAGTAAGAACTGTGTTTCCTACTCATACAGACCATATCTAGTTCAATTCTGCTCATGAAACTGATACAAACCACAGCTCTTCTTACATAAATGCTCTTTAGTTAATAGTGAGAAACGCATTGGGTTCGTGAACTGTGTAAATTCATTTGAGCCTCCAATTCATTGGGTTTACCAGAAATGACCTCTTGCTTGTAGGAAGACACAGATCCTGTGGTTTAACTCCATTTTGGAATGGAAATTCAGATCGGTGTTCTCATTCCTGAAACACCCTGTGTTTTAACACAAGAAGCATGCTGATCTTTCCAGCATGTCCAATAGAGCAAGAAACATGAGCAAGCCCCCCAAAAAAGAACTGTGTTTCCTACACATACGGCTCATATATAGTTCAACTCTGCTTATGGAACTGATACAAACCACAGCTCCTGTTAAATAAATGCTCTTTAGTTAATAGTGTGAAATTCTTTGGGTTTGTAAACTGTGTAAATTCATTTGAGAGACAAATTCACTGGTGATACTAGAAATGATCTCTTAATTGTAGGAATACACATATCCTGGATCTTAAATCCATTTCAGAAGGGAAATACAAACCTGTGTTCTCATCCATGAAACACAGTCTGTTTTAACGCCAGAAGCATGCTCTTCTTTCCAGAGTCTCCAATACAGCAAGAAACATGAGCAAGCCCAGAAAGTAAGAACTGTGTTTCCTACTCATACAGACCATATCTAGTTCAATTCTGCTCATGAAACTGATACAAACCACAGCTCTTCTTACATAAATGCTCTTTAGTTAATAGTGAGAAACGCATTGGGTTCGTGAACTGTGTAAATTCATTTGAGCCTCCAATTCACTGGGTTTACCAGAAATGACCTCTTGCTTGTAGGAAGACACAAATCCTGTGGTTTAACTCCGTTTCTGAAGGGAAATTCAGACCGGTGTTCTCATCCATGAAACACCCTGTGTTTTAACACAAGAAGCATGCTGATCTTTCCAGCATCTCCAATAGAGCAAGAAACATGAGCAAGCCCAGAAAAAAAGAACTGTGTTTCCCACTCATTCTGACCATATCTAGTTCAACACTGCTTATGAAGCTGATACAAACCACAGCTCCTCTTACATAAACGCTCTTTAGTTAATATTGTGAAACGAGTTGGGTTCGTGAACTTTGTAAACTCATTTGAGCCGAAAATTCCCTGGGTACCAGAAATGACCTCTTGCTTATAGGAAGACACAGATCCTGTGGTTTAACTGAGCTTCTGAAGGGAGATTCATTCCAGTGTTCTCATCCATGAAACACACTCTGTTTTAACGCAAGAAGCATGCTGATCATTCTAGCCTCTCCAATAGAGCAAGAAACATGAGCAATCCCCAAATAAAAGAACTGTGCTTCCTACCCTTACGGCTCATATGTAGTTCAACTGTGCTTTTGAAACTGATACAAACCACAGCTCTTCTTACATAAATGCTCTTTAGTTAATAGTGTTAAACGCGTTGGGTTCATGAACTGTGTAAACTCATTTTATCCTCCAATTCACTGGGTTTACCAGAAATGACCTCTTGCTTGTAGGAAGACACAGATCCTGTGGTTTAACTCCATTTTGTAACGGAAATTCAGATTGGTGTTCTCATTCCTGAAACACCCTGTGTTTTAACACAAGAAGCATGCTGATCTTTCCAGCATGTCCAATAGAGCAAGAAACATGAGCAAGCCCCAAATAAAAGAACTGTGTTTCCTACCTATACGGTTCATATGTAGTTCAACTCTGGTTATGAAACTGATACAAACCACAGCTCCTGTTAAATAAATGCTCTTTAGTTAATAATGCGAAATGCTTTGGGTTTCTGTACTGTGTAAATTCATTTGAGACAGAAATTCACTGGTTTTACCAAAAATGCTCTCTTGCTTGTAGGAATACACACATCCTGGATGTTAAATCCATTACAGAAGGGAAATACAAACCTGTGTTCTCGTCCATGAAACACACTCTGTTTTATCGCAAGAAGCATGCTCTTCTTTCCAGAGTCTCCAATACAGCAAGAAACATGAGCAAACCCAGAAAAAGAACAGTGTTTCCAACTCATACTGACCATATCTAGTTCAACTCTACTCATGAAGCTGATACAAACCACATCTCCTCTTACATAAACGCTCTTTAGTTAATAGTGTGAAACGTGTTGGGTTCGTGAACTGTGTAATCTCATTAGAGCCGAAAATTCCCTGGGTACAAGAAATATCCTCTTTCTTGTAGGAATACACAGATCCTGTGGTTTAACTGAGTTTCTGAAGGGAGATTCAGTCCAGTGTTCTCATCCATGAAACACACTCTGTTTTAACGCAAAAGCATGCTGATCTTTCCAGCATCTCCAATAGAGCATGAAAAATGAGTAAGACCCATATAAAGAATCTGTGTTTCCTATTCATACGGCTCATATGTAGTTCAACTCTGCTTATGAAACTAATATAAACCACAGCTCCTGTTAAATAAATGCTCTTTAGTTAATAGTGTGAAATGCTTTGTTTTTGTAAACTGTGGAAATTCACTTGATCCGCAAATTCACTGGTTTTACCATAAATGCTCTCTTGTTTGTAGGAAGAAACAGATCCTGGATCTTAAATCCATTTCAGAAGGAAAATTCAGACCAGTGTTCTCATCCATGAAACACACTCTGTTTTAACGCAAGAAGCATGCTCTTCTTTCCACAGTCTCTAATACAGCAAGAAACATGAGCAAGGCCAGAAAAAAAGAACTGTGTTTCCAACACTTACTGACCATATCTAGTTCAACTCTGCTCATGAAGCTGATACAAACCACAGCTCCTCTTACACAAACGCTGTTTAGTTAATAGTGTGAAAGGCGTTGGGTTCGTGAACTGTGTAAACACATTTGAGCCGAAAATTCCCTGGGTACAACAAATATCCTCTTGCTTGTAGGAAGACACAGATCGTGTGGTTTAACTGAGTTTCTGAAGGGAGATTCAGTCCAGTGTTCTCATCCATGAAACACACTCTGTTTTAACGCAAGAAGCATGCTGATCTTTCCAGCATATCCAATAGAGCAAGAAACATGAGCAAGCCCCAAATAAAAGATCTGTGTTTCCTACTCATACGGCTCATGTCTAGTTCAACTCTGCTTATGAAACTGATATAAACCACAGCTCCTGTTAAATTAATGCTCTTTATTTAATAGTGTGAAATGCTTTGGGTTTGTAAACTGTGTAAATTCATTTGAGCCGCAAATTCACTGGTTTTACCATAAATGCTCTCTTGCTTGTAGGGAGAAACAGATCCTGGAACTTAAATCCATTTCAGAAGGAAAATTCAGACCAGTGTTCTCATCCATGAAGCACACTCTGTTGTAACGCAAGAAGCAATCTCTTCTTTCCAGAGTCTCCAATACAGCAAGAAACATGAGCAAGCCCAGAAAATAAGAACTGTGTTTCCTACTCATACGGACCATATCCAGTTCAATTCTGCTCATGAATCTGTTACAAACCACAGCTCTTCTTACATAAATGCTCTTTAGTTTATAGTGAGAAACGCATTGGGTTCGTGAACTGTGTAAATTCATTTGAGCCGCCAATTCACTGGGTTTACCAGAAATGACCTCTTGCTTGTAGGAAGACACAGATCCTGTGGTTTAACTCCATTTCTCAAGGGACATTCAGAACGGTGTTCTCATCCCTGAAACACCCTGTGTTTTAACACAAGAAGCATGCTGATCTTTCCAGCATCTCCAAAAGAGCAAGAAACATGAGCAAGCCCCCCAAAAAAGAACTGTGTTTCCTACACATACGGCTCATATATAGTTCAACTCTGCTTATGGAACTGATACAAACCACAGCTCCTGTTAAATAAATGCTCTTTAGTTAATAGTGTGAAATTCTTTGGGTTTGTAAACTGTGTAAATTCATTTGAGAGACAAATTCACTGGTGATACTAGAAATGATCTCTTAATTGTAGGAATACACATATCCTGGATCTTAAATCCATTTCAGAAGGGAAATACAAACCTGTGTTCTCATCCATGAAACACAGTCTGTTTTAACGCCAGAAGCATGCTCTTCTTTCCAGAGTCTCCAATACAGCAAGAAACATGAGCAAGCCCAGAAGTAAGAACTGTGTTTCCTACTCATACAGACCATATCTAGTTCAATTCTGCTCATGAAACTGATACAAACCACAGCTCTTCTTACATAAATGCTCTTTAGTTAATAGTGAGAAACGCATTGGGTTCGTGAACTGTGTAAATTCATTTGAGCCTCCAATTCACTGGGTTTACCAGAAATGACCTCTTGCTTGTAGGAAGACACAGATCCTGTGGTTTAACTCCGTTTCTGAAGGGAAATTCAGACCGGTGTTCTCATCCATGAAACACCCTGTGTTTTAACACAAGAAGCATGCTGATCTTTCCAGCATGTCCAATAGAGCAAGAAACATGAGCAAGCCCCAAATAAAAGAACTGTGTTTCCTACCTATACGGTTCATATGTAGTTCAACTCTGGTTATGAAACTGATACAAACCACAGCTCCTGTTAAATAAATGCTCTTTAGTTAATAGTGCGAAATGCTTTGGGTTTGTGTATTGTGTAAATTCATTTGAGACAGAAATTCACTGGTTTTACCAAAAATGCTCTCTTGCTTGTAGGAATACACAGATCCTGGATGTTAAATCCATTACAGAAGGGAAATACAAACCTGTGTTCTCATCCATGAAACACACTCTGTTTTATCGCAAGAAGCATGCTCTTCTTTCCAGAGGCTCCAATACAGCAAGAAACATGAGCAAACCCAGAAAAAGAACAGTGTTTCCAACTCATACTGACCATATCTAGTTCAACTCTTCTCATGAAGCTGATACAAACCACATCTCCTCTTACATAAACGCTCTTTAGTTAATAGTGTGAAACGTGTTGGGTTCGTGAACTGTGTAATCTCATTAGAGCCAAAAATTCCCTGGGTACAAGAAATATCCTCTTGCTTGTAGGAAGACACAGATCCTGTGGTTTAACTGAGTTTCTGAAGGGAGATTCAGTCCAGTGTTCTCATCCATGAAACACACTCTGTTTTTACGCAAAAGCATGCTGATCTTTCCAGCATCTCCAATAGAGCATGAAACATGAGTAAGCCCCATATAAACGATCTGTGTTTCCTATTCATACGGCTCATATGTAGTTCAACTCTGCTTACGAAACTAATATAAACCACAGCTCCTGTTAAATAAATGCTCTTTAGTTAATAGTGTGAAATGCTTTGTTTTTGTAAACTGTGGAAATTCACTTGATCCGCAAATTCACTGGTTTTACCATAAATGCTCTCTTGTTTGTAGGAAGAAAAAGATCCTGGATCTTAAATCCATTTCAGAAGGAAAATTCAGACCAGTGTTCTCATCCATGAAACACACTCTGTTTTCACGCAAGAAGCATGCTCTTCTTTCCACAGTCTCTAATACAGCAAGAAACATGAGCAAGCCCAGAAAAAAAGAACGGTGTTTCCAACTCTTACTGACCATATCTAGTTCAACTCTGCTCATGAAGCTGATACAAACCACAGCTCCTCTTACACAAACGCTCTTTAGTTAATAGTATGAAACGAGTTGGGTTCGTGAACTGTGTAAACTCATTTGAGCCGAAAATTCCCTGGGTACAAGAAATATCCTCTTGCTTGTAGGAAGACACAGATCCTGTGGTTTAACTGAGTTAATGAAGGGAAATTCAGACCAGTGTTCTCATCCTTGAAATACACTCTGTTTTAACGCAGGAATCATGCTCTTCTGTCCAGCATCTCCAATAGAGCAAGAAACATGAGCAAGCCACAAATAAAAGAACTGTGTTTCCTACTCATATGGCTCATATC
Source organism: Onychomys arenicola (assembly GCA_949786405.1). NCBI lineage: Eukaryota > Metazoa > Chordata > Mammalia > Rodentia > Cricetidae > Onychomys > Onychomys arenicola. Next base: position 557,394 of record CATKUM010000019.1, on the reverse strand, counting down.
TAGTTCAACTCTGCTCATGAAACTGATACAAACCACAGCTCCTGTTAAATAAATGTTCTTTAGTTAATAGTGTGAAATCCTTCGGGTTTGTGAACTCTGTAAACTCATTTGAGCTGCAAAATCACTGGTTTTACCATAAATGCTATCTTGCTTGTAGCAAGAAACAGATCCTGGATCTTAAATCCATTTCAGAAGGGAAATTAAGACCAGTGTTCTCATCCATGAAACGCACTCTGTTTTAAAGCAAGAAGCATGCTCTTCTTTCCAGAGACTCCAATAGAGCAAGAAACATGAGCAAGTCCAGAAATAAAGAACTGTGTTTGCTACTCATATGGACCATATCTAGTTCAATTCGTCTCACGAACCTGATACAAACAACAGCTCTTCTTACATAAACGCTCTTTAGTTAATAGTGTGAAACGAGTTGGGTTCGAGAACTGTGTAAATTCATTTGAGCCGCCAATTCCCTGGGTTTACCAGAAATGACCTCTTGCTAGTAGGAAGACACAGATCCTGTGGTTTAACTCCGTTTCTCAAGGGAAATTCAGAACGGTGTTCTCATCCATGAAACACCCTCTGTTTTAACACAAGAAGCATGCTGATCTTTCCAGCATCTCCAAAAGAGCAAGAAACATGAGCAAGCCCCAAATAAAAGAACTGTGTTTCGTACTCATACGGCTCATATGTAGTTCAACTCTGCTTATGAAACTGATACAAACCACAGCTCCTGTTAAATAAATGCTCTTTAGTTAATAGTGTGACATGCTTTGGGTTTGTAAACTGTGTAAATTCATTTTAGACACAAATTCACTGGTGATACTAGAAATGATCTCTTAATTTTAGGAATACACATATCCTGGATCTTAAATCCACTTCAGAAGGGAAATACAAACCTGTGTTCTCATCCATGAAACACACTCTGTTTTAACGCAAGAAGAATACTCTTCTTTCCACAGTCTCCAATACACCAAGAAACATGAGCAAGCCCAGAGAAAAAGAACTGTGTTTCCAACTCTTACTGACCATATCTAGTTCAACTCTGCTCATGAAGCTGATACAAACCACAGCTCCACTTACATGAATGCTCTTTAATTAATAGTTGAAACGCGGTGGGTTCGTTAAATGTGTAAACTCATTTGAGCCAAAAATTCCCTGGATACAAGAAATGACCTCTTGCTTGTAGAAAGAAACAGATCTTGGATCTTAAACCCATTTCAAAACGAAAATTCAGACCAGTGTTCTCGTCCATGAAACACACTCTGTTTTAACGCAAGAATCATGCTCTTCTTTCCAGAGTCTCCAATACAGCAAGAAACATGAGCAAGCCCAGAAAAAAAGAACTGTGTTTCCCACTCATACTGACCATATCTAGTTCAAGTCTGCTCATGAAGCTGATACAAACCACAGATCCTGTTAAATAAATGCTCTGTAGTTAAGTGTGAAATGCTTTGGGTTTGTAAACTGTGAAAATTCATTTGAGCCGCAAATTCACTGGTTTTAACATAAATGCTCTTTGCTTATAAGAAGAAACAGATTCTGGATCTTAAATCCATTTCAGAAGGAAAATTCAGACCAGTGTTCTCATCCATGAAACACACTCTGTTTTAACGCAAGAAGCATGCTTATCTTTCCAGCATCTCCAATAGAGCAAGAAACATGAGCAAACACCAAATAAAAGAACTGTGTTTCCTACTCATACGGCTCATATGTAGTTCAACTCTCCTTATGAAACTCATACAAACCACAGCTCCTGTTAAATAAATGCTCTTTAGTTAATAGTGTGAAATGCTTTGGGTTTGTAAACTGTGTAAATTCATTTGAGACACAAATTCACTGGTGATACTAGAAATGATCTCTTAATTGTAGGAATACACATATCCTGGATCTTAAATCCATTTCAGAAGGGAAATACAAACCTGTGTTCTCATCCATGAAACACAGTCTGTTTTAACACCAGAAGCATGCTCTTCTTTCCAGAGTCTCCAATACAGCAAGAAACATGAGCAAGCCCAGAAAATAAGAACTGTGTTTCCTACTCATATGGACCATATCTACTTCAATTCTGCTCATGAATCTGATACAAACCACAGCTCTTACATAAATGGTCTTTAGTTAATAGTGAGAAATGCATTGGGTTCGTGAACTGTGTAAATTCATTTGAGCCGCCAATTCACTGGGTTTACGAGAAATGACCTCTTGCTTCTAGGAAGACACAGATCCTGTGGTTTAACTCCGTTTCTGAAGGGATATTCAGAAGGGTGTTCTTATCCCAGGAACACCCTGTGTTTTAACACAAGAACCATGCTGATCTTTCCAGCGTCTCCAATAGAGCAAGAAACATGAGCAAACCCCAAATAAAAGAACTGTGTTTCCTACTCATACGGCTCATATCTAGTTCACCTCTGCTTATGAAACTGATACAAACCACAGCTCCTGTTAAATAAATGTTCTTTAGTTAATAGTGTGAAATGCTTTGGGTTTGTGAACTGTGTAAATTCATTTGAGGTTCAAATTCACTGGTTTTACCATAAAGCCTCTCTTGCTTGTAGGAAGAAACAGATCCTGAATCTTAAATCCATTTCAGAAGGGAAATTCAGACCAGTGTTCTCATCCATGAAACACACTCTGTTTTAAAGCAAGAAGCATGCTATTCTTTCCAGAATCTCCAATACAGCAAGAAACATGAGTAAGCCCAGAAAGTTAAACTGTTTTTCCTACTCATATGGACCATATCTAGTTCAATTCTGCTCATGAAGCTGATAAAAACCACAGCTCCTCTTACATAAACGCTCTTTAGTTAATAGTGTGAAACGAGTTGGGTTCGTGAACTGTGTAAATTCATTTGAGCCGCCAATTCACTGGGTTTACCAGAAATGACCTCTTGCTAGTAGGAAGACACAGATCCTGTGGTTTAACTCCGTTTCTCAAGGGAAATTCAGAACGGTGTTCTCATCCCTGAAACACCCTGTGTTTTAACACAAGAAGCATGCTGATCTTTCCAGCATCTCCAAAAGAGCAAGAAACATGAGCAAGCCCCAAATAAAAGAACTGTGTTTCGTACTCATACGGCTCATATGTAGTTCAACTCTGCTTATGAAACTGATACAAACCACAGCTCCTGTTAAATAAATGCTCTTTAGTTAATAGTGTGACATGCTTTGGGTTTGTAAACTGTGTAAATTCATTTTAGACACAAATTCACTGGTGATACTAGAAATGATCTCTTAATTGTAGGAATACACATATCCTGGATCTTAAATCCACTTCAGAAGGGAAATACAAACCTGTGTTCTCATCCATGAAACGCACTCTGTTTTAACGCAAGAAGAATACTCTTCGTTCCACAGTCTCCAATACTCCAAGAAACATGAGCAAGCCCAGAGAAAAAGAACTGTGTTTCCAACTCATACTGACCATATCTAGTTCAACTCTGCTCATGAAGCTGATACAAACCACAGCTCCACTTACATGAACGCTCTTTAATTAATAGTTGAAACGCGGTGGGTTCGTTAAATGTGTAAACTCATTTGAGCCAAAAATTCCCTGGATACAAGAAATGACCTCTTGCTTGTAGAAAGAAACAGATCTTGGATCTTAAACCCATTTCAAAACGAAAATTCAGACCAGTGTTCTCGTCCATGAAACACACTCTGTTTTAACGCAAGAAGAATGCTCTTCTTTCCAGAGTCTCCAATACAGCAAGAAACATGAGCAAGCCCAGAAAAAATGAACTGTGTTTCCCACTTATACGGACCATATCTACTTCAACTCTGCTCATGAAGCTGATACAAACCACAGCTCCTCTTACATAAACACTCTTTAGTTAATAGTGTGAAACGCGTTGGGTTCGTGTACTGTGTTAATTCATTTGAGCCGAAAATTCCCTGGGTTTATCAGAAATGAACTCTTGCTTGTACGAAGACACAGATACTGTGGTTTAACTCCATTTCTGAAGGGAAATTCAGACTAGTGTTCTCATCCATGAAACACATTCTGTTTTAATGCAAGAAGCATGCTCATCTTTCCAGCGTCTCCAATAGAGCAGGAAACATGAGCAAGCCCCAAATAAAAGAACTGTGTTTCCTACCTACACGGCTCATATCTAGTTCCACTCTGCTTATGAAACTGATACAAACCACAGATCCTGTTAAATAAATGCTCTTTAGTTAATAATGTGAAATGCGTTGGGTTTGTGAACTATGTAAATTCATTTGAGCCGCAAATTCACTGGTTTTACCATAAATGCTCTCTTGCTTGTAGGAAGAAACAAATCCTGGATCTTAAATCCATTTCAGAAGGGAAATTCAGACCAGTGTTCTCTGCCATGTAACACACTCTGTTTAAACGCAAGAAGCATGCTCTTCTTTCAAGCATCTCCAATAAATGAAGAAACTTGAGCAAGACCCGAATAAAAGAACGGTGCTTCCTACTCAAATGGATCATATCTTGTACATCGATGATTATGAAGCTGATACAAACCACAGCTCATGTTAAATAAATGCTCTTTCTTTATAGTGAGAAACGCATTGGATCTGCGTTCTGTGTAAATTCATTTGAGACGCAAATTCACTGGTTTTACCATGAATGCTCTCTTGCTTGTAGGAAAAAACACATCCTGGATCTTAAATCCAGTTCAGAAGGGAAATTCAGACCAGTGTTCTCATCCATGAAGCACACTCTGTTTTAATGCAAGAACAATGCTCTTCTTTCCAGAGACTCCAATACACATAAAAAAAATGAGGAAGCCCCAAATAAAAGAACTGTGCTTCCTTCTCATACGGTTCATATCTAGTTCAACGCTGATTATGAAACTGATCAAAACAACAGCTCATGGTAATTAAATGCTCTTTAGTTCATAGTGAGAAACGCTTTGGGTTCGTGAACTGTGTAAATTCATTTGAGCCTAAAATTCACTGGTATTACCAGAAATGCTCTCTAGCTTGTAGGAAGACACAGATCCTGGATCTTAAATCCATTTCAGAAGGGAAATTCAAACCTGTGTTCTCATCCATGAACCACACTCTGTTTTAACGCAAAGGAATGCTCTTCTTTCCAGAATCTCCAATACAGCAAGAAACATGAGCAAGCCCAGAAAAAAAGAACTGTATTTCCCACTCATACAGACCATATCTAGTTCAACTCTCCTCATGAAGCTGATACAAACCACAGCTCCTCTAACATAAACGCTCTTTAGTTAATAGTGTGAAACGCGTTGGGTTCGTGAACTGTGTAAATTCATTTGAGCCGACAATTCCCTGGGTTTACCAGAAATGACCTCTTGCTTGTAGGAAGACACAGATCCTGTGGTTTAACTCCGTTTCTGAAGGGAAATTCAGACCAGTGTTCTCATCCACGAAACACACTCTGTTTTAACGCAAGAAGCATGCTCTTCTTTCCCGCGTCTCCAAAACAACAAGAAATATGAGCAAGCCACAAATAAAAGAATTGTGTTTCCTACTCATACGGATCATATCTAGTTCAACACTGATTATGAAACTGATACAAACAACAGCTCATGTTAAATAAATGCTCTTTAGTTTATAGTGAGAAACGCGTTGGGATTGTGTTCTGTGTAAATTCATTTGAGACGCAAATTCACTGGTTTTACCAGAAATACTCACTTGCTTGTAGGAAGACACAGATCCTGGATCTTTCATCCATTTCAGAAGGGAAATTCAAACCTTTGTTCTCATCCATGAAACACACTCTGTTTTAACGCAAGAAGAATGCTCTTCTTTCCAGAGTCTCCAATACAGCAAGAAACATGAGCAAGCCCAGAAAAAATGAACTGTGTTTCCCACTTATACGGACCATATCTACTTCAACTCTGCTCATGAAGCTGATACAAACCACAGCTCCTCTTACATAAACACTCTTTAGTTAATAGTGTGAAACGCGTTGGGTTCGTGTACTGTGTTAATTCATTTGAGCCGAAAATTCCCTGGGTTTATCAGAAATGACCTCTTGCTTGTACGAAGACACAGATCCTGTGGTTTAACTCCATATCTGAAGGGAAATTCAGACTAGTGTGCTCATCCATGAAACACATTCTGTTTTAATGCAAGAAGCATGCTCATCTTTCCAGCGTCTCCAATAGAGCAGGAAGCATGAGCAAGCCCCAAATAAAAGAACTGTGTTTCCTACTCATACGGCTCTTATCTAGTTCCACTCTGCTTATGAAACTGATACAACCCACAGATCCTGTTAAATAAATGCTCTTTAGTTAATAATGTGAAATGCGTTGGGTTTGTGAACTATGTAAATTCATTTGAGCCGCAAATTCACTGGTTTTACCATAAATGCTCTCTTGCTTGTAGGAAGAAACAAATCCTGGATCTTAAATCCATTTCAGAAGGGAAATTCAGACCAGTGTTCTCTGCCATGTAACACACTCTGTTTAAACGCAAGAAGCATGCTCTTCTTTCAAGCATCTCCAATAAATGAAGAAACTTGAGCAAGACCCGAATAAAAGAACGGTGCTTCCTACTCAAATGGATCATATCTTGTACATCGATGATTATGAAACTGATACAAACCACAGCTCATGTTAAATAAATGCTCTTTCTTTATAGTGAGAAACGCATTGGATCTGCGTTCTGTGTAAATTCATTTGAGACGCAAATTCACTGGTTTTACCATGAATGCTCTCTTGCTTGTAGGAAAAAACACATCCTGGATCTTAAATCCAGTTCAGAAGGGAAATTCAGACCAGTGTTCTCATCCATGAAGCACACTCTGTTTTAATGCAAGAACAATGCTCTTCTTTCCAGAGACTCCAATACACATAAAAAAAATGAGGAAGCCCCGAATAAAAGAACTGTGCTTCCTTCTCATACGGTTCATATCTAGTTCAACGCTGATTATGAAACTGATCAAAACCACAGCTCATGGTAATTAAATGCTCTTTAGTTCATAGTGAGAAACGCTTTGGGTTCGTGAACTGTGTAAATTCATTTGAGCCTAAAATTCACTGGTATTACCAGAAATGCTCTCTAGCTTGTAGGAAGACACAGATCCTGGATCTCAAATCCATTTCAGAAGGGAAATTCAAACCTGTGTTCTCATCCATGAACCACACTCTGTTTTAACGCAAAGGAATGCTCTTCTTTCCAGAATCTCCAATACAGCAAGAAACATGAGCAAGCCCAGAAAAAAAGAACTGTATTTCCCACTCATACAGACCATATCTAGTTCAACTCTCCTCATGAAGCTGATACAAACCACAGCTCCTCTAACATAAACGCTCTTTAGTTAATAGTGTGAAACGCGTTGGGTTCGTGAACTGTGTAAATTCATTTGAGCCGACAATTCCCTGGGTTTACCAGAAATGACCTCTTGCTTGTAGGAAGACACAGATCCTGTGGTTTAACTCCGTTTCTGAAGGGAAATTCAGACCAGTGTTCTCATCCACGAAACACACTCTGTTTTAACGCAAGAAGCATGCTCTTCTTTCCCGCGTCTCCAAAACAACAAGAAATATGAGCAAGCCACAAATAAAAGAATTGTGTTTCCTACTCATACGGATCATATCTAGTTCAACACTGATTATGAAACTGATACAAACAACAGCTCATGTTAAATAAATGCTCTTTAGTTTATAGTGAGAAACGCGTTGGGATTGTGTTCTGTGTAAATTCATTTGAGACGCAAATTCACTGGTTTTACCAGAAATACTCACTTGCTTGTAGGAAGACACAGATCCTGGATCTTTCATCCATTTCAGAAGGGAAATTCAAACTTTTGTTCTCATCCATGAAACACACTCTGTTTTAACGCAAGAAGAATCTTTTCTTTCCAGAGTCTCCCATACAACAAGAAACATGAGCAAGACCAGAATAAAAGAACTGTGTTTCCCGCTCAAACGGACCATATCTAGTTCAATTCCTCTCATGAAACTGATGCAAACCACAGCTCTTCTTACATAAATGCTCTTAAGTTAATAGTGAGAAAGGAGTTGGGTTCGTGACCTGTGTAAATTCATTTGAGCCGCAAATTCACGTGGTTTACCAGCAATGAATTCTTGCTTGTAGGAATACACAGATCCTGTGGTTTAACTCTGTTTCTGAGGGGAAATTCATACCAGTGTTCTCTTCCATGAAACACAATCTGTTTTAATGCAAGAATCATGCTGATTTTTCCAGCGTCTCTAATACAGCAAGAAACATAAGCAAGCCCCAAATAAAAGAACTGTGTTTCCTACTCATATGGTTCATATCTAGTTCAACTCTGCTTATGAAACTGATACAAACCATAGCTCATGTTAAATAAATGCTATTTTGTTAATAGTGTGAAATGCTTTGGGTTTGTAAATTGTGTAAATTCATTTGAGCCGCAAAATCACTGGTTTTACCATAAATGCTCTCTTGCTTGTAGGAAGAAACACATCCTGGATCTTCGATCCATTGCAGAAGGGAAATTCAGACCAGTGTTCTCTTCTAGGAAACACAATCTGTTTTAACTCAAGAAGCATGCTCTTCTTAAAAGCATCTCCAATACAGGAAGAAACTTGAGCAAGGCACGCATAAAAGAACTGTGCTTCCTACTCAAACAGATCATATCCTGTTCATCGCTGATTATGAAACTGATACAAACCACAGCTCATGTTAAATAAATGCTCTTTCTTTATAGTGAGAAACCCGTTGGATCTGCGTTCTGTGTAAATTCATTTGAGACGCAAATTCACTGGCTTTACCAGAAATGCTCTCTAGCTTGTAGGAAGACACAGATCCTGGACCTTAAATCCATTTCAGAAGTGAAATTCAAACCTGTGTTCTCATCTATGAACCACACTCTGTTTTAACGCAAGAAGAATGCTCTTCTGTCCAGAGTCTCCAATACCGCAAGAAACATGAGCAAGCCCAGCAAAAAAGAACTGTGTTTCCTACTCATACGACTCATATCTAGTTCAACTCTGCTTATTAAACTGATAAAAACCACAGCTCCTGATAAATAAATGCTCTTTAGTTAATGTTGAGAAATGCGTTGGTTTTGTGAACTGTGGAAATTCATTTGAGCCGCAAATTCACTGGTTTTATCAGAAATGACCTCTTGCTTATAGGAAGACACAGATCCTGTGGTTTAATTCAGTATCTGAAGGGAAATTCAGACCAGTGTTCTCTTTCATGCAACACAATCTGTTTTAACGCAAGAAGCATGCTCTTCTTTCAAGCATCTCCAATAAATGAAGAAACTTGAGCAAGACCCGAATAAAAGAACGGTGCTTCCTACTCAAATGGATCATATCTTGTACATCGATGATTATGAAACTGATACAAACCACAGCTCATGTTAAATAAATGCTCTTTCTTTATAGTGAGAAACGCATTGGATCTGCGTTCTGTGTAAATTCATTTGAGACGCAAATTCACTGGTTTTACCATGAATGCTCTCTTGCTTGTAGGAAAAAACACATCCTGGATCTTAAATCCAGTTCAGAAGGGAAATTCAGACCAGTGTTCTCATCCATGAAGCACACTCTGTTTTAATGCAAGAACAATGCTCTTCTTTCCAGAGACTCCAATACACATAAAAAAAATGAGGAAGCCCCGAATAAAAGAACTGTGCTTCCTTCTCATACGGTTCATATCTAGTTCAACGCTGATTATGAAACTGATCAAAACCACAGCTCATGGTAATTAAATGCTCTTTAGTTCATAGTGAGAAACGCTTTGGGTTCGTGAACTGTGTAAATTCATTTGAGCCTAAAATTCACTGGTATTACCAGAAATGCTCTCTAGCTTGTAGGAAGACACAGATCCTGTGGTTTAACTCCGTTTCTGAAGGGAAATTCAGACCAGTGTTCTCATCCACGAAACACACTCTGTTTTAACGCAAGAAGCATGCTCTTCTTTCAAGCTTCTCCAATACAGGAAGAAACTTGAGCAAGGCCCGAATAAAAGAACTGTGCATTCCTACTCAAACGGATCATATCTTGTACATCGCTGATTATGAAACTGATACAAACCACAGCTCATGTTAAATAAATGCTCTTTTTTTATGGTGAGAAACGCATTGGATCTGCGTTCTGTGTAAATTCATTTGAGACCCAAATTCACTGGTTTCACCAGAAATTCTCTCTTGCTTGTAGGAAGACACAGTTCCTAGATTGTAAATCCATTTCGGGTGGGCAATTCAAACTTTTGTTCTCATCCATGAAACACACTCTGTTTTAACGCAAGAAGAATCTTTTCTTTCCAGAGTCTCCCATACAACAAGAAACATGAGCAAGACCAGAATAAAAGAACTGTGTTTCCCGCTCAAACGGACCATATCTAGTTCAATTCCTCTCATGAAACTGATGCAAACCACAGCTCTTCTTACATAAATGCTCTTAAGTTAATAGTGAGAAAGGAGTTGGGTTCGTGACCTGTGTAAATTCATTTGAGCCGCAAATTCACGTGGTTTACCAGCAATGAATTCTTGCTTGTAGGAATACACAGATCCTGTGGTTTAACTCTGTTTCTGAGGGGAAATTCATACCAGTGTTCTCTTCCATGAAACACAATCTGTTTTAATGCAAGAATCATGCTGATTTTTCCAGCGTCTCTAATACAGCAAGAAACATAAGCAAGCCCCAAATAAAAGAACTGTGTTTCCTACTCATATGGTTCATATCTAGTTCAACTCTGCTTATGAAACTGATACAAACCATAGCTCATGTTAAATAAATGCTATTTTGTTAATAGTGTGAAATGCTTTGGGTTTGTAAATTGTGTAAATTCATTTGAGCCGCAAAATCACTGGTTTTACCATAAATGCTCTCTTGCTTGTAGGAAGAAACACATCCTGGATCTTCGATCCATTGCAGAAGGGAAATTCAGACCAGTGTTCTCTTCTAGGAAACACAATCTGTTTTAACTCAAGAAGCATGCTCTTCTTAAAAGCATCTCCAATACAGGAAGAAACTTGAGCAAGGCACGCATAAAAGAACTGTGCTTCCTACTCAAACAGATCATATCCTGTTCATCGCTGATTATGAAACTGATACAAACCACAGCTCATGTTAAATAAATGCTCTTTCTTTATAGTGAGAAACCCGTTGGATCTGCGTTCTGTGTAAATTCATTTGAGACGCAAATTCACTGGCTTTACCAGAAATGCTCTCTAGCTTGTAGGAAGACACAGATCCTGGACCTTAAATCCATTTCAGAAGTGAAATTCAAACCTGTGTTCTCATCTATGAACCACACTCTGTTTTAACGCAAGAAGAATGCTCTTCTGTCCAGAGTCTCCAATACCGCAAGAAACATGAGCAAGCCCAGCAAAAAAGAACTGTGTTTCCTACTCATACGACTCATATCTAGTTCAACTCTGCTTATTAAACTGATAAAAACCACAGCTCCTGATAAATAAATGCTCTTTAGTTAATGTTGAGAAATGCGTTGGTTTTGTGAACTGTGGAAATTCATTTGAGCCGCAAATTCACTGGTTTTATCAGAAATGACCTCTTGCTTATAGGAAGACACAGATCCTGTGGTTTAATTCAGTATCTGAAGGGAAATTCAGACCAGTGTTCTCTTTCATGCAACACAATCTGTTTTAACGCAAGAAGCATGCTCTTCTTTCCAGTGTCTCCAATACAGCAAGAAATATGAGCAAGCCCCGAAAAAAAGAACTGTGTTTCCTATTCATACGGACCATATCTAGTTCAATTCTGCTGATGAAACTGATACGAACCACAGCTCTTATAACATAAATGCTCTTTAGTTAATAGTGAGAAACGCGTTGGGTTCGTGAACTGTGTAAATTCATTTGAGCCGCAAATTCACTGGGTTTACCAGAAATGACCTCTTGCTTGTAGGAAGACACAGATCCTGTGGTTTAAATGTGTTTCTGAAGGGATATTCAGACCAGTGTTCTCATCCATGAAACACACTCTGTTTTAACGCAAGAACAATGCTCTTCTTTCCATAGTCTCCAATACAGGAAGAAACATGAGCATGCCCAGGAAAAAAAACTGTGTTTCCCACTTATACGGACCTTATCTACTTCCACTCTGCTCATAAAACTGATACAAACAACAGCTCCTCTTACATAAACACTGTTTAGTTAATGTTGAGAAATGCGTTGGGTTTGTGAACTGTGTAAATTCATTTGAGCTGCACATTCACTGCTTTTACCATAACTGCTCTCTTGCTTGTGGGAAGAAAAAGATCCTGGATCTTAAATCCATTTCAGAAGGGAATTCAGACCAGTGTTCTCATCCATGAAACAAACTCTGTTTTAACGCAAGTAGCATGCTCTTCTTTCCAGAGACTCTGATACAGCAAGAAACATGAGCAAGACCCGAAAAAACGAACTGTGTTTCCTATTCATACGGACCATATCTATTTCAATTCTGCTCATGAAACGGATACAAACCACAGCGCTTATAACATAAATGCTCTTTAGTTAATAGTGAGAAATGTGTTGGGTTCATGAACTGTGTAAATTCATTTGAGCCGCAAATTCACTGGATTTACCAGAAGTGACCTGTTGCTTGTAGGAAGACACAGATCCTGTGGTTTAATTCAGTTTCTGAAGGAAATTCAGACCAGTGTTCTCTTCCATGCAACACAATCTGTTTTAACGCAAGAAGCATGGTCTTCTTTCCCGCGTCTCCAAAACAACAAGAAATATGAGCAAGCCACAAATAAAAGAATTTTGTTTCCTACTCATACGGATCATATCTAGTTCAACGCTGATTATGAAACTGATACAAACCATAGCTCATGTTAAATAAATGCTATTTTGTTAATAGTGTGAAATGCTTTGGGTTTGTAAATTGTGTAAATTCATTTGAGCCGCAAAATCACTGGTTTTACCATAAATGCTCTCTTGCTTGTAGGAAGAAACACATCCTGGATCTTCGATCCATTGCAGAAGGGAAATTCAGACCAGTGTTCTCTTCTAGGAAACACAATCTGTTTTAACTCAAGAAGCATGCTCTTCTTAAAAGCATCTCCAATACAGGAAGAAACTTGAGCAAGGCACGCATAAAAGAACTGTGCTTCCTACTCAAACAGATCATATCCTGTTCATCGCTGATTATGAAACTGATACAAACCACAGCTCATGTTAAATAAATGCTCTTTAGTTTATAGTGAGAAACGCATTGGGTTTGTGTTCTGTGTAAATTCATTTGAGACGCAATTTCACTGGTTTTACCATGAATGCTCTCTTGCTTGTAGGAAGAAACAGATCCTGGATCTTAAATCCATTTCAGAAGGGAAATTCAGACTAGTGTTCTCTGCCATGTAACACACTCTGTTTAAACGCAAGAAGCAAGCTCTTCTTTCAAGCATCTCCAATACAGAAAGAAACTTGAGCAAGGCCCGAATAAAAGAACTGTGCTTCCTACTCAAACGGATCATATCTTGTTCATCACTGATTATGAAACTGATACAAACCACAGCTCATGTTAAATAAATGCTCTTTTTTTATAATGAGAAACGCGTTGGATCTTCGTTCTGTGTAAATTCATTTGAGACGCAAATACACTGGTTTCACCAGAAATGCTCTCTTGCTTGTAGGAAGACACAGCTCCTGGATCGTAAATCCATTTCGGAAGGGCAATTCAAACTTTTGTTCTCATCCATGAAACACACTCTGTTTAACACAAGAAGAATGCTCTTCTATCCAGAGTCTCCAATACAGCAAGAAACATGAGCAAGCCCAGAAAAAAAGAACTGAATTTCCCACTCATATGGACCATATCTAGTTCAATTCTGCTCATGAAACTGATACAAACCACAGCTCTTCTTACATAAATGATCCTTAGTTAATAGTGAGCAACGCGTTGGGTTAGTGAACTGTGTAAATTCATTTGAGCTGCAAATTGACAGGGTTTACCAGAAATGACCTCTTGCTTGTAGGAAGACAGAGATCCTGTGGTTTAACTCCGTTTCTGAAGCAAAAATCAGACCAGTGTTCTCATCCATGAAACACAATCTGTTTTAACTCAAGAAGCATGCTGATCTTTCCTGCATCTCCAATAGAGCAAGAAGCATGAGCAAGCGCCAAATAAAAGAACTGTGCTTCCTACTCATACAGACCATATCTACTTCAATTCTACTAATGAAACTGATACAAACCACAGCTCTTCTTACATAAATGCTCTTTAGTTAATAGTGAGAAACGCGTTGAGTTCCTGAACTGTGTAAATTCATTTGAGCCGCCAATTCACTGGGTTTACAAAAAAGGCCTCTTTCTTCTAGGAACACACAGATCCTGTGGTTTAACTCAGTTTCTGAAGGAAAATTCAGACCAGTGTTCTCCTCCATGAAACACAATCGGTTTTAACGCAAGAAGCATGCTCTTCTTTCAAGCTTCTCCAAAAGAGCAAGAAACATGAGCAAGCCACAAATAAAAGAACTGTGTTTCCTACTCAGACAGATCATATCTAGTTCAACGCTGATTATGAAACTGCTACAAACCACAACTCATGTTAAATAAATGCTCTTTAGTTTATAGTGAGAAACACGTTGGGATTGTGTTCTGTGTAAATTCATTTGAGACGCAAATTCACTGGTTTTACCAGAAATACTCTCTTGCTTGTAGGAAGACACAGGTCCTGGATCTTTCATCCATTTCAGAAGGAAAATTCAAACCTTTGTTCTCATCCATGAAACACACTCTGTTTTAACGCAAGAAGAATGCTCTTTTTTCCAGAGTCTCCAATACAGCAAGAAACATGAGCAAGCCCAGAAAAAATGAACTGTGTTTCCCACTTATACAGACCATATCTACTTCAACTCTGCTCATGAAGCTGATACAAACCACAGCTCCTCTTACATAAACGCTCTTTAGTTAATAGTGTGAAACACGTTGGGTTCGTGTACTGTGTTAATTCATTTGAGCCGAAAATTCCCTGGGTTTATCAGAAATGACCTCTTGGTTCTACGAAGACACAGATCCTGTGGTTTAACTCCATTTCTGAAGGGAAATTCAGACTAGTGTTCTCATCCATGAAACACATTCTGTTTTAATGCAAGAAGCATGCTCATCTTTCCAGCGTCTCCAATAGAGCAGGAAACATGAGCAAGCCCCAAATAAAAGAACTGTGTTACCTACTCATACGGCTCATATCTAGTTCAACTCTGCTTATGAAACTGATACAAACAACAGATCCTGTTAAATAAATGCTCTTTAGTTAACAATGTGGAATGCGTTGGGTTTGTGAACTATGTAAATTCATTTGAGCCGCAAATTCACTGGTTTTACCATAAATGCTCTCTTGCTTGTAGGAAGAAACAAATCCTGGATCTTAAATCCATTTCAGAAGGGAAATTCAGACCAGTGTTCTCTGCCATGTAACACACTCTGTTTAAACGCAAGAAGCATGCTCTTCTTTCAAGCATCTCCAATACAGGAAGAAACTTGAGCAAGGCACGAATAAAAGAACTGTGCTTCCTACTCAAACAGATCATATCCTGTTCATCGCTGATTATGAAACTGATACAAACCATAGCTCATGTTAAATAAATGCTCTTTCTTTATAGTGAGAAACCCGTTGGATCTGCGTTCTGTGTAAATTCATTTGAGACGCAAATTCACTGGCTTTACCAGAAATGCTCTCTAGCTTGTAGGAAGACACAGATCCTGGATCTTAAATCCATTTCAGAAGGGAAATTCAAACCTGTGTTCTCATCCATGAACCACACTCTGTTTTAACGCAAGAAGAATGCTCTTCTGTCCAGAGTCTCCAATACCGCAAGAAACATGAGCAAGCCCAGACAAAAAGTACTGTGCTTCCTACGATACGGCTCATATCTATTTCAACTCTGCTTATTAAACTGATACAAACCACAGCTCCTGATAAATAAATCCTCTTTAGTTAATGTTGAGAAATGTGTTGGGTTTGTGAACTGTGTGAATTCATTTGAGCCGCAAATTCACGGGTTTTATCAGATGACCTCTTGCTTATAGGAAGACACATATCCTGTGGTTTAATTCAGTATCTGAAGGGTAAATCAGACAAGTGTTCTCTTCCATGAAACACAATCTTTTTTAACGCAAGAAGCATGTTCTTCTTTCCTGTGTCTCCAATAAAACAAGAAACATGAGCAAGCCACGAATAAAAGAACTGTGTTTCCTACTCATACAGATCATATCCAGTTCAATGCTGATTATGAAACTGATACAAACCACAGCTCATGTTAAATAAATGCTCTTTAGTTTATAGTGAGAAACGCGTTGGGTTTGTGTTCTTTGTAAATTCATTTGAGGCACAAATTCACTGGTTTTACCATGAATGCTCTCTTGCTTGTAGGAAAAAACTCATCCTGGATCTTAAATCCATTTCAGAAGGGAAATTCAGACCAATGTTCTCATCCATGAACCACACTCTGTTTTAACGCAAGAGGAATACTCTTCTTTCCAGAGTCTCCAATACAGCAAGAAACATGAGCAAGCCCAGAAAAAAAGAACTGTATTTCCCACTCATACTGATCATATCTAGTTCATCTCTGCTCATGAAGCTGATACAAACCACAGCTCCTCTTACATAAACGCTCTTTAGTTAATAGTGTGAAACATGTTGGGTTTGTGAACTGTGTAAATTCATTTGAGCCCACAATTCCCTGGATTTACCAGAAATGACCTCTTGCTTGTAGGAAGACACAGATCCTGTGGTTTAACTACGTTTCTGAAGGGAAATTCAGACCAGTGTTCTCATCCATGAAACACACTCTGTTTTAACGCAAGATGCATGGTCATCTTTTCAGTGTCTCCAATAGTGCAGGAAACATGAGCAAGCCCCAAATAAAAGAACTGTGTTTCCTAATCATACGGCTCATATCTAGTTCAACTCTGCTTATGAAACTGATACAAACCACTGCTCCTGTTAAATAAATGCTCTTTAGTTAATAATGTGAAATGCGTTGGGTTTGTGAACTATCTATATTCATTTGAGCTGCAAATTCACTGGTTTTACCATAAATGCTCTCTTGCTTGTAGGAAGAAACAAATCCTGGATCTTAAATCCATTTCAGAAGGGAAATTCAGACCAGTGTTCTCTGCCATGTAACACACTCTGTTTAAACGCAAAAAGCATGCTCTTCTTTCAAGCATCTCCAATACAGGAAGAAACTTGAGCAAGGCCCAAATAAAAGAACTGTGCTTCCTACTCAAACGGATCATATCTTGTTAATCGCTGATTATGAAACTGATACAAACCACAGCTCATGTTAAATAAATGCTCTTTCTTTATAGTGAGAAACCCGTTGGGTCTGCATTCTGTGTAAATTCATTTGAGACACAAATTCACTGGTTTTACCAGAAATGCTCTCTTGCTTGTTGGAAGACACAGCTACAGGATCTTAAATCCATTTTGGAAGGGAAATTGAAACTTGTGTTCACATCCAGGAAACACACTCTGTTTTAACGCAAGAAAATCCCTTCTTTCCAGAGTCTCCAATACAGCAAGAAACATGGGCAAGCCCAGAAAAAAAGACCAGTTTTCCCACTCATATGGAACATATCTAGTTCAATTCTGCTCATGAAACTGATACAAACCACAGCTCTTCTTACATAAATGCTCTTTAGTTAATAGTGAGAAACGCGTTGGGTTCGTGAACTGTGTAAATTCATTTGAGCCGCAAATTCACTGTGTTTACTAGAAATGACCTCTTGCTTGTAGGAAGACACAGATCCTGTGGTTTAACTCTATTTCTCAAGGGAAATTCATACCAGTGTTCTCTTCCATGATACACAATCTGTTTTAACGCAAGAAGCATGCTCTTCTTTCCAGTGTCTCCAATACAGCAAGAAACATGAGCAGGCCACGAATAAAAGAACTGTGTTTCCTACTCATACGGATCATATCTAGTTCAACACTGATTATGAAAGTCATCCAAACCACAGCTCATGGTAAATAAATGCTCTTTCTTTATAGTCAGAAACGTGTTGGGTTCGTGAACTGTATAAATTCATTTGAGCCGCAAATTCACTGGTTTTACCAGAAATGCTCTCTAGCTTGTAGGAAGACACAGATCCTGTATCTTAAATCCATTTCAGAAGGGAAATTCCAACCTGTGTTCTAATCCATGAACCACACTCTGTTTTAACGCAAGAAGAATGCTCTTCCCTCCAGAGTCTCCAATACCACAATTAACATGAGCAAGCCCAGAAAAAAAGTACTGTGTTTCCTACTCATATGGCTCATATCTATTTCAACTCTGCTTATTAAACTGATACAAA
The DNA here is from genome assembly GCA_949786405.1 of Onychomys arenicola. Taxonomy (NCBI): domain Eukaryota; kingdom Metazoa; phylum Chordata; class Mammalia; order Rodentia; family Cricetidae; genus Onychomys; species Onychomys arenicola. The sequence continues at coordinate 539,217 of CATKUM010000019.1, read as the reverse complement.
CCACAGCTCCTGATAAATAAATGCTCTTTAGTTAATGTTGAGAAATGCGTTGGGTATTTGAACTGTGTAAATTCATTTGAGCCGCAAATTCACTGGTTTAGCAGAAATGACCTCTTGCTTATAGGAAGACACAGATCCTGTGGTTTAATTCAGTATCTGAAGGGAAATTCAGACCAGTGTTCTCTTTCATGCAACACAATCTGTTTTAATGCAAGAAGTAATGTCTTCTTTCCAGTGACTCCAATACAGTAAGAAATATGGGCAAGCCCCGAAAAAAAGAACTGTGTTTCCTATTCATACGGACCATATCTAGTTCAATTCTGCTGATGAAACTGATACGAACCACAACTCTTATAACTTAAATGCTCTTTAGTTAATAGTGAGAAACGTGTTGGGTTCGTGAACTGTGTAATTTCATTTGAGCCGCAAATTCACTGGGTTTACCAGAAATGACCTCTTGCTTGTAGGAAGGCACAGATCCTGGATCTGAAATAAATTTCAGAAGGGAAATTCAAACCTGTGTTCTCATCCATGAAACACACTGTTTTAATGCAAGAAGAATGCTCTTTTTTCCAGTGTCTCCAATGCAGCAGGACACATGAGCAAGCCCAGAAAAAAAGAACTGTGTTTCCCACTCATACGGACCATATCTAGTTCAACTCTGCAAATGAAGCTGTTACAAATCACAGCTACTCTTACATAAAGGCTCTTTAGTTAATAGTGTGAAAGGCGTTCTGTTCGTGATCTCTGTAAATTTATTTGAGCCGAAAATTCACTGGGTTTACCAGAAATGACCTCTTGCTTGTAGGAAGACACAGATCCTGTGGTTTAAATGTGTTTCTGAAGGGATATTCAGACCAGTGTTCTCATCCATGAAACACACTCTGTTTTAACGCAAGAAGAATGCTATTCTTTCCAGAGTCTCCAATACAGGAAGAAACATGAGCAAGCCCAGAAAAAATAAAAAAAAACTGTGTTTCCCACTTATACGGACCTTATTTACTTCCACTCTGCTCATGAAACTGATACAAACAACAGCTCTTCTTACATAAACACTGTTTAGTTAATGTTGAGAAATGCGTTGGGTTTGTGAACTGTGTAAATTCATTTGAGCTGCACATTCACTGCTTTTACCATAACTGCTCTCTTGCTTGTGGGAAGAAAAAGATCCTGGATCTTAAATCCATTTCAGAAGGGAATTCATACCAGTGTTCTCATCCATGAAACAAACTCTGTTTTAACGCAAGGAGCATGTTCTACTTTACAGAGACTCGGATACAGCAAGAAACATGAGCAAGACCCGAAAAAAAGAACTGTGTTTCCTATTCATACGGACCATATCTAGTTCAATTCTGCTCATGAAACGGATACAAACCACAGCGCTTATAACATAAATGCTCTTTAGTTAATAGTGAGAAATGTGTTGGGTTCATGAACTGTGTAAATTCATTTGAGCCGCAAATTCACTGTATTTTCCAGAAGTGACCTGTTGCTTGTAGGAAGACACAGATCCTGTGGTTTAATTGAGTTTCTGAAGGGAAATTCAGACCAGTGTTCTCTTCCATGCAACACAATCTGTTTTAACGCAAGAAGCATGCTCTTTTTTCCCGCGTCTCCAAAACAACAAGAAATACGACCAAGCCACAAATAAAAGAATTGTGTTTCCTACTCATACAGATCTTATCATGTTCAACGCTGATTATGAAACTGATACAAACCACAGCTCATGTTAAATAAATGCTCTTTAGTTTATAGTGAGAAACGCGTTGGGATTGTGTTCTGTGTAAATTCATTTGAGATGCAAATTCACTGGTTTTACCAGAAATACTCTCTTGCTTGTAGGAAGACACAGATCCTGGATCTTTCATCCACTTCAGAATGGAAATTCAAACCTGTGTTCTCATCCATGAAATACAGTCTGCTTTAACGCAAGAAGAATGCTCTTCTTTCCAGAGTCTCCAATACAGCAAGAAACATGCTCAAGCCCAGAAAAAAAGAACTGTGTTTCCAACTTATACTGACCATATCTACTTCTACTCTGCTCATGAAACTGATACAAACAACAGCTCCTCTTACATAAACACTCTTTAGTTAATGTTGAGAAATGCGTTGGGTTTGTGAACTGTGTAAATTCATTTGAGCTGAAAATTCACTGCTTTTACCATAACTGCTCTCTTGCTTGTAGAAAGAAACAGATCCTGGATATTAAATCCATTTCAGAAGTGAAATTCAGACCAGTGTTCTCATCCATGAAACACACTTTTTTTAACACAAGAAGCATGCTCTTCTTTCCAGAAACTCCAATACAGCAAGAAACATGAGCAAGCCCCGAAAAAATGAACTGTGTTTCCTATTCATACGGACTATATCTAGTTCAATTCTGCTCATGAAACTGATACAAACCAGAGCTGTTATAACATAAATGCTCTTTACTTAATGGTGAGAAACGCGTTGGGTTCGTGAACTATATAAATTCAACTGAGCCGCAAATTCACTGGGTTTTCCAGAAATGACCTCTTGCTTGTAGGAAGACACAGATCCTGTGGTTTAACTCTATTTCTGAAGGGAAATCAGAGCAGTGTTCTCTTCCATGAAACACAGTCCGTTTTATCACAAGAAGCATGCTCTTCTTCCAGCATCTCCAATACAGCAAGAAACATGCGTAAGCCCATAATAAAAGAATTGTGTTTCCTACTCATACGGATCATATCTAGTTCAACTGTGCTTATGAAACTGATATAAAACACAGCTCATGTTAAATAAATGCTCTTTAGGTAATAGTAAGAAACTCGTTGGGTTTGTGAACTGTGTAAATTCATTTGAGCCCAAATTCAGTGTGTTTGCCAGAAATGAGCTATTGATCGTAGGAAGACACAGATCCTGTGGTTTAACTCCATTTAAGAAGGGAAATTAAGACCAATGTTCACATCCTTGAAACACATTCTGTTTTAATGCAAGAAGCATGCTCTTCATTCAAGCATCTCCAATAGAACAAGAAAACTGAGCAAGTCCAGAAAAAAGAAATGAGTTTCCTACACATTCGGAACATATGTAATTCAACTCTGATTATGAAACTGATACAAACCACAGCTCCTGTTAAATAAATGCTCTTTAGTTAATTGTGAGAAACGCGTTTGGTTTGTGAACTTTGTAAATTAATTTGAGCCCAAAATTCAGTGTGTTTGCCAGAAATGACCTCTTGATTGTAGGAAGACACAGATTCTGGACCTTAAATGCATTTCAGAAGTGAAATTCAGACAAGTGTTCTCATCCATGAAAAACACTCTGTTTTAATTCAAAAATCAAGCTCTTCTTTCAATCGTCTTCAATACAGCAAGAAACATGAGCAAGCCCATAATAAAAGAACTGTGTTTCCTACTCATATGGACCATATCTAGTTCAACTCTACTTATGAAACTGATACTAACCACAGCTCCTGTTAAATAAATGCGCTTTAGTTAATAGTGACAAATGCGTTGGGTTTGTGAACTGTGTAAATTCATTGAGCTCAAAATTCAAGTTATTTGCCAGAAATGACCTCTTGCTTGTAGGAAGACACAGATCCTTTGGTTTAACTACGTTTCTGAAGGCAAAATCAGAACAGTGTTCTCTTCCTTGAAACACAGTCTGTTTTAACGCAAGAAGCATGCTCTTCTTTCCAGTGTTTCCAATAAGGCAAGAAACATGAGTAAGCCCAGAATAAATGAACTGTGTTTCCTACTCATAAGGATCATATCTAGTTCAACTGTGCTTATGAAACTGATACAAAACATAGCTCATGTTATATAAATATTCTTTAGTTAATAGTAAGAAACGCGTTGGGTTAGTGAACTGTGTAAATACTTTGAGCCCAAAATTCTGTGGGTTTACCAGAAATGACATCTTGCTTGTAGAAAGACACAGATCCTGGACCTTAAATCCATTTCAGAAGGGAAATTCAGACCAGTGTCCTCTTCCATGAAATACACTCTCTTTTAACGCAAGAAGCATGCTCTTTTTTCAAGTGTCTCCAACAGAACAAGAAAACTGATCAAACCCAGAAAAAAGAAATGTGTTTCTGACTCATATGGAACATATCTAGTTCAACTCTGCTTATGAAACTGATACAAACAACAGCTCCAGTTAAATAAATGCTCTTTAGTTAATAGTGAGAAACGCGTTGGGTTTGTGAACTGTCAAAATTCATTTGAGCCCAAAATTGAGTGGTTTTAAAAGATATGACCTCTTGTTTGTAGGAAGACACAGATCCTGGACCTTAAATCCGTTTCAGAAGGGAAATTCAGACCAGTGTTCTCATCCATGAAACACACTCTGTTTTAACGCAAGAAGCATGCTGTTCTTTAAAGCATCTCCAATAAAGCAAGAAACATGAACAAGCCCAGAATAAAATATCTGTGTTTACAACTCATACAGACCATATCTAGTTCAACTCTGCTCATGAAACTGATACAAACCACAGCTCCTCTTACATAAATGCTCTTTAGTTAATTGTGAGAAACACGTTGGGTTCGTAAACTGTATAAATTCATTTGAGCCGCAAATTCACTGTGTTTACCACTAATGACCTCTTGAATGTAGAAAAACAGAGATCCTGTGGTTTAACTCCGTTTCTGAAGGAAAATTCAGACGAGTGTTCTCTTCCTTGAAACATTATCTGTTTTAACGCAAGAAGCATGCTCTTCTTTCAAGTGTCTCCAATAGAGCAAGAAACGTGAGCAAGCCCAGAAAAAAAGAAATGTGTTCCCTACTCATATGGAACATATCTAGTTCAACTCTGCTTATGAAACTGCTGCAAACCACAGCTGCTGTTAAATAAATGCTCTATACTTAATAGTGAGAAACGTGTTTGGTTGTGAGCTGTGTAATTCATTTGAGCCCAAAGATCAGTGTGTTTACCATAAAAGATCTGTTGCTTGTAGGAAGACACAGATACTGTGGTTTAACTCCATTTCATAATGGAAATTCAGACCTGTGTTCTCATCCATGAAACACTCTCTGTTTTAACACAAGAAGCACGCTCTTCTTTAAAGCATCTCCAATATGGCAAGAATCGTGAGCAAGCACAGAATGAAATAACTGTGTTTCCTACTCATAAGGACCATATCTAGTTCAACTCTGCTCATGAAACTGATAGAAACCATAGCTCCCCTTACATAAATGCTCGTTAGTTAATTGTGAGAAACACGTTGGTTTTTTGAACTGTGTAAATTCTTTTCAGCTTCAAATTCACTTGGTTTATCATAAATGACCTCTTGCTTGTAGGATGACACATATCCTGTGGTTTCACTCCATTTCTGAAGGAAATTCAGACCAGTGTCCTCTTCCATGAAACACACTGTTTTTTAACGCAAGAACCATGCTCTTCTTTCCAGGGTCTGCAATACCTCAAGAAACATGAGCAAGCCCCGAAAAAAGAACTGTGTTCACTACACATAGGCATCATATATAGTTCAACTCTGATTATGAAACTGATACAAACCACAGCTCCTGTTAAATAAATGCTCTTTAGTTAATAGTGAGAAACGCGATGGGTTTGTGTTCTGTGTAAATTCATTTGAGCCGCAAATTCACTGGGTTTACCAGAAATGACATCGTGCATGTAGGAAGACACAGATCCTGGACTTATATCCATTTCTGAAGGGAAATTCAGACCACTGTCCTCTTCCATGAAACACACTCTATTTTAACCCAAGAAGCATGCTCTTCTTTCCAGAGTCTCCATATCACCAAGAAACATGAGCAAGCGCGGAAAAAGAGAACCATGTTTCCTGCTCATACGGACCATTTCTAGTTCAACTCTGCTTCAAACTGATACAAACCATAGCTCCTGTTAAATAAATGCTCTTTAGGTTAATAGTGAGAAATGCGTTGGGTTTGTGAACTGTGAAAATTCATTTGAGCCCAAAATTGAGTGGTTTTACCAGATATGACCTCTTGTTTGTAGGAAGACACAGATCCTGGACCTTAAATCCGTTTCAGAAGGGAAATTCAGACCAGTGTTCTCAACCATGAAACACACTCTGTTTTAACGCAAGAAGCATGCTCTTCATTCAAGCGTCTACAATAGAGCAAGAAACATGAGCAAGCCCTGAAAAAAAGAACTGTGTTTCCAACTCATACAGACCATATCTAGTTCAACTCTGATCATGAAACTGATACAAACCACAGCTCCTCTTACATAAATGCTCTTTAGTTAATTGTGAGAAACGCATTGGGTTCGTAAACTGTGTAAATTTATTAGAGCCATAAATTCAGTGGGTTTACCATAAATGACCTGTTGCTAGTAGGAAGACACAATTCCTTTGGTTTAACTCCATTTCTGGAGGGAAATTCAGACCTGTGACCTCCTCCATGCAACACACTCCATTATAACGCAAGATTCATGATTTTCTTTCCAGTGTCTACAATACAGCAAGAAACATGAGCAAGCCCCGAATAAAAGAATGGTGTTTCATACTCATACAGACCATTTCTACTTCAACTCTGCTAATGAAACTGATATAAATCACAGCTCCTGTTAAATAAATGCTCTTTCGTTAATATTGAGAATCGCGATGGATTTGTGTTCTGTGTAAATTCATTTGAGCCGCATATTGACTGGGTTTACCAGAAATGACCTCTTGCTTGTAGGAAGACACAGATACTGTGGTTTGACTCTGTTTCTGAAGGGAAATTCAGACCAGTGTTCTCTTTCATGAAACACACTCGGTTTTAATGCAAGAAGCATGCTCTACTTTCCAACGTCTCCAATACAACAAGAAACATGAGCAAGCCCAGAATAAAAGTGCTGTGTTTCATACTCATACGGATCATATCTAGTTCATCTCTGCTTATTAAACTGATACAAACCACAGCACCTGTAAAATAAATGCTCTTTGTTAATTGTGAGAAACGCGTTGCAATTGTGAACAGTGTAAATTCATTTGAGCCTAAAATACAGTGGGTGTACCATTAATGACATCTTGCTTGTAGGAAGACACAGATCCTGGACCTTAAATCCATTTCAGAAGGTAAATTCAGACCAGTGTGGTCTTCCATGAAACACACTCTGTTTTAAGGCAAGAAGCATGCTCTTCTTTCCCGTTTCCCCAATACAAAAAGAAACATGAGGAAGCCCCGAAAAAAAGAACTGTATTTCCTACTCATAGGCATCATATCTAGTTCAACTCTGATTATGAAACTGATACAAACCACAGCTCCTCTTACATAAATGATCCTTAGCTAATAGTGAGAAACGCGTTGGGTTTGTGTTCTGTGTATATTCATTTGACCTACAAATTGACTGGGTTTACCAGAAATGACCCCTTGCTTGTAGGAAGACACAGATCCTGTGGTTTAACTCCGTTTCTGAAGGGAAATTCAGACCAGTGTTCTCTTCCATGAAACACACTCTATTTTAATGCAGGAAGCATGCTCTTCTGTCCAGGATATCCAATACAGCAGGAACATGAACAAGCCCAGAAAAAAGAACTGTGTTTCCTACTCATACGGACCATTTCTAGTTCAACTCTGCTTATGAAACTGATACAAACCACAGCTCCTCTTAAATAAATGCTCTGTAGTTAATAGTGAGAAACACATTGGGTTCGTGAGGTGAGTAAATTCATTTGAGCCCAAAATTCAGTGTGTTTACCATAAATGACCTCTTGATTAGAAAGACACAGTTCCTGTGGTTTAACTCCGTTTCTGTAGGGAAATTCAGATCAGTGTTCTCATCCATGAAACACGCTCTGTTTTACGCAAGAAGCATGATCTTCTTTCCAACGTCTCCAATACTGCAAGAAACATGAGCAAGCCCAGAAAAAATAACTGTGTTTTCTACTCATACGGACCATATCTAGTTCAACTCTGCTCATGAAACTGATACAAACCATAGCTCCCCTTACATAAATGCTCGTTAGTTAATTGTGAGAAACGCGTTGGTTTCTTGAACTGTGTAAATTCTTTTCAGCTACAAATTCACTTGGTTTAACATAAATGACCTCTTACTTGTAGGAAGACACATATCCTGTGGTTTCACTCCATTACTGAAGGAAATTCAAACTAGTGTCCTCTTCCATGAAACACACTCTGTTTTAACGCATGAACCATGCTCTTCTTTGCAGGATCTGCAATACAGCAAGAAACCTGACCAAGTCCCGAATAAATAACTGTGTTCCCTAAACATAGGAATCATATCTAGAGAAACTCTGATTATGAAACTGATACAAACCACAGCTCCTGTTAAATAAATTCTCTTTAGTTAATAGGGAGAAACACGTTGGGTTTATGTTCTGTGTAAAGTCATTTGAGGCACAAATTGACTCGTTTTACCAGAAATGACCTCGTGCATGTAAGAAGACACAGATCCTGGACCTTATATCCATTTCTCAAGGGAAATTCAGACCAGTGTCGTCTTCCATGAAACACACTCTATTTTAATGCAAGAAGCATGCTCTTGTTTCCAGAGTCTCCATATCACCAAGAAACATGAGCAAGCCCGGAAAAAGAGAACTGTGTTTCCTACTCAGACGGACCATTTCTAGTTCAACTCTGCTTCAAACTGATACAAACCACAGATCCTGTTAAATAAATGCTCTGTAGTTAATAGTGAGACACCCGTTGTGTTCGTGAGCTGTGTAAATTCATTTTAGCCCAAAGTTCAGTGAGATTACCATAAATGACCTCTTGCTTGAAGACAGACACAGATCCCGTGGTTTAACTGTATTTCTGAAGGGAAATTCAGACCAGTGTTCTCATCCATGAAACACACTCTGTTTTAACGCAAGAATCATGCTCTTTTTCCAAGCGTCTACAATAGAGCAAGAAATATGATCAAGCCCTGAAAAAAAGAACTGTGTTTCCAACTCATATAGACCATATCTAGTTCAACTCTGATCATGAAACTGATACAAACCAGAGCTCCTCTTACATAAATGCTCTTTAGTTAATTGTGAGAAACGCGTTGGGTTTGTAAACTGTGTGAATACATTAGAGCCGTAAATTCAGTGGGTTTACTATAAATGACCTCTTGCTAGTAGGAAGGCACAGATCCTTTGGTTTAACTGCATTTCTGAAGGGAAATTCAGACCAGTGTTCTCTTCCATGCAACACACTCCATTTTAACGCAAGACTCATGATCTTCTTTCCAGCGTCTATAATACAGCAAGAAACATGAGCAAGCCCCGAATAAAAGAATGGTGTTTCATGCTCATATGGACCATTTCTAGTTCAACTCTGCTTATGAAACTGATACAATCCACAGCCCTTTTAAATAAATGCTCTTTAGTTAATAGTGAGGAACACGTTGTGTTGTGAACTGTGTAAATTCATATGAGCCCAAAATTCAGTGGGTGTGCCAAAAATGACCTCTTGCTTCAAGGAAGACACAGATCATGGACCTTAAATCCATTTCAGAAGGGAAATTCAGACCTGTGTTCTCATCCATGAAACACACTTGGTTTTATGCAAGAAGCATGATCGTCTTTCCAGCGTCTCCAATACAGCAAGAAACATGAGCAAACCACGAATAAAAGAATGGTGTTTCATACTCATACGGACCATTTCTACTTCAACTATGCTAATGAAACTGGTACAAACCACAGCTCCTCTTAAATAAATGCTCTTTAGTTAATATTGAGAAACGCGTTGGTTTTTTGAACTGTGTAAATTCATTTGTGCCGCAAATTCACTGGGTTTACCAGAAATGACCTCTTGCTTGTAGAAAGACACAGATCCTGTGGTTTGACTCCGTTTCTGAAGGGAAATTCAGACCAGTGTTCTCTTTCATGAAACACACTCTGTTTTAATGCAAGAAGCATGCTCTACTTTCCACCGTCTCCAATACAGCAAGAAACATGAGCAAGCCCAGAATAAAAGAACTGTCTTTCCTACTCATACGGATCATATCTAGTTCAACTCTGCTAATGAAACTGATACAAACTACAGCTCATGTTATATAAATGCTCTTTAGTCAATAGTGAGAAATGCTTTGGGTTTATGTTCTGTGTAAATTCATTTGAGCCGCAAATTTACTGGGTTTACCAGAAATGACCTCTTGTTTGTAGGAAGACACAGATGCTGTGGTTTAACTCCGTTTCTGAAGGAAAATTCAGACCCGTGTTCACTTCCATGAAACACACTCTGTTTTAATGCAAGAAGCATGATCTTCTTTCCAGCGTCTCCAATACAGCAAGAAACATGATCAAGTCCGAATAAAATAATGGTGTTTCATACATATACAGACCATTTCTAGTTCAACTCTGCTTATGAAACTGATACAAACCATAGCACCTGTTACATAAATGCTCTTGAGTTAATAGTGAGAAACTCTTAGGGTTTGTGTTATGTGTAAATTAATATGAGACGCAAATTCACTGGGTTTACCAGAAATGAGCTCTTGCTTGTAGGAAGACACAGAACCTGGACCTTAAATCCATTTCAGAAGGGAAATTCAGACCTGTGCTCTCATCCATGAAACACACTCTGTTCTAAAGCAAGAAACATGCTCTTCTTTCCAGATTCTGCAATACAGCAAGAAACATGAGCAAACCAAGAAAAAAAGAACTGTGTTTCCTTCTCATACGGACCATATCTAGTTCAACTCTGCTCATGAAACTGATACAAACCACAGGTCCTCTTACATAAATGCTCTTTATTAATTGTGAGAAACGCGTTGGGTTTGTGAACAGTGTAAATTCATTTGAACCAAAAATTCAGTGGGTTTACCATAAATGACCTCTTGCTTATAGGAAGACACAGATCCTGTGGATTAACTCTGTTAGGGAAGGTAATTTCAGACCAGTGTTCTCATCCATGAAACACACTCTGTTTTAACGCAAGCGGAATGCTCTTCTTTCAAGGGTCTGCAATACAGCAAGAAATATGAGAAAGCCCCCAAAAAAGAACTGTGTTTCCTACTCATAGGCATCATATCTAGTTCAACTCTGATTATGAAACTGATACAAACCACAGCTCCTCTTAAATAAATGCTCTTTAGTTAATATTGAGAAACGCGTTGGTTTTTTGAACTGTGTAAATTCATTTGTGCCGCAAATTCACTGGGTTTACCAGAAATGACCTCTTGCTTGTAGAAAGACACAGATCCTGTGGTTTGACTACGTTTCTGAAGGGAAATTCAGACCAGTGTCCTCTTCCATGAAACACACTCTGTTTTAAGGCAAGAAGCATGCTCTTCTTTCCAGTTTCCCCAATACAGAAAGAAACATGAGTAAGCCCTGTAAAAAAGAACTGTATTTCCTACTCATAGGCATCATATCTAGTTCAACTCTGATTATGAAACTGATACAAACCACAGCTATTGTTAAATAAAGGCACTTTAGTTAATAGTGAGAAAGGCATTGGGTTTGTGTTCTGTGTATATTCATTTGACCCGCAAATTGACTGGGTTTACCAGAAATGACCCCTGGCTTGTAGGAAGACACAGATCCTGTGGTTTAACTCCGTTTCTGAAGGGAAATTCAGACCAGTGTTCTCATCCATGAAACACACTCTGTTGTAACTCAAGAAGCATGCTCTTCTTTCCAGAGTCTCCAATACATCAAGAAACATGACCAAGTCCAGAAAAAAAGAACTGTGTTTCCTACTCATACCGACCATATCTAGTTCAACTCTACTCATGAAACTCATACAAACCACAGCTCCTCTTACATAAATGCTCTTTACTTAATTGTGATAAACGCGTTGAGTTCATGAACTGTGTAATTTCATTTGAGCCACCAATTCACTGGGTTTACCAGAAATGACCTCTTGCTTGTAGGAAGACACAGATCTTGTGGTGTAATTCTGTTTCTGAAGGGAAATTCATAACAGTGTTCTCTTCCATGAAACACAGTCTGTTTTATCACAAGAAGCATGGTCTTCTTTCCAGCGTCTCCAATACAGCAAGAAACATGAGTAAGCCCACAATAAAAGAATTGTGTTTCCTACTCATACGGATCATATCTAGTTCAACTGTGCTTATGAAACTGATACAAAACACAGCTCATGTTAAATAAATGCTCTTTAGGTAATAGTAAGAAACGCGTTGGGTTTGTGAACTGTGTAAATTCATTTGAGCCCAAAATTCAGTGGGTTTACCAGAAATGACCTCTTGCTTGTAGGAAGACAGAGGTCCCGTGGTTTAACTCCGTTTCTGAATGGTAATTCAGACGGGTGTTCTCTTCCATGAAACTCACTCTGTTTTAACGCAAGAAGCATGCTCTTCTTTCCGGAGTCTCCAATACAGCACAAAATATGAGAAATTCCAGAAATAAAGAACTGTGTTTCCTACTCATATGGACCATATCTAGTTCATCTCTGCTTATGAAACTGATACAAACCACAGCTCCTGTTAAATAAATACTCTTTGTTAATTGAGAGAAACGCGTTGGGATTGTGAACTGTGTAAAATCATTTGAGCCCAAAATACATTGGGTATACCATAAATGACCTCTTGCTTGTAGGAAGACACAGATCCTGGAACTTAAATCCATTTCAGAATGGAATTTCAGGCCATTGTCGTTTTCCATGAAACACACTCTTTTTTAAGGCAAGACGCATGCTCTTCTTTCCAGTTTCCCCAATACAGAAAGAAACATGAGCAAGCCCCGAAAATGAGAACTGTATTTCCTACTCATAGGCATCATATCTAGTTCAACTCTGATTATGAAACTGATACAAACTACAGTTCCTGTTAAATAAATGCTCTTTAGTTAATTTTGAGAAACGTGTTTGGTTTGTGAACTTTGTAAATTCATTTGAGCCCAAAATTCAGTGTGTTTTCCAGAAATGACTTCTTGTTTGTGGGAAGATACAGATCCTTTGGTTTAACTCCATTTCTGAACGCAAATTCAGAACATTATTCTCTTCCATGAAACACAGTCTGTTTTAAGTCATGAAGTATGCTCTTCTTTCCAGTTTTACCAATACAGCAAGAAACATGAGTAAGCCCAGAATAAAAGAACTGTGGTTCCTACTCATACGGATCATATCTAGTTCAACTGTGATTATGAAACTGATACAAAACACAGCTCATGTTAAATAAATGCTCTTTAGTTTATAGTGAGAAACGCGTTGGGTTTTTGAACTGTGTAAAATAATTTGAGCCCAAAATTCAGTGATTTTACCAGAAATGACCTCTTGCTTGTAGGAAGACAGAGATCCCATGGTTTAACTCCGTTTCTGAATGGAAATTCAGACGGGTGTTCTCTTCCATGAAACACACTCTGTTTTAACGAAAGAAGCATGCTCTTCTTTCAAGCGTCTCCAATAGACCAAGAAATCTGATCAAGCCTAGAAAAAAAGAAGTGTGTTTCCTACTCATATGGAACATATCTAGTTCAACTCTGCTTATGAAACTAATACAAACACCAGCTCCTGTTAAATAAAAGCTCTTTAGTTAATAGTGAGAAACGCATTGGGTTTGTGAACTGTATAAATTGATTTGAGCTGCAAATTGACTGGGTTTACCAGAAATGACATCTTGCTTGTAGAAAGACACAGATCCTGGACCTTAAATCCATTTCAGAAGGGAAATTCAGACCAGTGTCCTCTTCCATGAAAAACACTGTGTTTTGACACAAGAAGCATGCTCTTCTTTTCAGTGTCTCCAATACAGCAAGAAATATGAGCAAGCCCCGAAAAAATAACTGTGTTTCCTACTCATTGGCATCATATCTATATCAGCTCTGATTATGGAACTGATACAAACCACAGCTCCTTTTAAATAAATGCACTTTAGTCAATAGTGAGTAAAGCGTTGGGTTTGTGTTCTGTGTAAAATCATTTGAGCCGCAAATTGACTGGGTTTACCAGAAATGACCTGTTGCTTGTAGGAAGACTCAGATCCTGGACCTTAAATCCATTTCAGAAGGGAAATTCAGACCAGTGTCCTCTTCCATGAAACACACTCTGTTTTAACGGAAGAAGCATGCTCTTCTTTCCAGTATCTCCAATACAGCAAAAAAGATGAGCAAGCCCCGAATAAAAGTACTGTGTTTTCCACTCATACGGACCATATCTACGTCAACTCTGCTCATGAAACTGATACAAACTACAGCTCCTCTTACATAAATGCTCTTTATTTAATAGTGAGAAACGCATTGGGTTTGTGAACTTTGTAAATTAATTTGAGCCTAAAATTTAGTGTGTATACCAGAAATGACCTCTTGTTTGTAGGAAGACACAGATCCTGTGGTTTGACTCCGTTTCCTAAGGAAAATTCAGACCAGTTTTCTCTTCCATGAAACACACTCTGTTTTAATGCAAGAAGCATGCTCTACTTTCCACCGTCTCCAATACAGCAAGAAACATGAGCAAGCCCAGAATAAAAATACTGTGTTTCCTACTCAAACGGATCATATCTAGTTCAACTCTGCATATGAAACTGATACAAACCACAGCTCCGGTTACATAAATGCTCTTTATTTATTAGTGAGATACTCTTTGTTTTTGTGTTCTGTGTAAATTCATTTGAACCACAAATTCCATGGGTTTACCAGCAATGACCTCTTGCTTGTAGGAAGACACAGATCCTGGACCTTAAATCCATTTCAGAAGGGAAATTCAGACCAGTGTTCTCATCCATGAAACACACTATGTTTTAACGCAAGAAGCATGCTCTTCTTTCCAGCGTCTCCAATACAGCAAGAAACATGAGCAAGCCCCGAATAAAGAAGAGTGTTTCCTACGCATACGGATCATATCTAGTTCAACGCTGCTTATGAAACTGATACAAACCACAGCTCATGTTAAATAAATGCTCTTTAGTTAATAGTGAGAAACGCTTTGGGTTTGTGTTCTGTTTAAATTGATTTGAGCCACAATTTCACTGGGTATACCAGAAATGACCTCTTGCTTGTAGCAAGACAGAGATCCTGTGGTTTGACTCAGTTTCTGAAGGGAAATTCAGACTTGTCTTATCATCCATGAAACACACTTTGTTTAACGCAATAAGCATGCACTTCTTTCCAGCTTCTGCAATATAGCAAGTAACATGAGCAAACCCAGAAAAAAAGTAATGTGTTTCCTACTCATATGGAACATATTTAGTTCAACTCTGATTCTGAAACTGATGCAAACCACGGCACCTGTTAAATAATTGCTTTTTAGTTAATAGTGAGAAACGCTTTGGGTTTGTGTTCTGTGTAAATTCATTAGAGCCGCAAATTCACTAGGTATACTAGAACAGACCTCTTGCTTGTAGGAAGACACAGATCCTGGACCTTAAATCCATTTCAGAAGGGAAATTCAGACCTGTGTTCTCATCCATGAAACACACTCAGTTTAAACGCAAGAAACATGCTCTTCTTTCCAGAGTCTCCAATACAGCAAGAAACATGAGCAAGCCAAGAAAAAAAGAACTGTGTTTCCTACTCATACGGACCATATCTAGTTCAACTCTGCTCATGAAACTGATACAAACCACAGCTCCCCTTACATAAATGCTCTGTAGTTAATTGTGAGAAACGTGTTGGGTTTGTGAACAGTGTAAATTCATTTGAACCACAATTTCACCGGGTTTACCAGAAATGACCTCTTGCTTGTAGGAAGACAAAGGTCCTGTGGTTTAACTCTGTTACTGAAGGGAATTTCAGACCACTGTCCTCATCCATGAAACACACCCTATTTACGCAAGAAGCATGATCTTTTTTCCAGCATCTCCAATACAGCAAGAAAAATGTGCAAGCCCCGAATAAGAGAATGGTGTTTCATACTCATACGGACCATTTCTAGTTCAACTCTACTTATGAAACTGATACAAAACACAGCTCCTGTTAAATAAATGCTCTTTAGTTAATAGTGAGAAACGCGTTGGGTTTTTGAACTGTGTAAATTCATTTGTGCCGCAAATTCACTGGGTTTAACAGAAATGACCTCTTACTTGTAGGAAAACACAGATCCTGTTGTTTGACTCCGTTTCTGAAGGGAAATTCAGACCAGTGTTCAATTCCATGACACACACTCTGTTTTAATGCAAGAAACATGCTCTACTTTCCACCGTCTCCAATACAGCCAGAAACATGAGCAAGCCCGAATAAAATAATGGTGTTTCATACGCATATGGACCATATCTAGTTGAACTCTGATCATGAAACTGATACAAACCACAGCTCCTCTTACAAAAATGCCCTTTAGTAAATTGTGAGAAATGCGTTGGGTTTGTGAACAGTGTAAATTCATTTGAATCACAAATTCACTGGGTTTACCAGAAATGACCTCTTGCTTGTAGGAAGACACAGGTCCTGTGGTTTAACTCCATTACTGAAGGGAATTTCAGACCAGTGTTCTTATCCATGAAACACACGCTGTTTTAACGCAAGAAGCATGCTCTTCTTTCCAGCGTCTCCAATACAGCAAAAAACATGAGCAAGCCCCGAATAAAAGAAGTGTGTTTCCTACACATACAGATCATATCTAGTTCAACGCTGCTTATGAAACTGATACAAACCACAGCTCATGTTAATTAAATGCTCTTTAGTTAATAGTGAGAAACACTTTGTGTTTTTGCTTTGTGTAAATTCATTTGAGCCGCAAATTCACTGGGTTTACCAGAACAGACCCCTTGCTTGTAGGAAGACACAGATCCTGGACCTTAAATCCATTTCAGAAGGGAAATTCAGACCCGTGTTCTCATCCATGAAACACACTATGTTCTACTGCAAGAAACATGCTCATTTTCAAGCGTCTGCAGTACAGCAATAAGTATGAGCAAGCCCAGAAAAAAAGAACTGTGTTTCCTAATCTTACAGACCATATCTAGTTCCACTATGCTCATGAAACTGATACAAACTATAGCTCCTCTTACATAAATGCTCTTTAGTTCATTGTGAGAAACGCGTTGGTTTCTTGAACTGTGTAAATTCTTTTCAGCTGCAAATTCCCTGGGTTTATCAGAAATGACCTCTTGCTTGTAGGAAGACACATATCCTGTGGTTTCACTCCGTTTCTGAAGGGAAATTCAGACCAGTGTCCTCTTCCATGAAGCACACTCTGTTTTAACGCAAGAAGTATGCTCTTCTTTCCAGGGTCTGGAATACAGCAAGAAACATGAGCTAGCCCCCAAAAAAGAACTGTTTTTCCTACTGATTGGCATCATATCTAGTTCAACTCTTATAATTAAACTGAAACAAACTACAGCTCCTGTTAAATAGATGCTCTTTAGTTAATAGTGAGAAACGCGTTGAGTGTGTGTTCTGTGACCTTGTATGAAGTCACAGATCCTGTGGTTTAACTAAGTTTCTGAAGGGAAATTCAGACCTGTGTTCTCATCCATGAAACACACTCTGTTTTAACGCAAGAAGAATTCTCTTCTTTCATTGACCCAATACAGCACAAAATATGAGAAACCCCAGAAAAAAAGAAATGTGTTTCCTACTAATAGGGAACCTATCTAGTTCAACTCTGCTTGTGAAACTGATGCAAACCACAGCACCTGTTAAATAAATGCTTTTTACTTAATAGTAAGAAACGCGTTGGGTTTGTGAACTGTGTAAATTCATTTGAGCCCAAAATTCACTGTGTTTGCCAGAAATGACATTTTGATTGTAGGAAGACACAGGTCCTGGACCTTAAATACATTTCAGAAGGAAAATTCAGACCTTTGTTCTCATCTATGAAACACACTCTGTTTTATTTCAAAAAGCATGCTCTTCTTTCCAGCTTCTCCAATACAGAAAGAAACAAGAGCAAGCCCAGAATAAAAGAACTGTGTTTCCTACTCATACGGACCATATCTAGTTCAACTCTACTTATGAAACTGATACTAACCACAGCTCCTGTTAAATAAATGCTCTTTAGTTAATAGTGAGAAACGCGTTGGGTTTGTGAACTGTGTAAATTCATTTGAACCACAAATACAGTGGGTTTACCAGAAATGACCTCTTGCTTGTAGGAAGACACAGATCCTGGGGTTTTACTCCGTTTCAGAAGGGAAATTAAGACCAGTGTTCTCTTCCATGACACACTATGTTTTAATGCAAGAAGCATGCTCTACGATCCACCGTCTCCAATAAAGCAAGAAACATGAGCAAGGACAGAATAAAAATACTGTGTTTCCTACTCATACGGATCATATCTAGTTCAACTCTGCTTATGAAACTGATACAAACCACAGCTCCGGTTACATAAATGAGCTTTAGTTAATAGTGAGATACTCTTTTGGTTTGTGTTCTGTGTAAATTCATTTGAGACGCAAATTTAATGTGTTTACCAGAAATGACCTCTTGCTTGTAGGAAGACACAGATCCTGGACCTTCAATCCATTTCAGAAGGGAAATTCAGACCAGTGTTCTCATCCATGAAACACACTATGTTTTAATGCAAGAAGTATGCTCTTCTTTCCAGCGTCTCCAATACAGCAAGAAACATGAGCAAGCCCCGAATAAAGAAGAGTGTTTCCTACGCATATGGATCATATCTAGTTCAACGCTGCTTATGAAACTGATACAATCCACAGCTCATGGTTAAAAAATGCTTTTTAGTTAATAGTGAGAAACGCTTTGGGTTTGTGTTCTATGTAAATTCATTAGAGCAGCAAATTCACTGGGTATACCAGAACAGACCTCTTGCTTGTAGGAAGACACAGATCCTGGACCTTAAATCCATTTCAGAAGGGAAATTCAGACCTGTGTTCTCATCCATGAAACACATTCAGTTTAAACGCAAGAAACATGCTCTTCTTTCCAGAGTCTCCAATACAGCAAGAAACATGAGCAAGCCAAGAAAGAAAGAACTGTGTTTCCTACTCATACGGACCATATCTAGTTCAACTCTGCTCATGAAACTGATACAAACCACAGCTCCCCTTACATAAATGCTCTGTAGTTAATTGTGAGAAACGTGTTGGGTTTGTGAACAGTGTAAATTCATTTGAACCACAATTTCACCGGGTTTACCAGAAATGACCTCTTGTTGTAGGAAGACAAAGGTCCTGTGGTTTAACTGCGTTACTGAAGGGAATTTCAGACCACTGTCCTCATCCATTTAACACACCCTATTTACGCAAGAAGCATGATCTTTTTTCCAGCATCTCCAATACAGAAAGAAAAATGTGCAAGCCCCGAATATAGAATGGTGTTTCATACTCATACGGACCATTTCTAGTTCAACTCTACTTCTGACACTGATACAAACCACAGCTCATGTTAAATAAATGCTCTTTAGTTAACAGTGAGAAACGCGTTGGGTTTTTGAACTGTGTAAATTCATTTGTGCCGCAAATTCACTGGGTTTAACAGAAATGACCTCTTACTTGTAGGAAAACACAGATCCTGTGGTTTGACTCCATTTCTGAAGGGAAATTCAGACCAGTGTTCTCTTCCATGACACACACTCTGTTTTAATGCAAGAAACATGCTCTACTTTCCACCGTCTCCAATACAGCCAGAAACATGAGCAAGCTCGAATAAAATAATGGTGTTTCATACTCATATGGACCATATCTAGTTCAATTCTGCTCATGAAACTGATACAAACCACAGCTCCTCTTACATAAATGCTCTTTAGTAAATTGTGAGAAATGCGTTGGGATAGTGAACAGTGTAAATTCACTCATACAGACCACACCTCCTCTTACATACATGCTCTTTAGTTAATAGTGAGAATAGCGTTGGGTTTGTGAACTGCGAAAAATCATTTCAGCCCAAAATTCACTGGGTTTACCAGAACTGAACTCATGCTTGTAGGAAGACACAGATCCTGGGGTTTAACTCCATTACTGAAGGGAAATTTAGACCAGAATTCTCATCGCTGAAAAACACTCTGTTTTAAGGCATGAACCATCCTTTCTTTCCAGGTTCTCCAATACAGAAAGAACCATGAGCATGCAAAGGAAAAAAGAACTGTGTTTCCTACTCATACGGACCATATGTAGTCCAACTCTGCTTATGAAACTGATACATACCACAGCTCCTCTTACATAAATGCTCTTTAGTTAATAGTGATAGTCGCGTTGGGTTCCAGAACTGTGTAAAATCCTTGGAGCAGAAAATTCACTTGGTTTACCAGAAATGAACTCTTGCTTGCAGGAAGAAACAGATCATGGGGTTTAACTCCGTTTCTGAAGGGAAATTTAGTCCAGAGTTCTCATCCATGAAACACACTCTGTTTTAATGCAAGAAGCAAGCTCACCTTTCCAGCGTCACCAATACAGCAAGAACCATGAGCATGCCAAAAAATCAAAAACTGTGTTTCTTACTCATACAGACAATATGTATTTCAACTCTGCTCATGAAACTGATACAAACCACAGCTCCTCTTTCAGAAATGCTCTTTAGTTAACAGTGAAAATCGCGTTGGATTCGCTAACTGTGGAAAATCATTTGAGTCCATAATTCACTGAGTTAACCATAAATGAACTCTTGCTTGTAGGAAGACACAGATCCTGAGGTTTAACTCCATTTCTGAAGGGAAATTCACACCGATATCTCATCCCTGAAACACTCTGTTTCAAAGCAAGAAGCAAGCTCTTCTTTCCAGAGTCTAAAATACAGCAAGAACCATGAGCATGCCCTGACTAAAAGAACTGTGTTTCTCACTCATACGGACCATATGTAGTTCAACTCTGCTTATGAAACTGATACAAACCATAGCTCCTCTTACATAAATGCTCTTTAGTTAATAGTGAGAATCATGTTGGGTTCGTGAACTGCGAAAAATCATTGGAGCCCAAAATACACTGGGTTTACAAGAAATGAACTCTTGCTTGTAGGAAGACACTGATCCAGGGGGTTAACTTCGTTTCTGAAGGCAAATTGAGAACAGAGTTCTCATCCCTGAAAAATACTGTGTTTTAAGGCAAGAATCATCCTATTCTTTCCAGCATCTCCAATATAGTAAGAAACATGAGAATGCCCAGAAAAGAAAGAACTGTGTTTCCTACTCATACAGACCATATGTACTTCAACTCTGCTTATGAAACTGATACAGACCACACCTCATCTTACATAAATGCTGTTTAGTTAATAGTGAGAATAGTGTTGGATTCGTGAACTGGAAAAATCATTTGGGCCCAACATTCACCAGGTTTACCACAACTGAACTCTTGCTTGTAGGAAGACACATATCCTGGGGATTAACTCCGTTTCTGAAGAGAAATTCAGACGAGAGTACTCATCCCTGAAACACACTCTGTTTTAACGCAAGAAGCAACCTCTTCTTTCCAGAGTCTAAAATACAGCAAGAACCATGAGCATGCCCTGAAAAAAAGAACTGTGTTTCCTACTCATACGGACCATATGTAGTCCAACTCTGCTTATGAAACTGATATAAACCACAGCTCCTCTTACATAAATGCTCTTTAGTTAATAGTGAGAATCATGTTGGGTTCGTGAACTGTGTAAAATCATTTCAGCCCAAAATTCCCTTGGTTTACCAGAAATGAACCCTTGCTTGTAGGAAGACACAGATCCTGGGGTTTAACTCCGTTTATGAAGGGAAATTCACACCAGAGATCTCAGCCTGAAACACACTATGTTTTAACACAAGAAGCAAGCTCTTCTTTACAGATTCTAAAATACAGCAAGAACCATGAGCATGCCCTGACTAAAAGAACTGTGTTTCTCACTCTTACGGACCAGATGTTGTTCAACTCTGCTTATGAAACTGATACAAACCACAGCTCCTCTTACATAAATGCTCTTTAGTTAATAGTGAGAATCACTGTGGGTTCGTGAACTGCGAAAAATCATTTGAGCCCAAAATTCACTGGGTTTACCAGAAATGAACTCTTGCTTGTAGGATGACCCAGATTCTGGGGTTTAACTCCGTTTCTGAATGGAAATTAAGACCAGAGTTCTCATCCCTGAAACAAAATCTGTTTTAACAAAGAAGCAAGCTCTTCTTTCCAGATTATAAAATACAGCAAGTACCATGAGCATGTCCTGAAAAGAAGAACTGTGTTTCCTATTCATACGGACCATATGTAGTTCTACTCTGCTTATGAAACTGATACAGACCACACCTCCTCTTACATAAATCCCCTTTAGTTAATAGTGTGAATCGCGTTGGGTTTGTGAACTGCGAAAAATCATTTGAGCCCAAAATTCACTGGATTTACCTGAAATCAACTCTTGCTTGTAGGAAGACACAGATCTGGGGTTTAACTCCATTTCTCAAGGGAAATTCAGACCAGAGTTCTCATCCCTGAAACACACTCTGTTTTAAAGAAGAAGCAAGCTCTTCTTTCCAGAGTATAAAATACAGCAAGTACCAGGAGATTGGCCTGAAAAAAAGAATTGTGTTTCCTATTCATACGGACCATATGTAGTCCAACTCTGCTTATGAAACTGATACAGACCACAGCTCCCCTTACATAAATGCACTTTAGTTAATAGTGATAATCGAGTTGGGTTCTAGGACTGTATAAAATCATTTTAGAGGCAAATTCACTTGGTTTACCAGAAATGAAATCTTGCTGGTAGGCAGACACAGATCATGGGGTTTAACTACGTTTCTGAAGGTAAATTCAGACCAGAGTTCTCATCCTTGAAAAACACTCTGCTTTAAAGCAAGAAGCATGAGCATGGCCTGAAAAAAAGAACTGTGTTTCCTTTTCATACATACCATATGTCGTTCAACTCTGCTTATGAAACTGATACAAACTACAGCTCCTCTTACATAAATGCTCTTTAGTTAATAGTGATAATTGCGTTGGTTTCGTGAACTGCGAAATATCATTTGAGCCCAAAATTCACGGGGTTAACCAGAAATGAACTCTCACTTGTAGGAAGACACAGATCCTGGGGTTTAACTCCGTTTCTGAATGGAAATTCAGACCAGAGTTCTCATCCCTGAAACACAATCTGTTTTAACGAAGAAGCAAGCTCGTCTTTCCAGATTATAAAATACAGCAAGTACCATGAGCATGTCCTGGAAAAAAGAACTGTGTTTCCTATTCATACGGACCATATGTAGTTCAACTCTGCTTATGAAACTGATACAGACCACACCTCCTCTTACATAAATCCTCTTAAGTTAATAGTGAGAATCGCGTTGGGTTCATGAACTGCGAAAAATAATTTGAGCCCAAAATTCACTGGATTTAGCTGAAAACAACTCTTGCTTGTAGGAAGACACAGATCTGGGGTTTAACTCCGTATCTGAAGGGAAATTCAGACCAGAGTTCTCATCCCTGAAACACACTCTGTTTTAAAGAAGAAGCAAGCTCTTCTTTCCAGAGTATAAAATACAGCAAGTACCATGAGAATGGCCTGAAAAAAAGAACTGTGTTTCCTATTCATACGGACCATATGTAGTCCAACTCTGCTTATGAAACTGATACAGACCACCGCTCCCCTTACATAAATGCTCTTTAGTTAATAGTGATAATCGAGTTGGGTTCTAGGACTGTGTAAATCATTTTAGAGGAAAATTCACTTGGTTTACCAGAAATGAACTCTTGCTGGTAGGAAGACACAGTTCATGGGGTTTAACTCTGTTTCTGAAGTGAAATTCAGACCAGAGTTCTCATCCTTGAAACACAATCTGCTTTAAAGCAAGAAGCATGAGCATGGCCTGAAAAAAAGTACTGTGTTTCCTTTTCATACATACCATATGTACTTCATCTCTGCTTATAAAACTGATACAGACCACACCTCCTCTTACATAAATGCTCTTTAGTTAACAGTGAGAATAGTGTTGGGGTCGTGAACTGCAAAAAATCATTTGAGCCCAAAATTCACTGGGTTTACCAGTACTGAACTCTTGCTTGTAGGAAGACACAAATCCTGGGGTTTAAATCCGTTTCTGAAGGGAAATTGAGACCAGAATTCTCATCCCAGAAAAACACTCTTTTTTAAGGCATGAATCATCCTCTTCTTTCCAGGGTCTCCAATACAGTAAGATCCATGAACTTACAAAAAAAAAAAAGAACTATGTTTCCTACTCATACGGACCATATGTACTCCAACTATGATTATGAAACTGATACAGAACACAGCTCCTCTTACATAAATGCTCTTTAGTTAATAGTGATAATCGCGTTGCGTTCTAGAACTGTGTAAAATCATTTGAGCCGAAAATTCACTTGGTTTAACATAAATGAACTCTTGCTTGTAGGAAGACACAGATCCTGTGGTTTAACTCCATTTCTGAAGGGAAATTCAGAGCAGTGTTCTCATCCATGAAACACAGTCTGTTTTAAAGCAAGAAGCAAGATCTTCTTTCGAGCGTCTCTAATACTGCAGGAACCATGAGCATGCCCAGAAAAAAAGAACTGTATTTCCTACTCATATGGACCATATATAGTTCACTTCTACTTATGAAAATGATACTAACCACAGCTCCACTTACATCAATGCTCTTTAGTTAATACTGAGAATCGCGTTGGGTTCTTGAACTGTGTAAAATCATTTCAGCCCAAAATTCCCTTGGTTTACCAGAAATGAACTCTTGCTTGTAGGAAGACACAGATCATGGGGTTTAACTCCGTTTCTGAAGGGAAATTCAGAGCAGTGTTCGCATCCATGGAAAATACTCTGTTTTAACGCAAGAAGCATGCTCTTCTTTCCAGCCTCTCGAATAGAGCAAGAACCTTGAGCATGCCCAGAAAAAAAGAACTGTGTTTCCTACCCATACAGACCATACGTAGTTCAACTCTGCTTATGGAACTGATACAAACCACAGCTCCACTTACATAAATGCTCTTTATTTAATAGTGAAAATCCCGTTGGGTTCGTGAACTGTGTTAAATCATTTGAGCCCAACATTCTCTTGGTTTACCAGAAATGAACTCTTGCTTGTAGGGTGACACAGATCCTGGCATTTCACTCCGTGTCTGAAGGGAAATCCAGAGCAGTGTTCTCATCCATGAAACACACTCTGTTTTAACACAAGAAGCAAGGTCTTCTTTCCAGCATCTCTAATTTAGCAAGAACCATGAGCATGCCCAGAAAACAAGAACTGTGTTTCCTACTCATACGGACCATATGTAGTTCTACTCTGCTTATGAAACTGATACAGACCTCATCTCCTCTTACATAAATGCTCTTTAGTTAATAGTGAGAATAGAGTTGGGTTCATGAACTGCAAAAAATCATTTGAGCCCAAAATTCACTGGGTTTACCAGAACTGAACTCTTGCTTATAGGAAGACGCAGATCCTGGGGATTAACTCCGTTTCTGAAGGGAAATTCAGACCAGAATTCTCATCCCTGAAAAACACTCTGTTTTAAGGCATGAATCATCCTCTTCTCTCAAGGTTTTCCAATACAGTAAGATCCATGAACATGCCAAGAAAAAAAGAACTAAGTTTCCTACTCATACTGACCATATGTAGTGCAACTCTGATTATGAAACTGATAAAAACCACAGCTCCACTTACATAAATTCTCTTTAGTTAATAGTGAGAATCGCGTTGTGTTCGTGAACTCCGAAAAATAATTTGACCCCAAAATTAAGTGGGTTAACCAGAAATGAACTCTTGCTTGTAGGAAGACACAGATCCTGGGGTTTAACTCCATTTCTGAAGGGAAATTCAGATCATTGTTCTCATCCCTGAAGCACACTCTGCTTTAACGCAAGAAGGAAGCTCTTCTTTCCAGAGTCTAAAATACAGAAAGAACCATGAGCATGGCCTGAAAAAAAGAACTGTGTTTACTATTTATACGGACCATATGTAGTTCAACTCTGCTTATCAAACTCATACAGACCACACCTCCTCTTACATACATGCTCTTTAGTTAATAGTGAGAATAGCGTTGGGTTTGTGAACTGTGAAAAATCATTTGAGCCCAAAATTCACTGGGTTTACCAGAACTGAACTCGTGCATGTAGGAAGACACAGATCCTGGGGTTTAACTCCATTTCTGAAGGGAAATTTAGACCAGAATTCTCATCGCTGAAAAACACTCTGTTTTAAGGCATGAATCATCCTCTTCTTTCCAGGTTCTCCAATACAGAAAGAACCATGAGCATGCAAAGAAAAAAAGAACTGTGTTTCCTACTCATACGGACCATATGTAGTCCAACTCTGCTTATGAATCTGATACAGACCACAGCTCCTCTTACATAAATGCTCTTTAGTTAATAGCGATAGTCGCGTTGGGTTCCAGAACTGTGTAAAATCCTTTGAGCAGAAAATTCACTTGGTTTACCAGAAATGAACTCTTGTTTGTAGGAAGAAACAGATCATGGGGTTTAACTCCGTTTCTGAAGGGAAATTCAGACCAGAGTTCTTTTTTAATGCAAGAAGCAAGCTCTCCTTTCCAGCGTCACAAATACAGCAAGAAACAAGCATGCCCTGAAACACACTCTGTTTTAACGAAGAAGCAAGTCTTCTTTCCAGAATCTAGAATAAAGCAAGAACCATGAGCATGCCCTGAGAAAAAGAACTGTGTTTCCTACTCATACGGACCATATGTATTCCAACTCTGATTATGAAACTGATACAGACCACAGCTACTCTTACATAAATGCTCTTTAGTTAATAGTGATAATCGCGTTGTATTCTAGAACTGTGTAAATTCATTTGAGCCGAAAATTCAATTGGTTTACCAGAAATAAACTCTTGCTGGTAGGAAGACACAGATCATGGGGTTGAAATCCGTTTCTGAAGGGAAATTCAGACCAGAGTTCTCATCCATGAAACACACTCTGTTTTATTGCAAGAAGCAAGCTCTTCTTTCCAGGTTCACCAATACAGCAAGAACCATGTAACTCCCAGAAAAAAAGAACTGTGTTTATTACTAATACAAACCATATGTAGTTCAACTCTGCTTATGAAACTGATTCAAACCACAGCTCCTCTTACATAAATGCTCTTTAGTTAATAGTGAGAAATGCGTTGGGTTCGTGAACAGCGAAAAACCTTTTGAGCCCCAAATTCACTGAGTTAACCATAAATGAACTCTTGCTTGTAGGAAGACTCAGATCCTGAGGTTTAACTCCGTTTCTGAAGGGAAATTCACACCAGAGATCTGATCCCTGAAACACACTCTGTTTCAACTCAAGAAGCAAGCTCTTCTTTCCAGAGTCTAAAATACAGTAAGAACCATGAGCATGCCAAGAAAAAAAGAACTGTGTTTCCTACTCATACGGACCATATGTAGTTCAACTCTGCTTATGAAACTGATACAGACCACAGCTCCTCTTACATAAATGCTCTTTAGTTAATAGTGATAGTCACGTTGGGTTCCAAAACTGTGTAAAATCCTTTGAGCAGAAAATTCACTTTGTTTATCAGAAATGAACTCTTGCTTGGAGGAAGACACATATCGTGGCGTTTAACTCCGTTTCTGAAGGGAAATTCAGACCAGAGTTCTCATCCATGAAATACTCTGTTTTAATGCAAGAAGCAATCTCTTCTTTCCAGCATCACCAATACAGCAAGAACCATGAGCATGCCCAGACAAAAAGAACTGTGTTTCTTACTCATACGGACAATATGTATTTCAACTCTGCTCATGAAACTGATACAAACCACAGCTCCTCTTACATAAATACTCTTTAGTTGACAGTGAGAATCGCGTTCGGTTCGCTAACTGCGAAAAATCATTTGAGCGCAAAATTCACTGGGTTAACCAGAAATGAACTCTTGCTTGTAGGAAGACAAACATCCCGGTGTTTAACTCCGTTACTGAAGGGTAATTCAGACCAGAATACTCATCGCTGAAAAACACTCTGTTTTAAGGCATGAATCATCCTCTTCTTTCCAGGGTCTCCAATACAGTAAGAACCATGAGCATGCCAAGAAAAAAATATCTGTGTTTCCAATTCATACGTTCCATATGTAGTACAACTCTGATTATGAAACTCATACAGACCACAGCTCCTCTTACATAAATGCTCTTTAGTTAGTAGTGATAATCGCGTTGGGTTCTAGAACTGTGTAAAGTCATTTGAGCCAAATTCACTTGGTTTACCAGAAATGAACTCTTGCTTTAAAAAGACACAGATTATGGGGTTTAACACCGATTCTGAAGGGAATTCAGACCAGATTTCTTATTGATGCAACACGCCCTATTTTGATGCAAGAAGCAAGCTCTTCTTTCCAGCGTTTCAAATATAGCAAGAACCATGAGCATGCCCTGAAAAAATGAACTCTGTTTCCTACTCATACGGACCACATGCAGTTCAACTCTGCTTATGAAACTGATACAAACCACAGCTCCTCTTACATAAATGCTCTTTAGTTAATAGTGAGAATCATGTTGGGTTCATGACCTGCGAAAAATCATTTGAGCACAAAATACACTGGGTTTACAAGAAATGATCTCTTACTTGTAGGAAGACACAGATCCTGGGGTGTAACTCCCTTTCTAAAGGCAAATTCAGACCAGAGTTCTCATCCATGAAAAACACTGTGTTTTAAGGCAAGAATCATCCTCTCCTTTCCAGCGTCTCCAATATAGTAAGAAACATGAGCATGCCAAGAAAAAAAGAACTGTGCTTCCTACTCATACAGACCATATGCACTTCAACTCTGCTTATGAAACTGATAGAAACCACAGCTCCTCTTACATAAATCCTCTTTAGTTAATAGTGAGAATAGCGTAGGGTTCGTTAACTGCGAAAAATTATTTGAGCCCAAAATTCACTGGGTTTACCAGAAATGAACTCTTGATTGTAGGAAGACACATATCATGGTGTTTAACTCCGTTTCTGAAGGGAAATTCTTACAAGAGTTCTCATCCATTAAACACTCTGTTTTAATGCAAGAAGCAAGCTCTTCTTTCCAGCGTCTCCAATACAGCAAGAACCATGAGCATGCCCAGAAAAAAAGAACTGTGTTTCCTATTCATACGGACCATATGTAGTTCAACTCTGCTTATGAACCTTATACAGACCACACCTCCTCTTACATAAATGCTCTTTAGTTAATAGTGAGAATAGCTTTGGGTTCGGGAACTGCGAAAAATCATTTGAGCCAAAAATTCACTGGGTTTACCAGAACTGAACTCGTGCTTGTAGGAGACACACATCCTGGGATTTAACTCCGTTTCTGAAGGGTAATTCAGACCAGAATTCTCATCGCTGAAAAACACTCTGTTTTAAGGCATGAATCACCCTCTTCTTTCCAGGGTCTCCAATACAGTAAGAACTATGAACATGCCAAGAAAAAAACATCTGTGTTTCCAATTCATACATTCCATATGTAGTACAACTCTGCTTATGAAACTGATACAGACCACAGCTCCTCTTACATAAATGCTCTTTGGTTAGTATTGATAATGGCGTTGGGTTCCAGAACTGTGTAAAATCTTTGAGCAGAAAATTCACCTGGTTTACCAGAAATGAACTATTGCTTGTAGGAAGACACAGATCATGGAGTTTAACTCCGTTTCTGGAGGGAATTCAGACCAGATTTCTCATCTATGAAACACACTCTGTTTTAATGCAAGAAGCAATCTCTTCTTTTCAGCGTCCCCAATACAGCAAGAAGCATGAGCATGCCCAGAAAAAAAGAACTGTGTTTCTTACTCATACGTAAATATGTATTTCAACTCTGCTAATGAAACTGATACCAACCACAGCTCCTCTTACATAAATCCTCTTTAGTTAATAGTTAGAATAGCGCAGGGTCGTGATTTGTGAAAAATCATTTGAGCCCTAAATTCACTGGATTTACCAGAAATGAACTCTTGCTTGTAGGAAGACACTGATCCTGGTGTTCAACTCTGTTTCTGAAGGGAAATGCAGTCCAGAGGTGTCATCCCTGAAACACACTCTGTCTTAACGAAGAAGCAAGCACTTCTTTACAGAGTCTAAAATACAGGAAGGAGCATGAGCATGGCCTAAAAAAAAGAACTGTGTTTCCTACTCATGGGGACCATATGTAGTTCAACACTGCTTATGAAACTGATACAAACAACAGCTCCTCTTACATAAATGCTCATTAGTTAATAGTGAGAATCGCGTTGGATTCATGAACTGCGAAAAATCATTTCAGCTCAACATTCACTTTGTTTACCAGAAATGAACTCTTGCTTGTAGGAAGACACAGATCCTGGGGTTTAACTCCGGTTCTGAAGGCAAATTCAGACCAGAATTCTCAACCCTGAAAAACACTCTGTTTTAAGGAAAGAATCATTCTCTTCTTTCCAGCGTCTCCAATACAGTAAGAACCATGAGCTTGCCCAGAAAAAAAGAACTGTGTTTCCTACTCATACGGACCATATGTAGTTCAACTCTGCTTATGAAATGATACAGACCACAGCTCCACTTACATAAATGCTCTTTACTTAATAGTGATAATCGCGTTCGGTTCTAGAACTGTGTAACGTCATTTCAGCCGAAAATTCACTTGGTTTACCAGAAATGAACTCTTGCAGGTAGGAAGACACAGATCATGCGGTTTAACTCCGTTTGTGAAGGGAAATTGAGACCAGAGTTCTCATCCATGAAACACACTCTGTTTTAATGCACGAAGCCAGCTCTTCTTTCCAGGGTCTCCAATACAGCTAGAACCATGAGCATGCCAAGAAAAAAAGAACTGTGTTTCCTACTCATACGGACCATATGTAGTTCAACTCTGCTTATGAAACTGAAACAAACCACAGCTCCGCTTACATAAATGCTGTTTAGTTAATAGTGAGAATCGGTTTAGGTTGGTGAACAATTAAAAATCATTTGAGCCCAAAATTCACTTGCTTTACCAGAAATGACTCTTACTTGTAGGAAGAAACAGATCCTGAGGTTAAACTCCATTTCTGAAGTCAAATTAAGACCAGAATTCTCAACCCTGAAAATCACTCTGTTTTAAGGCAAGAATCATCCTCTTCTTTCCAGCGTCTCCAATACAGCAAGAACCATGAGCATGCCCAGAAAAAAAGAACTGTGTTTCCTATTCATACGGACCATATGTAGTTCAACTCTGCTTATGAACCTTATACAGACCACACCTCCTCTTACATAAATGCTCTTTAGTTAATAGTGAGAATAGCTTTGAGTTTGGGAACTGCGAAAAATCTTTTGGGCCAAAAATTCACTGGGTTTACCAGAACTGAACTCGTGCTTGTAGGAAGACACAGATCCTGGGATTTAACTCCGTTTCTGAAGGGTAATTCAGACCAGAATTCTCATCACTGAAAAACACTCTGTTTTAAGGCATGAATCATCCTCTTCTTTACAGGGTCTCCAATACAGTAAGAACCATGAGCATGCCAGGAAAAAAAAGATCTGTGTTTCCAATTCATACATTCCATATGTAGTACAACTCTGCTTATGAAACTGATACAGACCACAGCTCCACTTACATAAATGCTCTTTACTGAGTAGTGATAACCGTGTTGGGTTCCAGAACTGTGTATAATCTTTGAGCAGAAAATTCACTTGGTTTACGAGAAATGAACTATTGCTTGTAGGAAGACACAGACCATGGGGTTTAACTCCGTTTGTGAAGGGAAATTCAGACCAGAGTTCTCATCCATGAAACACACCCTGTACTTATGCAAGAAGCAATCTCTTCTTTCCAGCGTCTCCAATACAGCAAGAACCATGAGCATGCCCTGAAAAAAAGAACTGTGTTTCCTACTCATACGGACCATAAATAGTTCAACTCTGCTTATGAAACTGATACAAAGCACAGCTCCTCTTACATAAATGCTCTTTAGTTAGTAGTGATAATCGCGTTGGGTTCTAGAACTGTGTAAAATCATTTGAGCCAAATTCACTTGGTTTACCAGAAATGAACTCTTGCTTTTAGGAAGACACAGATCATGGGGTTTAACTCCGTTTCTGAAGGGAATTCAGACCAGATTTCTCATCCATGCAACACGCCCTATTTTGATGCAAGAAGCAAGCTCTTCTTTCCAGCGTCTCAAATATAGCAAGAACCATGAGCATGCCCTGAAAAAATGAACTCTGTTTCCTACTCATACGGACCACATGTAGTTCAACTCTGCTTATGAAACTGATACAGACCACAGCTCCTCTTACATAAATGCTCTTCAGTTAATAGTGAGAATCATGTTGGGTTCATGACCTGCGAAAAATCATTTGAGCACAAAATTCACTGGGTTTACAAGAAATGATCTCTTACTTGTAGGAAGACACAGATCCTGGGGTTTAACTCCGTTTCTAAAGGCAAATTCAGACCAGAGTTCTCATCCATGAAAAACACTGTGTTTTAAGGCAAGAATCATCCTCTCCTTTCCAGCGTCTCCAATATAGTAAGAAACATGAGCATGCCAAGAAAAAAAGAACTGTGTTTCCTACTCATACAGACCATATGCACTTCAACTCTGCTTATGAAACTGATAGAAACCACAGCTCCTCTTACATAAATCCTCTTTAGTTAATAGTGAGAATAGCGTAGGGTTCGTTAACTGCGAAAAATCATTTGAGCCCAAAATTCACTGGGTTTACCAGAAATGAACTCTTGATTGTAGGAAGACACAGATCATGGGGTTTAACTCCGTTTCTGAAGGGAAATTCAGACCAGAGTTCTCATCCATTAAACACACTCTGTTTTAATGCAAGAAGCAAGCTCTTCTTTCCAGCATCTCCAATGCAGCAAGAACCATGAGCATGCCCAGAAAAAAAGAATTGTGTTTCCTATTCATACGGACCATATGTAATTCAACTCTGCTTATGAACCTGATACAGACCACACCTCCTCTTAAATAAATGCTCTTTAGTTAATAGTGAGAATAGCTTTGGGTTCGGGAACTGCAAAAAATCATTTGAGCCAAAAATTCACTGGGTTTACCAGAACTGAACTCGTGCTTGTAGGAAGACACAGATCCTGGGATTTAACTCCGTTTCTAAAGGCAAATTCAGACCAGAGTTCTCATCCATGAAAAACACTGTGTTTTAAGTCAAGAATCATCCTCTCCTTTCCAGCATCTCCAATATAGTAAGAAACATGAGCATGCCAAGAAAAAAAGAACTGTGTTTCCTACTCATACAGACCATATGCACTTCAACTCTGCTTATGAAACTGATAGAAACCACAGCTCCTCTTACATAAATCCTCTTTAGTTAATAGTGAGAATAGCGTAGGGTTCGTTAACTGCGAAAAATCATTTGAGCCCAAAATTCACTGGGTTTACCAGAAATGAACTCTTGATTGTAGGAAGACACAGATCATGGGGTTTAACTCCGTTTCTGAAGGGAAATTCAGACCAGAGTTCTCATCCATTAAACACACTCTGTTTTAATGCAAGAAGCAAGCTCTTCTTTCCAGCATCTCCAATACAGCAAGAACCATGAGCATGCCCTGAAAAAAAGAACTGTGTTTCCTACTCATACGGACCATAAGTAGTTCAACTCTGCTTATGAAACTGATACAAAGCACAGCTCCACTTACATAAATCCTCTTTAGTTAATATTGAGAATAGCGTAGGGATCTTGAATGGCGAAAAATCATTTGAGCCCAAAATTCACTGGGTTTACCAGTACTGAACTCTTGGTTGTAGGAAGACACGAATCCTGGGGTTTAACTCCTTTTATAAAGGGAAATTCAGACCAGTATTCTCATCCCTGAAAAAAACTCTGTTTTAAGGCATGAATCATCCTCTTCTTTCCAGTGTCTCCAATACAGTAAGAACCATGAGAATGCCAAGAAAAAGGAACTGTGTTTCCTACTCATACAGACCATATGTCGTACAACTCTGCTTATGAAACTGATACAGACCACAGCTCCTCTTACATAAATGCTCTTTAGTTAATAGTGATAATCACGTGGGTTCTAGAACTGTGTAGAATCATTTGAGACCAATATACACTTGGTTTACCAGAAATGAACTGTTGCTTGTAGGAAGACACAGATCCTGGCGTTTAACTCTGTTTCTGCAGGGAAATCAGACCAGAGTTCTCATCCCTGTAACACACTCTGTTTTAACGAAGATGCAAGCTCTTCTTTCCAGAGTCTAAAATACAGCAAGAACCATGAGCATGGCCTGAAAAAAGAACTGTGTTTCCTATTCATAATGACCATATGTAGTTCAACTCTGCTTATGAAACTGATACAGACCACACCTACTCTTAGATAAATGCTCTTTAGTTAATAGTGAGAATAGCGTTGGTTTCCTGAACTGCGAAAAATCATTTGAGCCCAAAATACACTGGGTTTACCAGAAATGAACTCTTGCTTGTAGGAAGACACTGATCCAGGGGTTTAACTCCGTTTCTGAAGGCAAATTCAGACCAGAGTTCTCATCCCTGAAAAACACCCTGTTTTAAGGCAAGAATCATCCTCTTCTTTCCAGCGTCTCCAATACAGCAAGAACCATGATCATGCTCTGAAAAAAAGAACTGTGTGTCCCACTCATACAGACAATATGTACTTCAAGTCTCCTTATGAAACTGATACAAACCACAGCTCCGCTTACATAAATGCTCTTTAGTTAATAGTGACAATAGCGTTGGGTTCATGAACTGCGAAAAATCGTTTGATCCCAAAATTCACCTGCTTTACAAGAAATGAACTCCTGCTTGTAGGAAGACACAGATCCTGGGATTTAACTCCTTTTCTGAAGGGAAATTCAGATCAGAGTTCTCATCCCTGAAACACACTCTGTTGTAACGCAAGAAGCAAGCTCTTCTTTCCAGAGTCTAAAATACAGCAAGAACCATGAGCATGCCCAGAAAAAAAGAACTGTGCTTATTCCTCATACAGACCATATGTAGTTCAACTATGCTTATGTAACTGATACAAACCACAGCTCTGCTTACATGAATGCTCTTTAGTTAATAGTGAAAATCGATCTGGGTTCGTGAACTGCAGAAATCATTTGAGCCCAAAATTCACTGGGTTTACCAGAAATGAACTCTTGCTTGTATTAAGACACTGCTCCTGGGGTTTAACTCCGTTTTTGAAGGCAAATTCAGACCAGAGATTTCATCCCTGTAAAACACTCTGTTTTAAGACAAGAATCATCCTCTTCTTTCCAGCTTCTCCAATACAGTAAGAACCATGAGCATGCCCAGAAAATAGAACTGTGTTTCCTACTCACACAGACCATATGTAGTTCAACTCTGCTTATGAAACTGAAACAAACCACAGCTCCTCTTACATAAATCCTCTTTAGTTAATAGTGAGAATCGTGTTTTGGTTCGTGAACTGCGAAAATGATTTGAGCCCAAAATTCCCTGAGTTTACCAGAAAAGAACTGTTGCTTGTAAGAAGACACAGATCCTCGGGTTTAACCTCGTTTCTGAAGGTAAATTCAGACCAGAGTTCTCATCCCTGAAACACACTCTGATTTAATGCAAGAAGCAAGCGCTTCTTTCCAGAGTCTAAAATACAGCAAGAACCGTGAGCATGCCCTGAAAAAAAGAACTGTTTTTCCTACTCATGCGGACCATATGTAGTTCAACTCTGCTTATGAAACTGATACAAACCACAGCTCCTCTAACATAAATCCTCTTTAGTTAATAGTGAGAATTGCATTGGGTTCATGAACAGCGAAAAATCATTTGAGCACAAAATTCACTGGGTTTACCTGAAATCAACTCCAGCTTGTAGGAAGACACAGATCTTGGGGTTTAACTCTGTTTCTTAAGGAAAAATCAGACCAGAATTCTCATCCATGAAAAACACTCTGTTTTAAGGCAAGAATCATCCTCTTTTTTCCAGCATCTCCAATACAGTATGAACAATGAGCATGCCCAGAAAAAAAGAACTGTGTTTCCTACCCATACAGACCATATTCAGAACAACTCTGGTAATGAAACTAACTGATACAAACCACACCACCTCTTAAATAAATGCTGTTTAGTTAATAGTGAGAATCACATTGGGTTTTTGAACTGTTTAAAATCATTTGAGCCCAAAATTCACTTGGTTTACCAGAAATAAACTTCCATGTAGGTAGACACAGATTGTGGATTTTAACTCCGATTCTGAAGGTAAATTCAGACCAGTGTTCTCATCCATGAAACACACTCTGTTTTCACGCAAGAAGCAAGCTCTTCTTTCCAGTGTCTCCAATACAGCAAGAACCATGAGCATGCCCAGAATATAAGAACTGTGTTTCCTACTCATACGGACCATATGTAGTTCAACTCTGCTTATGTAACTGATACAAACCACAGCTCCCGTTACATAAATCCTTTTTAGTTAATAGTGAGAATCGCGTTTTGGTTCGTGAACTGTGAAAAATCATTTGAGTCAAAATACCCTGGTTTTACCAGAAAGTAACTCTTGATCGTAGGAAGACACAGATCCTGGGGTTTAACTCCATTTCTGAAGGTAAATTCAGACCAGAGTTCTCATCCCTGAAACACACTCTGATTTAACGCAAGAAGCAAGCTCTTCTTTCCAGAGTATAATATACAGCATGAACCATGAGCATGACCTGAAAAAAAGAACTGTATTTCCTACTCATGCGGACAATATTTAGTTCAACTCTGCTTATGAAACTGATACAGACCACACCTCCTCTTACATAATTCCTCTTTAGTTAATAGTGAGAATCGCGTTGGGTTCCTGAACTGCAAAAAATTCATTTGAGCACAAAATTCACTGGGTTTACCTAAAATGAACTCTTGAATGTAGGAAGACACAGATACTGGGGTTTAACTCCGTTTCTGAAGGCAAATTCAACCAGAATTCTCAACCCTGAAAAACACTCTGTTTTAAGACAAGAATTATCCTCTTCTTTCCAGCTTCTCCAATACAGTAAGAACCACGAGCATGCCCGGAAAAAAGAACTGTGATACCTACTCATACGGACTATATGTAGTTCAACTCTGCTTATGAAATGATAGAGTCCACTGCTCCTCTTACATAAATGCTCTTTAGTTAATAGTGAGAATCGCGTTGGGATAGCGAACTGCGAAAAATCATTTGAGCCTAAAATTCACTGGATTTAACTGAATTGAACTCTTGCTTGTAGGAAGACACAGGTCATGGGGTTTAACTCCGTTTTTGAAGGGAAATTCAGAGCAGAGTTCTCATCCATGAAACACACCCTGTTTTAAAGCAAGAAGCAAGCTCTTCATTCCAGCGTCTCCAATACAGCAAGAACCATGAGCTTGCCCTGATAAAAAGAACTGGGTTTCTGACTCATACGGACCATATGTAGTTCAACTCTGCTTATGAAACTGATAAACACCACAGCTCCTCT
This sequence comes from Onychomys arenicola, assembly GCA_949786405.1. Classification (NCBI taxonomy): domain Eukaryota; kingdom Metazoa; phylum Chordata; class Mammalia; order Rodentia; family Cricetidae; genus Onychomys; species Onychomys arenicola. The sequence continues at coordinate 502,229 of CATKUM010000019.1, read as the reverse complement.
TACATAAATGCTCTTTAGTTAATAGTGTGAATCAGGGTGGGTTCGTGAACTGCGAAAAATCATTTGAGCCCAAAATTCACTGGGTTAACCAGAAATGAAATCTTGCTTGTAGGAAGTCACAGATCATGGGATTTAACTCTGTTTCAGAAGGGAAATTCAGAGCAGAGTTCTCATTCCTGAAACACACTCTGTTTTAACGCAAGAAGCAAGCTCTTCTGTCCAGAGTGTAAAATACAGCAAGAACCATGAGCATGTCCAGAAAAAAGAAAAGTGTTTCCTACTCATACGGACCATATGTAGTTCAACTCTGCTGATGTAACTGATACAAACCACGAATCCTCTTACATAAATACTTTTTAGTTAATAGTGAGAATCGCGTTTTGGTTCGTGAACTGTGATATATCATTTGAGCTCAAAATACCCTGGGTTTACCAGAAAAGAACTCTTGCTTGTAGGAAGACACAGATCCTGGGGTTTAACTCCATTTCTGAACGTAATTTCATACCAGAGTTCTCATCCCTGAAACACACTCTGATTAAACGCAATAAGCAAGCTCTTCTCCAGAGTCCAATATACAGCATGAACCATGAGCATGACATGAAAAAATAACTGTGTTCCTACTCATGCGGACTATATGTAGTTCAACTCTGCTTATGAAACTGATACAAACAACAGCTCCTCTTACATAAATGCTCTTTAGTTAATAGTGAGAATCATGATGTGTTTGTGAACTGCGAAAAATCATTTGAGCCCAAAATTCACTGGGATTACCAGAAATGAACTCTTGCTTGTAGGAACACACTGATCTAGGGGTTTAACTCCGTTTCTGAAGGCAAATTCAACCAGAATTCTCAACCCTGAAAAACACTCTGTTTTAAGGCAAGAATCATCCTCTTCTTTCCAGCTTCTCCAATACAGTTAGAACAATGAGCATGCCCAGAAAAAAAAAAAACTGTGTTTCCTACTCATACAGAACTGTGTTTCCTACAAATACGGAACATATGTAGTTCAACTCTGCTTATGAAATGATAGAGACCACAGCTCCTTTTACAAAAATGCTCTTTAGTTAATAGTGATAATCGAGTTGGGTTTGTGAACTGCGAAAAGTCATTTGAGCCCAAAATTCCATGGGTTAACCAGAAATGAACTCTTGCTAGTAGGAAGACAGAGATCCTGGGGTTTAACTCCATTTCAAAGGGAAATTCAGACCAGAGTTCTCATCCCTGAAACATACTCTGTTGTAACGCAAGAAGCAAGCTCTTCTTTCCAGAGTCTAAAATACAGCAAGAACCATGAGCATGCCCAGAAAAAAAGAACTGTGTTTCTTCCTCATACAGACCATAAGAAGTTGAACTCTGGTTATGAAACTGATACAAACCACAGCTCCTCTTACATAAATCCTCTTCAGTTAATACTGAGAATAGCTTAGGGTTCGTGAACTGTGTAAAATCATTTGAGCCCAAAATTCACTGGGTTTACCAGAAATGAACTCTTGCTTGTAGGAAGACACAGATCCTGGGGTTTAACTCCATTTTTTAAGGGAAATTCAGACCAGTGTTCTCATCCATGGTACACACTCTGTTTTAATGCAAGAAGCAAGCTCTTCCTCCCAGAGTCTAATATACAGCAAGAACCTTGAGCATGCCCTGAAAAAAAGAACTGTGTTTCCTACTCATAAGGAACAAATGTAGTTCAACTCTGCTTATGAAACTGAAACAAACCAGAGCTCCTCTTACATAAATGTTCTTTAGTTAATACTGAGAATACCTTTGGGTTTGTGAACTGTGTAAAATCATTTGAGCCCAAAATTCACTTGGGTAACCAGAAATGAACTCTTGCTTGTAGGAAGACACAGCTCCTGGGGTTTAACTCCGTTTCTGTAGGGCAATTCAGACCAGAATTCTCATCCCTGAAAAACACTCTGTTTTAAGGCATGAATCTTCCTCTTCCTTCCACAGTCTCCAATATACTGAGAAACATGAGCATGCCCAGAAAAAAAGAACTGTTTTTCCTACTCATAAAGACCATATGTAGATCAACTCTGCTTATGAAACAGATACAAACCACAGCTGCTCTTACATAAATCCTCCTGAGTTAACAGTGAAAATCACGTTTTGGTTAGTGAACTGCAAAAAATCATTTGATTCCAAAATTCCCTTGGTTTACCAGAAAACAACTCTTGCTTGTAGGAAGACACAGATCCTGGGGTTTAACCTTGTTTCTGAAGGTAAATTAAGACCAGTGTGCTCATTCCTGAAACACACTCTGATTTAACGCAAGAAGCAAGCTCTTCTTTCAGGCTTCTCCAATACACCAAGAACAATGAGCATGCCCAGAAAAAAAGAAGTCTGTTTCCTACTCATACGGACCGTGTGTAGTTCAACTGTGCTTATGAAACTTAAACAAACCACAGCTCCTCTTACATAAGTGCTCTTTAGTTAATAGTGAGAATAGCATTGGGTTCGTGGACTGCGAAAAATCATTTGAGCCCAAAATTCACTGGGTTTACCAGAAATGAACTCTTGCTTGTAGGAAGACACAGATCATGGGGTTTAACTCCGTTTCTGAAGGGAAATTCAGACCAGTGTTCTCATCCATGAAACACACTCTGTTTTCACGCAAGAAGCAAGCTCTTCTTTCCAGCGGCTCCAATATATCAAGAACCATGAGCATGCCCAGAAAAAAAGAACTGTATATCCTACTCATACGGACCATATGTAGTTCAACTCTGCTTATGAAACTGATACAAACCACAGCTCCGATTACCTAAGTGCTCTTTAGTTAATAGTGAGAATTGCATTTGGTTCATGAACTGCGAAAAATCAATTGACCCCAAAATTCACTGTGTTTACCTGAAATGAACTCCTGCTTGTAGGAAGACACAGATCCTGAGGTTTAAATCCATTCTGAAGGCAAATTCAGACCAGAATTCTCATCCCTGAAAAACACTATGTTTTAGGCAAGAATCACCTCTTCTTTCCAGCGTCTCCAAAACAGTACGAACCATGAGCATGCCGAGAAAAAAAGAACTGTGTTTCCTACTCATGCGGACAATATTTAGTTCAACTCAGCTTATGAAACTGATACAGACCACACCTCCTCTTACATAATTCCTCTTTAGTTAATAGTGAGAATCGCGTTGGGTTCCTGAACTGCAAAAAATTCATTTGAGAACAAAATTCACGGGGATTACCTAAAATGAACTCTTGCATGTAGGAAGACACAGATCCTGGGGTTTAACTCCGTTTCTGAAGGCAAATTCAACCAGAATTCTCAACCCTGAAAAACACTCTGTTTTAAGACAAGAATCATCCTCTTCTTTCCAGCTTCTCCAATACAGTAAGAACCATGAGCATGCCCAGAAAAAAGAACTGTGATACCTACTCATACAGACCATATGTAGTTCAATTCTGCTTATGAAATGATAGAGACCACTGCTCCTCTTACATAAATGCTCTTTAGTAAATATTGAGAATCGCGTTGGGATGGCGAACTGCGAAAAATCATTTGAGCCCAAAATTCACTGGGTTAACCAGAAATGAACTCTTGCTAGAAGGAAGACACAGATCCTGGGGTTTAACTCCCCTTCAAAGGGAAATTCAGACCAGAGTTCTCATCTCTGAAACATTCTGTGTTGTAACGCAAGAAGCAAGCTCTTCTTTCCAGAGTCTAAAATACGGCAAGAACCATGAGCATGCCCAGAAAAAAAGAACTGTGTTTCCTACTCATAAGGACCATATGTAGTCCAACTCTGCTTATGAAACTGATACAGACCACAGATCCTCTTACATAAATTCTCTTTAGTTAATAGTGATAATCGCGTTGGGTTCTAGAACTGTGTAAAATCATTTGAACCGAAAATACACTTGGTTTTCCAGAAATGAACTCTTCCTTGTAGAAAGACACAGATCCTGGGGTTTAACTCCGTTTCTGAAGGCAAATTCTGACCAGAATTCTCAACTCTGAAAAACACTCTGTTTTTAGGCAAGAATCATCCACTTCCTTCCAGGGTCTCCAATACAGTACTAACCATGATGATGCCCAGAAAAAAAGAACTGCGTTTCCTACTCATACCGACCATATGTAGTTCAACTCTGCTTATGAAACTGATACAAACCACAGCTCTGCTTACATAATTGCTCTTTAGTAAATAGTGAGAATCGCGTTTGCTTCGTGAACTGCAAAAAATCAATTGACCCCAAAATTCACTGTGTTTACCTGAAATAAACTCCTGCTTGTAGGAAGACACAGATCCTGAGGTTTAACTCCGTTCTGAAGGCAAATTCAGACCAGAATTCTCATCCCTGAAAAACACTATGTTTTAAGGCAATAATCACCTTTTCTTTCCAGTGTCTCCAAAACAGTACGAACCATGAGCATGCCCAGAAAAAAAGAACTGTTTTTCCTACTCATACGGACCATATGTAGTTCAACTCTGCTTATGTACCTGAAACAAACCACAGCTCCTCTTATATAAATGTTCTTTAGTTAATAGTGAGAATAGCGTTGGGTTCGTGAACTGGGAAAAATCATTTGAGCCCAAATTCACTGGGTTTACCAGAAATGAACTCTTGCGTGTAGGAAGACACAGATCCTGGTGTTTAACCTTGTTTCTGAAGAGACATTCAGACCAGTGTTCTCATCCATGAAACACACTCTGTTTTCTCGCAAGAAGCAAGCTCTTCTTTCCAGCGGCTCCAATATATCAAGAACCATGAGCATGCCCAGAAAAAAAGAACTGTGTTTCCTACTCATACGGACCATATGTAGTTCAACTCTGCTTATGAAACTGATACAAAGCGCAGCCCCGCTTACATAAGTGCTCTTTAGTTAAAAGTGAGAGTCGCGTTTGGTTCGTGAACTGCGAAAAATCAATTGACCCCAAAATTCACTTGGTTTACCAGAAATGAACTTTGCTTGTAGGAAGACACAGATCCTGGGGTTTAACTCCGTTTCTGAAGGGAAATTCAGACCAGAGTTCTCATCCCTGAAACACACTCAGTTTTAACGAAGAAGCAAGCTCTTCTTTCCAGAGTCTAAAATACAGGAAGAACCATGAGCATGGCCTGAAAAAAAGAACTGTGTTTCCTATTCATACAGACCATATGTAGTTCAACTCTGCTTATGAAACTGACACAGACAACACCTCCTGTTACATAAATGCTCTTTAGTTAATAGTGAGAATAGCGTTGGGTTTGTGAACTGCGAAAAATCATTTAAGCCCAAAATTCACTGGCTTTACCAGAACTGAACTCTTGCTTGTAGGAAGACACAGATCCTGGGTTTTAACTCCGTTTCTGAAGGGAAATTCAGACTGGAATCATCATCCCTGAAAAACACTCTGTTTTAAGGCATGAATCATCCTCTTCTTTCCAGGATATCCAATACAGTAAGAACCATGAGCATGCCACGAAAAAAAGAACTGTGTTTCCTACTCATACAGACCATATGTAGTCCAACTCTGCTTATGAAACTTATACAGACCACAGCTCCTCTTACATAAATGCTCTCTAGTTAATAGTGATAATCGCGTTGGGTTCTACAACTGTATAAAATCATTTGAGCCGAAAACTCACTTGGTTTACCAGAAACGATCTCTTGCTTGTAGGAAGACACAGGTCATGGGGTTTAACGTTGTTTCTGAAGGTAAATTAAGGCCAGTGTTCTCATTCCTGAAACACACTCTGATTTATCGCAAGAAGCAAGCTCTTCTTTCCAGATTCTCCAATACAACAAGAATAATGAGCATGCCCAGAAAAAAAGAAGTCTGTTTCCTACTCATACGGACCATGTGTAGTTCAACTGTGCTTATGAAACTTAAACAAACAACAGCTCCTCTTACATAAATGCTCTTTAGTTAATAGTGAGAATAGCATTGGGTTCGTAACAGTGTAAAATCATTTGAGCCCCAAATTAACTGGGTTTACCAGAAATGAACTCATGCTTGTAGGAAGACACAGATCCTGGCATTTAACTCCGTTTCTGAAGGGAAATTCAGACCAGAGTTCTCATCCCTGAAACACACTGTGTTTTAACGAAGAAGCAAGCTCTTCTTTCCAGAGTCTAAAATACAGCAAGAACCATGAGCATGGCCTGAAAAAAAGAACTGTGTTTCCTATTCATACGTACCATATGTAGTTCAACTCTGCTTATGAAACTGAAACAGACCACACCTCCTCTTACATAAATGCTCTTTAGTTAATAGTGAGAATTGCGTTGGGTTCGTGAACTGCGAAAAAACCTTGGAGCCCAAAATTCACTGGGTTTACCAGAAATGAACTCTTGCTTGTAGGAAGACACAGATTATGGGGTTTAACTCCGTTTCTGAAGGGAAATTCAGACCACTGTTCTCATCCATGAAACACACTCTGTTTTAATGCAAGAATCAAGCTCTTCTTTCCAGAGTCTAAAATACAGCAAGAACAATGAGCATGCCCAGAAAAAAAGAACTGTGTTTCCTACTCATACGGACCATACGTAGTTCAACTGTGCTTATGAAACTGAAACAAACCACAGCTCCTCTTACTTAAATTCTATTTAGTTAATAGTGAGAATCGCGTTGGGTTCGTGAACTGTGTAAAATCATTTGAGCCCAAAATTCACTGGGTTTACCAGAAATGAACTCTTGCTTGTAGGGAGACACAGATCCTGGGGTTTAACTCCGTTTCTGAAGGCAAATTCAGAACAGAGTTCTCATCCCTGAAAAACACTCTGTTTTAAGAAGAGTCATCCTCTTCTTTCCACCGTCTCCAATGTAGTGAGAAACAGGAGCATGCCCAGAAAAAAAGAACTGTGTTTCCTACTCATAAAGACCATATGTAGTTCAACTCTGCTTATGAAACGGATACAAACCACAGCTGCTCTTACATAAATCCTCCTAAGTTAATGGTGAGAATCGCGTTTTGGCTATTGAACTGCAAAAAATCATTTGATTCCAAAATTCCCTTGGTTTACCAGAAAAGAACTCTTGCTTGTAGGAAGACACAGATCCTGGGGTCTAACCTTGTTTCTGAAGGTAAATTAAGACCAGTGTTCTCATTCCTGAAACACACTCTGATTTAACGCAAAAAGCAAGCTCTTCTTTCCAGCTTCTCCAATACAACAAGAACAATGAGCATGCCCAGAAAAAAAGAACTCTGTTTCCTACTAATATGGACCATGTGTAGTTCAACTGTGCTTATGAAACTTAAAAAAACCACAGCTCCTCTTACATAAATGCTCTTTAGTTAATAGTGAGAATATCGTTGGGTTTGTAACTGTGTAAAATCATTTGAGCCCCAAATTCACTGGGTTTACCAGAAATTAACTCTTGCTTGTAGGAAGACACAGATCCTGGCGTTTAACTCAGTTTCTGAAGGGAAATTCAGACCAGAGTTCTCATCCCTGAAACACACTGTGTTTTAACGAAGAAGCAAGCTCTTCTTTCCAGAGTCTAAAATACAGCAAGAACCATGAGCATGGTCTGAAAAAAAGGAACTGTGTTTCCTATTCATATGTACCATATGTAGTTCAACTCTGCTTATGAAACTGATACAGACCACACCTCCTCTTACATAAATGCTCTTTAGTTAATAGTGAGAATAGCGTTGGGTTCGTGAACTGCGACAAATCATTGGAGCCCAAAATTCACTTTGTTTACCAGAACTGAACATTCCTTGTATGAAGTCACTGATCCTCGGGTTTAACTCCATTTCTGTAGGGATATTCAGACCAGAATTCTCATCCCTGAAAAACTGCGGCGAGCCCTGGCCAGCGGGGAAGAAAGCCACGACACAGGGATTCTTCTCCAATCATGGTTTATTGAAGCGCTGCTTGGTTGAGGGAGAGCTGGAGGTGAGGGGCCCCGACCATGGCAGTTGATGGGCTTTTATGCAGGATGTGGGTGTGCTCTGCTGGCCTGATACACTAGGCGGATGGGGATTGGTGCATTGCTGTTACTGGGCGGAGTTGAATGGGAGAGCCGACGTGGTAAACAACCCAGGGCTCCGCCCTGGGAGGAAGTCAGCGCCATCTTGTGATGGCGGATGGAGTTTCGGGAAACCGGCCGTCACAGTTCCCCCTTTTTGTTTAGTAATGGAGAATAGAGGACTTATTCCCGTTCAGGTCCCCTCCTCATGATGTGTGGACCCATCAAGGGAGGCCTAGGGCTAGATAAGCACTCCTTCTCCGGTGCAATGGGACAAACCTTCGGAGGTGCAAAGGCAGTGCAAAAGCCCAATAACTCCGAAGACCATCTACAATCCCTCTGGGTGCAATGGCAAAATGCCTCTAGGTGCAAGGGCATTGTATTAGGCTTCTTTGAGCATGCTTATCCATACTTGGGGAGAACTGCCTGCTTCCAATGCTGCCAGCGCTCTAGCAATTGCAACCTTCTCCAGCCTGCGACTTCGGGCTAAGCGGCACAGCAAGAACAACACCAACACAAATCCCGCTAAGATTACCGCGCCAAACATGCCAACACCCACCCACTCCTTAAAGAAGGTAATAGAACTTCGCAGCTAATCCAGCATCTCTTCAGCAGAGGCAACATGCACTCGAGTGGAGTTAAGCATAATAATCTCAGCACGCAGAGTGAAATTATTAGGTGCTATGCTTTTATCCATTATCAGCATCAACCAGGTCATCATTGTCCACATCATCTGCTTTGTCGGTATTGTTAGCCGCGGCCGCTGCAACTCTTCTCACCAATCTCTCAGGCACCCAGATTGGATCCGTTCGAGCCTGGGGGAAAATACAAACAGATCCCCTGGATCTCTGTATCACAGGATCCGGTCCATACCATTTGTTATCCAAAACATCTTTCCACATTACATGTTGTGTCTTAGTTGTCGGACCTGTGACATGCCTGTCTGGTGCTGAGTGTCCTGAGGCATCCAAATTTAAAAAATTAAGAGTGAATAAGGCAAGAGCAAGGCGTTCTCTGGGAGTAGTGTGTGTTGCAATTCCCCCTTTTTGTTTTTGCAACAACTCTTTTAAAGTGCGGTTGGCTCGTTCAACAATGCCTTGACCTTGTGGATTGTATGGTAATCCAGTCTTATGATTTACTTGCATTTGAGAAGTAAATGCTTTAAAGCCTTTGGAAGTATAGGCAGGCCCATTGTCAGTTTTTAGCATTTCTGGCCTTCCCCATGCCGCCCACGCTTCAAGGCAGTGAACCTTTACGTGGGTGGTCTTTTCTCCCGCTAGGGGGGTGGCATGTATAATCCCTGAGTACGTATCTACAGACACATGTACATACTTTGTTTTTCCAAATTCAGAAATATGAGTCACATCTATCTGCCATAGGGCCAGAGATTTTAAGCCTTTAGGATTTACTCCGGTAGATGGAGGGTGATGAAAGATAACACATGTAGGGCACTCTTTAACAATTTGTCTAGCCTGTTCCCTAGAAATATGAAACTTTAACCGTAAAGTATTTGCTGAAAGATGATACAGGGAATGAAAATTCTTAGCTGCAAGCAATGGATCAAGGGCAATCAAAATTTCGGACCGCGTAGCCTTATCAACCAGATCATTCATAGCACTCATGGGTCCTGGAAGAAAAGTATGTGCCCTAATATGTCCAATATAAAAGGGAAGCTGCCTGGATTGAATTAACTGCTGTATTTGTTGTAATATGGGAGCTATCATGCTGCCCAAGTGAATATGAGAAGCAACCTCAAGGTTCTTAACAGCATTAACCACATACTGCGAATCAGAGAACAAATTAAAAGGTTGATCTGCAAATGCTTTAAACACTTCCAGGACAACGAGGCACTCTACCACCTGTGGTGCATTTGGCCTGAACTTCAAAACCACTGGCTTGGATCCCTGAATAGCATAAGCTCCTTGACCAGTCTTTGAGCCATCTGTAAAGATAGTTAAGGAATTATGTACAGGCTCAGGAGAAGTAACTTTTGGAAAATAGACAACATTTCTTTGTACAAAGGACAATAATTTGTCGGCCGGATAATGATTATCAATCATTCCTGAAAAGGCTGTTAAGAAAATAGGCCAAATATCTGTAGTTCCAGCCAAAACTTCTACCTGGGCTTTGGTATAAGGCACAATGACTTTATCTGGTTCCTTAGCAAAATGTGTCATACTAAATTTAATGCCCTGTATTGCTTGATATGCTACAAGATCAGGATAATAATGCAAGGTTTTCGTGCCCAAAGCATGCCCATGTATCCACCACAGTGGGCTATCCTGCCATAACACCCCCGTAGATGTGGTTAAGGTTGGCAGAATACAGAAGATGAGGTCCTGGCTTGGCTCGAAGCGAGTCAGTTGTGCATCACCGATTGCTTTCTCCACTAACTTCAAAGCCTGGGCACCCTCAGGGGTAAGCTGCCGAGGTGAATTCACATCAGGATCCCCTTCTAGGGTTGAAAAAAGTGGTTGTAGATCGTGCCTTGTGAGTGGCAAATACCCACGCAGCCAATTAATGTCTCCCAACAATTTTTGGAAGTCATTTAATGTCTTTAGATGTGCAGTTCGAATGCACAATTTTTGAGGTCTTACCGTATTAGATGACATTTGTGCTCCCAAGAATTGTACTATTCCCCTTTTCTGTACTTTCTCTGGGGCAATAAACAGATCTTTAACGGCCAAACTGGAAGAGAGAGCACTAAAAGCATTTTCTAGCTCTTTTTCAGATGCCGCCGCCAGCAGGATGTCATCCATGTAGTGGATGATCCTCACTGAGGGAAAGCTACGGCGAACTGGCTCAAGGGCTTGCCCCACATAAAGCTGACACATAGTAGGGCTATTGGCCATCCCTTGTGGCAACACTTTCCATTGAAATCTAGCATCAGGTTCTTCATGATTGGTTGAGGGGACAGTGAATGCAAACCGCTCTCTATCTCTAGGATGCAGCGGTATGGAAAAGAAACAATCTTTGATGTCTACAATTATCACCTCCCAGTTCCGGGGTATGGCCGTTAACAGAGGCAAGCCCCTTTGTATAGGTCCCATAATTTGCATTTGGTTATTTATGGCTCTCAAGTCATGGAGCAACCTCCACTTTCCTGACTTCTTTTTAATAACAAATATGGGAGAATTCCAAGGTGAGACAGAGGGCTCAATATGTCCCAAGGATAGTTGTTCCTGAACTAGTTCTTTGGCTGCTTTGAGTTTCTCCGAAGAAAGGGGCCACTGAGGCACCCAAACAGCTGACTCAGTTTTCCAAGGAATCTGTATCTGCAGACCCTCAGCGGCCCCTATGAAAAATCCAGTCCTTTTCTGTCAAGTTTTGTTTCAGTGCTTACTGGCTCAGGGCAGCCCTGTAACCGGGCTCCTAAACCTCGTCCTGGCATAAATCCTTGTTGTCTCATAAGGTTTTGACTTGTTTGAGAATAATCATTCGTAAGAATGAGGCTCATTTGTTGCTGTATATCTCTGCCCCACAAGTTTATGGGTAACTCGACCACAAAGGGTTGAAATGTCCCCTTCTGGTCCTCTGCTTCCCATTGAAGTGTTTTTGCACTGATCTCTGGAGTTTGTTGATACCCCAGACCTTGTAATGAGTGGGAAGCTTGTTGTAAAGGCCAATTAGACGGCCAACTCTGCTTACTCATGACACTCCGGTCAGCACCGGTGTCTACCAGTCCTGAAAAAACTTTACCTTCTATTGTTAATTGAAGCATAGGTCGATTATTGAGATCTAAAGACAGGCAGGCAAAATCTACTCCGGTAGAACCAAATCCCTTCTCTCCCCTAATTTGACTTTTAGCAGGGAATCTATCATGATAAGACTTTAACACTAGCAACTGAGCAATGCGATCTCCAGGTGCTATGGAAATGATACCTAGCGGAGAGTGGCACATGGCTTTGATGACCCCTGTATAGTCAGGGTCCACTACTCCTGGAAAAACCATCAGACCCCTAAGTGTGCTAGATGAGCGGCCAATTATCAATCCTACTGTTCCCTTATCCAAAGGTCCTTGCATGTCTGTTTCCACTGCCTGTATTCCCATTCTGGGAGTTAGTACCAATCCGGAGGTGGCACGGAGGTCCAACCCTGCGGAGCCTGCGGTTGCTCTCCTGAAGTTGGAGGAGGCCGCATGTTGGGATCTTGGATTGCCCCATATGCTTTCGGGCCCTGGGGATGGGGGCCCCGCATCCTGTTTTTTGGACCTGCTGTTGCTGTATTTGTCCCAATTGGTTGGCCGTTAATATCTTTAACTGACCTGCATTCATTTGCCCAGTGTTTTCCCTTTTTACATCTGGGACATGTACCAGGCATCCTTGGGGCGTTGGCAGCCGGCTTATTGCCTTGTCTACAGTCCTTTTTTAAATGTCCGGTCATGCCACATTTGAAACATGCACCAGGATTTCTTCCACCGCGAGTAGCTGCCAAGACAGCAGCTGCAAGGCCAGCGTTAGTCAACGGTCGACCAATCTCCCTGCATGCTTTCAACCATGCTTCTAACCCTTTCCCTTTCCATGGGGTGATAGCCCTTCTGCATTCTTTTGTGGTCTGCTCATACACTAGCTGTTGTACAAGCGGCATAGCGGTCTCAGCGTCCCCAAAAATCTTTCCTGCTGCCTCCATCATGCGAGCCACAAAATCGGAAAAAGGCTCATTAGGTCCTTGTATAATCTTAGTTAAATTTCCAGACACCTCTCCTCTTTTAGGGAGCGTGCTCCAAGCTCTTAAATGTATCTGATTTATTTGCGTATAAACCTCCAGTGGAAATGCTGTTTGATTTGCTGTCCACTGTCCCTGTCCTAGTAGCATGTCTGCATTCCAATGAGGTTGTTGATTTTGAGCATTAAGTCTAGCTTGGACCTGGGCGGCATCAGTAACTATAGATTTAAAATCAAGATACTGCCCTGTGCTTAAACAGGCTCGCACAATTTCTGTCCAATCGGAGGGGGTCATGGCTTGAGCGGTCAGCCGCTGCAATAGAATCAGAGTGTATGCAGCGTTAGGTCCATAACTTCGAGCTGCTTCTACCAGATCTTTCAACTGCTTATACGGAATTGGCTCATGATATCTTCCCGTTTGTGGGTCTTCAAATACCGGAAATGCTGACGCTAACCGGGACCATGTTTTTCCTTGTATGAAATGGCAGCCATTAGCGGAAGCAACATAAGGAGGAGGAGTCTGTTTTGGAGCTCTGTCTTGCTCGTATCGAGCTGCTTCCTCCTCTAGGTCTTCCTCATCTATCTCAGAGATCTCTTCCTCTGAAGTCTCTTCCTCTGAGAGCCACATGGCGGCAAATTCATCCAGCAGCGGATATAGCGGTGCTGAAGGTTCTACATGCTTAGATTTTTCTTCCCCTTTTCTTTCTGGGGATTTCCTTTTATCTTCCTTTTTCCTTTTCATCCTCTGCTTATGACTGTCCTCCTGTTTTTCTTTTATACCCCCTTCTCCACTTTCAGCCTCTGACATGCTATCTTGGTGATCTGTTAGTGCTCTATGCCCTTGTTTTATGGCTTCCATACCTTCTCCCCCTTGTAGACAAGAGTGGATTAGTCTCCGCCAGAAACAGCAGAGCAACACAATGATCACCAAAAACACAAAAATGACTGCAATCAAAGGAGGGTTAATTCCACCAATTATATATATCATACCTGAGGACACTTACCCGATATCGGCCGCTTTCCGTGTCGAGTTCTGAATCCTTCTTCGGCCCCTCACCAGTGTCTGCTGAATGCGAGAGGTTCCCGGGTTTCGGCACCAGCTGCGGCGAGCCCCGGCCAGCGGGGAAGAAAGCCACGACACAGGGATTCTTCTCAAATCACGGTTTATTGAAGCGCTGCTTGGTTGAGGGAGAGCTGGAGGTGAGGGGCCACGACCACGGGAGTTGACGGGCTTTTATGCAGGATGTGGGCGTGCTCTGCTGGCCTGATACACTAGGCAGATTGGGATTGGTGCATTGCTGTTACTGGGCGGAGTTGAACAGGAGAGCTGCCCTGGGAGAAAGTCAGCGCCATCTTGTGATGGCAGACGGAGTTTCGGGAAACCGGCCGACACAAAAAACACTCTGTTTTAAGGCATGAATCATCCTCTTCTTTCCAGGGTATCCAATACAGTACGAACCATGAGCATGCCACGAAAAAAAGAACTGTGTTTCCTACTCATACAGACCATATGTAGTCCAACTCTGCTTATGAAACTTATACAGACCACAGCTCCTCTTACATAAATACTCTCTAGTTAATAGTGATAATCGCGTTGGGTTCTACAACTGTATAAAATCATTTGAGCCGAAAACTCACTTGGTTTACCAGAAACGAACTCTTGCTTGTAGGAAGACACAGATCATGGGGTTTAACTCCGTTTCTGAAGGGAAATTCAGACCACTGTTCTCATCCATGAAACACACTCTGTTTTAATGCAAGAATCAAGCTCTTTTTTCCAGAGTCTAAAATACAGCAAGAACAATGAGCATGCCCAGAAAAAAAGAACTCTGTTTCCTACTCATACGGACCATATGTAGTTCAACTGTGCTTATGAAACTGAAACAAACCACAGCATCTCTTACTTAAATGCTATTTAGTTAATAGTGAGAATCGCGTTGGGTTCGTGAACTGTGTAAAATCATTTGAGCCCAAAATTCACTGGGTTTACCAGAAATGAACTCTTGCTTGTAGGGAGACACAGATCCTGGGGTTTAACTCCGTTTCTGAAGGGAAATTCAGACCAGAGTTCTCATCCCTGAAAAACACTCTGTTTTAAGAAGAGTCATCCTCTTCTTTCCACCGTCTCCAATGTGGTGAGAAACATGAGAATGCCCAGAAAAAAAGAATTGTGTTTCCTACTCATAAAGACCATATGTAGTTCAACTCTGCTTATGAAACGGATACAAACCACAGCTGCTCTTACATAAATCCTCCTAAGTTAATAGTGAGAATCGCGTTTTGGTTATTGAACTGCAAAAAATCATTTGATTCCAAAATTCCCTTGGTTTACCAGAAAAGAACTCTTGCTTGTAGGAAGACACAGATCCTGGGGTCTAACTTGTTTCTGAAGGTAAATTAAGACCAGTGTTCTAATTCCTGAAACACACTCTGATTTAATGCAAAAAGCAAGCTCTTCTTTCCAGCTTCTCCCATACAACAGGAACAATGAGCATGCCCAGAAAAAAAGAACTCTGTTTCCTACTAAAATGGACCATGTGTAGTTCAACTGTGCTTATGAAACTTAAAAAAACCACAGCTCCTCTTACATAAATGCTCTTTAGTTAATAGTGAGAACAGCATTGGGTGCGTGAACTGCGAAAAAATCATTTGAGCCCAAAATTCACTTGGTTTACCAGAAATGACCTCTTGTGGTAGGAAGACACAGATCCTGGGGTTTAACTCCGTTTATGAAGGGAAATTCAGACCATAGTTCTCATCCCTGAAACACACACTGCTTTAATGCAAGAAGCAACCTCTTCTTTCCAGAGTCTAAAATACAGCAAGAACCATGAGCATGGCCTGAAAAAAAGAACTGTGTTTCCTACTCATGCAGATCATATGTCGTTAAACTCTGCTTATGAAATGATACAGACCACTGCTCCTCTTACATAAATGCTCTTTAGTTAATAGTGAGAATCGTGTTTGGTTGGTGTACTGAGAAAAATCAATTGACCCCAAAATTCACTGTGTTTACCTGAAATGAACTCCTGCTTGTAGGAAGACACAGATCCTGAGGTTTAACTCTGTTCTGAAGGCAAATTCAGACCATAATTCTAATCCCTGAAAAACACTCTGTTTTAAGCCAAGAATCATCCTTTTCTTTCCAGCGTCTCCAAAACAGTACGAACCATGAGCATGCCCAGAAAAAAAGAACTGTTTTTCCTACTCATACGGACCATATGTAGTACAACTCTGCTTATGAACCTGAAACAAACAACAGCTCCTCCTACGTAAATGTTCTTTAGTTAATACTGAGAATAACTTTGGGTTCGTGAAATGTGTAAAATCATTTGAGCACAAAATTTACTGGGTTTACAGAAATGAACACTTGCTTGTAGGAAGACACAGATCCTGGGGTTTAACTCCGTTACTGAAGGGAAATTCAGACCAGAGTTCTCATCAATGAAACACACTCTATTTTAATGCAAGAATCAAGCTCTTCTTTCCAGCTTCTCCAATAAAGCAAGAACAATGAGCATGCCCAGAAAAAAAGAACTGTGTTTCCTACTGATACAGACCATATGTAGTTCAACTGTGCTTATGAAACTGAAACAAACCACAGATCCTCTTACATAAATGCTCTTTAGTTAATAGTGGGTATCGCCTTGGGTTCGTGAACTGTGTAAAATCATTTGAGACCAAATTCACTGAGTTTACCAGAAATGAACTCTTGCTTGTAGGAAGACACAGATCCTGGGGTTTAACCTTGTTTCTGAAGAGAAATTCAGACCACTGTTCTCATCCATGAAACACACTGTGTTTTCACGCAAGAAGCAAGCTCTTCTTTGCAGCGGCTCCAATATATCAAGAACCATGAGCATGCCCAGAAATAAAGAACTGTGTTTCCTACTCATACGGACCATATGTAGTTCAAATCTGCTTATGAAACTGATACAAACCACAGGTCCGCTTACATAAGTGCTCTTTAGTTAATAGTGAGCATGGCGTTTGGTTCGTGAAATGCGAAAAATCAATTGACCCCAAAATTCACTGTGTTTACCTGAAATGAACTCCTGCTTGTAGGAAGACACAGATCCTGAGGTTTAACTCCGTTCTGAAGGCAAATTCAGACCAGAATTCTCATCCCTGAAAAACACTCTGTTTTAAGCCAAGAATCATCCTCTTCTTTCCAGCGTCTCCAAAATAGTACGAACCATGAGCATGCCCAGAAAAAAAGAACTGTTTTTCCTACTCATACGGACCATATGTAGTTCAACTCTGCTTATGAACCTGAAACAAACCATAGCTCCTCTTACATAAATGTTCTTTAGTTAATACTGAGAATAGCTTTGGGTTCGTGAAATGTGTAAAAACATTTGAGCCCAAAATTCACTGGGTTTACCAGAAATGAACTCTTGCTTGTAGGAAGACACAGATCCTGGGGTTTACCTCCGTTTCTGCAGGGAAATTCAGACCCTAGTTCTCATCCCTGAATCACACTCTGCTTTAACACAAGAGGAAAGCTCTTATTTCCAGAGTCTAAAATACAGCAAGAACCATGAGCATTGCCTGAAGAAATAACTGTGTTTCCTATTCATGCGGATTATAAGTCGTTAAACTCTGCTTATGAAATGATACAGACCACTGCTCCTCTTACATCAATGCTCTTTAGTTAATAGTGAGAATCGTGTTGGGTTCGTGAACTGTATAAAATCAATTGAGCCGAAAATTCAGTTGGTTAACCAGAAACGAACTCTTGCTTCTAGGAAGACACAGATCATGGGTTTTAACTCCGTTTCTGAAGGGAAATTCACACCAGTGAGCTCATCCATGAAACACACTCTGGTTTAATGCAAGAAGCAAGCTCTTCTTTCCAGCTTCTCCAATACAGCAAGAACAATGAGCATGCCCAGAAAAAAAGAACTGTGTTTCCTACTCATATGGACCATATGTAGTTCAACTGTGCTTATTAAACTGAAACAAACCACAGCTCCTATTACATAAATGCTCTTTAGTTAATAGTGAGAACAGCATTGGGTGCGTGAACTGCAAAAAATCATTTGAGCCCAAAATTCACTTGGTTTACCAGAAATGACCTCTTGTTGTAGGAAGACACAGATCCTGGGGTGTAACTCCGTTTCTGAAGGGAAATTCAGACCATAGTTCTCATCCCTGAAACACACACTGCTTTAATGCAAGAAGCAACCTCTTCTTTCCAGAGTCTAAAATACAGCAAGAACCATGAGCATGGCCTGAAAAAAAGAACTGTGTTTCCTACTCATGTGGATCATATGTCGTTAAACTCTGCTTATGAAATGATACAGACCACTGCTCCTCTTACATAAATGCTCTTTAGTTCATAGTGAGAATCGTGTTTGGTTCGTGAACTGCGAAAAATCAATTGACCCCAAAATTCACTGTGTTTACCTGATGAACTCCTGCTTGTAGGAAGACACAGATCCTGAGGTTTTACTCCGTTCTGAAGGCAAATTCAGACCATAATTCTCATCCCTGAAAAACACTCTGTTTTAAGCCAAGAATCATCCTTTTCTTTCCAGCGTCTCCAAAACGGTACGAACCATGAGCATGCCCAGAAAAAAAGAACTGTTTTTCCTACTCATATGGACCATATGTAGTTCAACTCTGCTTATGAACCTGAAACAAAACACAGCTCCTCCTACGTAAATGTTCTTTAGTTAATACTGAGAATAACTTTGGGTTCATGAAATGTGTAAAATCATTTGAGCCCAAAATTTACTGGGTTTACCAGAAATGAACTCTTGCTTGTAGGAAGACACAGATCCTGGGGTTTACCTCCGTTTCTGAAGGGAAATTCAGACCCTAGTTCTCATCCCTGAAACACACTCTGCTTTAATGCAAGAAGCAAGCTCTTCTTTCCAGCGGCTCCAATATATCAAGAACCATGAGCATGGCCTGCAAAAAATAACTGTGTTTCCTATTCATGCGGATCATAAGTCGTTAAACTCTGCTTATGAAATGATACAGACCACTGCTCCTCTTACATAAATGCTCTTTAGTTAATAGTGAGAATCGCATTGGGTTTGTGAACTGTATAAAATCAATTGAGCCGAAAATTCACTTGGTTTACCAGAAACGAACTCTTGCTTGTAGGAAGACACAGGTCATGGGGTTTAACTCCGTTTCTGAAGGGAAATTCACACCTGTGTGCTCATCCATGAAACACACTCTGTTTTAATGCAAGAAGCAAGCTCTTCTTTCCAGCTTCTCCAATACAGCAAGAAAAATGAGCATGCCCAGAAAAAAAGAACTGTGATTCCTACTCATATGGACCATATGTAGTTCAACTGTGCTTATTAAACTGAAACAAACCACACCTCCTCTTACATAAGTGCTCTTTAGTTAATAGTGATAATAGCGTTGAGTTCGTGAACTGCGAAAAATCATTTGAGCCCAAAATTCACTGGGTTTACCAGAAATGAACTCTTGCTAGTAGGAAGACACAGATCCTGGGGTTTAACCTTGTTTCTGAAGAGAAATTCAGACCACTGTTCTCATCCATGAAACACACTGTGTTTTCACGCAAGAAGCAAGCTCTTCTTTGCAGCGGCTCCAATATATCAAGAACCATGAGCATGCCCAGAAATAAAGAACTGTGTTTCCTACTCATACGGACCATATGTAGTTCAAATCTGCTTATGAAACTGATACAAACCACAGGTCCGCTTACATAAGTGCTCTTTAGTTAATAGTGAGCATGGCGTTTGGTTCGTGAAATGCGAAAAATCAATTGACCCCAAAATTCACTGTGTTTACCTGAAATGAACTCCTGCTTGTAGGAAGACACAGATCCTGAGGTTTAACTCCGTTCTGAAGGCAAATTCAGACCAGAATTCTCATCCCTGAAAAACACTCTGTTTTAAGCCAAGAATCATCCACTTCTTTCCAACGTCTCCAAAACAGTACAAACCATGAGCATGCCACGAAAAAAAGAACTGTGTTTCCTACTCATACAGACCATATGTAGTCCAACTCTGCTTATGAAACTTATACAGACCACAGCTCCTCTTACATAAATACTCTCTAGTTAATAGTGATAATCGCGTTGGGTTCTACAACTGTATAAAATCATTTGAGCCGAAAACTCACTTGGTTTACCAGAAACGAACTCTTGCTTGTAGGAAGACACAGATCATGGGGTTTAACTCCGTTTCTGAAGGGAAATTCAGACCACTGTTCTCATCCATGAAACACACTCTGTTTTAATGCAAGAATCAAGCTCTTTTTTCCAGAGTCTAAAATACAGCAAGAACAATGAGCATGCCCAGAAAAAAAGAACTCTGTTTCCTACTCATACGGACCATATGTAGTTCAACTGTGCTTATGAAACTGAAACAAACCACAGCATCTCTTACTTAAATGCTATTTAGTTAATAGTGAGAATCGCGTTGGGTTCGTGAACTGTGTAAAATCATTTGAGCCCAAAATTCACTGGGTTTACCAGAAATGAACTCTTGCTTGTAGGGAGACACAGATCCTGGGGTTTAACTCCGTTTCTGAAGGGAAATTCAGACCAGAGTTCTCATCCCTGAAAAACACTCTGTTTTAAGAAGAGTCATCCTCTTCTTTCCACCGTCTCCAATGTGGTGAGAAACATGAGAATGCCCAGAAAAAAAGAATTGTGTTTCCTACTCATAAAGACCATATGTAGTTCAACTCTGCTTATGAAACGGATACAAACCACAGCTGCTCTTACATAAATCCTCCTAAGTTAATAGTGAGAATCGCGTTTTGGTTATTGAACTGCAAAAAATCATTTGATTCCAAAATTCCCTTGGTTTACCAGAAAAGAACTCTTGCTTGTAGGAAGACACAGATCCTGGGGTCTAACTTGTTTCTGAAGGTAAATTAAGACCAGTGTTCTAATTCCTGAAACACACTCTGATTTAATGCAAAAAGCAAGCTCTTCTTTCCAGCTTCTCCCATACAACAGGAACAATGAGCATGCCCAGAAAAAAAGAACTCTGTTTCCTACTAAAATGGACCATGTGTAGTTCAACTGTGCTTATGAAACTTAAAAAAACCACAGCTCCTCTTACATAAATGCTCTTTAGTTAATAGTGAGAACAGCATTGGGTGCGTGAACTGCGAAAAAATCATTTGAGCCCAAAATTCACTTGGTTTACCAGAAATGACCTCTTGTGGTAGGAAGACACAGATCCTGGGGTTTAACTCCGTTTATGAAGGGAAATTCAGACCATAGTTCTCATCCCTGAAACACACACTGCTTTAATGCAAGAAGCAACCTCTTCTTTCCAGAGTCTAAAATACAGCAAGAACCATGAGCATGGCCTGAAAAAAAGAACTGTGTTTCCTACTCATGCAGATCATATGTCGTTAAACTCTGCTTATGAAATGATACAGACCACTGCTCCTCTTACATAAATGCTCTTTAGTTAATAGTGAGAATCGTGTTTGGTTGGTGTACTGAGAAAAATCAATTGACCCCAAAATTCACTGTGTTTACCTGAAATGAACTCCTGCTTGTAGGAAGACACAGATCCTGAGGTTTAACTCTGTTCTGAAGGCAAATTCAGACCATAATTCTAATCCCTGAAAAACACTCTGTTTTAAGCCAAGAATCATCCTTTTCTTTCCAGCGTCTCCAAAACAGTACGAACCATGAGCATGCCCAGAAAAAAAGAACTGTTTTTCCTACTCATACGGACCATATGTAGTACAACTCTGCTTATGAACCTGAAACAAACAACAGCTCCTCCTACGTAAATGTTCTTTAGTTAATACTGAGAATAACTTTGGGTTCGTGAAATGTGTAAAATCATTTGAGCACAAAATTTACTGGGTTTACAGAAATGAACACTTGCTTGTAGGAAGACACAGATCCTGGGGTTTAACTCCGTTACTGAAGGGAAATTCAGACCAGAGTTCTCATCAATGAAACACACTCTATTTTAATGCAAGAATCAAGCTCTTCTTTCCAGCTTCTCCAATAAAGCAAGAACAATGAGCATGCCCAGAAAAAAAGAACTGTGTTTCCTACTGATACAGACCATATGTAGTTCAACTGTGCTTATGAAACTGAAACAAACCACAGATCCTCTTACATAAATGCTCTTTAGTTAATAGTGGGTATCGCCTTGGGTTCGTGAACTGTGTAAAATCATTTGAGACCAAATTCACTGAGTTTACCAGAAATGAACTCTTGCTTGTAGGAAGACACAGATCCTGGGGTTTAACCTTGTTTCTGAAGAGAAATTCAGACCACTGTTCTCATCCATGAAACACACTGTGTTTTCACGCAAGAAGCAAGCTCTTCTTTGCAGCGGCTCCAATATATCAAGAACCATGAGCATGCCCAGAAATAAAGAACTGTGTTTCCTACTCATACGGACCATATGTAGTTCAAATCTGCTTATGAAACTGATACAAACCACAGGTCCGCTTACATAAGTGCTCTTTAGTTAATAGTGAGCATGGCGTTTGGTTCGTGAAATGCGAAAAATCAATTGACCCCAAAATTCACTGTGTTTACCTGAAATGAACTCCTGCTTGTAGGAAGACACAGATCCTGAGGTTTAACTCCGTTCTGAAGGCAAATTCAGACCAGAATTCTCATCCCTGAAAAACACTCTGTTTTAAGCCAAGAATCATCCTCTTCTTTCCAGCGTCTCCAAAATAGTACGAACCATGAGCATGCCCAGAAAAAAAGAACTGTTTTTCCTACTCATACGGACCATATGTAGTTCAACTCTGCTTATGAACCTGAAACAAACCATAGCTCCTCTTACATAAATGTTCTTTAGTTAATACTGAGAATAGCTTTGGGTTCGTGAAATGTGTAAAAACATTTGAGCCCAAAATTCACTGGGTTTACCAGAAATGAACTCTTGCTTGTAGGAAGACACAGATCCTGGGGTTTACCTCCGTTTCTGCAGGGAAATTCAGACCCTAGTTCTCATCCCTGAATCACACTCTGCTTTAACACAAGAGGAAAGCTCTTATTTCCAGAGTCTAAAATACAGCAAGAACCATGAGCATTGCCTGAAGAAATAACTGTGTTTCCTATTCATGCGGATTATAAGTCGTTAAACTCTGCTTATGAAATGATACAGACCACTGCTCCTCTTACATCAATGCTCTTTAGTTAATAGTGAGAATCGTGTTGGGTTCGTGAACTGTATAAAATCAATTGAGCCGAAAATTCAGTTGGTTAACCAGAAACGAACTCTTGCTTCTAGGAAGACACAGATCATGGGTTTTAACTCCGTTTCTGAAGGGAAATTCACACCAGTGAGCTCATCCATGAAACACACTCTGGTTTAATGCAAGAAGCAAGCTCTTCTTTCCAGCTTCTCCAATACAGCAAGAACAATGAGCATGCCCAGAAAAAAAGAACTGTGTTTCCTACTCATATGGACCATATGTAGTTCAACTGTGCTGATTAAACTGAAACAAACCACAGCTCCTATTACATAAATGCTCTTTAGTTAATAGTGAGAACAGCATTGGGTGCGTGAACTGCAAAAAATCATTTGAGCCCAAAATTCACTTGGTTTACCAGAAATGACCTCTTGTTGTAGGAAGACACAGATCCTGGGGTGTAACTCCGTTTCTGAAGGGAAATTCAGACCATAGTTCTCATCCCTGAAACACACACTGCTTTAATGCAAGAAGCAACCTCTTCTTTCCAGAGTCTAAAATACAGCAAGAACCATGAGCATGGCCTGAAAAAAAGAACTGTGTTTCCTACTCATGTGGATCATATGTCGTTAAACTCTGCTTATGAAATGATACAGACCACTGCTCCTCTTACATAAATGCTCTTTAGTTCATAGTGAGAATCGTGTTTGGTTCGTGAACTGCGAAAAATCAATTGACCCCAAAATTCACTGTGTTTACCTGATGAACTCCTGCTTGTAGGAAGACACAGATCCTGAGGTTTTACTCCGTTCTGAAGGCAAATTCAGACCATAATTCTCATCCCTGAAAAACACTCTGTTTTAAGCCAAGAATCATCCTTTTCTTTCCAGCGTCTCCAAAACGGTACGAACCATGAGCATGCCCAGAAAAAAAGAACTGTTTTTCCTACTCATATGGACCATATGTAGTTCAACTCTGCTTATGAACCTGAAACAAAACACAGCTCCTCCTACGTAAATGTTCTTTAGTTAATACTGAGAATAACTTTGGGTTCGTGAAATGTGTAAAATCATTTGAGCCCAAAATTTACTGGGTTTACCAGAAATGAACTCTTGCTTGTAGGAAGACACAGATCCTGGGGTTTACCTCCGTTTCTGAAGGGAAATTCAGACCCTAGTTCTCATCCCTGAAACACACTCTGCTTTAATGCAAGAAGCAAGCTCTTCTTTCCAGCGGCTCCAATATATCAAGAACCATGAGCATGGCCTGCAAAAAATAACTGTGTTTCCTATTCATGCGGATCATAAGTCGTTAAACTCTGCTTATGAAATGATACAGACCACTGCTCCTCTTACATAAATGCTCTTTAGTTAATAGTGAGAATCGCATTGGGTTCGTGAACTGTATAAAATCAATTGAGCCGAAAATTCACTTGGTTTACCAGAAACGAACTCTTGCTTGTAGGAAGACACAGGTCATGGGGTTTAACTCCGTTTCTGAAGGGAAATTCACACCTGTGTGCTCATCCATGAAACACACTCTGTTTTAATGCAAGAAGCAAGCTCTTCTTTCCAGCTTCTCCAATACAGCAAGAACAATGAGCATGCCCAGAAAAAAAGAACTGGGTTTCCTACTCATACGGACCATATGTAGTTCAACTGTGATTATGAAAATGAAACAAACCACAGCTCCTCTTACATAAGTGCTCTTTAGTTAATAATGAGAATAGCGTTGGGTTCGTGAACTGCGAAAAATCATTTGAGCCCAAAATTCACTGGGATTACCAGAAATGAACTCTTGCTTATAGGAAGACACAGATCCTGGGGTTTAACCTTGTTTCTGAAGAGAAATTCAGACCAGTGTTCCCATCTATGAAACACACTCTGTTTTCATGCAAGAAGCAAGCTCTTCTTTGCAGCGGCTCCAATATATCAAGAACCATGAGCATGCCCAGAAAAAAAGAACTGTGTTTCCTACTCATACGGACCATATGTAGTTCAACTCTGCTTATGAAACTGATACAAACCACAGCTCCGCTTACATAAGTGCTCTTTAGTTAATAGTGAGAATCGTATTTGGTTCGTGAACTGAGAAAAATCAATTGACCCCAAATTCACTGTGTTTACCTGAAATGAACTCCTGCTTGTAGGAAGACACAGATCCTGAGGTTTAACTCCGTTCTGAAGGCAAATTCAGACCAGAATACTCATCCCTGAAAAACACTCTGTTTTAAGGCAATAATCATCCTCTTCTTTCCAGCATCTCCAAAACAGTACGAACCATGAGCATGCCCAGAAAAAAAGAACTGTTTTTCCTACTCACATGGACCATATGTAGTTCAAATCTGCTTATGAACCTGAAACAAACCACAGCTCCTCTTACATAAATGTTCTTTAGTTAATACTGAGAATAGCTTTGGGTTCGTGAAATGTGTAAAATCATTTGAGCCCAAAATTCACTGGGTTTACCAGAAATGAACTCTTGCTTGTAGGAAGACACAGATCCTGGGGTTTACCTCCGTTTCTGAAGGGAAATTCAGACCATAGTTCTCATCCCTGAAACACACTCTGCTTTCATGCAAGAAGCAAGCTCTTATTTCCAGAGTCTAAAATACAGCAAGAAGCATGAGCATGGCCTCAAAAAAAGAACTGTGTTTCCTACTCATGCGGATCATATGTCGTTAAACTCTGCTTATGGAATGATACAGACCACTGCTCCTCTTACATAAATGCTCTTTAGTTAATAGTGAGAATCGCGTTGGGTTCGTGAACTGGGAAAAAACTTTTGAGCCCAAAATTCACTGGGTTTACCAGAAATGAACTCTTGCTTGTAGGAACACACAGATCCTGGGTTTTAGCTCTGTTTCTGAAGGGAAATTCAGACCAGAGTTCTCATCCATGAAACACGCTCTGTTTTAATGCAAGAATCAAGCTCTTCTTCCAGCTTCTCCAAAACAGCAAGAACAATGAGCATGCCCAGAAAAAAAGAACTGTGTTTCCTTCATACGGACCATATATAGTTCAACTCTGCTTATGAAACTGATACACACCACAGCTCCGCTTACGTAAGTGCTCTTTAGTTAATAGTGAGAACCGCGTTGGGTTCGTGAACTGCAAAGCATAAATTGAGCCCAAAATTCACTGGGTTTACCAGAAATGAACTCTTGCTTGTAGGAAGACACAGATCCTAGGGTTTAACTCCGTTTCTGAAGGCAAATTCAGACCAGAAATCTCATCCCTGAAAAACACTCTGTTTTAAGGCAAGAATTATCCTCTGCTTTCCAGCGTCTACAATAGAGTACGAACCATGATCATGCCCAGAAAAAAAGAACTGTGTTTCCTACTCATACGGACCATATGTAGTTCAACTCTGCTTATGAGACTGAAACAAACCACAGCTCCTCTTACATGAATGTTCTTTAGTTAATACTGAGAATAGCTTTATGTTCGTGAACTGTGTAAAATCATTTGAGCCCAAAATTCACTGGGTTTACCAGAAATGAACTCTTGCTTGTAGGAAGACACAGATCCTGGGGTTTAACTCCATTTCTGAAGGGAAATTCAGACCAGTGTTCTCATCCATGATACACAGTCTGTTTTCACGCAAGAAGCAAGCTCTTCTTTCCAGCGGCTCCAACACATCAAGAACCATGAGCATGCCCAGAAAAAAAGAACAGTGTTTCCTACTCATACTGAACATATGTAGTTCAACTGTGATTATGAAACTGACACAAACCACAGCTCCTCTTACATACATGTTCTTTAGTTAATACTGAGAATAGCGTTGTGTTTGTGAACACTGTAAAATCATTTGAGCCAAAAATTCACTGGGTTTACCAGAAATGAACTCTTGCTTGTAGAAAGACACCGATCCTGGGGTTTAACTCCGTTTCTGAAGGGAAATTGAGACCAGTGTTCTCATCCCTGAAACACACTCTGTTTTAACGAAGAAGCAAGCTCTTCCTTCCTGAGTCTAAAATACAGCAAGAACCATGAGCATTTCCAGAAAAAAAGACCTGTGTTTCCTACTCATACGGACCATATGTAGTTCAACTCTGCTTAAGAAACTGAAACAAACCACAGCTCCTCTTACATAAGTGCTCTTTAGTTAATAGTGAGAATCGCGCTGGGTTCGTGAACTGCGAAAAATCAATTGACCCCAAAATTCACTGTGTTTACCTGAAATGAACTCCTGCTTGTAGGAAGACACAGATACTGGGGTTTAACTCCATTTCTGGAGGGAAATTCAGACCAGTGTTCTCATTCATGGTACACACTCTGTTTTCAGGCAAGAAGCAAGCTCTTCATTCCAGAGTCTAAAATACAGCAAGAACAATGAGCATGTCCTGAAAAAAAGAATTGTGTTTCCTACTCATACGGAACAAATGTAGTTCAACTCTGCTCATGAAACTGAAACAAACCACAGCTCCTCTTACATAAATGTCCTTTAGTTAATACCTAGAATAGCTTTGGGTTTGTGAACTGTGTAAAATCATTTGAGCCCAAAATTCACTGGGTTTACGAGAAAGGAACTCTTGCTTGTATGAAGACACAGATCCTGGGGTTTAACTCCGTTTCTGAAGGGAAATTCAGACCAGTGTTCTCATCCATGATACACACTCTGTTTTCATGCAAGAAGCAAGCTCTTCTTTCCATTGGATCCAATACATCAAGAACCATGAGCATGCCCAGAAAAAAAGAACAGTGTTTCCTACTCATATGGACCATATGTAGTTCCACTCTGCTTATGAAACTGATACAAACCACAGCTCCGCTTACGTAAGTGCTTTTTAGTTAATAGTGAGAACCGCGTTGGGTTCGTGAACTGCAAAGCATAAATTGAGCCCAAAATTCACTGGGTTTACCGGAAATGAACTCTTGCTTGTAGGAAGACACAGATCCTAGGGTTTAACTCCGTTTCTGAAGGCAAATTCAGACCAGAAATCTCATCCCTGAAAAACACTCTGTTTTAAGGCAAGAATCATCCTCTTCTTTCCAGCGTCTACAATACAGTACGAACCATGATCATGCCCAGAAAAAAAGAACTGTGTTTCCTAATCATACGGACCATATGTAGTTCAACTCTGCTTATGAGACTGAAACAAACAACACCTCCTCTTACATAAATGTTCTTTATTTAATACTGAGAATAGCTTTATGTTCGTGAACTGTGTAAAATCATTTGAGCCCAAAATTCACTGGGTTTACCAGAAATGAACTTTGCTTGTAGGAAGACACCGATCCTGGGGTTTCACCTCATTTCTGAAGGGAAATTTAGACCAGTGTTCTCATCCATGAAACACACTCAATTTCATGCAAGAAGCAAGCTCTTCTTTCCAGCGGCTCCAACACATCAAGAACCATGAGCATGTCCAGAAAAAAAGAACTGTGTTTCCTACTCATACGGACCATATGTAGTTCAACTCTGCTTAAGAAACTGAAACAAACCACAGCTCCTATTACATAAATGCTCTTTAGTTAATAATGAGAATAGCGTTGGCTTCGTGAACTGTGTAAAATCATTTGAGCCCAAAATTCACTGGGTTTACCAGAAATGAACTCTTGCTTGGAGGAAGACACTGATCCTGGGGTTTAACTCCGTTTCTGAAGGGAAATTCAGACCAGTGTTCTCATTCATGAAACACACTCAATTTCATGCAAGAAGCAAGCTCTTCTTTCCATCGGCTCCAATACATGAAGAACCATGAGCATACCCTGAAAATTGTACTGTGTTTCGTACTCATACGGACCATACTTAGTTTCAACTATGCTTATGAAACTGATACAAACCAAAGCTCTGCTTACATAAGTGCTCTTTAGTTAATAGTGAGAACCGCGTTGGGTTCGTGAACTGCGAAAAAGCAATTGACCCCAAAATTCACTGTGTTTACTTGAAATGAACTCCTGCTTGTAGGAAGACACAGATACTGGGGTTTAACTGAATTTCTGGAGGGAAATTCAGACCAGTGTTCTCATTCATGGTACACACTCTGTTTTCATGCAAGAAGCAAGCTCTTCTTTCCATCGGCTCCAATACATCAAGAACCATGAGCATGCCCAGAAAAAAAGAACAGTGTTTCCTACTCACATGGACCATATGTAGTTCAACTCTGCTTATGAAACTGATACAAACCACAGCTCTGCTTACGTAAGTGCTCTTTAGTTAATAGTGAGAACCGCGTTAAGTTCGTGAACTGCAAAGAATAAATTGAGCCCAAAATTCACTGGGTTTACCAGAAATGAACTCTTGCTTGTAGGATGACACAGATCCTGGGGTTTAACTCCGTTTCTGAAGGCAAATTCAGACCAGAATTCTCATCCCTGAAAAACACTCTGTTTTAAGGCAAGAATCATCCTCTTCTTTCCAGCGTCCGCAATACAGTACGAACCATGATCATGCCCAGAAAAAAAGAACTGTGTTTCCTACTCATACGGACCATATGTAGTTCAACTCTGCTTCTGAGACTGAAACAAACCACAGCTCCTCTTACATAAATGTTCTTTATTTAATACTGAGAATAGCTTTATGTTCGTGAACTGTGTAAAATCATTTGAGCCCAAAATTCACTGTGTTTACCAGAAATGAACTTTGCTTGTAGGAAGACACAGATCCTGGGGTTAAACTCCATTTCTGAAGGGAAATTCGGACCAGTGTTCTCATCCATGGTACACAGTCTGTTTTCACGCAAGAAGCAAGCTCTTCTTTCCAGCGGCTCCAACACATCAAGAACCATGAGCATGCCCAGAAAAAAAGAACAGTGTTTCCTACTCATACTGAACATATGTAGTTCAACTGTGCTTATGAAACTGACACAAACCACAGCTCCTCTTACATAAATGTTCTTTAGTTAATACTGAGAATAGCGTTGTGTTCGTGAACACTGTAAAATCATTTGAGCCCAAAATTCCCTGGGTTTACAAGAAAGGAACTCTTGCTTGTAGGAAGACACAGATCCTGGGGTTTAACTCCGTTTCTGAAGGGAAATTCAGACCAGTGTTCTCATCCATGATACACACTCTGTTTTCATGCAAGAAGCAAGCTCTTCTTTCCATCGGCTCCAATACATCAAGAACCATGAGCATGCCCAGAAAAAAAGAACAGTGTTTCCTACTCATATGGACCATACTTAGTTCAACTATGCTTATGAAACTGATACAAACCAAAGCTCTGCTTACATAATTGCTCTTTAGTTAATAGTGAGAACCGCGTTGGGTTCGTGAACTGCAAAGCATAAATTGAGCCCAAAATTCACTGGGTTTACCAGAAATGAACTCTTGCTTGTAGGAAGACACAGATCCTAGGGTTTAACTCCGTTTCTGAAGGCAAATTCAGACCACAAATCTCATCCCTGAAAAACACTATGTTTTAAGGCAAGAATCATCCTCTTCTATTCAGCATCTACAATAGAGGATGAACCATGATCATGCCCAGAAAAAAAGAACTGTGTTTCCTAATCATACGGACCATATGTAGTTCAACTCTGCTTATGAGACTGAAACAAACCACACCTCCTCTTACATAAATGTTCTTTATTTAATACTGAGAATAGCTTTATGTTCGTGAACTGTGTAAAATCATTTGAGCCCAAAATTCACTGGGATTACCAGAAATGAACTCTTGCTTATAGGAAGTCACAGATCCTGGGGTTTAACCTTGTTTCTGAAGAGAAATTCAGACCAGTGTTCCCATCTATGAAACACACTCTGTTTTCATGCAAGAAGCAAGCTCTTCTTTCCAGCGGCTCCAATATATCAAGAACCATGAGCATGCCCAGAAAAAAAGAACTGTGTTTCCTACTCATACGGACCATATGTAGTTCAACTCTGCTTATGAAACTGATACAAACCACAGCTCCGCTTACATAAGTGCTCTTTAGTTAATAGTGAGAATCGTATTTGGTTCGTGAACTGAGAAAAATCAATTGACCCCAAATTCACTGTGTTTACCTGAAATGAACTCCTGCTTGTAGGAAGACACAGATCCTGAGGTTTAACTCCGTTCTGAAGGCAAATTCAGACCAGAATACTCATCCCTGAAAAACACTCTGTTTTAAGGCAATAATCATCCTCTTCTTTCCAGCATCTCCAAAACAGTACGAACCATGAGCATGCCCAGAAAAAAAGAACTGTTTTTCCTACTCACATGGACCATATGTAGTTCAAATCTGCTTATGAACCTGAAACAAACCACAGCTCCTCTTACATAAATGTTCTTTAGTTAATACTGAGAATAGCTTTGGGTTCGTGAAATGTGTAAAATCATTTGAGCCCAAAATTCACTGGGTTTACCAGAAATGAACTCTTGCTTGTAGGAAGACACAGATCCTGGGGTTTACCTCCGTTTCTGAAGGGAAATTCAGACCATAGTTCTCATCCCTGAAACACACTCTGCTTTCATGCAAGAAGCAAGCTCTTATTTCCAGAGTCTAAAATACAGCAAGAAGCATGAGCATGGCCTCAAAAAAAGAACTGTGTTTCCTACTCATGCGGATCATATGTCGTTAAACTCTGCTTATGGAATGATACAGACCACTGCTCCTCTTACATAAATGCTCTTTAGTTAATAGTGAGAATCGCGTTGGGTTCGTGAACTGGGAAAAAACTTTTGAGCCCAAAATTCACTGGGTTTACCAGAAATGAACTCTTGCTTGTAGGAACACACAGATCCTGGGTTTTAGCTCTGTTTCTGAAGGGAAATTCAGACCAGAGTTCTCATCCATGAAACACGCTCTGTTTTAATGCAAGAATCAAGCTCTTCTTCCAGCTTCTCCAAAACAGCAAGAACAATGAGCATGCCCAGAAAAAAAGAACTGTGTTTCCTTCATACGGACCATATATAGTTCAACTCTGCTTATGAAACTGATACACACCACAGCTCCGCTTACGTAAGTGCTCTTTAGTTAATAGTGAGAACCGCGTTGGGTTCGTGAACTGCAAAGCATAAATTGAGCCCCAAATTCACTGGGTTTACCAGAAATGAACTCTTGCTTGTAGGAAGACACAGATCCTAGGGTTTAACTCCGTTTCTGAAGGCAAATTCAGACCAGAAATCTCATCCCTGAAAAACACTCTGTTTTAAGGCAAGAATTATCCTCTGCTTTCCAGCGTCTACAATAGAGTACGAACCATGATCATGCCCAGAAAAAAAGAACTGTGTTTCCTACTCATACGGACCATATGTAGTTCAACTCTGCTTATGAGACTGAAACAAACCACACCTCCTCTTACATGAATGTTCTTTAGTTAATACTGAGAATAGCTTTATGTTCGTGAACTGTGTAAAATCATTTGAGCCCAAAATTCACTTTGTTTACCAGAAATGAACTCTTGCTTGTAGGAAGACACAGATCCTGGGGTTTAACTCCATTTCTGAAGGGAAATTCAGACCAGTGTTCTCATCCATGATACACAGTCTGTTTTCACGCAAGAAGCAAGCTCTTCTTTCCAGCGGCTCCAACACATCAAGAACCATGAGCATGCCCAGAAAAAAAGAACAGTGTTTCCTACTCATACTGAACATATGTAGTTCAACTGTGATTATGAAACTGACACAAACCACAGCTCCTCTTACATACATGTTCTTTAGTTAATACTGAGAATAGCGTTGTGTTTGTGAACACTGTAAAATCATTTGAGCCAAAAATTCACTGGGTTTACCAGAAATGAACTCTTGCTTGTAGAAAGACACCGATCCTGGGGTTTAACTCCGTTTCTGAAGGGAAATTGAGACCAGTGTTCTCATCCCTGAAACACACTCTGTTTTAACGAAGAAGCAAGCTCTTCCTTCCTGAGTCTAAAATACAGCAAGAACCATGAGCATTTCCAGAAAAAAAGACCTGTGTTTCCTACTCATACGGACCATATGTAGTTCAACTCTGCTTAAGAAACTGAAACAAACCACAGCTCCTCTTACATAAGTGCTCTTTAGTTAATAGTGAGAATCGCGCTGGGTTCGTGAACTGCGAAAAATCAATTGACCCCAAAATTCACTGTGTTTACCTGAAATGAACTCCTGCTTGTAGGAAGACACAGATACTGGGGTTTAACTCCATTTCTGGAGGGAAATTCAGACCAGTGTTCTCATTCATGGTACACACTCTGTTTTCAGGCAAGAAGCAAGCTCTTCATTCCAGAGTCTAAAATACAGCAAGAACAATGAGCATGTCCTGAAAAAAAGAATTGTGTTTCCTACTCATACGGAACAAATGTAGTTCAACTCTGCTCATGAAACTGAAACAAACCACAGCTCCTCTTACATAAATGTCCTTTAGTTAATACCTAGAATAGCTTTGGGTTTGTGAACTGTGTAAAATCATTTGAGCCCAAAATTCACTGGGTTTACGAGAAAGGAACTCTTGCTTGTATGAAGACACAGATCCTGGGGTTTAACTCCGTTTCTGAAGGGAAATTCAGACCAGTGTTCTCATCCATGATACACACTCTGTTTTCATGCAAGAAGCAAGCTCTTCTTTCCATTGGATCCAATACATCAAGAACCATGAGCATGCCCAGAAAAAAAGAACAGTGTTTCCTACTCATATGGACCATATGTAGTTCCACTCTGCTTATGAAACTGATACAAACCACAGCTCCGCTTACGTAAGTGCTTTTTAGTTAATAGTGAGAACCGCGTTGGGTTCGTGAACTGCAAAGCATAAATTGAGCCCAAAATTCACTGGGTTTACCGGAAATGAACTCTTGCTTGTAGGAAGACACAGATCCTAGGGTTTAACTCCGTTTCTGAAGGCAAATTCAGACCAGAAATCTCATCCCTGAAAAACACTCTGTTTTAAGGCAAGAATCATCCTCTTCTTTCCAGCGTCTACAATACAGTACGAACCATGATCATGCCCAGAAAAAAAGAACTGTGTTTCCTAATCATACGGACCATATGTAGTTCAACTCTGCTTATGAGACTGAAACAAACAACACCTCCTCTTACATAAATGTTCTTTATTTAATACTGAGAATAGCTTTATGTTCGTGAACTGTGTAAAATCATTTGAGCCCAAAATTCACTGGGTTTACCAGAAATGAACTTTGCTTGTAGGAAGACACCGATCCTGGGGTTTCACCTCATTTCTGAAGGGAAATTTAGACCAGTGTTCTCATCCATGAAACACACTCAATTTCATGCAAGAAGCAAGCTCTTCTTTCCAGCGGCTCCAACACATCAAGAACCATGAGCATGTCCAGAAAAAAAGAACTGTGTTTCCTACTCATACGGACCATATGTAGTTCAACTCTGCTTAAGAAACTGAAACAAACCACAGCTCCTATTACATAAATGCTCTTTAGTTAATAATGAGAATAGCGTTGGCTTCGTGAACTGTGTAAAATCATTTGAGCCCAAAATTCACTGGGTTTACCAGAAATGAACTCTTGCTTGGAGGAAGACACTGATCCTGGGGTTTAACTCCGTTTCTGAAGGGAAATTCAGACCAGTGTTCTCATTCATGAAACACACTCAATTTCATGCAAGAAGCAAGCTCTTCTTTCCATCGGCTCCAATACATGAAGAACCATGAGCATACCCTGAAAATTGTACTGTGTTTCGTACTCATACGGACCATACTTAGTTTCAACTATGCTTATGAAACTGATACAAACCAAAGCTCTGCTTACATAAGTGCTCTTTAGTTAATAGTGAGAACCGCGTTGGGTTCGTGAACTGCGAAAAAGCAATTGACCCCAAAATTCACTGTGTTTACTTGAAATGAACTCCTGCTTGTAGGAAGACACAGATACTGGGGTTTAACTGAATTTCTGGAGGGAAATTCAGACCAGTGTTCTCATTCATGGTACACACTCTGTTTTCATGCAAGAAGCAAGCTCTTCTTTCCATCGGCTCCAATACATCAAGAACCATGAGCATGCCCAGAAAAAAAGAACAGTGTTTCCTACTCACATGGACCATATGTAGTTCAACTCTGCTTATGAAACTGATACAAACCACAGCTCTGCTTACGTAAGTGCTCTTTAGTTAATAGTGAGAACCGCGTTAAGTTCGTGAACTGCAAAGAATAAATTGAGCCCAAAATTCACTGGGTTTACCAGAAATGAACTCTTGCTTGTAGGATGACACAGATCCTGGGGTTTAACTCCGTTTCTGAAGGCAAATTCAGACCAGAATTCTCATCCCTGAAAAACACTCTGTTTTAAGGCAAGAATCATCCTCTTCTTTCCAGCGTCCGCAATACAGTACGAACCATGATCATGCCCAGAAAAAAAGAACTGTGTTTCCTACTCATACGGACCATATGTAGTTCAACTCTGCTTCTGAGACTGAAACAAACCACAGCTCCTCTTACATAAATGTTCTTTATTTAATACTGAGAATAGCTTTATGTTCGTGAACTGTGTAAAATCATTTGAGCCCAAAATTCACTGTGTTTACCAGAAATGAACTTTGCTTGTAGGAAGACACAGATCCTGGGGTTAAACTCCATTTCTGAAGGGAAATTCGGACCAGTGTTCTCATCCATGGTACACAGTCTGTTTTCACGCAAGAAGCAAGCTCTTCTTTCCAGCGGCTCCAACACATCAAGAACCATGAGCATGCCCAGAAAAAAAGAACAGTGTTTCCTACTCATACTGAACATATGTAGTTCAACTGTGCTTATGAAACTGACACAAACCACAGCTCCTCTTACATAAATGTTCTTTAGTTAATACTGAGAATAGCGTTGTGTTCGTGAACACTGTAAAATCATTTGAGCCCAAAATTCCCTGGGTTTACGAGAAAGGAACTCTTGCTTGTAGGAAGACACAGATCCTGGGGTTTAACTCCGTTTCTGAAGGGAAATTCAGACCAGTGTTCTCATCCATGATACACACTCTGTTTTCATGCAAGAAGCAAGCTCTTCTTTCCATCGGCTCCAATACATCAAGAACCATGAGCATGCCCAGAAAAAAAGAACAGTGTTTCCTACTCATATGGACCATACTTAGTTCAACTATGCTTATGAAACTGATACAAACCAAAGCTCTGCTTACATAATTGCTCTTTAGTTAATAGTGAGAACCGCGTTGGGTTCGTGAACTGCAAAGCATAAATTGAGCCCAAAATTCACTGGGTTTACCAGAAATGAACTCTTGCTTGTAGGAAGACACAGATCCTAGGGTTTAACTCCGTTTCTGAAGGCAAATTCAGACCACAAATCTCATCCCTGAAAAACACTATGTTTTAAGGCAAGAATCATCCTCTTCTATTCAGCATCTACAATAGAGGATGAACCATGATCATGCCCAGAAAAAAAGAACTGTGTTTCCTAATCATAAGGACCATATGTAGTTCAACTCTGCTTATGAGACTGAAACAAACCACACCTCCTCTTACATAAATGTTCTTTATTTAATACTGAGAATAGCTTTATGTTCGTGAACTGTGTAAAATCATTTGAGCCCAAAATTCACTGGGTTTACCAGAAATGAACTTTGCTTGTAGGAAGAAACAGATCCTGGGGTTTAACTCCATTTCTGAAGGGAAATTCAGAACAGTGTTATCATCCATGATACACAGTCTGTTTTCACACAAGAAGCAAGCTCTTCTTTCCATCAGCTCCAATACATCAAGAACCATGAGCATACCCTGAAAATTGTACTGTATTTCCTTCTCATACGGACCATACTTAGTTCAACTATGCTTATGAAACTGATACAAACCAAAGCTCTGCTTACATAATTGCTCTTTAGTTAATAGTGAAAATAGCGCTGTGATCGTGAACTGCGAAAAATCATTTGAGCCCAAAATTCACTGGGTTTACCAGAACTGAACTCTTCCTTGTATGAAGTCACTGATCCTCGGGTTTAACTTCGTTTGTGAAGGGAAATTCAGACCAGAGTTCTCATCCCTGAAACATACTCTGTTTTAACGCAAGAAGCAAGCTCTTCTTTCCAGAGTCTAAAATACAGCAAGAACCATGAGCATGCCCTGAAAAAAAGAACTGTGTTTCCTACTCATCCGGACCATATGTAGTTCAACTCTGCTTATGAAACTCAAACAAACCACAGCTCTACTTACATAAATGTTCTTTAGTTAATACTGAGAATAGCTTTGGGTTCATGAACTGTGTAAAATCATTTGAGCCAAAAAGTCACTGGGTTTACCTGAAATGAACTCTTGCTTGTAGGAAGAAACAGATCCTGGGGTTTGACTCCATTTCTGAAGGGAAATTCTGACCAGAGTTCTCATCCATGAAACACACTGTTTTAATGCAAGAAGCAAGCTCTTCTTTCCAGCGTCTCCAATACAGCACGAACCATGAGCATGCCCTGAAAAAAAGAACTGTGTTTCCTACTATACGGACCATATGTAGTTCAACTCTGCTTAAGAAACTGAAACAAACCACAGCTCCTCTTACATAAGTGCTTTTTAGTTAATAGTGAGAATCGCGCTGGGTTCGTGAACTGCGAAAAATCAATTGACCCCAAAATTCACTGTGTTTACCTGAAATGAACTCCTGCTTGTAGGAAGACACAGATACTGGGGTTTAACTCCATTTCTGGAGGGAAATTCAGACCAGTGTTCTCATTCATGGTACACACTCTGTTTTCAGG
Organism: Onychomys arenicola; assembly: GCA_949786405.1. Classification (NCBI taxonomy): domain Eukaryota; kingdom Metazoa; phylum Chordata; class Mammalia; order Rodentia; family Cricetidae; genus Onychomys; species Onychomys arenicola. The sequence goes on along the minus strand of CATKUM010000019.1, from coordinate 464,979 downwards.
CAAGAAGCAAGCTCTTCATTCCAGAGTCTAAAATACAGCAAGAACAATGAGCATGTCCTGAAAAAAAGAACTGTGTTTCGTACTCATACGGAACAAATGTAGTTCAACTCTGCTCATGAAACTGAAACAAACCACAGCTCCTCTTACATAAATGTCCTTTAGTTAATACCTAGAATAGCTTTGGGTTTGTGAACTGTGTAAAATCATTTGAGCCCAAAATTCACTGGGTTTACGAGAAAGGAACTCTTGCTTGTACGAGGACACAGATCCTGGGTTTTAACTCCGTTTCTGAAGGGAAATTCAGACCAGTGTTCTCATCCATGATACACACTCTGTTTTCATGCAAGAAGCAAGCTCTTCTTTCCATTGGATCCAATACATCAAGAACCATGAGCATGCCCAGAAAAAAATAACAGTGTTTCCTACTCATATGGACCATATGTAGTTCCACTCTGCTTATGAAACTGATACAAACCACAGCTCCGCTTACGTAAGTGCTTTTTAGTTAATAATGAGAACCGCGTTGGGTTCGTGAACTGCAAAGCATAAATTGAGCCCAAAATTCACTGGGTTTACCAGAAATGAACTCTTGCTTGTAGGAAGACACAGATCCTAGGGTTTAACTCCGTTTCTGAAGGCAAATTCAGACCAGAAATCTCATCCCTGAAAAACACTCTGTTTTAAGGCAAGAATCATCCTCTTCTTTCCAGCGTCTACAATACAGTACGAACCATGATCATGCCCAGAAAAAAAGAACTGTGTTTCCTACTCATACGGACCATATGTAGTTCAACTCTGCTTATGAGACTGAAACAAACCACAGCTCCTCTTACATAAATGTTCTTTATTTAATACTGAGAACAGCTTTATGTTCGTGAACTGTGTAAAATCATTTGAGCCCAAAATTCACTGGGTTTACCAGAAATGAACTTTGCTTGTAGGAAGACACCGATCCTGGGGTTTCACTCCATTTCTGAAGGGAAATTTAGACCAGTGTTCTCATCCATGAAACACAGTCTGTTGTCACACAAGAAGCAAGCTCTTCTTTCCAGCGGCTCCAACACATCAAGAACCATGAGCATGTCCAGAAAAAAAGAACTGTGTTTCCTACTCATACGGACCATATGTAGTTCAACTCTGCTTAAGAAACTGAAACAAACCACAGCTCCTCTTACATAAATGTTCTTTAGTTAATACTGAGAATAGCGTTGTGTTCGTGAACACTGTAAAATCATTTGAGCCCAAAATTCCCTGGGTTTACGAGAAATGAACTCTTGCTTGTAGGAAGACACAGATCCTGGGGTTTAACTCCGTTTCTGAAGGGAAATTCAGACCAGTGTTCTCATCCATGATACACACTCTGTTTTCATGCAAGAAGCAAGCTCTTCTTTCCATCGGCTCCAGTACATCAAGAACCATGAGCATGCCCAGAAAAAAAGAACAGTGTTTCCTACTCATATGGACCATACTTAGTTCAACTATGCTTATGAAACTGATACAAACCAAAGCTCTGCTTACATAATTGCTCTTTAGTTAATAGTGAGAACCGCGTTGGGTTCGTGAACTGCAAAGCATAAATTGAGCCCAAAATTCACTGGGTTTACCAGAAATGAACTCTTGCTTGTAGGAAGACACAGATCCTAGGGTTTAACTCCGTTTCTGAAGGCAAATTCAGACCAGAAATCTCATCCCTGAAAAACACTATGTTTTAAGGCAAGAATCATCCTCTTCTATTCAGCATCTACAATAGAGGATGAACCATGATCATGCCCAGAAAAAAAAGAACTGTGTTTCCTAATCATAAGGACCATATGTAGTTCAACTCTGCTTATGAGACTGAAACAAACCACACCTCCTCTTACATAAATGTTCTTTATTTAATACTGAGAATAGCTTTATGTTCGTGAACTGTGTAAAATCATTTGAGCCCAAAATTCACTGGGTTTACCAGAAATGAACTTTGCTTGTAGGAAGAAACAGATCCTGGGGTTTAACTCCGTTTCTGAAGGGAAATTCAGAACAGTGTTATCATCCATGATACACAGTCTGTTTTCACACAAGAAGCAAGCTCTTCTTTCCAGCGGCTCCAACACATCAAGAACCATGAGCATGCCCAGAAAAAAAGAACTGTGTTTCCTACTCATACTGAACATATGTAGTTCAACTCTGCTTATGAAACTGACACAAACCACAGCTCCTCTTACATAAATGTTCTTTAGTTAATACTGAGAATAGCGTTGGTTTCGTGAACTGTGTAAAATCATTTGAGCCCAAAATTCACTGGGTTTACCAGAAATGAACTCTTTCTTGGAGGAAGACACAGATCCTGGGGTTTAACTCCATTTCTGAAGGGATATTCAGGCCAGTGTTCTCATCCATGAAACACACTCAATTTCATGCAAGAAGCAAGCTCTTCTTTCCATCAGCTCCAATACATCAAGAACCATGAGCATACCCTGAAAATTGTACTGTATTTCCTTCTCATACGGACCATACTTAGTTCAACTATGCTTATGAAACTGATACAAACCAAAGCTCTGCTTACATAATTGCTCTTTAGTTAATAGTGAAAATAGCGCTGTGTTCGTGAACTGCGAAAAATCATTTGAGCCCAAAATTCACTGGGTTTACCAGAACTGAACTCTTCCTTGTATGAAGTCACTGATCCTCGGGTTTAACTTCGTTTGTGAAGGGAAATTCAGACCAGAGTTCTCATCCCTGAAACATACTCTGTTTTAACGCAAGAAGCAAGCTCTTCTTTCCAGAGTCTAAAATACAGCAAGAACCATGAGCATGCCCTGAAAAAAAGAACTGTGTTTCCTACTCATCCGGACCATATGTAGTTCAACTCTGCTTATGAAACTCAAACAAACCACAGCTCTACTTACATAAATGTTCTTTAGTTAATACTGAGAATAGCTTTGGGTTCATGAACTGTGTAAAATCATTTGAGCCAAAAAGTCACTGGGTTTACCTGAAATGAACTCTTGCTTGTAGGAAGAAACAGATCCTGGGGTTTGACTCCATTTCTGAAGGGAAATTCTGACCAGAGTTCTCATCCATGAAACACACTGTTTTAATGCAAGAAGCAAGCTCTTCTTTCCAGCGTCTCCAATACAGCACGAACCATGAGCATGCCCTGAAAAAAAGAACTGTGTTTCCTACTATACGGACCATATGTAGTTCAACTCTGCTTAAGAAACTGAAACAAACCACAGCTCCTCTTACATAAGTGCTTTTTAGTTAATAGTGAGAATCGCGCTGGGTTCGTGAACTGCGAAAAATCAATTGACCCCAAAATTCACTGTGTTTACCTGAAATGAACTCCTGCTTGTAGGAAGACACAGATACTGGGGTTTAACTCCATTTCTGGAGGGAAATTCAGACCAGTGTTCTCATTCATGGTACACACTCTGTTTTCAGGCAAGAAGCAAGCTCTTCATTCCAGAGTCTAAAATACAGCAAGAACAATGAGCATGTCCTGAAAAAAAGAACTGTGTTTCCTACTCATACGGAACAAATGTAGTTCAACTCTGCTCATAAAACTGAAACAAACCACAGCTCCTCTTACATAAATGTCCTTTAGTTAATACCTAGAATAGCTTTGGGTTTGTGAACTGTGTAAAATCATTTGAGCCCAAAATTCACTGGGTTTACGAGAAAGGAACTCTTGCTTGTATGAAGACACAGATCCTGGGGTTTAACTCCGTTTCTGAAGGGAAATTCAGACCAGTGTTCTCATCCATGATACACACTCTGTTTTCATGCAAGAAGCAAGCTCTTCTTTCCATTGGATCCAATACATCAAGAACCATGAGCATGCCCAGAAAAAAAGAACAGTGTTTCCTACTCATATGGACCATATGTAGTTCCACTCTGCTTATGAAACTGATACAAACCACAGCTCCGCTTACGTAAGTGCTTTTTAGTTAATAATGAGAACCGCGTTGGGTTCGTGAACTGCAAAGCATAAATTGAGCCCAAAATTCACTGGGTTTACCAGAAATGAACTCTTGCTTGTAGGAAGACACAGATCCTAGGGTTTAACTCCGTTTCTGAAGGCAAATTCAGACCAGAAATCTCATCCCTGAAAAACACTCTGTTTTAAGGCAAGAATCATCCTCTTCTTTCCAGCGTCTACAATACAGTACGAACCATGATCATGCCCAGAAAAAAAGAACTGTGTTTCCTACTCATACGGACCATATGTAGTTCAACTCTGCTTATGAAACTCAAACAAACCACAGCTCTACTTACATAAATGTTCTTTAGTTAATACTGAGAATAGCTTTGGGTTCATGAACTGTGTAAAATCATTTGAGCCAAAAAGTCACTGGGTTTACCAGAAATGAACTTTGCTTGTAGGAAGACACAGATCCTGGGGTTAAACTCCATTTCTGAAGGGAAATTCGGAGCAGTGTTCTCATCCATGGTACACAGTCTGTTTTCACGCAAGAAGCAAGCTCTTCTTTCCAGCGGCTCCAACACATCAAGAACCATGAGCATGCCCCGAAAAAAAGAACAGTGTTTCCTACTCATATGGACCATATGTAGTTCCACTCTGCTTATGAAACTGACACAAACCACAGCTCCTCTTACATAAATGTTCTTTAGTTAATACTGAGAATAGCGTTGTGTTCGTGAACACTGTAAAATCATTTGAGCCCAAAATTCCCTGGGTTTACGAGAAAGGAACTCTTGCTTGTAGGAAGACACAGATCCTGGGGTTTAACTCCGTTTCTGAAGGGAAATTCAGACCAGTGTTCTCATCCATGATACACACTCTGTTTTCATGCAAGAAGCAAGCTCTTCTTTCCATCGGCTCCAATACATCAAGAACCATGAGCATGCCCAGAAAAAAAGAACAGTGTTTCCTAATCATATGGACCATACTTAGTTCAACTATGCTTATGAAACTGATACAAACCAAAGCTCTGCTTACATAATTGCTCTTTAGTTAATAGTGAGAACCGCGTTGGGTTCGTGAACTGCAAAGCATAAATTGAGCCCAAAATTCACTGGGTTTACCAGAAATGAACTCTTGCTTGTAGGAAGACACAGATCCTAGGGTTTAACTCCGTTTCTGAAGGCAAATTCAGACCACAAATCTCATCCCTGAAAAACACTATGTTTTAAGGCAAGAATCATCCTCTTCTATCCAGCATCTACAATAGAGGATGAACCATGATCATGCCCAGAAAAAAAGAACTGTGTTTCCTAATCATAAGGACCATATGTAGTTCAACTCTGCTTATGAGACTGAAACAAACCACACCTCCTCTTACATAAATGTTCTTTATTTAATACTGAGAATAGCTTTATGTTCGTGAACTGTGTAAAATCATTTGAGCCCAAAATTCACTGGGTTTACCAGAAATGAACTTTGCTTGTAGGAAGAAACAGATCCTGGGGTTTAACTCCATTTCTGAAGGGAAATTCAGAACAGTGTTATCATCCATGATACACAGTCTGTTTTCACACAAGAAGCAAGCTCTTCTTTCCAGCGGCTCCAACACATCAAGAACCATGAGCATGCCCAGAAAAAAAGAACAGTGTTTCCTACTCATACTGAACATATGTAGTTCAACTCTGCTTATGAAACTGACACAAACCACAGCTCCTCTTACATAAATGTTCTTTAGTTAATACTGAGAATAGCGTTGGCTTCGTGAACTGTGTAAAATCATTTGAGCCCAAAATTCACTGGGTTTACCAGAAATGAACTCTTTCTTGGAGGAAGACACAGATCCTGGGGTTTAACTCCATTTCTGAAGGGAAATTCAGGCCAGTGTTCTCATCCATGAAACACACTCAATTTCATGCAAGAAGCAAGCTCTTCTTTCCATCAGCTCCAATACATCAAGAACCATGATCATACCCTGAAAATTGTACTGTGTTTCGTACTCATACGGACCATACTTAGTTCAACTATGCTTATGAAACTGATACAAACCAAAGCTCTGCTTACATAATTGCTCTTTAGTTAATAGTGAGAACCGCGTTGGGTTCGTGAACTGCAAAGCATAAATTGAGCCCAAAATTCACTGGGTTTACCAGAAATGAACTCTTGCTTGTAGGAAGACACAGATCCTAGGGTTTAACTCCGTTTCTGAAGGCAAATTCAGACCAGAGTTCTCATCCCTGAAACATACTCTGTTTTAACGCAAGAAGCAAGCTCTTCTTTCCAGAGTCTAAAATACAGCAAGAACCATGAGCATGCCCTGAAAAAAAGAACTGTGTTTCCTACTCATCCGGACCATATGTAGTTCAACTCTGCTTATGAAACTCAAACAAACCACAGCTCTACTTACATAAATGTTCTTTAGTTAATACTGAGAATAGCTTTGGGTTCATGAACTGTGTAAAATCATTTGAGCCAAAAAGTCACTGGGTTTACCTGAAATGAACTCTTGCTTGTAGGAAGACACAGATCCTGGGGTTTGACTCCATTTCTGAAGGGAAATTCTGACCAGAGTTCTCATCCCTGAAACACACTGTTTTAATGCAAGAAGCAAGCTCTTCTTTCCAGCGTCTCCAATACAGCACGAACCATGAGCATGCCCTGAAAAAAAGAACTGTGTTTCCTACTATACGGACCATATGTGGTTCAACTCTGCTTAAGAAACTGAAACAAACCACAGCTCCTCTTACATAAATGCTCTTCAGTTAATACTGAGAATCATGTTGGGTTCGTGAACTGCGGAAAAATCATTTGAGCCCAAAATTCACTGGGTTTCCCAGAAATGAACTCTTCCTTGTAGGAAGACACTGATCCTGGGCTTTAATCCGTTTGTGAAGGGAAATTCAGATCAGAGTTCTGATCCATGAAACACACTCTGTTTTAATGCAAGAAGCAAGTTCTTCTTTCCATGTTCTCCAATACAGCAAGAACCATAATTATGTCCAGAAAAAAAGAACTGTGTTTCCTACTCCTACGGACCATATGTAGTTCAACTCTGCTTATGAAATGATACAGACCACAGCTCCTCTTACATAAATGCTCTTTAGTTAATAGTGAGAATCGCATAGGGATCTTGAACTCCAAAAATCATTTGAGCCCAAAATTCCCTGGGTTTACCAGAAAAGAACTCTTGCTTGTAGGAAGACACAGATCCTGGAGTTTAACTCCATTGCTGAAGGTAAATTAAGACCAGTGTTCTCATTCCTGAAACACACTTTGATTTAACGCAAGAATCAAGCTCTTCTGCCAGAGTCTAAAATACAGCAAGAACCTTGAGCATGCCCTGAAAAATAGAACTGTGTTTCCTGCTCATGCAGACCATATGTAGATCAACTCTGCTTATGAAACTGATACAAACAACTGCTCCTCTTACTTAAATGCTCTTTAGTTAATAGGGAGAATCGCGTTGGGTTCGTGAACTGTGTAAAATCATTTGAGCCCAAAATTCACTCAGTTTACCAGAAAAGAACACTTGCTTGTAGGAAGGCACAGATCCTGGAGTTTAACTCCTTTGCTGAAGGTAAATTAAGACCAGTGTTCTCATTCCTGAAACACACTTTGATTTAACGCAAGAATCAAGCTCTTCTGCCAGAGTCTAAAATACAGCAAGAACCTTGAGCATGCCCTGAAAAATAGAACTGTGTTTCCTGCTCATGTAGACCATATGTAGATCAACTGTGCTTATGAAACTGATACAACCACAGATCCTCCTACATAAATGCTCTTTAGTTAATAGTGAGAATCATGTTGGGTTCGTGATGTGCGAAAAATCATTTGAGCCCAAAATTCACTGGGTTTACAAGAAATGAACTCTTGCTTGTAGGAAGACACTGATCCTGGGGTTTGACTCCGTTTCTGAAAGCAAATTCAGACCAGAGTTCTCCTCCAAGAAAAACACTCTGTTTTAAGGCAAGAATTCTCTTCTTCTTTCCAGCGTCTCCAATATAGTAAGAAATATGAGCATGCCCATAAAAAAGAAATGTGTTTCCTACTCATCCGGACCATATGATGTTCAACTCTGCTTATGACACTGAAACAAACCACAGCTCCTCTTATATAAATGTTCTTTAGTTAATACTGAGAATTGCTTTGGGTTCATGAACTGTGTAAAATCATTTGAGCCCAAAATTCACTGGGTTTACCAGAAATGAACTCTTGCTTGTAGGAACACACAGATCCTGGGGTTTAACTACGTTTCTGAAGGGAAATTCAGACTAGTGTTCTCATCCATGGTACACACTCTGTTTTAATGCAAGAAGCAAGCTCTTCTTTCCAGCGTCTCCAATACAGCAAGAACCATGAGCATGCCCAGAAAAAAAGAACTGTGTTTCCGACTCATACAGACCATATGTAGTTCAACTCTGCTTATGAAACTGAAACAAACCACAGCTCCTCTTACATAAATGCTCTTTAGTTAATAGTGAGAATCGAGTTGGGTTCGTGAACTGTGTAAAATCATTTGAGCCCAAAATTCACTGGGTTTACCCGAAAAGAACACTTGCTTTTAGGAACACACAGATCCTGGAGTTTAACTCCCTTTTTGAAGGTAAATTAAGACCAGTGTTCTCATTCCTGAAACACAATCTGATTTATCACAAGAAGCAAGCTCTTCTTTCCAGAGTCTAAAATACAGCAGGAACCGTGAGCATGCCCTGAAAAAAAGAACTGTGTTTCCTACTCATGCGGACCATATGTAGTTCAACTCTGCTTATGAAACTGATACAAACCACAGCTCCTCTTACATAAATGCTGTTTATTTAATAGTGAGTATCGCATTGCCTTCGTGAACTGCAAAAAATCATTTGACCCAAAATTCACTGGGTTTACCTGAAATGAACTCCTGCTAGTAGGAAGACACAGATCTTGGGGTTCAACTCCGTTTGTGAAGGGACATTCAGACCAGAGTTCTCATACCTGAAACATACTCTGTTTTAACGCAAGAGGCAAGCTCTTCTTTCCAGAGTCTACAATACAGCAAGAACCATGAGCATGCCCAGAAAAAATGAACTTTGTTTCCCACTCATATGGAACATAAATAGCTCAACTATGCTTATGAAACTGATACAAACCACAGATCCTCTTACATAAATGCTCTTTAGTTAATAGTGAGAATCATGTTGTGATCGTGAACTCTGAAAAATCATTTGAGCCCAAAAATCACTGGGTTTCGAAGAAATGAACTCTTGCTTGTAGGAAGACAGAGATCATGGGGTTTAACTCCTTTTCTGAAGGGAAATTCAGACCAGAGTTCTCATCCATGAAACACACTCTCTTTTAATGCACGGAGCAAGCTCTTCTTTCCAGCGTCTACAATACAGCAAGAACCATGAGCATGCCCAAAAAAAAGAAATGTATTTCCTACTCATGCGGACCATATGTAGTTCATTTCTCATTAAGAAACTGAAACAAACCGCAGCTCCTCTTACATAAATGTTCTTTAGTTAATACTGAGAATAGCGTTGTGTTCGTGAACTCTGTAAAATCATTTGAGCCAAAAATTCACTGGGTTTACCAGAAATGATCTCTTGCTTGTAGAAATACACAGATCCTGGGGTTTAACTCCATTTCTGAAGGGAAATTGAGAACAGAGTTCTCATTCCTGAAACACACTCTGATTTAACGAAGAAGCAAGCTCTTCTTTCCAGAGTCTAAAATACATAAAGAACCATGAGCATGCCCTGAAAATTGAACTGTGTTTCCTAATCATACGGACCATACGTAGTTCAACTATGCTTATGAAACTGATACAAACCAAAGCTCCGCTTACATAATTGCTCTTTAGTTAATAGTGAGAATCGAGTTTGGTTCGTGAACTGCGAAAAATAAATTGAACCCAAAATTCACTGGGTTTACCTGAAATGAACTCCTTCTTCTAGGAAGACACATATACTGGGATTTAAATCTGTTTCTGAAGGCAAATTCAGACCAGAATTCTCAACCCTGAAAAACACTCTGTTTTAAGGCAAGAATCATCCTCTTCTTTCCAGCATCTCCAAAAGAGTTCGAATCATGATCATGCCCAGAAAAATGAACTGTTTTTCCTACTCATACGGACAATATGTAGTTAAACTCTGCTTATGAGACTGAAACAAACCACAGCTCCTCTTACATAAATGTTCTTTAGTTAATACTGAGAATAGCTTTGTGTTTGTGAACTGTGTAAAATCATTTGAGCCCAAAATTCACTGGGATTACCAGAAATGAACTTTGCTTGTGGGAAGACACAGATCCTGGGGTTTAACTCCATTTCTGAACGGAAATTCAGATCAGTGTTCTCATCCATGATACACACTCTGTTTTCATGCAAGAAGCAAGCTCTTCTTTCCAGAGTCTAAAATACAGAAAGAACCGTGAGCATGCCCTGAAAAAATGAACTGTGTTTCCTACTCATGCGGACCATATGTAGTTCAACTCTTCTTATGAAACTGAAACAAACCACAGCTCCTCTTACATAAATGTTCTTTAGTTAATACTGAGAATAGCTTTGGGTTCGTGAACTGTGTAAAATCATTTGAGCCCAAAATTCACTGGGTTTACCAGAAATGAACTTTGCTTGTAGGAAGACACAGATCCTGGGGTTTAACTCCATTTCTGAAGGGAAATTCAGACCAGTGTTCTCATCCATGATACACACTCTGTTTTCACACAAGAAGCAAGCACTTCTTTCCAGCAGCTCCAATACAGCAAGAACCATGAGCATGTCCAGAAAAAAAGAACTGTATTTCCTGCTCATACGGACCATATGTAGTTCAACTCTGCTTATGAAACTGAAACAAACCACAGCTCCTCTTACATAAATGCTCTTCAGTTAATACTGAGAATCATGTTTGGTTCGTGAACTGCGGAAAAATCATTTGAGCCCAAAATTCACTGGGTTTCCCAGAAATGAACTCTTCCTTGTAGGAAGACACTGATCCTGGGGTTTAATCCGTTTGTGAAGGGAAATTCAGATCAGAGTTCTGATCCATGAAACACACTCTGTTTTAATGCAAGAAGCAAGCTCTTCTTTCCAGGTTCTCCAATACAGCAAGAACCATGATTATGTCCAGAAAAAAAGAACTGTGTTTCCTACTCCTACGGACCATATGTAGTTCAACTCTGCTTATGAAATGATACAGACCACAGCTCCTCTTACATAAATGCTCTTTAGTTAATAGTGAGAATCGCATAGGGATCTTGAACTCCAAAAATCATTTGAGCCCAAAATTCCCTGGGTTTACCAGAAAAGAACTCTTGCTTGTAGGAAGACACAGATCCTGGAGTTTAACTCCATTGCTGAAGGTAAATTAAGACCAGTGTTCTCATTCCTGAAACACACTTTGATTTAACGCAAGAATCAAGCTCTTCTGCCAGAGTCTAAAATACAGCAAGAACCTTGAGCATGCCCTGAAAAATAGAACTGTGTTTCCTGCTCATGCAGACCATATGTAGATCAACTCTGCTTATGAAACTGATACAAACAACTGCTCCTCTTACTTAAATGCTCTTTAGTTAATAGGGAGAATCGCGTTGGGTTCGTGAACTGTGTAAAATCATTTGAGCCCAAAATTCACTCAGTTTACCAGAAAAGAACACTTGCTTGTAGGAAGGCACAGATCCTGGAGTTTAACTCCATTGCTGAAGGTAAATTAAGACCAGTGTTCTCATTCCTGAAACACACTTTGATTTAACGCAAGAATCAAGCTCTTCTGCCAGAGTCTAAAATACAGCAAGAACCTTGAGCATGCCCTGAAAAATAGAACTGTGTTTCCTGCTCATGCAGACCATATGTAGATCAACTGTGCTTATGAAACTGATACAACCACAGATCCTCCTACATAAATGCTCTTTAGTTAATAGTGAGAATCATGTTGGGTTCATGATGTGCGAAAAATCATTTGAGCCCAAAATTCACTGGGTTTACAAGAAATGAACTCTTGCTTGTAGGAAGACACTGATCCTGGGGTTTGACTCCGTTTCTGAAAGCAAATTCAGACCAGAGTTCTCCTCCAAGAAAAACACTCTGTTTTAAGGCAAGAATTCTCTTCTTCTTTCCAGCGTCTCCAATATAGTAAGAAATATGAGCATGCCCATAAAAAAGAAATGTGTTTCCTACTCATCCGGACCATATGATGTTCAACTCTGCTTATGACACTGAAACAAACCACAGCTCCTCTTATATAAATGTTCTTTAGTTAATACTGAGAATTGCTTTGGGTTCATGAACTGTGTAAAATCATTTGAGCCCAAAATTCACTGGGTTTACCAGAAATGAACTCTTGCTTGTAGGAACACACAGATCCTGGGGTTTAACTACGTTTCTGAAGGGAAATTCAGACTAGTGTTCTCATCCATGGTACACACTCTGTTTTAATGCAAGAAGCAAGCTCTTCTTTCCAGCGTCTCCAATACAGCAAGAACCATGAGCATGCCCAGAAAAAAAGAACTGTGTTTCCGACTCATACAGACCATATGTAGTTCAACTCTGCTTATGAAACTGAAACAAACCACAGCTCCTCTTACATAAATGCTCTTTAGTTAATAGTGAGAATTGAGTTGGGTTCGTGAACTGTGTAAAATCATTTGAGCCCAAAATTCACTGGGTTTACCCGAAAAGAACACTTGCTTTTAGGAACACACAGATCCTGGAGTTTAACTCCCTTTTTGAAGGTAAATTAAGACCAGTGTTCTCATTCCTGAAACACAATCTGATTTATCACAAGAAGCAAGCTCTTCTTTCCAGAGTCTAAAATACAGCAGGAACCGTGAGCATGCCCTGAAAAAAAGAACTGTGTTTCCTACTCATGCGGACCATATGTAGTTCAACTCTGCTTATGAAACTGATACAAACCACAGCTCCTCTTACATAAATGCTGTTTATTTAATAGTGAGTATCGCATTGCCTTCGTGAACTGCAAAAAATCATTTGACCCAAAATTCACTGGGTTTACCTGAAATGAACTCCTGCTAGTAGGAAGACACAGATCTTGGGGTTCAACTCCGTTTGTGAAGGGACATTCAGACCAGAGTTCTCATACCTGAAACATACTCTGTTTTAACGCAAGAGGCAAGCTCTTCTTTCCAGAGTCTACAATACAGCAAGAACCATGAGCATGCCCAGAAAAAATGAACTTTGTTTCCCACTCATATGGAACATAAATAGCTCAACTATGCTTATGAAACTGATACAAACCACAGATCCTCTTACATAAATGCTCTTTAGTTAATAGTGAGAATCATGTTGTGATCGTGAACTCTGAAAAATCATTTGAGCCCAAAAATCACTGGGTTTCGAAGAAATGAACTCTTGCTTGTAGGAAGACAGAGATCATGGGGTTTAACTCCTTTTCTGAAGGGAAATTCAGACCAGAGTTCTCATCCATGAAACACACTCTCTTTTAATGCACGGAGCAAGCTCTTCTTTCCAGCGTCTACAATACAGCAAGAACCATGAGCATGCCCAAAAAAAAGAAATGTATTTCCTACTCATGCGGACCATATGTAGTTCATTTCTCATTAAGAAACTGAAACAAACCGCAGCTCCTCTTACATAAATGTTCTTTAGTTAATACTGAGAATAGCGTTGTGTTCGTGAACTCTGTAAAATCATTTGAGCCAAAAATTCACTGGGTTTACCAGAAATGATCTCTTGCTTGTAGAAATACACAGATCCTGGGGTTTAACTCCATTTCTGAAGGGAAATTGAGAACAGAGTTCTCATTCCTGAAACACACTCTGATTTAACGAAGAAGCAAGCTCTTCTTTCCAGAGTCTAAAATACATAAAGAACCATGAGCATGCCCTGAAAATTGAACTGTGTTTCCTAATCATACGGACCATACGTAGTTCAACTATGCTTATGAAACTGATACAAACCAAAGCTCCGCTTACATAATTGCTCTTTAGTTAATAGTGAGAATCGAGTTTGGTTCGTGAACTGCGAAAAATAAATTGAACCCAAAATTCACTGGGTTTACCTGAAATGAACTCCTTCTTCTAGGAAGACACATATACTGGGATTTAAATCTGTTTCTGAAGGCAAATTCAGACCAGAATTCTCAACCCTGAAAAACACTCTGTTTTAAGGCAAGAATCATCCTCTTCTTTCCAGCATCTCCAAAAGAGTTCGAATCATGATCATGCCCAGAAAAATGAACTGTTTTTCCTACTCATACGGACAATATGTAGTTAAACTCTGCTTATGAGACTGAAACAAACCACAGCTCCTCTTACATAAATGTTCTTTAGTTAATACTGAGAATAGCTTTGTGTTTGTGAACTGTGTAAAATCATTTGAGCCCAAAATTCACTGGGATTACCAGAAATGAACTTTGCTTGTGGGAAGACACAGATCCTGGGGTTTAACTCCATTTCTGAACGGAAATTCAGATCAGTGTTCTCATCCATGATACACACTCTGTTTTCATGCAAGAAGCAAGCTCTTCTTTCCAGAGTCTAAAATACAGAAAGAACCGTGAGCATGCCCTGAAAAAATGAACTGTGTTTCCTACTCATGCGGACCATATGTAGTTCAACTCTTCTTATGAAACTGAAACAAACCACAGCTCCTCTTACATAAATGTTCTTTAGTTAATACTGAGAATAGCTTTGGGTTCGTGAACTGTGTAAAATCATTTGAGCCCAAAATTCACTGGGTTTACCAGAAATGAACTTTGCTTGTAGGAAGACACAGATCCTGGGGTTTAACTCCATTTCTGAAGGGAAATTCAGACCAGTGTTCTCATCCATGATACACACTCTGTTTTCACACAAGAAGCAAGCACTTCTTTCCAGCAGCTCCAATACAGCAAGAACCATGAGCATGTCCAGAAAAAAAGAACTGTATTTCCTGCTCATACGGACCATATGTAGTTCAACTCTGCTTATGAAACTGAAACAAACCACAGCTCCTCTTACATAAATGCTCTTCAGTTAATACTGAGAATCATGTTTGGTTCGTGAACTGCGGAAAAATCATTTGAGCCCAAAATTCACTGGGTTTCCCAGAAATGAACTCTTCCTTGTAGGAAGACACTGATCCTGGGGTTTAATCCGTTTGTGAAGGGAAATTCAGATCAGAGTTCTGATCCATGAAACACACTCTGTTTTAATGCAAGAAGCAAGCTCTTCTTTCCAGGTTCTCCAATACAGCAAGAACCATGATTATGTCCAGAAAAAAAGAACTGTGTTTCCTACTCCTACGGACCATATGTAGTTCAACTCTGCTTATGAAATGATACAGACCACAGCTCCTCTTACATAAATGCTCTTTAGTTAATAGTGAGAATCGCATAGGGATCTTGAACTCCAAAAATCATTTGAGCCCAAAATTCCCTGGGTTTACCAGAAAAGAACTCTTGCTTGTAGGAAGACACAGATCCTGGAGTTTAACTCCATTGCTGAAGGTAAATTAAGACCAGTGTTCTCATTCCTGAAACACACTTTGATTTAACGCAAGAATCAAGCTCTTCTGCCAGAGTCTAAAATACAGCAAGAACCTTGAGCATGCCCTGAAAAATAGAACTGTGTTTCCTGCTCATGCAGACCATATGTAGATCAACTCTGCTTATGAAACTGATACAAACAACTGCTCCTCTTACTTAAATGCTCTTTAGTTAATAGGGAGAATCGCGTTGGGTTCGTGAACTGTGTAAAATCATTTGAGCCCAAAATTCACTCAGTTTACCAGAAAAGAACACTTGCTTCTAGGAACACACAGATCCTGGAGATTAACTCCCTTTTTGAAGGTAAATTAAGACCAGTGTTCTCATTCCTGAAACACAATCTGATTTAAAGCAAGAAGCAAGCTCTGCTTTCCAGATTCTAAAATACAGCAAGAACCGTGAGCATGCCCTGAAAAAAAGAACTGTGTTTCCTACTCATGCGGACCATATGTAGTTCAACTGTGCTTATGAAACTGATAGAACCACAGATCCTCCTACATAAATGCTCTTTAGTTAATAGTGAGAATCATGTTGGGTTCGTGATGTGCGAAAAATCATTTGTGCCCAAAATTCACTGGGTTTACCAGAAATGAACACTTGCTTGTAGGAAGACACTGATCCTGGGGTTTAACTCCGTTTCTGAAAGCAAATTCAGACCAGAGTTCTCCTCCAAGAAAAACACTCTGTTTTAAGGCAAGAATTCTCTTTTTCTTTCCAGCGTCTCCAATATAGTAAGAAATATGAGCATGCCCATAAAAAAGAAATGTGTTTCCTACTCATCCGGACCATATGATGTTCAACTCTGCTTATGAAACTGAAACAAACCACAGCTCCCCTTATATAAATGTTCTTTAGTTAATACTGAGAATTTCTTTGGGTTCATGAACTGTGTAAAATCATTTGAGCCCAAAATTCACTGGGTTTACCAGAAATGAACTCTTGCTTGTAGGAACACACAGATCCTGGGGTTTAACTACGTTTCTGAAGGGAAATTTAGACTAGTGTTCTCATCCATGGTACACACTCTGTTTTAATGCAAGAAGCAAGCTCTTCTTTCCAGCGTCTCCAATACAGCAAGAACCATGAGCATGCCCAGAAAAAAAGAACTGTGTTTCCTACTCATACGGACCATATGTAGTTCAACTCTGCTTATGAAACTGAAACAAACCACAGCTCCTCTTACATAAATGCTCTTTAGTTAATAGTGAGAATCGCGTTGGGTTCGTGAACTGTGTAAAATCATTTGAGCCCAAAATTCACTGGGTTTACCAGAAAAGAACACTTGCTTGTAGGAACAAACAGATCCTGCAGTTTAACTCCCTTTTTGAAGGTAAATTATGACCAGTGTTCTCATTCCTGAAACACAATATGATTTATCACAAGAAGCAAGCTCTTCATTCCAAAGTCTAAAATACAGCAGGAACCGTGAGCATGCCCTGAAAAAAAGAACTGTGTTTCCTACTCATGCGGACCATATGTAGTTCAACTCTGCTTATGAAACTGATACAAACCACAGCTCCTCTTACATAAATGCTGTTTATTTAATAGTGAGTATCGCATTGCCTTCGTGAACTGCAAAAAATCATTTGACCCAAAATTCACTGGGTTTACCTGAAATGAACTCTTGCTTGTAGGAAGACAGAGATCATGGGGTTTAACTCCATTTCTGAAGGGCAATTCAGACCAGAGTTCTCATCCATGAAACACACTCTCTTTTAATGCACGGAGCAAGCTCTTCTTTCCAGCGTCTACAATACAGCAAGAACCATGAGCATGCCCAAAAAAAAGAAATGTATTTCCTACTCATGCGGACCATATGTAGTTCATTTCTCATTAAGAAACTGAAACAAACCGCAGCTCCTCTTACATAAATGTTCTTTAGTTAATACTGAGAATAGCGTTGTGTTCATGAACTCTGTAAAATCATTTGAGCCAAAAATTCACTGGGTTTACCAGAAATGAACTCTTGCTTGTAGAAATACACAGATCCTGGGGTTTAACTCCATTTCTGAAGGGAAATTGAGAACAGAGTTCTCATTCCTGAAACACACTCTGATTTAACGAAGAAGCAAGCTCTTCTTTCCAGAGTCTAAAATACATAAAGAACCATGAGCATGCCCTGAAAATTGAACTGTGTTTCCTAATCATACGGACCATACGTAGTTCAACTATGCTTATGAAACTGATACAAACCAAAGCTCCGCTTACATAATTGCTCTTTAGTTAATAGTGAGAATCGAGTTGGGTTAATGAACTGCGAAAAATCAATTGAGCCCAAAATTCACTGGGTTTACCTGAAATGAACTCCTGCTTGTAGGAAGACACATATCCTGGTATTTAACTCCGTTTCTGCAGGCAAATTCAGACCAGAATTCTCAACCCTGAAAAACACTCTGTTTTAAGGCAAGAATCATCCTCTTCTTTCCAGCGTCTCCAAAACAGTTTGAACCATGATCATGCCCAGAGAAAAAGAACTGTGTTTCCTACTCATACGGACCATATGTAGTTAAACTCTGCTTATGAGACTGAAACAAACCACAGCTCCTCTTACATAAATGTTCTTTAGTTAATACTGAGAATAGCTTTGGGTTCGTGAACTGTGTAAAATCATTTGAGCCCAAAATTCACTGGGAATACCAGAAATGAACTTTGCTTGTAGGAAGACACAGATCCTGGTGTTTAACTCCGTTTATGACTAGAAATTCAGATCAGTGTTCTCATCCATGATACATACTCTGTTTTCATGCAAGAAGCAAGCTCTTCTTTCCAGAGTCTAAAATACAAAAAGAACCGTGAGCATGCCCTGAAAAAAAGAACTGTGTTTCCTATTCATGCAGACCATATGTAGTTCAACTCTGCTTATGAAACTGAAACAAACCACAGCTCCTCTTACATAAATGTTCTTTAGTTAATACTGAGAATAGCTTAGGGTTCGTGAACTGTGGAAAATCATTTGAGCTCAAAATTCACTGGGTTTACCAGAAATGAACTGTTGCTTGTAGGAAGAGACAGATCCTGGGGTTTAACTAAATTTATGAAGGAAAATTCACCAGTGTTCTCATCCATGGTACACACTCTGGTTTCGTGCAAGAAGCAAGCTCTTCTTTCCAGAGTCTAAAATACAGCAAGAACCATGAGCATGCACAGAAAAAAAGAACAGTGTTTCCTACTCATACGGATCATATGTAGTTCAACTCTGCTTATGAAACTGACACAAACCACAGCTCCTCTGACATAAATGCTCTTTAGTTAATAGTGAGAATCATGTTTGGTTCGTGGACTCTGAAAAATCATTTGAGCCCAAAATTCACTGGGTTTACCAGAAATGAACTTTGCTTGTAGGAAGACACAGATCCTGGGGTTTAACTCAGTTTCTGAAGGGAAATTGAGAACAGAGTTTTCATCCCTGAAACACACTCTGTTTTAACGAAGTAGCAAGCTCTTCTTTAAAGAGTCTAAAATACATCAAGATCCATGAGCATGCCCTAAAAATTGAACTGTGTTTCCTACTCATACGGACCATACATAGTTCAACTATGCTTATGAAACTGATACAAACCAAAGCTCCACTTACATAATTGCTCTTTAGTTAATAGTGAGAATCGAGTTGGGTTCGTGAACTGCGAAAAATCAATTGAGCCCAAAATTCACTGGGTTTACCTGAAATGAACTCCTGCTTGTAGGAAGACACAGATCCTGGGGTTTAACTCCGTTTCTGAAGGCAAATTCAGACCAGAATTTTCATCCATGAAAAACACTCTGTTTTAAGGCAAGAATCATCCTCTTCTTTCCAGCGTCTCCAATACAGTATGAACCATGAGCATGCCCAGAAAAATGAACTGTGTTTCCTACTCCTACGGACCATATGTAGTTCAACTCTGCTTATGAAATGATACAGACCACAGCTCCTCTTACAGAAATGCTCTTTAGTTAATAGTGAGAATCGTGTTGTGTTCGTGAACTCCAAAAATCATTTGAGCCGAAAATTCCCTGGGTTTACCAGAAAAGAACGCTTGCTTGTAGGAAGACACTGATCCTGGGGTTTTACTCCGATTCTGAAAGCAAATCCTGAACAGTGTTCTCCTCCAAGAAAAACACTCTGTTTTAAGGCAATAATCCTCTTCTTCTTTCCAGCTTCTCCAAAAAAGCAAGAACCATGAGCATGCCCAGATAAAAAGAACATTGTTTCCTACTCATACCGACCAAATGTAGTTCAACTCTGCTTATGAAAAGATACAAACCACAGCTCCACTTACATAAATGCTCTTTAGTTAATAGTTAGTATCGCCTTGTGTTCTAGAACTGTGAAAAATCATTTGAGCCGAAAATTCACTTGTTTTACCAGAAATGAATCTTGCTTGTAGGAAGACACAGATCATGTTGTTTAACTCCGATTGTGAAGAGAAATTCAGACCAGAGTTCTCATCCATGAAACACACTCTCTTTTAATGTACGGAGCAAGCTCTTCTTTCCAGCATCTCCAATACAACAAGACCCATGAGCATGCATAGAAAAAAACAACTGTGTTTCCTATTCATACGGACCATATGTAGTTCAACTCGGCTTATGAAATGATACAGACCTCAGCTCCTCTTACATAAATGCTCTTTAGTTAATAGTGAGAATAGCTTTGGGTTCGTGAACTGCGAAAAATATTTGAGCCCAAAATTCACTGGGTTAACCAGAAATGAACTCTTGCTTGTAAGAAGACACAGATCCTGGGTTTTAACTCCGTTTCTGATGCGAAATTCAGACCTGAGTTCTCATCCCTGAAAAACACTATGTTTTAAGGCAAGAATCATCCTCTTCTGTCCACTTCTCCAAAACAGTAAGAACCATGAGCATGCCCAGAAAAAAAGAACTGTTTTTCCTTCTCATACAGACCATAACAGTTCAAAACAGCTTATGAAATTGATACAAACCACAGCTCCTCTTACATAAATCCTCTTTAGTTAATAGTGAGATTCGGGTTTTTTTTTCAGGAACTGCGAAAAATCATTTGAGCCCCAAAATCACTGTGTTTACCAGAAACGAACTCTTGCTTGTACAAAGACGCAGATCATGGGGTGTAACTCCGTTTGTGAAGGGAAATTCAGACCAGAGTTCTCATCCATTAAACACACCCTGTTTTAATGCAAGAAGCAAGCTCATCTTTCCAGCTTCTCCAATACAGCAAGAACCATGAGAATGGGCAGAAAAACAGAACTGTGTTTCCTACTCATACGGTCCATATGTAGTTCAACTTTGCTTATGAAACTGATACAAACCACCGCTCCTCTTACATAAATGCTCTTTAGTTAATAGTGATAATCATGTTGGGTTCGTGAACTGCGAATAACCGTTTGAGCCCAAAATTCACTGCGTTAACCAAATATGAACTCTTGCTTGTAGGAAGACACAGATCCTGGGTTTAACTCCGTTTCTGAAGGGAAATTCAGACCAGAGTTCTCATCCCTGAAACACACTCTTTTTTAACGCAAGAAGTAAGCTCTTATTTCCAGAGTCTAAAATAAAGCAAGAAACATGAGCATGCCCTGAAAAAAAGAACTGTGTTTCCTACTCATACGTACCATATGTAGTTCAACTCTGCTTATGAAATGATACAGACCTCAGCTCCTCTTACATAAATGCTCTTTAGTTAATAGTGAAAATCGCGTTGGGTACTAGAATTGTGTAAAGTCATTTGAGCCGAAAATTCACTAGGTTTACCAGAAATGACCTCTTGCTTGTAGGAAGACACAGTTCATGGGGTTTAACTCCGTTGTGAAGGGAAATTCAGACCAGAGTTCTCATCCCTGAAACACACTCTGATTTAACGCAAGAAGCAAGCTCTTCTTTCCAGAGTCTAAAATACAGCAAGAACCGTGATCATGCCCTGAAATAAAGAACTGTATTTCCTATTCATGCGGACCATATGTAGTTCAACTCTGCTTATGAAACTGATACAAACAACAGCTCCTCTCACATAAATGCTGTTTAGTTAATAGTGAGAATCGCATTGGGTTCGTGAACTGCAAAGAATCATTTGAGCCCAAAATTCACTGGGATTACCTGAAATCAACTCCTCCTTGTAGGGAGACACAGATCATGGGGTTTAACTTCGTTTCTGAAGGTAAATCCAGAGCAGAATTCTCATCGCTGTAAAACACTCTGTTTTAAGGCAAGAATCATCCTCTTCTTTCCAGGGTCTCCAGTAGAGTAAGAACCATGAGCATGCCCAGAAAAACAGAACTGTGTTTCCCACTCATACGGACCAAATGTAGTTCAACTCTGCTTATGAAATGACACACAACAGCTCCTCTTAAATAAATCCTCTTTAGTTAATAGTGAGAAT
Organism: Onychomys arenicola; assembly: GCA_949786405.1. Lineage (NCBI taxonomy): Eukaryota > Metazoa > Chordata > Mammalia > Rodentia > Cricetidae > Onychomys > Onychomys arenicola. The sequence goes on along the minus strand of CATKUM010000019.1, from coordinate 443,261 downwards.
CGCATATTTGTTCAGGAACTGGGAAAAATCATTTGAGCACCAAAATCACTGTGTTTACCAGAAATGAACTCTTGCTTGTAGGAAGACACAGATCATGGGGTTTAACTCCGGTTCTGAAGGGAAATTCAGACCTGAGTTCTCATCCCTTAACCACACCCTGTTTTAATGCAAGAAGCAAGCTCATCTTTCCAGGGTCTCCAATACAGCAAGAACCATGAGCATGCCCAGAAAAAAAGAACTGTGTTTCCTACTCATACGGACCATATGTAGTTCAACTCTGCTTATGAAATGATACAGACCACAGCTCCACTTACATAAATGCTCTTTAGTTGATAGTGAGCATAGCGTTGGGTTTGTGAACTGTGTAAAATAATTTGAGCCCAAAATTCACTGGGTTTACCAGAAATGAACTCTTGCTTGTAGGAAGACACAGATCATGGGGTTTAGCTCCGTTTCTGAAGGTAAATTCTGACCAGAGTTCTCATCCATGAAAGACACTCTGTTTTAATGGAAGAAGCAAGCTATTCCTTCCAGAGTCTCCAATACAGCAAGAACCATGAGCATGCCCAGAAAAAAAAGAACTGGGTTTCCTATCATACGGACCACATGTAGTTCAACTCTGCTTATGAAACTGATACAAACCACAGCTCCTCTTACTTAAATGCTCTTTAGTTAATAGTGAGAATAGCTTTGGGTTTGTGACCTGTGAATAATCATTTGAGCCCAAAATTCACTGGATTAACAAGAATTGAACTCTTGCTTGTAGGAAGACACAGATCCTAAGGTATAACTCTGTTTCTGATGGGAAATTCAAACCAGAGTTCTCATCCCTGAAACACACTCTGATTTAACGAAGAGGCAAGCTCTTCTTTCCAGAGTCTAAAATACAGCAAGAACCATGAGCTTGCCCAGAAAAAAAGAACTGAGTTTCCTACTCATAGAGACCATATATAGTTCAACTCTGCTTATGAAACTGATACAAACCACAGCTCCTGTTACATAAATGCTCTTAAGTTAATAGTAATAATCACGTTGGGTTCTTGAACTGCGAAAAATCATTTGAGCCCAAAATTCACTGGGTTTACCTGAAATGAAGTCCAAATTGTAGGAAGAAACAGATCCTGTGGTTTAACTCCATATCTGAAGGCAAATTCAGACTAGAATTCGCATCCCTGAAAATCACTCTGTTGTAAGGCAAGAATCATCCTCTTCTTTCCAGGGTCTCTAATAGAGTACGAACAATGAGCATGCCCAGAAAAAAAGAACTGTGTTTCGTACTCATACGGAACATACATAGTTCAACTCTGCTTATGAAACTGATACAAACCACAGATCCTCTTACATAAATGATCTTTAGTTAATAGTGAGAATCATGTTGGCTTCGTGATCTGCGAAAAATCATTTGAGCCCAAAATTCACTGGCTTTACCAGAAATGAACTCTTGCTTGTAGGAAGACACTGATCCTGGGGTTTAACTCCGTTTCTGAATGCAAATTCAGACCAGAGTTCTCCTCCAAAAAAAACACTCTGTTTTAAGCCAAGATTCCTCTTCTTCTTTCCAGCGTCTCCAATATAGTAAGAAATATGAGCATGCCCAGAAAAAAGAACTGTGTTTCCTACTCATCCGGATCATATGTAGTTCAACTCTGCTTATGAAAATGAAACAAACCACAGCTCCTCTTAAATAAATGTTCTTTAGTTAATACTGAGAATAGCTTAGGGTTCGTTAACTGTGTAAAATCCTTTGAGCCGAAAATTCACTGGGTTTACCAGAAATGAACACTTGCTTGTAGGAAGACACATTTCATGGGGTTTAACTCCAATTCTGAAGGGAAATTCAGACCAGAGTTCTCATCCATGAAACACACTCTCTTTTAAGGCAGGGAGCAAGCTCTTCCTTCCAGCGTCTCCAATACAGCAAGAACCATGAGCATGTACAGAAAAAAAAAACTGTATTTCCTACTCATATGGACCATATGTAGTTCAACTCTGCTTAAGAAACTGAAACAAACCACAGCTCCTCTTACATAAATGTTCTTTAGTTAATACTGAGTATAGCGTTGTGTTCATGAACTCTGTAAAATCATTTGAGCCAAAAATTCACTGGGTTTACCAGAAATGAACTCTTGCTTGTAGAAAGACACAGATCCTGGGGTTTAACTCCATTTCTGAAGGGAAATTGAGAACAGAGTTCTCATCCCTGAAACACACTCTGTTTTAACGAAGAAGCAAGCTCTTCTTTCCAGCGGCTCCAACACATGAAGAACCATGATCATGCCCAGAAAAAAAGAACAGTGTTTCCTACTCATACGGACCATATGTAGTTCAACTCTGCTTATGAAACTGACACAAATCCCAGCTCCTCTTACATAAATGCTCTTTAGTTAATAGTGAGAATCACGTTGGGATGGTGAACTCCGAAAAATCATTTGAGCCCAAAAATCACTGGGTTTCGCAGAAATGAACTCTTGCTTGTAGTAAGACACAGATCCTGGGGTTTAACTCCGTTTCTGAATGGAAATTCAGATCATTGTTCTCATCCATGATACACACTCTGTTTTCATGCAAGAAGCAAGCTCTTCTTTCCATTGGCTCCAATACACCAAGCACCATGAGCATTCCCAGAAAAAAAGAACTGTGTTTCCTACTCATACAGACCATATGTAGTTCAACTCTGCTTATGAAACTGAAACGAACCACAGCTCCACTTACATAAATGTTCTTTAGTTAATAATGAGAATAGCTTAGGGTTCGTGAACTGTGTAAAATCATATGAGCCCAAAATTCACTGGTATTACCAGAAATGAACTCGTGGTTGTAGGAAGACATAGATCCTGTGGTTTAACTCCATTTCTGAAGGGAAATTCACCAGAGTTCTCATCCCTGAAACATACTCTGTTTTAACACAAGAAGCAAGCTCTTCTTTCCAGAGTCTAAAATACAGCAAGGACCATGAGCATGCCCTGAAAATTGAACTGTGTTTCCCACTCATACGGACCATACATAGTTCAACTATGCTTATGAAACTGATACAAACCAAATCTCCGCTTACATAAATGCTCTTTAGTTAATAGTGAGAATCGCGTTGGGTTCGTGAACTGCGAAAAATCAATTGAGCCCAAAATTCACTGGGTTTACCTGAAATGAACTCCTGCTTCTAGGAAGACACATATCCTGGGGTTTAACTCCGTTTCTGAAGGCAAATTCAGACCAGAATTCTCATCCCTGAAAAACACTCTGTTTTAAGGCAAGAATCATCCTCTTCTTTCCAGCGTCTCCAATACAGTTCAAACCATGATCATGCCCAGAAAAAAGAACTGTGTTTCCTACGCATACGGACCATATGTAGTTCAACTCTGCTTATGAGACTGAAACAAACCACAGCTCCTCTTACATAAATGTTCTTTAGTTAATACTGAGAATAGCTATGGGTTCGTGAACTGTGTAAAATCATTTGAGCCCAAATTTCACTGGGTTTACCAGAAATGAACTTTGCTTGTAGGAAGACACAGATCCTGGGGTTTAACTCCGTTTCTGAATGGAAATTCAGATCATTGTTCTCATCCATGATCCACACTCTGTTTTCATGCAAGAAGCAAGCTCTTCTTTCCATTGGCTCCAATACATCAAGAACCATGAGCATGCCAAGAAAAAAAGAACTATGTTTCCTACTCATACAGACCATATGTAGTTCAACTGTGCTTATGAAACTGATGCAAACCACAGAATCTCCTACATAAATGCTCTTTAGTTAATAGTGAGAATCATGTTGGGTTCATGAACTGGGAAAAAACATTTGAGCCAAAAATTCACTGGGTTTACCAGAAATGAACTCTTGCTTGTAGGAAGACACTTATCCTGGGGTTTAACTCCATTTCTGAAAGCAAATTCAGACCAGAGTTCTCCTCCAAGAAAAACACTCTATTTTAAGCCAAGATTCATCTTCTTCCTTCCAGCGTCTCCAATATAGTAAGAAATATGAGCATGCCCAGAAAAAAGAACTGTGTTTCCTACTCATCCTGACCATATGTAGTTCAACTCTGCTTATGAAACTGAAACAAACCACAGCTCCTCTTATATAAATGTTCTTTAGTTAATACTGAGAATTGCTTTGGGTTCATGAACTGTGTAAAATCATTTGAGCCCTAAGGTCACTGGGTTTACCAGAAATGAACTCTTGCTTGTAGGAAGCCACAGATCCTGGGGTTTAACTCCATTTCTGAAGGGAAATTCAGACCAGAGTTCTCATCCATGAAACACACACTGTTTTAATGCGTTAAGCAAGCTATTCTGTCCAGCGTCTCCAATACAGCAAGAACCATGATCATGCCCAGAAAAAAGAACTGTGTTTCCTACTCATACGGACCATTTGTAGTTAAACTCTGCTTATGAAACTGAAACGAACCACAGCTCCTCTTACATAAATGTTCTTTAGTTAATAATGAGAATAGCTTAAGGTTCGTGAACTGTGTAAAATCATTTGAGCCCAAAATTCATTGGGTTTACCAGAAATGAACTCTTGCTTGTAGGAAGACACAGATCCTGGGGTTTAACTCCATTTTTGAAGGAAAATTCTCCAGAGTTCTCATCCCTGAAACATACTCTGTTTTAACGCAAGAAGCAAGCTCTTCTTTCCAGAGTCTAAAATACAGCAAGAACCATGAGCATGCCCTGAAAAAAAGAACTGTGTTTCCTACTCATACGGAACATACATAGTTCAACTCTGCTTATGAAACTGATACAAACCACAGATCCTCTTACATAAATGCTCTTTAGTTAATAGTGAGAATCATGTTGGCTTCGTGATCTGCGAAAAATCATTTGAGCCCAAAATTCACTGGCTTTACCAGAAATGAACTCTTGCTTGTAGGAAGACACTGATCCTGGGGTTTAACTCCGTTTCTGAAAGCAAGTTCAGACCAGAGTTCCTCTCCAAGAAAAACACTCTGTTTTAAGCCAAGATTCCTCTTCTTCTTTCCAGCGTCTCCAATATTGTAAGAAATATAAGCATGCCCAGAAAAAAGAACTGTGTTTCCTACTCATACAGACCATATGTAGTTCAACTCTGCTTATGAATCTGATACAAACCGCAGCTCCTCTCACATAAATGCTGTTAAGTTAATAGTGAGAATCGCATTGGGTTCGTGAAGTGCGAAGAATCATTTGAGCCCAAAATTCACTGGGATTACCTGAAATCAACTCCTCCTTGTAGGGAGACACAGATCATGGGGTTTAACTTCGTTTCTGAAGGTAAATCCTGAGCAGAATTCTCATCGCTGTAAAACACTCTGTTTTAAGGCAAGAATCATCCTCTTCTTTCCAGGGTCTCCAGTAGAGTAAGAACCATGAGCATGCCCAGAAAAACAGAACTGTGTTTCCCACTCATACGGACCAAATGTAGTTCAACTCTGCTTATGAAATGTCACACAACAGCTCCTCTTACATAAATCCTCTTTAGTTAATAGTGAGAATCGCATATTTGTTCGGGAACTGGGAAAAATCATTTGAGCGCCAAAATCACTGTGTTTACCAGAAATGAACTCTTGCTTGTAGGAAGACACAGATCATGGGGTTTAACTCCGGTTCTGAAGGGAAATTCAGACCTGAGTTCTCATCCATTAACCACACCCTGTTTTAATGCAAGAAGCAAGCTCATCTTTCCAGGGTCTCCAATACAGCAAGAACCATGAGCATGCCCAGAAAAAAAGAACTGTGTTTCCTACTCATATGGACCATATGTAGTTCAACTCTGCTTATGAAATGATACAGACAACAGCTCCACTTACATAAATGCTCTTTAGTTGATAGTGAGCATAGCGTTGGGTTTGTGAACTGTGTAAAATAATTTGAGCCCAAAATTCACTGGGTTTACCAGAAATGAACTCTTGCTTGTAGGAAGACACAGATCATGGGGTTTAGCTCCGTTTCTGAAGGTAAATTCTGACCAGAGTTCTCATCCATGAAAGACACTCTGTTTTAATGGAAGAAGCAAGCTATTCCTTCCAGCGTCTCCAATACAGCAAGAACCATGAGCATGCCCAGAAAAAAAAGAACTGGGTTTCCTATCATACGGACCATATGTAGTTCAACTCTGCTTATGAAACTGATACAAACCACAGCTCCTCTTACTTAAATGCTCTTTAGTTAATAGTGAGAATAGCTTTGGGTTTGTGACCTGTGAATAATCATTTGAGCCCAAAATTCACTGGATTAACAAGAATTGAACTCTTGCTTGTAGGAAGACACAGATCCTAAGGTATAACTCTGTTTCTGATGGGAAATTCAAACCAGAGTTCTCATCCCTGAAACACACTCTGATTTAACGAAGAGGCAAGCTCTTCTTTCCAGAGTCTAAAATACAGCAAGAACCATGAGCTTGCCCAGAAAAAAAGAACTGAGTTTCCTACTCATAGAGACCATATATACTTCAACTCTGCTTATGAAACTGATACAAACCACAGCTCCTGTTACATAAATGCTCTTAAGTTAATAGTAATAATCACGTTGGGTTCTTGAACTGCGAAAAATCATTTGAGCCCAAAATTCACTGGGTTTACCAGAAATGAAGTCCAAATTGTAGGAAGAAACAGATCCTGTGGTTTAACTCTATTTCTGAAGGCAAATTCAGACCAGAATTCGCATCCCTGAAAATCACTCTGTTGTAAGGCAAGAATCATCCTCTTCTTTCCAGGGTCTCTAATAGAGTACGAACAATGAGCATGCCCAGAAAAAAAGAACTGTGTTTCCTACTCATACAGACCATATGTAGTTCAACTCTGCTTATGAAACTGAAACAAACCACAGCTCCTCTTACATAAATGTTCTTTAGTTAATAATGAGAATAGCTTAGGGTTCGTGAACTGTGTAAAATCCTTTGAGCCGAAAATTCACTGGGTTTACCAGAAATGAACACTTGCTTGTAGGAAGACATATTTCATGGGGTTTAACTCCATTTCTGAAGGGAAATTCAGACCAGAGTTCTCATCCATGAAACACACTCTCTTTTAAGGCACGGAGCAAGCTCTTCCTTACCAGCGTCTCCAATACAGCAAGAACCATGAGCATGTCCAGAAAAAAAAAACTGTATTTCCTACTCATATGGACCATATGTAGTTCAACTCTGCTTAAGAAACTGAAACAAACCACAGCTCCTCTTACATAAATGTTCTTTAGTTAATACTGAGTATAGCGTTGTGTTCATGAACTCTGTAAAATCATTTGAGCCAAAAATTCACTGGGTTTACCAGAAATGAACTCTTGCTTGTAGAAAGACACAGATCCTGGGGTTTAACTCCATTTCTGAAGGGAAATTGAGAACAGAGTTCTCATCCCTGAAACACACTCTGTTTTAACGAAGAAGCAAGCTCTTCTTTCCAGCGGCTCCAACACATGAAGAACCATGATCATGCCCAGAAAAAAAGAACAGTGTTTCCTACTCATACGGACCATATGTAGTTCAACTCTGCTTATGAAACTGACACAAATCCCAGCTCCTCTTACATAAATGCTCTTTAGTTAATAGTGAGAATCACGTTGGGATGGTGAACTCCGAAAAATCATTTGAGCCCAAAAATCACTGGGTTTCGCAGAAATGAACTCTTGCTTGTAGGAAGACACAGATCCTGGGGTTTAACTCCGTTTCTGAATGGAAATTCAGATCATTGTTCTCATCCATGATACACACTCTGTTTTCATGCAAGAAGCAAGCTCTTCTTTCCATTGGCTCCAATACACCAAGCACCATGAGCATTCCCAGAAAAAAAGAACTGTGTTTCCTACTCATACAGACCATATGTAGTTCAACTCTGCTTATGAAACTGAAACGAACCACAGCTCCACTTACATAAATGTTCTTTAGTTAATAATGAGAATAGCTTAGGGTTCGTGAACTGTGTAAAATCATATGAGCCCAAAATTCACTGGTATTACCAGAAATGAACTCGTGGTTGTAGCAAGACACAGATCCTGTGGTTTAACTCCATTTCTGAAGGGAAATTCACCAGAGTTCTCATCCCTGAAACATACTCTGTTTTAACACAAGAAGCAAGCTCTTCTTTCCAGAGTCTAAAATACAGCAAGGACCATGAGCATGCCCTGAAAATTGAACTGTGTTTCCCACTCATACGGACCATACATAGTTCAACTATGCTTATGAAACTGATACAAACCAAACCTCCGCTTACATAAATGCTCTTTAGTTAATAGTGAGAATCGCGTTGGGTTCGTGAACTGCGAAAAATCAATTGAGCCCAAAATTCACTGGGTTTACCTGAAATGAACTCCTGCTTCTAGGAAGACACATATCCTGGGGTTTAACTCCGTTTCTGAAGGCAAATTCAGACCAGAATTCTCATCCCTGAAAAACACTCTGTTTTAAGGCAAGAATCATCCTCTTCTTTCCAGCGTCTCCAATACAGTTCAAACCATGATCATGCCCAGAAAAAAGAACTGTGTTTCCTACGCATACGGACCATATGTAGTTAAACTCTGCTTATGAGACTGAAACAAACCACAGCTCCTCTTACATAAATGTTCTTTAGTTAATACTGAGAATAGCTTTGGGTTCGTGAACTGTGTAAAATCATTTGAGCCCAAAATTCACTGGGTTTACCAGAAATGAACTTTGCTTGTAGGAAGACACAGATCCTGGGGTTTAACTCCGTTTCTGAATGGAAATTCAGATCATTGTTCTCATCCATGATACACACTCTGTTTTCATGCAAGAAGCAAGCTCTTCTTTCCATTGGCTCCAATACACCAAGAACCATGAGCATGCCAAGAAAAAAAGAACTATGTTTCCTACTCATACAGATCATATGTAGTTCAACTGTGCTTATGAAACTGATACAATCACAGATCCTCCTACATAAATGCTCTTTAGTTAATAGTGAGAATCATGTTGGCTTCGTGAACTGGGAAAAAACATTTGAGCCCAAAATTCACTGGGTTTACCAGAAATGAACTCTTGCTTGTAGGAAGACACTTATACTGGGGTTTAACTCCATTTCTGAAGGGAAATTCAGACCAGAGTTCTCATCCATGAAACACACACTGTTTTAATGCGTTAAGCAAGCTATTCTGTCCAGCGTCTCCAATACAGCAAGAACCATGATCATGCCCAGAAAAAAGAACTGTGTTTCCTACTCATACGGACCATTTGTAGTTAAACTCTGCTTATGAAACTGAAACAAACCACAGCTCCTCTTACAGAAATGTTCTTTAGTTAATAATGAGAATAGCTTAAGGTTCGTGAACTGTGTAAAATCATTTGAGCCCAAAATTCATTGGGTTTACCTGAAATGAACTCTTGCTTGTAGGAAGACACAGATCCTGGGGTTTAACTCCATTTTTGAAGGAAAATTCACCAGAGTTCTCATCCCTGAAACATACTCTGTTTTAACGCAAGAAGCAAGCTCTTCTTTCCAGAGTCTAAAATACAGCAAGAACCATGAGCATGCCCTGAAAAAAAGAACTGTGTTTCCTACTCATACGGAACATACGTAGTTCAACTCTGCTTATGAAACTGATACAAACCACAGATCCTCTTACATAAATGCTCTTTAGTTAATAGTGAGAATAGCGTTGGGTTTGTGAACTGTGTAAAATGATTTGAGCCTAAAATTCACTGAGTTTACCAGAAATGAACTCTTGCATGTAGTAAGACACAGATCCTGGCGTTTAACACCGTCTGTGAAGGGAAATTCAGACCAGAGTTCTCATCCATGAAACACACCCTGTTTTAATGCAAGAATCATGCTCTTCTCTCCAGCGTCTCTAATACAGCAAGAACCATGGCATGCCCTTAAAAAAAGTACTTTGTTTCCTACTCGTACGGACCATATGTAGTTCAACTGTGCTTATCAAACTGATACAAACCACAGCTCCTCTTACGTAAATGCTCTTTAGTTAATAGTGATAATCGCATTGGGTTATAGAACTGTGTAAAGTCATTTGAGACGAATATTCACTTGTTTTACCAGAAATGAACTCTTTCTTCTAAGAAGACACAGATCATGGGTTTTAACTCCATTTGTGAAGGGAAATTGAGACAAGAGTTCTCATCCATGAAACAAACCCTGTTTTAATGCAAGAAGCAGGCTCCTTTCTCTAGCGTCTAGAATACAGCAAGAACCATGAGCATGCCCAGAAAAAAATAACGGTGTTTCCTAATCATACAGACCATATGTAGTTCAACTGTGCTTATGAAACTGATACAAACCACACCTCCTCTTACATAAATGCTCTTTAGTTAATAGTGAGAATAGCTTTGGGTTTGTGACCTGCGAAAAATCATTTGAGCCCAAAATCCCCTGGGTTAACATGAAATGAACTCTTGCTTGTAGGAAGACACAGATCCTGAGGTTTAACTCTGTTTCTGATGGGAAATTCAGACCAGAGTTCTCATCCCTGAAAAACACTCTGTTTTAAGGCAGGAATCATCCTCTTCTTTCCAGCTTCTCCAATACAGTAAGAACCATGAGCATGCCCAGAAAAAAAGAACTGTGTTTCATACTCATACAGACCATATATAGTTCTACTCTGCCTATGAAACTGATACAAACAACAGCTCCGCTTACATAAATCCTCTTTAGTTAATAGTGAGAATCAAGTTTTGTTTCGTGAAGTGCAAAAAATCATTTGAACCCAAATATCCCTGGGTTTACCAGAAATCCACACTTGCTTGTAGGAAGACACAGATCCTGGGGTTTAACTCCGTTTCTGATGGGAAATTCAGACCAGAGTTCTCATCCCTGAAACACACTCTGTTTTAACGAAGAGGCAAGCTCTTCTTTCCAGAGTCTAAAATACAGCCAGAACCATGAGCTCGCCCTGAAAAAAAGAACTGTGTTTCCTACTCATATGGACCATATGTAGTTCAACTCTGCTTATGAAACTGATAGAAATCACAGCTCCTCTTACATAAATGCTCTTTAGTTAATAGTGAGAATCGCGTTGGGTTCGTGAACTGCGAAAAATCATTTGAGCCCAAAATACATTGGATTTACCTGTAATGAAGTCCTGCTTGTAGGAAGACACAGATCCTGTGGTTTAACTCCATTTCTGAAACCAAATTCAGACCAGAATTCTCATCCCTGAAAATCACTATGTTTTAAGGCAAGAATCATCCTCTTCTTTCCAGCGTCTCCAATACGGTATGAACCATGAGCATGCCCAGTAAAAAAGAACTGTGTTTCCTACTCATACGGACCATATGTAGTTCATCTTTGCTTATGAAAGTATACAGACCACAGCTCCTCTTAAATAAATGCTCTTTAGTTAATAGTGAGAATCGCGTTGGGTTCTAGAATTGTGTATAGTCATTTGAGCCGAAAATTCACTGGGTTTACCAGAAATGAACTCTTTCTTGTAGGAAGACACAGATTTGGGGTTGATCCGTTTCTGAAGGAAAATTCAGACCACAGTTCTCATCCATGAAACACACTCTGTTTTAATGCAAGAAGCAAGCACTTCTTTCCAGCGTTTCCAATACAGCAAGAACCATGAGCATGCCCAGAAATAAAGAACTGTGTTTCCTACTCATACGGACCATATGTAGTTCATCTCTGCATACGAAACTGAAACAAACCACAGCTCCTCTTACATAAATGCTCTTTAGTTAATAGTGAGAATCGCGTTTTGGTTCGTGAACTGCGAAAAATCATTTGAGCCCAAAATTCACTGGGTTAACCAGAAATGAACTCTTGCTTGTAGCAAGACACAGATCCTGTGGATTAACCCCGTTTCGGAAGGGAAATTCAGAGCAGAGTTCTCATCCATGAAACACAGTCTGTTTTAACGCAAGAAGCAAACTCTTCTTTCAAGCGTCTCTCATACAGCAAGAACCATGAGCATGCCCAGAAAAAAAGAACTGTATTTCCTACTCATACGGACCATAAGTAGGGCAACATTACTTATGAAACTGATACAAACCAGAGCACCTCTTACATAAATGATCTTTAGTTAATAGTAAGAATCGCATTGGGTTCGTGAACTGCGAGAAATCATTTGAGCCCAAAATTCACTGGGTTTACCAGAAATGAACTCTTGCTTGTAGGAAGACACATGTCCTGAGGTTTAACTCCGTTTCTGAAGGGAAATTCAGACCAGAGTTCTCATCCCTGAAACACATACTGTTTTAAAAAAAGAAGCAAGATCTTCTTTCCAGATTCTAAAATACAGCAAGAACCATGAGCACACCCCGCAAAAATGAACTGTGTTTCCTACTCATACGTACCATATGAAGTTCAACTCTGCTTATGAAACTGTTACAAACCACAGCTCCTCTTACGTAAATGCTCTTTAGTTAATAGTGAGAATAGCATTGGGTTCGAGAACTGCGTAAAATCATTTGAGCCAAAAATTCACTTTGTTTACCAGAAATGAACTCTTGCTTCTAGGAAGACACAGATCATGGGGTTGAACTCCGTCTGTGAAGGGAAATTCAGACCAGAGTTCTCATTCGTGAAACACACCCAGTTTTAATGCAAGAAGCAAGCTCTTCTTTCCAGCGTATCCAATACAGCAAGAACCATGAGATTGCCCTGAAAAAAAGAACTGAGTTTCCTAATCATACGGACCAAATGTAGAACAACAATGCATATGAAATGATACTGACAACAGCTCCTCTTACATAAATGCTATTTAGTTAATAGTGAGTTTCGCGTAGGGTTCGTGAACTGTGAAAAATCATTTGAGTCCAAAATTCACTGGGTTAACCAGAAATGAACTCTTACATGTAGGAAGACACAGATCCTGGGGTTTAACTCCATTTCTGAAGGGAAATTCAGACCAGAGTTCTCATCCCTGAAAAACACTCTGTTTTAAGGCAAGAATCATCATCTTATTTCCTGCTTCTCCAAAATAGTAAGAACCATGAGCATGCCCAGAAAAAAGAACTGTGTTTCCTACTCATACCGACCATATGTAGTTCAACTCTGCTTATGAAACTGAAACAAACCACAGCTCCTCTTACATAAATGCTCTTTAGTTAATAGTGAGAATAGCGTTGGGTTCGTGAACTGTGTAAAATCATTTGAGCCCAAAATTCACTTGTTTAACCAGAAATAAACTCTTGCTTGTTGGAAGATACAGATCCTGGGGTTTACTTCCGTTTTTGAAGGGAAATTCAGACCAGACTTCTCATCCCTGAAACATACTCTGTTTTAACGCAAGAAGCAAGCTCTTCTTTGCAGAGTCTAAAATACAGCAAGAACCATGAGCATGCCCTGAAAAAAATAACTGTGTTTCCTACTCATATGGACCATATGTAGTTCAACTCTGTTTATGAAACTGATACAAACCACAGCACCTCCTAAATAAATGCTCTTTAGTTAATAGTGAGAATCGTATTGGTTTTTTGAACTGTGTAAAATCATTTGAGCCCAAAATTCTCTTGGTTTACCAGAAAGGAACTCTTGCTTGTAGGAAGACACAGATCCTGTAGTTTAACTCCGTTTCTGAAGGGAAATGCAGACCAGTGTTCTCATCAATGAAACACACTCTGTTATCACGCAAGAAGCAAGCTCTTCTTTCTAGCATCTCCAATACAGCAAGAACCATGTCCATGCCCAGAAAAAAAGAACTGTGTTTCCTACTCAAACGGACCATATGTAATTCAACTCTGCTTATGAAACTGAAACAAACCACAGCTCCTCTTACATAAATGCTCTTTAGATAATAGTGAGAATCACGTTGGGTTCGTGAACTGTGTAAAAACATTTGAGCCCAAAATTCACTGGGTTTTCCAGAAATGAACTCTTGCTTGTAGGAATACACTGATCCTGGAATTTAACTCCGATTCTGAAGTCAAATTCAGACCAGAGTTCTCATCCCTGAAAACACTCTGCTTTAAGGCAAGAATCATCCTCTTCTTCCCACCGTCTCCAATTCAGTAAGAACCACGAGTATGCCCAGAAAAAAAGAACTGTGTTTCCTACTCATATGGACCATATGTAGTTCAACTCTGCTTATGAAACTGATACAAACCAAAGCACCTCTTAAATAAATGCTCTTTAGTTAATAATGAGAATCGTATTGGGTTTTTGAACTGTTTAAAATCATTTGAGCCCAAAATTCACTTGGTTTACCAGAAATGAACACTTGCTTGTCGGAAGACACAGATCCGGGGGTTTAACTCCATTTCTGAAGGCAAATTCAGACAAGAGTTCTCATCCCTGAAACACACTCTGTTTTAACAAAGAATCAAGCTCTTGTGTCCAGAGTCTAAAATACAGCAAGAAACATAAGCATGCCCTGAAAAAAAGAAATGTGTTTCCTACTCATACGGACCATATGTAGTTCAACTCTGCATATGAAACTGATACATATGACAGCTCCACTTACATAAATGCTCTTTAGTTAATAGTGAGAATCGCCATGGTTTTGTGAAGTGGGAAAAATTATTTGAGCCCAAAATTCACTTGTTTTACCAGAAATAAACTCTTGCTTGTAGGAAGATACAGATCCTGGGGTTTAACTCCGTTTTTGAAGGGAAATTCAGACCAGAGTTCTCATCCCTGAAACATACTCTGTTTTAACGCAAGAAGCAAGCTCTTCTATCCAGAGAATAAAATACAGCAAGAACCATGTGCATGCCCTGAAAAAAAGAATTGTGTTTCCTACTCATACGGACCATATGTATTTCAAATCTGCTTATGAAACTGATACAAACCACAGCACCTCTTACATAAATGCTGTTTAGTTAATAGTGAGAATCAGGTTGGGTTCGTGAACTTGGAAAAATCATTTGAGCCAAATTTCACTGGGTTTATCAGAAATGAACTCTTGCTTGTAGGAAGACACAGATCCTGGGATTTAACTACGTTTCTGAAGACAAATTCAGACCAGAGTTCTCAGCCCTGAAAAACACTCTGTTTTCACTCAAGACACAAGGATTTCTTTCCAGTTTCTCCAGTACATCAAGAAAACTGAGCATGCCCAGAAAAAAGAACTGTGTTTCCTACTCATAGGGACCATATGTAGTTCAACTCTGCTTATGAAACTGATACAAACCACAGCTCCTCTTACATAAATGCTCTTTACTTAATAGTGAGGATCCTATTGGGTTTTTGAACTGTTTAAAATCATTGAGCCCAAAATTCACTTGGTTTACCAGAAATGAACACTTGCTTGTCCGAAGAAACAGAACCGGGGGTTTAACTCCATTTCTGAAGGCAAATTCAGGCCAGAGTTCTCATCCCTGAAACATACTCTGTTTTAACGCAAGAAGCAAGCTCTTCTTTCCAGAGAATAAAATACAGCAAGAACCATGTGCATGCCCTGAAAAAAAGAATTGTGTTTCCTACTCATACGGACCATATGTATGTCAAATCTGCTTATGAAACTGAAACAAACCACAGCTCCTCTTACGTAAATGCTGTTTAGTTAATAGCGAGAATCAGGTTGGGTTCGTGAACTTGGAAAAATCATTTTAGCCAAATTTCACTGGGTTTATCAGAAATGAACTCTTGCTTGTAGGAAGACACAGATCCTGGGGTTTATCTACGTTTCTGAAGACAAATTAGTACCAGAGTTCTCATCCCTGAAAAACACTCTGTTTTCACTCTAGACACAAGGTTTTCTTTCCAGTTTCTCCAATACATCAAGAAAACTGAGCATGCCCAGAAAAAAGAACTGTGTTTCCTACTCATAGGGACCATATGTAGTTCAACTCTGCTTATGAAACTGATACAAACCACAGCTCCTCTTACATAAATGCTCTTTAATTAATAGAATCGTATTGGTTTATTGAACTGTGTAAAATCATTTGAGCCCAAAATTCTCTTGGTTTACCAGAAAGGAACTCTTGCTTGTAGGAAGACACAGATCCTGTGGTTAAACTCTGTTTCTGAAGGGAAATGCAGACCAGTGTTCTCATCAATGAAACACACTCTGTTATCACGCAAGAAGCAAGCTCTTCATTCTAGCATCTCAAATACAGCAAGAACCATGTGCATGCCCAGAAAAAAAGAACTGTGTTTCCTACTCAAACGGACCATATGTAATTCAACTCTGCTTATGAAACTGAAACAAACCACAGCTCCTCTTACATAAATGCTCTTTAGTTAATAGTGAGAATCGCGTTGGGTTCGTGAACTGTGTAAAACCATTTGAGCCCAAACTTCACTGGGTTTTCCAGAAATGAACTCTGGCTTGTAGGAATACACAGATCCAGGAATTTAACTCCGTTTCTGAAGTCAAATTCAGACCAGAGTTCTCATCCCTGAAAACACTCTGCTTTAAGGCAAGAATCATCCTCTTCTTTGCACCGTCTCCAATTCAGTCAGATCCACGAGCATGCCCAGAAAAAAAGAACTGTGTTTCCTACATATACAGACCATCTGTAGTTCAACTCTGCTTACGAAACTGATACAAACCACAGCAACTCTTAAATAAATGCTCTTTACTTAATAGTGAGAATCGCATTGGGTTTTGAAATGTGTAAAATCATTTGAGCCCAAAATTCACTTTGTATAACAGAAATGAACTCTTGCTTGTAGGAAGAGACAGTTCCTGGGGTTTACCTCCGTTTCTAAAGAGAAATTCAGACCAGAGTTCTCATCCCTGAAAAAGACACTGTTTTCACCCAAGACGCAAGATCTTCTTTCCAGCAGATCCATTACATCAAGAAACATGAGCATGCCCAGAAAAAAAGAACTGTGTGTCCTACTCATACGACCATATGTAGTTCAACTATGCTTACGAAACTGATACAAACCACAGCACCTCTTAAATAAATGTTCTTTAGTTAATAGTGAGAATCACATTGGGTTTTGAACTGTGTAAAATCATTTGAGCCCAAAATTCACTTGGTTTACCAGAAATGAACTCTTCCATGTAGGAAGGCACAGATCCTGGATTTTAATTCCGATGCTGAAGGTAAATTCAGACCAGAGTTCTCATCCCTGAAACACACTCTGTTTTAACGAAGAAGCAAGCTCACCTTTCCAGAGTCTAAAAAAGAGCAAGAACCATGAGCATGCCCTGAAAATAATAACTGTGTTTCCTACTCATACGGACCATATGTAGTTCAACTCTGCTTATGAAACTGATACAAACCACAGCTCCTCTTACATAAATACTCTTTAGTTAATAGTGAGAATCAGGTTGGGTTCATGAACGGCGAAAAATCATTTGAGCCCAAATTCCACTGAGTTTACCAGAAATGAACTCTTGCTTGTAGGAAGACACAGATCCTGTGGTTTAACTCCGTTTCTGAAGGGAAATGCAGACCAGTGTACTCATCAATGAAACACACTCTGTTTTCACGCAAGAAGCAAGCTCTTCTTTATAGCATCTCCAATACAGCAAGAACCATGTGCATCCCCAGAAAAAAAAACTGTGTTTCCTACTCAAACACACCATATGTAATTCAACTCTGCTTATGGAACTGAAACAAACCACAGCTCCTCTTACATAAAAGTTCTTTAGTTAATAGTGAGAATCGCGTTTGGTTCATGAACTGTGTAAAATCATTAGAGCCAAAAATTCACTGGGTTTTCCAGAAATGAACTCTTGCTTGTAGGAATACACAGATCCTGGGTTTAACTCCGTTTCTGAACTCAAATTCAGACCAGAGTTCTCATCCCTGAAAACACTCTACTTTAAGGCAAGAATCATCCTCTTCTTCCCACCGTCTCCAATCCAGTAAGAACGAAGAGCATGCCCAGAAAAAAAGAACTGTGTTTCCTACATATACAGACCATATGTAGTTTAACTCTGCTTATGAAACTGATACAAACAACAGCTCCTCTTACATAAATGCTCTCTAGTTAATAGTGAGAATCACGTTGGGTTCATGAAATGCAAAAAATCATATCCGCACAAAATTCACTGGGTTTATCACGAATGAACTCTTGCTTGTAGGAAGACACAGATCCTGGGGTTTAACTCCGTTTATGAAGGCAAATTCAGACCAGAGTTCTCATCCCTGAAAAACACTCTGTTTTAAGGCAAGAATCATCCTCATCTTTCCAGCGTCTCCAATTCAGTAAGAACCATGAGCATGCCCTGAAAAAAAGAACTGGGTTTCCTACACATATGGACCATCTATAGTTCAACACTGCTTATGAAATGATACAAACCATAGCACCTCTTAAATAAATGCTGTTTAGTTAATAGTGAGAATCACATTGGGTTTTTGAACTATGAAAAATTATTTGAGCCCAAAATTCACTTGGTTTACCAGAAATGAACTCTTCCATGTAGGATGGCACAGATCCTGGATTTTAATTCCAATCCTGAAGGTAAATTCAGACCAGTGTCCTCATCCCTGAAACACACTCTGTTTTCCCGCAAGAAGCAAGCTCTTCTTTCCAGAATCTAAAATACAGCAAGAACCATAAGCATGGCCTGAAAATAAGAACTGTGTTTCCCTCTCATAGGAACAAATGTAGTTCATCTCTGCTTATGAAACGATACAGACAACAGCTCCTCTTACATAAATGCTCTTTAGTTAATAGTGATAATCGTGTTGGGTACTAGAACTGTGTAAAGTCATTTGAGCCGAAAATTCACTTGGTTTACCAGAAATGAACTCTTGCTTGTAGGAAGACAGATCATGGGGTTTAACTCCGTTTGTGAAGGGAAATTCAGACCAGAGGTCTCATCCATGAAACACACCCTGTTTCAATGCAAGAAGCAAGCTCTTCTTTCCAGAGTCTAAAATACAGCAAGAACCATGAGCATGCCCTGAAAAAAAGAACTGTGTTTCCTACTCATAAGGACCATATGTAGTTCAACTGTGCTTATGAAATTGATACAAAGAAAAGCTCTTCTTACATAAATGCTCTTTAGTTAATAGTGAGATTCGCGTAGGGTTCGTGAACTGCGAAAAATCATTTGAGTCCAAAATTCATTGTGTTAACCAGAAATGAACTCTTACATGTAGGAAGACACAGATCCTGGGGTTTAACTCCATTTCTGAAGGGAAATTCAGACCAGTTTTCTCATCCCTGAAAAACACTCTGTTTTAAGGCAAGAATCTTCCTCTTATTTCCTGCTTCTCCAATATAGTAAGAACCATGAGCATGCCCAGAAAAAAGAACTGTGTTTCCTACTCATACAGACCATATGTAGTTCAACTCTGCTTATGAAACTGAAACAAACCACAGCTCCTCTTACATAAATGCTCTTTAGTTAATAGTGAGAATAGCGTTGGGTTCGTGAACTGTGTAAAATCATTTGATCCGAAAATTCACAGGGTTTACCAGAAATGAACCCTTGCTTGTAGGAACACGGATCCTGGGGTTTAACTCCGTTTCTGAAGGCAAATTCAGACCAGTGTTCTCATCCCTGAAACACACTCTGCTTTAACGCAAGAAGCAACCTCTACTTTCCAGAGTCTAAAATACAGCAAGAACCATGAGCATGCCCTAAAAAAAGAACTGTATTTCCTACGCATATGGACCATATATACTTCAACTCTGCTTAGGAATCTGATACAAACAACAGATCCTCTTACATACATGCTCTTTAGTTAATAGTGAGAATCGCATTGGGTTTTTGAACTATGAAAAATTATTTGAGCCCAAAATTCACTTGGTTTACCAGAAATGAACTCTTCCATGTAGGATGGCAGAGATCCTGGATTTCAATTCCGATCCTGAAGGTAAATTCAGACCAGTGTTCTCATACCTGAAACACACTCTGTTTTCCCGCAAGAAGCAAGCTCTTCTTTCCAGAATCTAAAATACAGCAAGAACCATAAGCATGGCCTGAAAATAAGAACTGTGTTTCCCTCTCATAGGAACAAATGTAGTTCATCTCTGCTTATGAAATGATACGGCCAACAGCTCCTCTTACATAAATGCTCTTTAGTTAATAGTGATAATCGTGTTGGGTACTAGAACTGTGTAAAGTCATTTGAGCCAAAAATTCACTTGGTTTACCAGAAATGAACTCTTGCTTGTAGGAAGACAGATCATGGTGTTTAACTCCGTTTGTGAAGGGAAATTCAGACCAGAGGTCTCATCCATGAAACACACCCTGTTTCAATGCAAGAAGCAAGCTCTTCTTTCCAGAGTCTAAAATACAGCAAGAACCATGAGCATGCCCTGAAAAAAAGAACTGTGTTTCCTACTCATAAGGACCATATGTAGTTCAACTGTGCTTATGAAATTGATACAAAGAAAAGCTCTTCTTACATAAATGCTCTTTAGTTAATAGTGAGATTCGCGTAGGGTTCGTGAACTGCGAAAAATCATTTGAGTCCAAAATTCATTGTGTTAACCAGAAATGAACTCTTACATGTAGGAAGACACAGATCCTGGGGTTTAACTCCATTTCTGAAGGGAAATTCAGACCAGTTTTCTCATCCCTGAAAAACACTCTGTTTTAAGGCAAGAATCTTCCTCTTATTTCCTGCTTCTCCAATATAGTAAGAACCATGAGCATGCCCAGAAAAAAGAACTGTGTTTCCTACTCATACAGACCATATGTAGTTCAACTCTGCTTATGAAACTGAAACAAACCACAGCTCCTCTTACATAAATGCTCTTTAGTTAATAGTGAGAATAGCGTTGGGTTCGTGAACTGTGTAAAATCATTTGATCCGAAAATTCACAGGGTTTACCAGAAATGAACCCTTGCTTGTAGGAACACGGATCCTGGGGTTTAACTCCGTTTCTGAAGGCAAATTCAGACCAGTGTTCTCATCCCTGAAACACACTCTGCTTTAACGCAAGAAGCAACCTCTACTTTCCAGAGTCTAAAATACAGCAAGAACCATGAGCATGCCCTAAAAAAAGAACTGTATTTCCTACGCATATGGACCATATATACTTCAACTCTGCTTAGGAATCTGATACAAACAACAGATCCTCTTACATACATGCTCTTTAGTTAATAGTGAGAATCGCATTGGGTTTTTGAACTATGAAAAATTATTTGAGCCCAAAATTCACTTGGTTTACCAGAAATGAACTCTTCCATGTAGGATGGCAGAGATCCTGGATTTCAATTCCGATCCTGAAGGTAAATTCAGACCAGTGTTCTCATACCTGAAACACACTCTGTTTTCCCGCAAGAAGCAAGCTCTTCTTTCCAGAATCTAAAATACAGCAAGAACCATAAGCATGGCCTGAAAATAAGAACTGTGTTTCCCTCTCATAGGAACAAATGTAGTTCATCTCTGCTTATGAAATGATACGGCCAACAGCTCCTCTTACATAAATGCTCTTTAGTTAATAGTGATAATCGTGTTGGGTACTAGAACTGTGTAAAGTCATTTGAGCCAAAAATTCACTTGGTTTACCAGAAATGAACTCTTGCTTGTAGGAAGACAGATCATGGTGTTTAACTCCGTTTGTGAAGGGAAATTCAGACCAGAGGTCTCATCCATGAAACACACCCTGTTTCAATGCATGAAGCAAGCTCTTCTTTCAGAGTCTGAAATACAGCAAGAACCATGAGCATGCACTGAAAAAAAAAACTGTGTTTCCTACTCATACGGACCATATGTAGTTCAACTCAGCTTATGAAACTGAAACAAACCACAGCTCCTCTTACATAAATGCTCTTTAGTTAATAGTGAGAATAGCGTTGGGTTCGTGAACTGTGTAAAATCATATGAGCCGAAAATTCACTGGGTTTACCAGAAATGAACCCTTGCTTGTAGGAAGACACAGATCCTGGGGTTTAACTCCGATTCTGAAGGCAAATTCAGACCAGTGTTCTCATCCCTGAAACACACTCTGCTTTAACGCAAGAAGCAAGCTCTACTTTCCAGAGTCTAAAATACAGCAAGAACCATGAGCATGCCCTAAAAAAAGAACTGTATTTCCTACGCATATGGACCATATATACTTCAACTCTGCTTAGGAATCTGATACAAACAACAGATCCTGTTACATACATGCTCTTTATTTAATAGTGAGAATCGCGTTGGGTTCGTGAACTGCGAAAAATCATTTGAGCCCAAAATACACTGGGTTTACCAGAAATGAACTCTTGCTTGTAGGAATACACTGATGCTGGCGTTTAACTCCGTTTCTGACGGCAAATTCAGACCAGAGTTCTCATCCCTGAAAAACACTCTGTTTTAAGGCAAGAATCATCCTCATCTTTCCAGCGTCTCCAATTCAGTAAGAACCATGAGCATGCCCTGAAAAAAAGAACTGGGTTTCCTACTCATATGGACCATCTATAGATCAACTCTGCTTATGTAATGATACAAACCACAGCACCTCTTAAATAAATACTGTTTAGTTAATAGTGAGAATCACATTGGGTTTTGAACTATGAAAAGTTATTTGAGCCCAAAATTCACTTGGTTTACCAGAAAGGAACTCTTCCATGTAGGAAGGCACAGATCCTGGATTTTAATTCCGATGCTGAAGGTAAATTCAGACCAGTGTTCTCATCCCTGAAACACACTCTGTTTTCCCGCAAGAAGCAAGTTCTTCTTTCCAGAGTCTAAAAGATACCAAGAACCATGAGAATGCCCTGAAAAAATAACTGTGTTTCCTACTCATATTGACCGCATGTAGTTCAACTCTGCTTAGGAATCTGATACAAACAACAGATCCTCTTACATAAATGCTCTTTAGTTAATAGTGAGATCGCTTTGGGCTCGTGAACTGCGAAAAATCATTTGAGCCCAAAATTCAATGGGTTTACCGGAAATGAACTCTTGCTTGTAGGAAGACACAGATCCTGTGGTTTAACTCCGTTTCTGAAGGGAAATTCAGACCAGAGTTCTCATCCCTGAAACACACACTGTTTACACGAAGAAGCAAGCTCTTCTTTCCAGAGTCTAAAATACAGCAAGAACCATGAGCATGCCCTGAAAAAATGAACTGTGTTTCCTACTCATACGGACCATATGTAGTTCAACTCTGCTTATGAAGCTGATACAAACCACAGCACCTCTTACATAAATGGTCTTTATTTAATAGTGATTATCGCGTTGTGTTCTAGAACAGTGTAAAATCATTTGAGCCGAAAATTCACTTGGTTTACCAGAAATGAACTCTTGCTTGTAGGAAGACACAGATCCTGGGGTTTATCTCCATTTCTGAAGGGAAATTCAGACCACAGTTTTCATCCCTGAAACACACTCTGTTTTAACGCAGGAAGCAAGCTCTTATTTCCAGAGACTAAAATAGAGCAAGAACCATGAGCATGCCCTGAACAAAAGAACTGTGTTTCCTACACATGCTGACCACATGTAGTACAACTCTGCTTATGAAATTGATACAAACCACAGCTCCTTTTACATAAATGCTCTTTAGTTAATAGTGAGAATCGCGTTGGGTTCGTGAACTGTGTAAAAACATTTGAGCCCATAATTCACTGGGTTTTCCAGAAATGAACTCTTGCTTGTAGGAAGACACAGATCCTGGGATTTAACTCCATTTCTGAAGGCAAATTCAGACAAGAGTTCTCATCCCTGAAACACACTCTGTTTTAACAAAGAAGCAAGCTCTTGTGTCCAGAGTCTAAAATACAGCAAGAAACATAAGCATGCCCTGAAAAAAAGAAATGTGTTTCCTACTCATACGGACCATATGTAGTTCAACTCTGCTTATGAAACTGATACATACCACAGCTCCACTTACATAAATGCTCTTTAGTTAATAGTGAGAATCGCCATGGTTTTGTGAAGTGGGAAAAATCATTTGAGCCCAAAAGTCACTTGTTTTACCAGAAATAAACTCTTGCTTGTAGGAAGATGCAGATCCTGGGGTTTAACTCCGTTTTTGAAGGGAAATTCAGACCAGAGTTCTCATCCCTGAAACATACTCTGTTTTAACGCAAGAAGCAAGCTCTTCTATCCAGAGAATAAAATACAGCAAGAACCATGTGCATGCCCTGAAAAAAAGAACTGTGTTTCCTACTCATACGGACCATATGTATTTCAAATCTGCTTATGAAACTGATACAAACCACAGCTCCTCTTACATAAATGCTGTTTAGTTAATAGTGAGAATCAGGTTGGGTTCATGAACGGCGAAAAATCATTTGAGCCAAATTTCACTGGGTTTATCAGAAATGAACTCTTGCTTGTAGGAAGACACAGATCCTGGGGTTTAACTACGTTTCTGAAGACAAATTCAGACCAGAGTTCTCAGCCCTGAAAAACACTCTGTTTTCACTCAAGACACAAGGATTTCTTTCCAGTTTCTCCAGTACATCAAGAAAACTGAGCATGCCCAGAAAAAAGAACTGTGTTTCCTACTCATAGGGACCATATGTAGTTCAACTCTGCTTATGAAACTGATACAAACCACAGCTCCTCTTACATAAATGCTCTTTACTTAATAGTGAGGATCTCATTGGGTTTTGAAATGTGTAAAATCATTTGAGCCCAAAATTCACTTTGTATAACAGAAATAAACTCTTGCTTGTAGGAAGAGACAGTTCCTGGGGTTTACCTCCGTTTCTAAAGAGAAATTCAGACCAGAGTTCTCATCCCTGAAAAGGACACTGTTTTCACGCAAGACGCAAGCTCTTCTTTCCAGCGGCTCCAATACATCAAGAAACATGAGCATGCCCAGAAAAAAAAGAACTGTGTGTCCTACTCACACGGACCATATGTAGTTCAACTCTGCTTATGAAACTGATACAAACCACAGCACCTCTTAAATAAATGCTCTTTAGTTAATAGTGAGAATCATATTGGGTTTTTGAACTGTTTAAAATCATTTGAGCCCAAAATTCACTTGGTTTACCAGAAATGAACACTTGCTTGTCCGAAGAAACAGATCCGGGGGTTTAACTCCATTTCTGAAGGCAAATTCAGGCCAGAGTTCTCATCCCTGAAACATACTCTGTTTTAACGCAAGAAGCAAGCTCTTCTTTCCAGAGAATAAAATACAGCAAGAACCATGTGCATGCCCTGAAAAAAAGAACTGTGTTTCCTACTCATACGGACCATATGTAGGTCAAATCTGCTTATGAAACTGAATCAAACCACAGCTCCTCTTACGTAAAAGCTGTTTAGTTAATAGTGAGAATCAGGTTGGGTTCGTGAACTTGGAAAAATCATTTTAGCCAAATTTCACTGGGTTTATCAGAAATGAACTCTTGCTTGTAGGAAGACACAGATCCTGGGGTTTATCTACGTTTCTGAAGACAAATTAGTACCAGAGTTCTCATCCCTGAAAAACACTCTGTTTTCACTCTAGACACAAGGTTTTCTTTCCAGTTTCTCCAATACATCAAGAAAACTGAGCATGCCCAGAAAAAAGAACTGTGTTTCCTACTCATAGGGACCATATGTAGTTCAACTCTGCTTATGAAACTGATACAAACCACAGCTCCTCTTACATAAATGCTCTTTAATTAATAGTGAGAATCGTATTGGTTTATTGAACTGTGTAAAATCATTTGAGCCCAAAATTCTCTTGGTTTACCAGAAAGGAACTCTTGCTTGTAGGAAGACACAGATCCTGTGGTTAAACTGTTTCTGAAGGGAAATGCAGACCAGTGTTCTCATCAATGAAACACACTCTGTTATCACGCAAGAAGCAAGCTCTTCATTCTAGCATCTCAAATACAGCAAGAACCATGTGCATGCCCAGAAAAAAAGAACTGTGTTTCCTACTCAAACGGACCATATGTAATTCAACTCTGCTTATGAAACTGAAACAAACCACAGCTCCTCTTACATAAATGCTCTTTAGTTAATAGTGAGAATCTTGTTGGGTTCGTGAACTGTGTAAAAACATTTGAGCCCAAAATTCACTGGGTTTTCCAGAAATGAACTCTGGCTTGTAGGAATACACAGATCCAGGAATTTAACTCCGTTTCTGAAGTCAAATTCAGACCAGAGTTCTCATCCCTGAAAACACTCTGCTTTAAGGCAAGAATCATCCTCTTCTTTGCACCATCTCCGATTCAGTCAGAACCACGAGCATGCCCAGAAAAAAAGAACTGTGTTTCCTACATATACAGACCATATGTAGTTCAACTCTGCTTACAAAACTGATACAAACCACAGCAACTCTTAAATAAATGCTCTTTGCTTAATAGTGAGAATCGCATTGGGTTTTGAAATGTGTAAAATCATTTGAGCCCAAAATTCACTTTGTATAACAGAAATGAACTCTTGCTTGTAGGAAGAGACAGTTCCTGGGGTTTACCTCCGTTTCTAAAGAGAAATTCAGACCAGAGTTCTCATCCCTGAAAAAGACACTGTTTTCACCCAAGACGCAAGATCTTCTTTCCAGCAGATCCATTACATCAAGAAACATGAGCATGCCCAGAAAAAAAGAACTGTGTGTCCTACTCATACGACCATATGTAGTTCAACTATGCTTACGAAACTGATACAAACCACAGCACCTCTTAAATAAATGTTCTTTAGTTAATAGTGAGAATCACATTGGGTTTTGAACTGTGTAAAATCATTTGAGCCCAAAATTCACTTGGTTTACCAGAAATGAACTCTTGCTTGTTGGAAGACACAGATCCGGGGGTTTGACTCTGTTTCTGACGGGAAATTCAGACCAGAGTTCTCATCCCTGAAACACACTCTGTTTTAACGAAGAAGCAAGCTCACCTTTCCAGAGTCTAAAAAAGAGCAAGAACCATGAGCATGCCCTGAAAATAATAACTGTGTTTCCTACTCATACGGACCATATGTAGTTCAACTCTGCTTATGAAACTGATACAAACCACAGCTCCTCTTACATAAATACTCTTTAGTTAATAGTGAGAATAGGGTTGGGTTCATGAACGGCGAAAAATCATTTGAGCCCAAATTCCACTGAGTTTACCAGAAATGAACTCTTGCTTGTAGGAAGACACAGATCCTGTGGTTTAACTCCGTTTCTGAAGGGAAATGCAGACCAGTGTTCTCATCAATGAAACACACTCTGTTTTCACGCAAGAAGCAAGCTCTTCTTTATAGCATCTCCAATACAGAAAGAACCATGTGCATCGCCAGAAAAAAAAACTGTGTTTCCTACTCAAACGCACCATATGTAATTCAACTCTGCTTATGGAACTGAAACAAACCACAGCTCCTCTTACATAAATGTTCTTTAGTTAATAGTGAGAATCGCGTTTGGTTCATGAACTGTGTAAAACCATTAGAGCCAAAAATTCACTGGGTTTTCCAGAAATGAACTCTTGCTTGTAGGATACACAGATCCTGGGTTTAACTCCGTTTCTGAACTCAAATTCAGACCAGAGTTCTCATCCCTGAAAACACTCTACTTTAAGGCAAGAATCATCCTCTTCTTCCCACCGACTCCAATCCAGTAAGAACGAAGAGCATGCCCAGAAAAAAAGAACTGTGTTTCCTACATATACAGACCATATGTAGTTTAACTCTGCTTATGAAACTGATACAAACAACAGCTCCTCTTACATAAATGCTCTCTAGTTAATAGTGAGAATCACGTTGGGTTCATGAAATGCAAAAAATCATATCCGCACAAAATTCACTGGGTTTATCACGAATGAACTCTTGCTTGTAGGAAGACACAGATCCTGGGGTTTAACTCCATTTATGAAGGCAAATTCAGACCAGAGTTCTCATCCCTGAAAAACACTATGTTTTCAGGCAAGACACAAGCTCTTCTTTCATGTGGCTCCAATACATCAAGAAACATGAGCATGCCCAGAAAAAAAGAACTCTGTGTCCTACTTATACGGACCATATGTAGTTCAACTCTTCTTATGAAACTGTTACAAAAAACAGCTCCTCTTACATATATTCTCTTTAGTTAATAGTGAGAATCACATTGTGTTCATGAAATGTGAAAAATCATTTCAGCCCAAAATTCACTGGGTTAACCAGAAATGCACTCTTGCTTGTTGGAAGACACAGATCCTGGGGTTTAACTCCGTTTTTGAAGGGAAATTCAGACCAGAGTTCTAATCCCTGAAACATACTCTGTTTTAACGCAAGAAGCAAGCTCCTCTTTCCAGAGTCTAAAATACAGCAAGAACCATGAGCATGCCCAGAAAAAAAGAACTGTGTTTCCTACTCATACGGACCATATGTAGTTCAATTCTGCTTATGAAACTGATACAAACCGCAGCACCGCATAAATAAATGCTCTTTAGTTAATAGTGAGAATCGCATTGGGTTTTTGAACTGTGTAAAATCATTTGAGCCCAAATTCACTTGGTTTACCAGAAAGGAACTCTTGCTTGTAGGAAGACACAGATCCAGTGGTTTACCTCTGTTTCTGAAGGGAAATGCAGACCACTGTTCTCATCAATGAAACAAACTCTGCTTTAACGCAAGAATCAAGCTCTTCTTTCCAGCGTCTCCAATAGAGTAAGAACCATGAGCTTTCCTAGAAAAAAGGAACTGTGTTTCCTATTCATACGGTCCATATGTAGTTCAATTCTGCTTATGAAACTCATTCAAACCACAGCTCCTCTTACATAAATCCTCTTTACTTAATAGTGAGAATCGCCTTGGTTTCGTGAAGTGGGAAAAATCATTTGAGCCCAAAATTCACAGGGTTAACCAGAAATGAACACTTGCTTTTAGGAGGATACAGATCCTGGGGTTTAACTCCGTTTTTGAAGGGAAATTCAGACCACAGTTCTCATCCCTGAAACATACTCTGTTTTAACGCAAGAAGCAAGCTCTTCTTTCCATAGTCTAAAATACAGCAAGAACTATGTGCACGCCCAGAAAAAAAAGAACTGTGTTTCCTACTCATACGGACCATATGTAGTTCAACTCTGCTTATGAAACGGATACAAACCACAGCACCTCTTAAATATATGCTCTTTAGTTAATAGTGAGAATCGTATTGGGTTTTTGAACTGTGTAAAATCATTTGATCCCAAAATTCACTTGGTTTACCATAAATGAACTCTTGCTTGTCGGAACACATAGATCCTGGGGTTTCACTCCGTTCCTGAAGGGAAATTAAGACCAGAGTTCTCATCCCTGAAACACACTCTTATTTAACGAAGAAGCAAGCTCTTCTTTCCAGAGTCTAAAATACAGCAAGAACCATGAGCATGCCCTGAAAAAAAGAACTGTGTTTCCTACTCATATGGACCATATGTAGTTCAACTCTGCTTATGAAACTGATACAAACCACAGCTTCGCTTACATAAATGCTCTTTAGTTAATAGTGAGAATCGCTTTGGGTTTCGTGAAGTGGGAAAAATCATTTGAGCCCAAAATTCACTGTGTTAACCACAAATGAACTCTTGCTTGTTGGAAGACACAGATCCTGGGGTTTAACTCCGTTTCTGTAGGGAAATTCAGACCCGAATTCTCATACCTGAACAACACTCTGTTTTAAGGCATGAATCATCCTCTTCTTGTCAGGGTCTCCAATACAGTAAGAACCATGAACATGCCAAGAAAAAAAGAACTGTGTTTCCTACAATTACGGACCATGTGTAGTCCAACTCTGCTTATGAAACTGATACAGACCACAGCTCATCTTACATAAATGCTCTTTAGTTAATAGTGATAATTGCGTTGTGATCTAGAACTGTGTAAAATCTTTTGAGCCCAAAATTCACTGGGTTTACCAGAAATGAACTCTTGCTTGTAGGAAGGCACAGATCCTGGGGTTTAACTCCGTTTCTGATCGGAAATTCAGACCAGAGTTCTCCTCCCTGAAACACACTCTGATTTAACGCAAGAAGCAAGCTCTTCTTACCAGAGACTAAAATACAGCAAGAACCATGAGCATGCCCTGAAAAAAAGAACTGTGTTTCCTACTCTTGGGGACCATATGTAGTTCAACTCTGCTTATGAAACTGATACAAACAACAGCTCCTCTTACATAAATGCTCTTTAGTTAAAAGTGAGAATCGCGTTGGATTCATGAACTGCGAAAAATTATTTCAGCCCAAAATACACTGGGTTTACCAGAAATGAATTCTTGCTGGTAGGAAGACACAGATCATGGGGTTTAACTCCATTACTGAAGGGAAATTCAGACCAGAATTCTCATCCATGAAACACACCCTGTTTTAATGCAAGAAGCAAATTCTTCTTTCCAGCGTCTCCAGTACAGCAAGAATCATGAGCATGCCAAGAAAAAAGATCTGTGTTTCCTACTCATACCTTCCATATGTAGTTCAACTCTGCTTATGAAACTGATACAAACCACAGCTCCTCTTACATAAATGCTCTTTAGTTAATAGTGATAATCGCGTTGGGTTCTAGAACTGTGTAAAATCTTTTGAGCCGAAAATTCTCGTGGTTTACCAGAAATGAACTCTTGCTTGTAGGAAGACACAGATCATGGGTTTTAACTCGGTTTCTGAAGGCACATTCAGACCAGAGTTCTCATCCCTGAAAATAACTCTGTTTTAAGGCAAGAATCATCCTCTTCTATCCAGCGACTCCAATACAGTAAGAAACATGAGCATGCCGAGAAAAAAAGAACTGTGTGTCCTACTCATACGGACCATATGTAGTTCAAGTCTGCTTATGAAACTGATACAAACCACTGCTCCACTTACATAAATGCTCTTTAGTTAAGAGTGAAAATCGCGTTCTGTTCTAGAACTGTGTAAAATCATTTGAGGCGAAAATTCACTTGTTTTACCAGAAATGAACTCTTGCTTGTAGGAGACACAGATCCTGGGTTTAACTTTGTTTCTGAAGGGAAATTCAGACCAGAGTTCTCATCCATGAAACACACTCTGTTTTAATGGAAGAAGCAAGCTCTTCTTTCCAGGTTCTAAAATACAGCAAGAACCATGAGCATGCCCGGAAAAAAAGAACTGTGTTTCCTACTCATGGGGAACATGTGTAGTTCAACTCTGCTTATGAAACTGATACAAACGACAGCTCCTCTTACATAAATGCTCTTTAGTTAATAGTGAGAATCGCGTTGGGTTCTAGAACTGTGTAAAATCTTTTGAGCCGAAAATTCACTTGGTTTTCCAGAAATGAACTCCTGCTTGTAGGAACACACTGATCCTGGGGTTTAATTCCGTTTCTGAAGGCAAATTCATACCAGAGTTCTCATCACTGAAATACACTGTGTTTTAAAGGCAAGAATCATCCTCTTCTTTCCAGCGTCTCCAATATAGTAAGAAACATGAGCATGTCAAGAAAAAAAGCACTGTGTTTCCTACTCATACGGACCATATGTAGTCCAACTCTGCTTATGAAACTGATACAGAGCACAGCTCCTCTTACATAAATGCTCTTTAGTTAATAGTGATAATCGCGTTGGGTTCTAGAACTGTGTAAAATCATTTTAGGTGAAAATTCATTTGGTTTACCAGAAATGAACTCTTGCTGGTAGGAAGACACAGATCATGGGGTTTAACTCCGTTTCTGAAGGGAAATTCAGACCAGACTTCTCATCCATGAAACACACTCTGTTTTAATGGAAGAAGCAAGCTCTTCTTTAAAGCATCACCAATACAGCAAGAACCATGAACATGCCCTGAAAAAAAGAATTGAGTTTCTTACTCATACGGATCATATGTAGTTCAACTCTGCTGATGAAACTGGTACAA
The DNA here is from genome assembly GCA_949786405.1 of Onychomys arenicola. Classification (NCBI taxonomy): domain Eukaryota; kingdom Metazoa; phylum Chordata; class Mammalia; order Rodentia; family Cricetidae; genus Onychomys; species Onychomys arenicola. Next base: position 411,848 of record CATKUM010000019.1, on the reverse strand, counting down.
ACCACAGCACCTCTTAAATATATGCTCTTTAGTTAATAGTGAGAATCACGTTGGGTTCGTGAACTGCGAAATATCATTTGAGCCCAAAATTCACTGGTTTAACCAGAAATGAACTCTTACTTGTAGGAAGACAGAGATCCTGGGGTTTAATTCCGTTTCTGAAGGGAAATTCAGACCAGAGTTCTCATCACTGAAACACACTCAGATTTAACGCAAGAAGCAAGTTCTTCTTTCCAGAGACTAAAATACAGCAAGAACCATGAGCTTGCCCTGAACAAAAGAACTGTGTTTCCTACTCATGGGGACCATATGTAGTTCAACTCTGCTTATGAAACTGATACAAACAACAGCTCCTCTTACATAAATGCTCTTTAGTTAATAGTGAGAATCGCGTTGGATTCATGAACTCCGAAAAATTATTTCAGTCCAAAATTCACTGGTTTTACCAGAAATGAACTCTTGCTTGTAGGAAGACATAGATCCTGGAGTTTAACTCCGTTTCTGAAGGCAAATTCAGACCAGAGTTCTCATCCCTGAAAATAACTCTGTTTTAAGGCAAGAATCATCCTTTTCTATCCAGCGTCTCCAATAGAGTAAGAAACATGAGCATGCAGAGAAAAAAAGAACTGTGTTTCCTACTCATACTGAACATATGTAGTTCAACTCTGCTTATGAAATGATACAGACCACAGCTCCTCTTACATAAATGCTCTTTAGTTAATAGTGAAAATCACGTTGGGTTCTAGAACTGTGGAAATTCATTTGAGCCGAAAATTCACTTGGTTTACCAGAAATGAACTCTTGCTGGTAGGAAGACACAGATCATGGGGTTTAACTCCGTTTCTGAAGGGAAATTCAGACCAGAGTTCTCATCCATGAAACACACTCTGTTTTAATGGAAGAAACAAGCTCTTCTTTAAAGCGTCACCAATAGAGCAAGAACCATGAGCATGCCCAGAAAAAAAGAACTGTGTTCTTACTCATACGGACCATATGTAGATCAACTCTGCTTGTGAAACTGTTACAAACCACAGCTCCTCTTACATAAATGCTCTTTAGTTAATAGTGATAATCATGTTGGGTTCGTAAACTGCGAAAAATCATTTGAGCCCAAAATTCACTGGGTATACCAGAAATGAACTCTTACTTGTAGGAAGACACAGATCCTGGGGATTAACTCCATTTCTGAAGGCAAATTCAGACCAGAGTTCTCATCCCTGAAACACACTCTGTTTTAACGAAGAAGCAAGCTCACCTTTCCAGAGTCTAAAATACAGCAAGAAACATGAGCATGCTGAGAAAAAAATAACTGTGTTTCCTACTCATACAGACCACATGTAGTTCAACTCTGCTTATGAAACTGATACAAACCACTGCTCCTCTTACATAAATGCTCTTTAGTTAATAGTGAGAATCGCGTTGGTATCGTGAACTGGGAAAAATCATTTGAGCCCAAAATTCATTTGTTAACCAGAAATGAACTCTTGCTTGTAGGAAGATACAGATCCTGGGGTTTAACTCCGTTTTTGAAGGGAATTTCAGACCAGAGTTCTCATCCCACAAACATACTCTGTTTTATCGCAAGAAGCAAGCTCTTCTTTCCAGAGTCTAAAATACAGCAAGAACCATGACCATCTCCTGAAAAAAAGAACTCTGTTTCCTACTCATACAGACCACATGTAGTTCAACTCTGCTTATGAAACTGATACAAACCACAGCTCCTCTTACGTAAATACTCTTTAGTTAATAGTGAGAATCAGTTTGGGTTCATGAACTGCGAAAAATCATTTGAGCCCAAATTCCACTGAGTTTCCCAGAAATGAACTCTTGCTTGTAGGAAGACACAGATCCTGTGGTTTAACTCCGTTTCTGAAGGGAAATGCAGACCAGTGTTCTCATCAATGAAACACAATCTGTTTTCATGCAAGAAGCAAGCTCTTCTTTCTAGCATCTCCAATACAGCAAGAACCATGTTCATGCCCAGAAAAAAAAACTGTGTTTCCTACTCAAACGCACCATATGTAATTCAACTCTGCTTATGGAACTGAAACCAACCACACCTCCTCTTACATAAATGCTCTTTAGTTAATAGTGAGAATCGCGTTGGGTTCATAAACTGTGTAAAATCATTAGAGCCACAAATTCACTGGGTTTTCCAGAAATGAACTCTTGCTTGTAGGAATACACAGATCCTGGGTTTAACTCCGTTTCTGAACTCAAATTCAGACCACTGTTCTCATCCCTGAAAACACTCTGCTTTAAGGCAAGAATCATCCTCTTCTTCCCACTGTCTCCAATACAGAAAGAACGAAGAGCATGCCCAGAAAAAAAGAACTGTGTTTCCTATATATACAGACCATATGTAGTTCAACTCTGCTTACGAAACTGATACAAACAACAGCACCTCTTAAATAAATGTTCTTTAGGTAATAGTGAGAATCGCATTTGGTTTTGAACTGTGTAAAATAATTTGAGCCCAAAATTCACTTTGTATACCAGAAATGAACTCTTGCTTGTAGGAAGACACAGATCCTGGGGTTTAACTCCGTTTCTGAAGGCAAATTCAGACCAGAGTTCTCATCCCTGAAACACACTCTGTTTTAACGAAGAAGCAAGCTCTTCTTTGCAGAGTCTAAAATAGAGCAAGAAGAGGAGCATGACCTGAAAAAAAGAACTGGGTTTCCTACTTATGGGGACCCTATGTAGTTTAACTCTGCTTATGAAACTGATACAAACAACAGCTCCTCTTACATAAATGCTCTCTAGTTAATAGTGAGAATCACGTTGGGTTCATGAAATGCAATAAATCATTTCAGCCCAAAATTCACTGGGTTTACCAGAAATGAACTCTTGCTTGTAGGAAGACACAGATCCTGGGATTTAACTCTGTTTATGAAGGCAAATTCAGACCAGAGTTCTCATCCCTGAAAAACACTCTGTTTTCAGGCAAGACACAAGCTCTTCTTTCAAGTGGCTCTAATACATCAAGAAACATGAGCATGCCCAGAAAAAAAAGAACTCTGTGTCCTATTCATGCGGACCATAATTAGTGCAACTCTTCTTATGAAACTGTTACAAACAACAGCTCCTCTTACATATATCCTCTTTAGTTAATAGTGAGAATAGCGTAGGGTTCGTTAACTGCGAAAAATCATTTGAGCCCAAAATTCACTTGGTTTAACAGAAAGGAACTCTTGCTTGTAGGAAGACACAGATCCAGTGGTTTACCTCTGTTTCTGAAGGGAAATGCAGACCACTGTTCTCATCAATGAAACACACTCTGCTTTAACGCAAGAAGCAAGCTCTTCTTTCCAGCGTCTCCAATACAGTAAGAACCATGAGCTTTCCTAGAAAAAAGGAACTGTGTTTCCTATTCATACGGTCCATATGTAGTTCAATTCTGCTTATGAAACTCATTCAAACCACAGCTCCCCTTACATAAATCCTCTTTATTTAATAGTGAGAATCGCCTTGGTTTCGTGAAGTGGGAAAAATCATTTGAGCCCAAAATTCACAGGGTTAACCAGAAATGAACACTTGCTTGTAGGAGGATACAGATCCTGGGGTTTAACTCCATTTTTGAAGGGAAATTCAGTCCACAGTTCTCATCCCTGATACATACTCTGTTTAAACGCAAGAAGCAAGCTCTTCTTTCCAGAGTCTAAAATACAGCAAGAACCATGAGCACGCCCAGAAAAAAAGAACTGTGTTTCCTACTCATACGGACCATATGTAGTTCAACTCTGCTTATGAAACTGATATAAACCACAGCACCTCTTAAATATATGCTCTTTAGTTAATAGTGAGAATCGTATTGGGTTTTTGAACTGTGTAAAATCATTTGAAACCAAAATTCACTTGGTTTACCATAAATGAACTCTTGCTTGTCGGAAGACATAGATTCTGGGGTTTCACTCTGTTCCTGAAGGGAAATTCAGACCAGAGTTCTCATCACTGAAACACACTCAGATTTAACGCAAGAAGAAAGCTCTTCTTTCCAGAGACTAAAATACAGCAAGAACCATGAGCATGCCCTGAAAAAAAGAACTGTGTTTCCTACTCATGGGGACCATATGTAGTTCAACTCTGCTTATGAAACTGATACAAACAACAGCTCCTCTTACATAAATGCTCTTTAGTTAATAGTGAGAATCGCGTTGGATTCATGAACTCCGAAAAATTATTTCAGTCCAAAATTCACTGGTTTTACCAGAAATGAACTCTTGCTTGTAGGAAGACATAGATCCTGGAGTTTAACTCCGTTTCTGAAGGCAAATTCAGACCAGAGTTCTCATCCCTGAAAATAACTCTGTTTTAAGGCAAGAATCATCCTTTTCTATCCAGCGTCTCCAATAGAGTAAGAAACATGAGCATGCTGAGAAAAAAATAACTGTGTTTCCTACTCATACTGAACGTATGTAGTTCAACTCTGCTTATGAAATGATACAGACCACAGCTCCTCTTACATAAATGCTCTTTAGTTAATAGTGATAATCACGTTGGGTTCTAGAACTGTGGAAATTCATTTGAGCCGAAAATTCACTTGGTTTACCAGAAATGAACTCTTGCTGGTAGGAAGACACAGATCATGGGGTTTAACTCCGTTTCTGAAGGGAAATTCAGACCAGAGTTCTCATCCATGAAACACACTCTGTTTTAATGGAAGAAGCAAGCTCTTCTTTAAAGCGTCACCAATAGAGCAAGAACCATGAGCATGCCCAGAAAAAAAGAACTGTGTTTCTTACTCATACGGACCATATGTAGATCAACTCTGCTTGTGAAACTGTTACAAACCACAGCTTTTCTTGCATAAATGCTCTTTAGTTAATAGTGATAATCATGTGGGGTTCGTAAACTGCGAAAAATCATTTGAGCCCCAAATTCACTGGGCTAACCAGAAATGAACTCTTGCAGGTTGGAAGACACAGATCCTGGGGTTTAACTCTGTTTCGGTAGGGAAATTCAGACCCGAATTCTCATACCTGAACCACACTCTGTTTTAAGGCATGAATCATCCTCTTCTTGCCAGGGTATCCAATACATTAAGAACCATGAACATGCCAAGAAAAAAAGAACTGTGTTTCCTACAATTACAGACTCTGCTTATGAAACTGATACCGACCACAGCTCCGATTACATAAATGCTCTTTAGGTAATAGTGATAATCGCGTTGGGTTCTAGAACTGTGTAAAATCTTTTGAGCCGAAAATTCACTTGGTTTACCACAAATGAACTCTTGCTTGTAGGAAGACACAGATCATGGGGTTTAACTCCGTTTCTGAAGGGAAATGCAGACCAGAGTTCTCACCCATGAAACACACTCTGTTTTAATGCAAGAAGCAAGCTCTTCTTTCCAGCGTCTCCAATACAGCAAGAACCATGAGCATAGCATGATAACTTGAACTGTGTTTCCTATTCATACGGACCATATGTAGTTCAACCCTGCTTATGAAACTGATACAGACCACACCTCCTCTTACAGAAATGCTCTTTACTTGTTAGTGAGAATAGCGTTGTGTTCGTGAACGGCAAAAAAAACCATTTGAGCCCAAAATTCACTGGGTTTACCAGAAATGAACTCTTGCTTGTAGAAAGACACAGATCCTGGGGTTTAACTCTGATTCTGATCGGAAATTCAGACCAGAGTTCTCATCCCTGAAACACACTCTGATTTAATGCAAGAATCAAGCTCTAGTTTCCCGAGTCAAAAATACAGCAAGAGCCATGAGCATGCCCTGAAAAAAAGAACTGTGTTTCCTACTCATGGGGACCATATGTAGTTCAACTCTGCTTATGAAACTGTTGCAAACCACAGCTCTTCTTACATACATGCTCTTTAGTTAATAGTGATAATCATGTTGGGTTCGTTAACTTCGAAAAATCATTTGAGCCCAAAATTCACTGGGTTTACCAGAAATGAACTCTTACTTGTAGGAAGACACAGATCCTGGGGATTAACTCCATTTCTGAAGGGAAATTCAGAACAGAGTTCTCATCCCTGAAACACACTCTGTTTTAACGAAGAAGCAAGCTCCTCTTTCCAGAGTCTAAAATACATCAAGAACCATGAGCAAGGCCTGAAAAAAAGAACTGTGTTTCCTATTCATACGGACCATATGTAGTTCAACTCTGCTTATGAAACTGATACAGACCACACCTCCTCTTACATAAATGCTCTTTAGTTAATAGTGATAATAGCGTTGTGTTCGCGAACTGCGAAAAATCATATGAGCCCAAAATTCACTGGGTTTACCCGAACTTGACTCGTCCTTGCTGGAAGACACAGATCCTGGGGTTTAACTCCGTTTCAGAAGGGAAATTCAGACCCGAATTCTCATACCTGAAAAACACTGTTTTAAGGCATGAATCATCCTCTTCTTGCCAGTGACTCCAATACAGTAAGAACCATGAACATGCAACGAAAAAAAGAACTGTGTTTCCTATTCATACGGACCATATATAGTCCAACTCTGCTTATGAAAATGATACAGACCACAGCTCGTCTTACATAAATGCTCTTTAGTTAATAGTGAAAATCACGTTGGGTTCTAGAACTGTGGAAATTCATTTGAGCCGAAAATTCACTTGGTTTACCAGAAATGAACTCTTGCTGGTAGGAAGACACAGATCATGGGGTTTAACTCCGTTTCTGAAGGGAAATTCAGATCAGAGTTCTCATCCCTGAAACACACTCTGCTTTAACGCAAGAAGCAAGCTCTTCTTTCCAGAGTCTAAAATACAGCAAGAACCATGAGCATGCCCAGAAAAAAAGAACTGTGTTTCCTACTCATACGGGTCATATGTAGTTCAACTCTGCTTATGATACTGATACAGACCACAGCTGCTCTTACATAAATGCTCTTTAGTTAATAGTTAAAATGGCGTTGTGTTCTAGAACTGCATAAAATCATTTGAGCCGAAAGTTCACTTGGTTTACCACAAATGAACTCTTGCTTGTAAGAAGACACAGATCCTGTGGTTTAACTCCGTTTCTGAAGGGAAATTCAGAGCAGTGTTCTCATCCATGGAAAACACTCTGTTTTAATGCAAGACGCATGCTCTTCTTTCCAGCATCTCTAATAGAGCAAGAACCATGAGCATGACGTGAAAAAATGAACTGCGTTTCCTATTCATACGCACCATATGTAGTTCAACTCTGCTTATGAAACTGATACAGACCACACCTCCCCTTACATAAATGTTCTTTAGTTAATAGTGAGAATAGCATTTGGTTCGTAAACTGCGAAAAATCATTTGAGCCCAAAATTCACTTGGTTTACCAGAAATGAACTCTTGCTTTTACGAGGACACAGATCATGGGGTTTAACTCTGTTTCGGAAGGGAAATTCAGACCAGAGTTCTCATCCATGAACAAACTCTGTTTTAATGCAAGAATCAAGCTCTTCTTTCCAGAGTCTAAAATACAGCAAGAACAATGAGCATGCCCAGAAAAAAAGAACTGTATTTCCTACTCATACGGACCATATGTAGTTCAACTCTGCTTATGAAAATGAAACAAACCAAAGCTCCTCTTACATAAATGCTCTTTAGTTAATAGTGATAATCATGTTTGGTTCATAAACTAGAAAAAATATTTGAGCCCAAAATTCACTGGGTTTACCAGAAATGAACTCTTACTTGTAGGAAGACACAGATCCTGAGGATTAACTCCGTTTCTGAAGGGAAATTAAGACCAGAGTTCTCATCCCTGAAACACACTCTGTTTTAAGGAAGAAGCAAGCTCTTCTTTCCAGAATCTAAAATACAGCAAGAAACATGAGCATGGCCTGAAAAAAAGAACTGTGTTTCCTATTCATACAGACCATATGTAGGTCAACTCTGTTTATGAAACTGACAGACCACACTTCCTCTTACATAAATGCTCTTTAGTTAACTGTGATAACAGCGTTGTGTTCGTGAACTGCGAAAAATCATATGAGCCCAAAATTCACTGGGTTTACCAGAAATGAACTCTTGCTTGTAGGAAGACACAGATCCTGGGGTTTAACTCCGTTTCTGTAGGGAAATTAAGACCCGAATTCTCATATCTGAAAAACACTCTGTTTTAAGGTATGAATCATCCTCTTCTTTCCAGGGTCTCCAATACAGTAAGATCCATGAACATGCCAACAAAAAAAGAACTATTTTTCCTACTCAGACAGATCATATATAGTCCAACTCTGATTATGAAACTGATACAGACCACAGCTCTTCTTACATAAATGCTCTTTAGTAAATAGTGAAAATCGCGTTGTGTTCTAGAACTGCGTAAAATCATTTGAGCCGAAAATTCACTTGGTTTACCAGAAATGAACTGTTGCTTGGAGGAAGACAGAGATCCTGGGGTTTAACTCCATTTCTGAACGGAAATTCAGACCAGAGTTCTCATCCCTGAAACACACTCTGATTTAATGCAAGAAGTAAGCTCTTCTTTCCAGAGACTAAAACACAGCAAGAACCATGAGCATGCCCTGAAAAAAAGAACTGTGTTTCCTACTCAAGGGGACCATATGTAGTTCAACTATGCTTATGAAACTGATACAAACAACAGCTACTCTTACATAAATGCTCTTTAGTTAATAGTGAGAATCGCGTTGGATTCATGATCTGCGAAAAATTATTTTAGCCCAAAATTCACAGGGTTTACCAGAAATGAACTTTTGCTTGTAGGAAGACACATATCCTGGGGTTTAACTCCGTTTCTGAAGGGAAATTCAGAGCAGTGTTCTCATCCATGAAACACACTCTGTTTTAACTGAAGAAGCAAGCTCTTCTTTCGAGCGTCTCTAATACATCAAGAACCATGAGCATGCCCAGAAAAAAAAGAACTGTGTTTCGTACTCAAACGGATCATACATTGTTCAACTCTTCTTATGAAACTGATACAAACCACAGCTCCACTTATATAAATACTCTTTAGTTAATAGTGAGAATCGCTTTGGGTTCGTGAACTGTTTAAAACCTTTTGAGCCCAAAATTCACTTGGTTTACCAGAAATGAATTCTTGCTTGTAGGAAGACACATATCCTGGGGTTTAACTCCGTTTCTGAAGGGAAATTCAGAGCAGTGTTCTCATCCATGAAACACACTCTGTTTTAATGCTAGAAGCAAGCTCTTCTTTCGAACGTCTCTAATACAACAAGAACCATGAGCATGCCCAGAAACAAAGAACTGTGTTTCCTACTCGTACAGACCATATATAGTTCAACTCTATTTGTGAAAATGATACTAACCACAGCTCCACTTACATAAATGCTCTTTAGTTAATAGTGAGAATCGCGTTGGGTTCGTGAACTGTGTAAAATCATTTGAGCCCGAAATTCCCTTGGTTTACCAAAAAGGAATTCTTGCATGTAGGAAGACACAGATCCCGTGGTTTAACTCCGTTTCTGAAGGGAAATTCAGAGCAGTGTTCTCATCCATGGAAAACACTCTGTTTCAACGCAAGAAGCATGCTCTTCTTTCCAGCATCTCTTATAGAGCAAGAACCTTGAGCATGCCCAGAAAAAAATAACTGTGTTTCCTACTCATACAGACCATAAATAGTTCAACTCTGCTTATGAAACTGAAACAAACGACAGCTCCACTTACATAAATGCTCTTTATTTAATTGTGAGAATCGCATTGGGTTCGTGAACTGTGTTAAATCATTTGAGCCCAAAATTCTCTTGGGTTACCAGAAATGAACTCTTGCTTGTAGGAAGACACAGATCCTGTGGTTTAACTCCGTATCTAAAGGAAAATTCAGAGCAGTGTTGTCATCCATGAAAAACACTCTATTTTAAAGCAAGAAGCAAGGTCTTCTTTCCAGCATCTCTAATACAGCAAGAACCATGAGCATGACCAGAATAAAAGAACTGTGTTTCCTACTCACACAGACCATACGTAGTTCAACTCTGCTAATGAAACTGATACAAACCACAGCTCCACTTACATAAATGCTCTTTAGTTATTCGTGAGAAGCTCGTTGGGTTCGTGAACTGTGTAAAATCTTTTGAGCCCAAAATTCACTTGGTTTGCAAGAAATGAACTCTCGCTTGCAGGAAGACACAGATCCTGGGGTTTAACTCCGTTTGGGAAGTGAAATTCAGAGCAGTGTTCTCATCCATGAAACACACTCTGTTTTAACTGAAGAAGCAAGCTCTTCTTTCGAGCGTCTCTAATACATCAAGAACCATGACCATGCCCAGAAAAAAAAAGAACTGTGTTTCCTACTCAAACGGACCATACATTGTTCAACTCTTCTTATGAAACTGATACAAACCATAGCTCCACTTACATAAATGCTCTTTAGTTAATATTGAGAATCGCGTTGGGTTCGTGAACTGTGTAAAATCTTTTGAGCCCAAAAATCTCTTGGTTTTCCAGAAATGAATTCTTGCTTGTAGGAAGACACAGATCCTGTGGTTTAACTCCGTTTATGAAGGGAAATTCAGAGCAGTGTTCTCATCCATGAAACACACTCTGTTTTAACGCAAGAAGCAAGATCTTCTTTCCAGCATCTCTAATACAGCAAGAACCATGAGCATGCCCAGAAAAAAACAAACGTAATACCTACCCACATGGACCATACGTAGTTCAACTCTGCTTATGAAACTGATACAAACCACAGCTCCACTTACATAAATGCTCTTTAGTTAATTGTGAGATTCGCGTTGGGTTCGTGAACTGTGTAAAATCATTTGAGCCCAAAATTCACTTGGTTTACCAGAAATGAACTCTTGCTTGTAGCAAGACACAGGTCCTGTGGATTAACCCCGTTTCTGAAGGGAAATTCAGAGGAGTGTTCTCATCCTTGAAACACAGTCTGTTTAATGCAAGAAGCAAGCTCTTCTTTCGAGATTCTCTAATAGAGCAAGAACCATGAGCATGCCCAGAAAAAAAGAACTGTATTTCCTACTCATACGGACCATATGTAGTTCAACTTTACTTATGAAACTGATACAAACCACAGCTCCTCTTACATAAATGCTCTTTAGTTAATTGTGAGAATCACATTGGGTTCGTGAACTGTGTAAAATCATTTGAGCGCGAAATTCCCTTGGTTTACCAGAAAGGAACTCTTGCTTGTAGGAAGACACAGATCCTGTGGTTTAACTCCGTTTCGGAAGGGAAATTCAGAGCAGTGTTCTCATCCATGATAACACTCTGTTTCAAGCCAAGAAGCATGCTCTTCTTTCCAGCATCTCTAATAGAGCAAGAACCTTGAGCATGCCCAGAAAAAAAGAACTGTGTTTCCTACTCATACGGACCATACATATTTCAAATCTGCTTATGAAACTGAAACAAACCACAGCTGCACTTACATAAATGATCTTTAGTTAATTGTGAGAATCGCGTTTGGTTCGTGAACTGTGTTAAATCATTTGAGCCCAAAATTCTCTTGGGTTACCAGAAATGAACTCTTACCTTCAGGAAGACACAGATCCTGTGGTTTAACTCCGTATCTAAAGGGAAATTCAGAGCAGTATTGTCATCCATGAAAAACACTCTATTTTAAAGCAAGAAGCAAGGTCTTCTTTCCAGCATCTCTAATACAGCAAGAACCATGAGCATGACCAGAATAAAAGAACTGTGTATCCTACTCAAACCGACCATACATTGTTCAACTCTTCTTATGAAACTGATACAATCCCCAGCTCCACTTACATAAATGCTCTTTAGTTAATCGTGAGAATCGCGTTGGGTTCGTGAACTGTGTAAAATCATTTGAGCCCAAAATTCACTTGGTTTGCAAGAAATGACCTCTCGCTTGCAGGAAGACACAGATCCTGGGGTTTAACTCCATTTGGGAAGTGAAATTCAGAGCAGTGTTCTCTTCCATGAAACACACTCTGTTTTATCTGAAGAAGCAAGCTCTTCTTTCGAGCGTCTCTAATACATCAAGAACCATGAGAAAGCCCAGAAAAAAAAGAGCTGTGTTTCGTACTCAAACGGACCATACATTGTTCAACTCTTCTTATGAAACTGATACAAACCACAGCTCCACTTACTTAAATGCTCTTTAGTTAATAGTGAGAATCGCGTTGGGTTTGTGAACTGTATAAAATCTTTTGAACCCAAAAATCTCTTGGTTTACCAGAAATGAATTCTTGCTTGTAGGAAGACACAGATCCTGTGGTTTAACTCCGATTCTGAAGGGAAATTCAGAGCAGTGTTCTCATTCATGGAAAACACTCTGTTTAACGCAGGAAGCATGCTCTTCTTTCCAGCACTTCTAATAGAGCAAGAACCTTGATCATGCCCAGAAAAAAAGAACTGTGTTTCCTACTGATACGGACCATACGTTGTTCAACTCTGCTTATGAAACTGATACAAACCACACCTCCACTTACATAAATGCTCTTTAGTTAATTGTGATAATTGCGTTGGGTTCGTGAACAGTGTTAAATCATTGAAGCCCAAAATTCTCTTGGTTTACCAGAAATGAACTCTTGATGTAGGAAGACACAGATCCTGTGGTTTAACTCCATTTTTGAAGGGAAATTCAGAGCAGTGTTCTCATCCATGAAACACACTCTGTTTTAACGCAAGAAGCAAGATCTTCTTTCCAGCATCTCTAATACAGCAAGAACCATGAGCATGCCCAGAAAAAAAGAAATGTAATTCCTACCCATATGGACCATATGTAGTTCAACTCTGCTTATGAAACTGATACAAACCACAGCTCCACTTACATAAATCCTCTTTAGTTAATTGTGAGATTCGCGTTGGGTTCGTGAACTGTGTAAAATCATTTGAGCCCAAAATTCGCTTGGTTTACCAGAAATGAACTCTTGCTTGTAGCAAGACACAGATCCTGTGGATTAACCCCATTTCTGAAGGAAAATTCAGAGCAGTGTTCTCATCCATGAAACACACTCTGTTTGAAGGCAAGAAGCAAGCTCTTCTTTCGAGGGTCTCTAATACAGCAAGAACCATGTTCATGCCCAGAAAAAAAGAACTCTATTTCCTGCTCTTACGGACCATGTGTAGTTCATCTTTACTTATGAAACTGATAGAAACCACTGCTCAACTTACATAAATGCTGTTTAGTTAATAGTGAGAATCGTGTTGGGTTCATGAATTGTGTAAAATCATTTCAGGCCAAAGTTCTCGTAGTATTCCAGAAATGAACTCTTGATTGTAGGAAGACACAGATCCTGTGGTTTCACTCCATTTCTGAAGGGAAATTCAGAGCATTGTTCTCATCCAAGAAATACACTCTGTTTTAATACAAGAAGCAAGCTCTTCTTTCGAGCGTCTCTAATACAGCAAGAACCATGAGCATGCCCAGAAAAAAAGAACTGTGTTTCGTACTCATAAGGACCATATGTAGTTCACCTCTACTTATGAAACTGATAAAATCCACAGCTCCACTTACGTAAATGCTCTTTAGGTAATTGTGAGAATCGTGTTGGGTTCTTGAACTGTGTAAAATCATTTGAGCCCAAAATTCACTTGGTTTACCAGAAATGAACTCTTGCGGGTAGGAAGACACAGATCCTGTGGTTTAACTCCGTTTGTGAAGGGAAATTCAGACGAGTGTTCTGATCCATGGAACACACGCTGTTTTAATGCAGGAAGCAAGCTCTGCTTTCCTGCATCTCTAATACAGCAAGAACCATGAGCAGGCCCAGAAAAAAAGAACTGTGTTTGCTACTCATAGGGACCATACATAGTTCAACTCTGCTTATGAAAGTGATACAAACCACAGTACCTATTACATAATGCTCTTTAGCTAATAGAGTGAATCGCGTTGGGTTCGTGAAATGTGTAAAATCATTTGAGCCCGAAATTCCCTTGGTTTACCATAAAGGATCTCTTGCTTGTAGGAAGACACAGATCCTGTGGTTTAACTCCGTTTCTGAAGGGAAATTCAGAGCAGTGTTCTCATCCATGGAAAACACTCTGTTTTAACGCAAGAAGCATGCTCTTCTTTACAGCATCACTAATAGAGGAAGAACCTTGAGCATGCCCAGAAAAAAAGAACTGTGTTTCCTACTCATACGGACCATACTTAGTTCAACTCTGTTTATGAAATTGAAACAAACCACAGCTCCACTTACATAAATGCTCTTTAGTTAACTGTGTGAATCGCGTTGGGTTCGTGAACTGTTTTAAATCATTTGAGCCCAAAATTCTCTTGGTTTACCAGAAATGATCTCTTGCTTGTAGGAAGACACAGACCCTGTGGTTTAACTCCGTATCTAAAGGGAAATTCAGAGCAGTGTTGTCATCCATGAAAAACACTCTGTTTTAAAGCAAGAAGCAAGGTCTTCTTTCCAGCATCTCTAATACAGCAAGAACCATGAGCATGACCAGAATAAAAGAACTGTGTTTCCTACTTACACAGACCATACGTAGTTCAACTCTGCTCATGAAACTGATACAAACCACAGCTCCACTTACATAAATGCTCTTTAGTTAATCATGAGAATCGTGTTGGGTTCATGAACTGTGTAAAATCATTTGAGCCCAAAATTCACTTGGTTTGCAAGAAATGAACTCTCGCTTGCAGGAAGACACAGATCCTGGGGTTTAACTCCGTTTGGGAAGGGAAATTCAGAGCAGTGTTCTCATCCATGAAACACACTCTGTTTTAACGCAAGAAGCAAGCTCTTCTTTCGAGCGTCTCTAATACAGCAAGAACCATGAGCATGCCCAGAAAAAAAGAACTGTATTTCCTACTCATAAGGACCATATGTAGTTCAACTTTACTTATGAAACTGATACAAACCACAGCTCCGCTTTCATAAATGCTCTTTCGTTAGTTGTGAGAATCGCGTTGGGTTCGTGAACTGTGTAAAATCATTTGAGCCAAAAATTCACTTGGTTTACCAGAAATGAACTCTTGCTTGTAGCTATACACTGATCCTGGGGTTTAACTCCGTTTCTGAAAGGAAATTCAGAGCAGTGTTCTCATCCATGAAACACAGTCTGTTTTAACGCAAGAAGCAAGCTCTTCTTTCGAGCGTCTCTAATACATCAAGAACCAGGAGCATGCCCAGAAAAAGAGAACTGTATTTCCTACTCATACGGACCATGTGTAGTTCAACTGGACTTATGAAACTGATACAAACCACAGATCCTCTTACATAAATGCTCTTTAGTTAATTTTGAGAATCGCGTTGGGTTCTTGAACTGTGTAAAATAATTTGAGTCCAATATTCACATAGTTTTCCAGAAATGAACTCTTGCTTGTAGGAAGACACAGACCGGTGGTTTAACTCCGTTTCAGAAGGGAAATTCAGAGCAGTGTTCTCATCCATGGAAGACATTCTGTTTTAAGGCAAGATGCAATCTCTTCTTTCCAGTATCTCTAATACAGCAAGAACCATGAGCATGCCCAGAAAAAAAGAACTGTGTTTCTTACTCATACTGACTATACGTAGTTCAACACTTCTTAAGAAACTGATACAAACCACTGCTCCAATTACATAAATGTTCTTTAGTTAATAGTGAGAATCGTGTTGGGTTCGGGAACTGTGTAAATTCATTTGAGCCCAAAATTCACTTGGTTTACCAGAAATCAACTACTGCTTGTAGGAAGACACAGATCCTGTGGTTTAACTCCATTTCTGAAGGGAAGTTCAGAGCAGTGTTCTCATCCATGAAACACACTCTGTATTAACGCAAGAAGCAAGCTCTTCTTTCGAGCGTCTCTAATACAGCCAGAAGCATGAGCAAGCCCAGAAAAAAAGAACTGTATTTCCTACTCATACGGACCATATTAGTTCAACTCTACTTATGAAACTGATACAAAACATAGCTCACTTACAAATATGCTCTTTAGTTAATTGTGAGAATTACCTTGGGTTCTTGAACTGTGTAAAATCTTTTTAGCCCAAAATTCACTTGGTTTATCAGCAATGAACTCTTGCTTTTAGGAAGACACAGATCCTGTGGTTTAACTCCATTTCTGAAGGGAAATTCAGAGCAGTGTTCTCATCCATGAAACACACTCTGTATGAACGCAAGAAGCAAGCTCTTCTTTCGAGGGTCTCTAATACAGCAAGAACCATGAGCATGCCCAGAAAAAAAGAACTCTATTTCCTGCTCATACGGATCATATGTAGTTCAACTTTACTTATGAAACTGATATAAACCACAGCTCCACTTACATAAATGCTCTTTAGTTAATAGTGAGAATCGTGTTGGGTTCGTGAATTGTGTAAAATCATTTCAGCCCAAAGTTCAGATAGTATTCCAGAAATGAACTCTTGCTTGTAGGAAGACACAGATCCTGTGGTTTCACTCCGTTTCTGAAGGGAAATTCAGAGCAGTGTTCTCATCCATGAAACACACTCTGTTTTAACGCAAGAAGCAAGCTCTTCTTTCGAGCGTCTCTAATACAGCAAGAACCATGAGCATGCCCAGAAAAAAAGAACTGTATTTCCTACTCACACGGACCCTATGTAGTTGAACTCTACTTATGAAACTGATACTAACCACAGCTCCACTTACATAAATGTTCTTTAGTTAATTGTGAGAATCGCGTTGGGCTCATGAACTGTGTAAAATCATTTGAGCCCAAAATTCTCTTAGTTTACCAGAAGTGAACTCTTGATTGTAGCAAGACATAGATCCTGTGGTTTAACTCCGTTTCTGAAGGGAAATTCAGAGCAGTGTTCTCATCCACGAAACACACTCTGTTTTAACACACGAAGCAAGCTCTTCTTTCCAGCAACTCTAATACAGCAAGAACCATGAGCATGCCCAGAAAAAAAGAACTGTATTTCCTACTCATACAGACCATATGTAGTTCAACTTTACTTATGAAACTTATACAAACCACAGCTCCACTTACATAAATGCTCTTTAGATAATTGTGAGAATTGCGTTGAGTTCGTGAACTGTGTAAAATCATTTGAGCACAAAATTCACATAGATTTCCAGAAATGAACTCTTGCTTGTAGGAAGACACACAACCTTGGGTTTAACTCCGTTTCTGAAGGGAAATTCAGACCAGTGTTCTCATTCATAGAACACACTCTGTTTTAACGCAAGAAGCAAGCTCTTCTTTCCAGCATCTCTAATACAGCAATAAAAATGAGCATGCCCAGAAACAAAGAAGTGTGTTTCCTACTAATATGGACCATATGTAGTTCAACTCTGCTTATGAAACTGATGCAAACCACAGCTCCTCTTACATAAATGCTCTTTATTAGTAGTGAGAATCGTGATCGGTTTCTGAACTGTGTAAAACCACTTGAGCCCAAAATCTCTTTGTGTGCCAGAAATGAACTCTTGCTTGAAGGAAGACACAGAACCTTGGGTTTAACTTTGTTTCTGAAGGGAAATTCAGACCAGTGTTCTCAACCTTGGAACACACTCTGCTTTAAAGCAAGAGGCAAGCTATTCCTCCCAGTGTCTCTAACACAGCAAGAACCATGAGCATGCCCAGAAAAAAAGAACTGTTTTTCCTACTAATACGGACCATACGTAGTTCAACTCTGCTTATGAAACTGATACAAACCACAGCGCCTCTTACATAAATGCTCTTTAGTTAATAGTGAGAATTGCGATCGGTTTCTGAACTGTGTAAAACCACTTGAGCCCAAAATTCTCTTTGTTTGCCAGAAATTAACTCTTGCTTGTATGAAGACACAGAACCTTGGGTTTACCTATGTTTCTGAAGGAAATTCAGGCCAGTGTTCTCATCCTTGGAACACACTTTGTTTTAACGCAAGAGGCAAGCTATTCCTCCCAGCGTCTCTAACACAGCAAGAACCATGAGCATGCCCAGAAAAAAAGAACTGTTTTTCCTACTCATACGGACCATATGTAGTTCAACTCTGCTTATGAAACTGATACAAACCATAGCTCCTGTTACATTAATTCTCTTTAGTTAATAGTTTGTATCGCATTGGGTTCTTGCACAGCGTAAAACCATTTGAGCCCAAAATTCACTTCGTTTACCAGAAATGAACTCTTGCTTGTAGGAAGACAGAGATCCTGTGGTTTAACTCAATTTCTGAAGGGAAACTCACACCAGTCTTCTCATACCTGGAACACATGCAGTTTTAACGCAAGTGGCAAGCTCTTCCTCCCAGGGTCTCTAACACAGCAAGAACCATGAGCATGCCCAGAAAAAAAGAACCGTGTTTCCTACTAATACGGACCATATGTAGTTCAACTCTGCTTATGAAACAGATACAAACCACAGCTCCTCTTACATAAATGCTCTTTAGTTAATAGTGAGAATCGTGATTGGTTTCTGAACTGTGTAAAACCACCTGAGCCCAAAATTCTCTTTGTTTACCAGAAATGAACTCTTGCTTGTAGGAAGACACACATCCTTGGGTTTAACTTTGTTTCTGAAGGGAAATTCAGACCAGTGTTGTCATACTTGGAACACACTCTGTAGTAACGCAAGAAGCAATCTCTTCTTTCCAGCGTCTCAAATACAGCAAGTTCCATGAGCATGCCCAGAAAAAAAGAACTGTGTTTCCTACTCATACGGACCATACGTAGTTCAACTCTGCTTATAAAACTGATACAAACCACAGATCCTCTTACAGTAATGCTCTTTAGTTAATAGTTTGAATCCCATTTGGTTCTTGACCTCCGTAAAATCATTTGAGCCCAAAATTCACTTGGTTTACCAGAAATGAACTCTTGCTTGTAGGAAGACACAGATCCTGGGGTTTAACTCCGTTTCTGAAGAGAAATTCAGAGCAGTGTTCTCATCCATGAAACACACTCTGTTTTAACGCAAGAAGCAAGCTCTTTTTTCGAACGTCTCTAATACAGCAAGAACCATGATCATGCCCAGAAAAAAAGAACTGTGTTTCCTACCCATACGGACCATACGGAGTGCAACTCTTCTTATGAAACTGATACAAACCACAGCTCCACTTCCATAAATGCTCTTTAGTTAATAGTTTGAATCGCATTGGGTTTGTGAACTGTGGAAAATCGTTTGAGCCCAAAATTCACTTGGTTTACCAGAAATGAACTCTTGCTTGTAAGAAGACAGAGATCCTGTGGTTTAACTCCGTTTTTGAAGGGAAATTCAGAGCAGTGTTAACATTCATAGAATACACTCTGTTTTAACGCAAGAAGCAAGCTGTGCTTTCCAGCATCTCTAATACAGCAATAACCATGAGCATGGCCAGAAAAAAAGAACTGTGTTTCCTACTCATACGGACCATATGTAGTTCAAGCCTGCATATACAACTTGTTCAAACCACAGCTCCACTTACATAAATGCTTTTTAGTTAATAGTGAGAATAGCGTTGGGTTCTTGAACTGTGTAAAATAATTAGAGCGCAAAATTGACTTGGTTTACCAGAAATGAACTCTTGCGTGTAATAAGACACAGATCTTGTGGTTTAACTCCATTTCTGATGGGAAATTCAGAGCAGTGTTCTCATCCATGGAACCCACTCTGTTTTAACACAAGAGGCAAGCTCTTCTTACCAGCATCTCTAATACAGCAAGATCCATGATCATGACCAGAAAAATGAACTGTTTTCCCTTCATACGGACTATATGTACTTCAACTCTGCTTGTGAAACTGATACAAACCACAGATCCACTTACATAAAGGCTCTTTACTTAACAGTGAGAATAGCATTGGGTTTCTGAACTGTGTAAAATCTCTTGAGCCCAAAATTCTCTTTGTTTACCAGAAATGAACTCTTGCTTGCAGGAAGACACAGATCCTGGGGTTTAACTCCGTTTCTGAAGGGAAATTCCGACCACTGTTCTCATCGATGAACCACAATCTGTTTTAACGCAAGAAGCAATCTCTTCTTTCCAGCGTCTCAAATGCAGCAAGTTCCATGAGCATGCCCAGAAAAAAAGAACTGTGTTTCCTACTCATAAGACCATACATAGTTCAACTCTGCTTATGAAACTGAAACAAACCACAGCTCCTCTTACATTAATGCTCTTTAGTTAATAGCTTGAATCGCATTGGCTTCTTGAACTGCATAAAATCATTTCAACCCAAAATTCACTTGGTTTACCAGAAATGAACTCTTGCTTGTAGGAAGACAGAGATCCTGTGGTTTAACTCCATTTCTGAAGGGAAACTCACACCAGTCTTCTCATACTTGGAACACATTCAGTTTTAACGCAAGTGGCAAGCTCTTCCTCCCAGGGTCTCTAACACAGCAAGAACCATGAGCATGCCCAGAAAAAAAGAACTGTTTTTCCTACACATACGGACCATATGTAGTTCAACTTTCCTTATGAAACTGATACAAACCACAGCTCCTCTTACAGTAATGATCTTTAGTTAATAGTGAGAATCGCGATCGGTTTCTGAACTGTGTAAAAACACTTGAGCCCAAAATTCTCTTTGTTTACAAAAAATTAACTCTTGCATGTAGGAAGACACAGATCCTGGGGTATAACTTCGTTTGTCAAGGGAAATTCAGACCAATGTTCTCATTCATGAAACACACTCTGTAGTAACGCAAGAAGCAAGCTCTTCTTTCCAGCGTCTCAAATACAGCAAGTTCCATGAGCATGCCCAGAAAAAAAGAACTGTGTTTCCTACTCATACGGACCATACGTAGTTCAACTCTGCTTATGAAACTGATACAAACCACAGATCCTCTTACAGTAATGCTCTTTAGTTAATAGTTTGAATCCCATTGGGTTCTTGACCTGCGTAAAATCATTTGAGCCCAAAATTCACTTGGTTTACCAGAAATGAACTCTTGCTTGTAGGAAGACACAGATCCTGTGGTTTAACTCCGTTACTGAAGGGAAATTCAGAGCAGTGTTCTCATCCATGAAACACACTCTGTTTTAACGCAAGAAGCAAGCTCTTTTTTCGAGCGTCTCTAATACAGCAAGAACCATGATCATGCCCAGAAAAAGAACTGTGTTTCCTACCCATACGGACCATACAGAGTGCAACTCTTCTTATGAAACTGATACAAACCACAGCTCCACTTCCATAAATGCTCTTTAGTTAATAGTTTGAATCGCATTGGGTTTGTGAACTGTGGAAAATCGTTTGAGCCCAAAATTCACTTTGTTTACCAGAAATGATCTCTTGCTTGTAAGAAGAGAGAGATCCTGTGGTTTAACTCCGTTTTTGAAGTGAAATTCAGAGCAGTGTTTACATTCATAGAACACACTCTGTTTTAAAGCAAGAAGCATGCTCTGCTTTCCAGCATCTCTAATACAGCAATAACCATGAGCATGGCCAGAAAGAAAGAAGTGTGTTTCCTACTCATACAGACCATATTTAGTTCAACTCTACTTATGCAACTGATACAAACCACAGCTCCACTTACCTAAATGCTCTTTCGGTGATTGTGAGAATCATGTTGGGGTCTTGAACTTGTAAAATCATTTGAGCCCAAAATTCACTTGGTTTACCAGAAATGAACTCTTGCCTGTAGGAAGACACAGATCATGAGGTTTAACTCCGTTGTGAAAGGAAATTCAGACCACTGTTTTCATCGATGATCCACAATCTGTTTTAATGCAAGAGGCAAGCTCTTCTTCCCAGTGTCTCTAATACAGCAAGAACCATGAGCATGCCCAGAACAATGAACAGTTTTCCCTCTCATACGGACTATATGTACTTCAACTCTGCTTAGGAAACTTATACAAACCACAGCTCCACTTACATAAATGCTCTTTAGTTAATTATGAGAATCGCATTGGGTTCTTGAACTGTGTAAAATCATTTGAGCCCAAAATTCACATAGTTTTCCAGAAATGAACTCTTGCTTGTAGGAACACACAGATCCTGGGGTTTAACTCCGTTTCTGAAGGGAAATTCTGACCACTGTTGTCATCGATGAACCACAATCTGTTTTAACACAAGAAGGCAGCTCTTCTTTCCATCGTCTCCAATGCAGCACGTACCACGAGCATGCCCTGAAAAAAATAACTGTGTTTCCTACTCATACGGACCATATGTAGTTCAAGCCTGCATATACAACTGATTCAAACCACAGCTCCACTTACATAAATGCTCTTTAGTTAATAGTGAGAATAGCGTTGGTTTCTTGATCTGTGTAAAATCTCTTGAGCCCAAAATTGACTTGGTTTACCAGAAATGAACTCTTGCGTGTAATAAGACACAGATCCTGTGGTTTAACTCCGTTTCTGGAGGGAAATTCAGAGCAGTGTTCTCATTCATGAAACACACTCTGGTTTAATGCAAGAAGCAAGCTCTTCTTTTGAGCATCTCTAATACAGCAGGAACCATGAGCATGTCCAGAAAAAAAAGAACTGTGTTTCCTACTCATACGGACCATATATAGTTAAACTCTATTTATGAAACTGATACAAACCACAGCTCCACTTACATAAATGCTCTTTAGTTAATTGTGAGAATCGCATTGGGTTCTTGAACTGTGTAAAATCATTTGAGCCCAAAATTCACATAGTTTTCCAGAAATGAACTCTTGCTTGTAGGAAGACACCAATCCTGGGATTTAACTCCGTTTCTGAAGGGAAATTCAGACCAGTGTTCTCATCCATGGAACACACTTTGTTTTAACGCAAGAATCAAGCTCTTCTTTCCAGAGTCTCTAAAACAGCAAGATCCATGAGCCTGCCCAGATAAATGAACTAAGTTTCCTACTCATACGGAATATATGTACTTCAACTCTGCTGATGAAACTGATACAAACCACAGCTCCACTTACATAAAGGCTATTTAGCTAATAGGGAGAATAGCATTAGGTTTCTGAACTGTGTAAAATCTCTTGAGCTCAAAATTCTCTTTGTTTATCAGAAATGAACTCTTGCTTGTAGGAAGACACAGATCCTCGGGTTTAACTCCGTTTCTGATGGGAAATTCATACCAGTGTTCTCATTCATGAAACACACTCTGTTTTAATGCAAGAAGCAAGCTCTTCTTTTGAGCATCTCTAATACAGCAGGAACCATGAGCATGTCCAGAAAAAAATGAACTGTGTTTCCTACACATACGGACCATATATAGTTCAACTCTATTTAAGAAACTGATACAAACCACACCTCCACTTACATAAATGCTCTTTGGTTAATTATGAGAATCACATTGGGTTCTTGAACTGTGTAAAATCATTTGAGCCCAAAATTCACATAGTTTTCCAGAAATGAACTCTTGCTTGTAGGAAGACACAAATCCTGGGGTTTAACTCCGTTTCTGAAGGGAAATTCTGACCACTGTTGTCATCGATGAACCACAATCTGTTTTAACACAAGAAGGAAGCTCTTCTTTCCATCGTCTCCAATGCAGCACGTACCACAAGTATGCCCTGAAAAAAATAACTGTGTTTCCTACTCATACGGACCATATGTAGTTCAAGTCTGCATATACAACTGATTCAAACCACAGCTCCACTTACATAAATGCTCTTTAGTTAATAGTGAGAATAGCGTTGGGTTCTTGAACTGTGTAAAATAATTTGAGCCCAAAATTGACTTGGTTTACCAGAAATGAACTCTTTGGTGTAATAAGACACAGATCCTGTGGTTTAACTCCATTTCTGATGGGAAATTCAGAGCAGTGTTCTCATCTATGGAACCCACTCTGTTTTAACACAAGAGGCAAGCTCTTCTTCCCAGCATCTCTAATACAGCAAGATCCATGATCATCACCAGAAAAATGAACTGTTTTCCCTCTCATGTGGACTATATGTACTTCAATTCTGCTTGTGAAACTGATACAAACCACAGATCCACTTACATAAAGGCTCTTTAGTTAATAGTGAGAATAGCATTGGGTTTCTGAACTGTGTAAAATCTCTTGAGCCCAAAATTCTCTTTGTTTACCAGGAATGGACTCTTGCTTGCAGGAAGACACAGATCCTGGGGTTTAACTCCGTTTCTAAGGGAAATTCCGACCACTGTTCCCATCGATGAACCACAATCTGTTTTAACGCAAGAGGCAAGCTTTCTTCCCAGCGTCTCTAATACAGCAAGAACCATGAACATGCCCAGAAAAATGAACTGTTTTCCCTCTCATGAGGACTACATGTAGTTCAAATCTGCTTATGAAACTGATACAAACCAGAGCTCCACTTACATAATTGCTGTTTAGTTAATTGTGAGAATCAGGTTGGGTTTTTGAACTGTGTAAAATCATTTGAGCCCAAAATTCACTTGGTTTACAAGAAATGAACTCTTGATTGTATGAAGACACAGATCCTGTGGTTAACTCCGTTTCTCGAGGGAAATTCAGAGCAGTGTTCTCATTCATGAAACACACTCTGTTTTAATGGAAGAAGCAAGCTCTTCTTTCGAGCATATCTAATACAGCAGGAACCATGAGCATGTCCAGAAAAAAAAGAACTGTGTTTTCTACTCATACAGACCATATATAGTTAAACTCTATTTATGAAACTGATACAAACCACAGCTCCACTTATATAAATGCTCTTTAGTTAATTGTGAGAATCGCATTGGGTTCTTGAACTGTGTAAAATCATTTGAGCCCAAAATTCACATAGTTTTCCAGAAATGAACTCTTGCTTGTAGGAAGACACCAATCCTGGGATTTAACTCCGTTTCTGAAGGAAATTCAGACCAGTGTTCTCATCCATGGAACACACTCTGTTTTAACGCAAGAAGCAAGTTCTTCTTTCCAGTGTCTCTAATAAAGCAAGATCCATGAGCCTGCCCAGAAAAATGAACTAAGTTTCCTACTCATACGGAATATATGTACTTCAACACTGCTGATGAAACTGATACAAACCACAGCTCCACTTACATAAAGGCTATTTAGCTAATAGGGAGAATAGCATTAGGTTTCTGAACTGTGTAAAATCTCTTGAGCTCAAAATTCTCTTTGTTTACCAGAAATGAACTCTTGCTTGTAGGAAGACACAGATCCTCGGGTTTAACTCCGTGTCTGAAGGGAAATTCAGACCAGTGTTCTCATTCATGGAACACACTCTGTTTTAACGGAAGAAGCAATCCTTTCCTTCCAGCTTCTCCAATACAGCAAATTCCATGAGCATGCCCAGAAAAAAAGAACTGTGTTTCCTTCTCATACGGACCATATGTAGTTTAACTCTGCTTATGAAACTGATACAAACCACAGCTCCTCTTACATAAATGCTCTTTAGTTAATAGTTTGAATCACATTGGGTTCTTGAACTGTGTAAAATCATTTCATTCCAAAAATCTCTTGGTTTACCAGAAATGAACTCTTGCTTGTAGGAAGACACAGATCCTGTTGTTTAACTCCGTTTCTGATGGGAAATTCATACCAGTGTTCTCAGCAATGAAACACACTCTGTTGTAACACAAGAAGGAATCTCTTCTTTCCAGCGTTTCCAGTACAGGAAGAACCATGAGCATGCCCAGAAAAAAAGAACTGTGTTTCCTACTCATACGGACCATATGTAGTTCCACTGTGCTTATGAAACTGATAAAACCACAGCTCCACTTACATAAATGATCCTTAGTTAATTGTGAGAATCACGTTGGGTTTCTGAACTGTGTAAAACCACTTGAGCCCAACATTCTCTTTGTTTACCAGAAATTAACACTTGCTTTTAGGAAGACACAGATCCTGGTGTTTAATTCCGTTTTTGAAGGGAATTTCTGACCGGTGTTGTCATCCATGAAACACACTCTGTTTTAACGCAAGAAGCAATCTCTTCTTTCCAGCGTCTCCAATACAGCAAGTTCCATGAGCATGCCCAGAAAAAAAGAACTGTGTTTCCTACACATATGGACCATATATAGTTCAACGCTATTTAAGAAACTGATACAAACCACAGCTCCACTTACATAAATGCTCTTTAGTTAATTATGAGAATCGCATTGGGTTCTTGAACTGTGTAAAATCATTTGAGCCCAAAATTCACATAGTTTTCCAGAAATGAACTATTGCTTGTAGGAAGACACAAATCATGGGGTTTAACTGCGTTTCTGAAGGGAAATTCAGACCAGTGTTCTCATCCATGGAACACACTCTGTTTTAACACAAGAAGCAAGCTCTTCTTTCCAGTGTCTCTAATACAGTAAGAACCATGAGCCTGCCCAGAAAAATGAACTAAGTTTCCTACTCATACGGAATATATGTACTTCAACTCTGCTTAAGAAACTGATACAAACCACAGCTGCACTTACATAAAGGCTCTTTACTTAATAGGGAGAATAGCATTGGGTTTCTGAACTGTGTAAAATCTCTTGAGCTCAAAATTCTCTTTGTTTACCAGAAATGAACTCTAGCTTGTAGGAAGACACAGATCTTGGGGTTTAACTCCGTTTCTGAAGGGAAATTCAGACCAGTGTTCTCATCCATGAAACACACTCTGTTTTAACGCAAGAAGCAAGCTCTAATTTCCAGTGTCTCCAATACTGCAAGAACCATGAGCATGCCCAGAAAAAAGAACTGTGTTTCCTACTCATACGGACCATATGCAGTTCAACTCTGCTTTGCAACTGATACAAATCACAGCTCATCTTACATAAAGGCTCTTTAGTTAATAGTGAGAAACCCGTTGAGTTCGTGAACTCTGTAAAATCATTTGATCCCAAAATTCATTGTGTTTACCCGAAATGAGCTCCTGCTTGTAGGAAGACACAGATCCTGGGGTTTAACTCCTTTACTGAAAGGAAATAAAGACCAGTGTTCTCATCCATGTAACACAGTCTGTTTTCATGCAAGAAGCATGCTCTTCGTTCAAGCGTCTCCAATACAGCAAGAAATATGAGAGTGCCCAAAAAAAAGAACTGTGTTTCCTACTCATACAGACCATATGCAGTTCAACTCTGCTTATGAAACTGATACAAACCACACCTCCTCTTACATAAAAGCTCTTTAGTTAATAGTGAGAATCACGATTGGTTTGTGAAATGTGTAAAATCATTTGATCCAAAAATTCACTTGTTTACCAAAAATGAACTCTTGCTTGTATGAAGACATAGATCCTGGGGTTTAACTGCATTTCTGAGGGGAAATTCAGACCAGTGTTCTCATCCATGAAACACACTCTGTTTAAACGCAATAAGCAAGCTCTTCTTTCCAGCATCTCCCATACAGCAAGAAATATGAGCATGCCCAGAAAAAAAGAACTGTGTTCGCTACTCATACGGAACATATGTAGTTCATCTCTCCTTATGAAACTGATACAAAAAACAGCTCCTCTTACATAAATGCTCTTTAGTTAATAGTGAGAATCGTGCTGCATTCGTGCATTGTGTAAAATCATTTGATCCCAAAATACACTGTGTTTACCAGAATTAAACTCTAGCTTGTAGGAAGACACAGATCTTGGGGTTTAACTCCGTTTCTGAAGGGAAATTCAGACCAGTGTTCTCATCCATGAAACACACTCTGTTTTAACAAAAGAAGAAAGCTCTTCTTTCCAAGGTCTCCAATACAGCAAGTACCAAGAGCATGCCCTGAAAAAAAGGAACTGTGTTTCCTACTCATATGGACCATATGAAGTACAACTCTACAATTGAAACTCATACATCCACAGCTCCACTTACATAAATGCACTTTAGTTAATAGGGAGAATCGTGTTGGGTTCTTGAACTGTGAAAAATCCTTTGAGCCCAAAATTCACTTGGTTTAACAGAAATGCACTCTTGCTTGTAGGAAGACACAGATCCTGTGGTTTAACTCCCTTTCTGAAGGGAAATTCAGATCCATGGAACACACTCTGTTTTAATGCAACAGGCAAGCTCTTCTTCCCAGCGTCTCTAATACAAGAAGAACAATGGGAATGCCCAGAAAAAAAGAACTGTTTTTCCTACTTCTATGGACCATATGTAGTTCAACTCTGCTTATGAAAGTGATACACACGACAGCTCCTCTTACATAAATGCTCTTTAGTTAATAGTGAGAATCGCATTGGGTTCGTGAACTGTCTAAAATCATTTGAGCCCACAATTTACTTGGTGTACCAGAAATGAACTCTTGCTTGTAGGAAGACACAGATCCTGTGGTTAAACTCCGTTTATGAAGTGAAATTCAGAGCAGTATTCTCATTCATGAAACACACTCTGTTTTAAAGCAAGAAGGATGCTCTTCTTTCGAGCATCTATAATACAGCAGGAACCATGACCATGACCAGAAAAAAAAGAAGTGTGTTTCCTACTCATATGGACCATATGTAGTTCAACTCTACTTATGAAACTGATACAAACCACAGCTCTACTTACATAATTGCTGTTTAGTTAATTGTGAGAATCATGTTGGGTTTTTGAACTGTGTAAAATCATTTGAGCCCAAAATTCACATAGTTTTCCCGAAAAGAACTCTTACTTGTAGGAAGCCAAAGATCTTGGGGTTTAACTCCGTTTCTGAAGGGAAATTCAGACCAGTGTTCACATCCATGGAACATACTCTGTTTAATGCAAGAAGCAAGCTCTTTTTTCCAGCATCTCTAATACAACAAGAACCATGAGCAGGCCCACAAAAAAAGAACTGTGTTTCCCACTCATACGGACCATATGTAGTTCAACTCTGCTTATGAAACTGATACAACCCACAGCTCCACTTACATAAATGCTCTTTAGTTAATCGTGAGATCGTGATGGTTTTCTGAACTTTGTAAAACCATTTGATCCCAAAATTCTCTTTGTTTACCAGAAATGAACTCTTGCTTGTAGGAAGACACAGATCCTGGGGTTTAACTCCGTTTCTGAGGGGAAATTCCGACCACTGTTCTCATCGATGAACCACAATCAGTTTTAACGCAAGAAGCAAGCTCTTCTTTCCAGCGTCTCTAATACAACAAGAACCATTAGCAGGCCCTGAAAAAGAGAACTGTGTTCACTACTCATACGGACCATACATAGTTCAAATCTGCTTATGAAACTGATACCAACCACAGCTCCACTTGAATAAATGCTCTCAGTTTTAGTGAGAATTGTATTGGGTTCTTGAACTGTGTAAAATCATTTGAGCCCAAAATTCACTTGGTTTACCAGAAATGAACTCTTGCTTATAGGAAGACAAAGATCCGGTGGTTGAACTCCGTTTCTGAAGGAAAATTCAGAGCCGTGTTCTCATCCATGAAACACACTCTGTTTTAACAAAAGAAGCAAGCTCTTCTTTCCAGGGTCTCAATTAAAGCAAGTACCAAGAGCATGCCCTGAAAAAAAAAGAACTGTGTTTCCTACTCATATGGACCATATGTAGTACAACTCTGCAATTGAAACTGATACATCCACAGTTCCACTTATATAAATGCTCTTTACTTAATAGGGAGAATCGTGTTGGGTTCTTGAACTGTGTAAAATCATTTGAGCCCAAAATTCACTTGTTTTACAAGGAATGAGCTCTTGCTTCTTGGAAGACACAGATCCTGTGGTTTAACTCCCTTTCTGAAGGGAAATTCAGACCAGTGTTCTCATCCATGGAACACACTCTGTTTTAATGCAACAGGCAAGCTCTTCTTCCCAGCGTCTCTAATACAGCAGGAACCATGGGCATGCCCAGAAAAAAAGAATTGTTTTTCCTACTCATACGGACCATATGTAGTTCAACTCTACTTATGAAACTGATACAAACCACAGCTCCACTTACTTAATGCTCTTTAGTTAATTGTGAGAATCGCGTTGGGTTCTTGAAATGTGTAAAATCATTTGAGCCCAAAATTCCCTAGGTTTACCAGAAATGAAGTCTTGGTTGTATAAAGACACAGATCCTGTTGTTAAACTCCATTCCTGAAGGGAAATTCAGAACAGTGTTCTCATCAATGAAACACACTCTTTTTTACCGAAAGAAGCAAGCTCTTCTTTCCAGCGTCTCCAATACAGCAAGAACCATGAGCATGCCCAGAAAAAAAGAACTGTGTTTCCCACTCATACAGACCATATGTAGTTCAACTCTGCTTATGAAACTGATACACACCACAGCTCCTGTTAAATAAATGCTCTTTAGTTAATAGTGAGAATCGCTATGGGTTTCTGAACTGTGTAAAACCACTTGAGCAAAAAATTCTCTTTGTTTACCAGAAATGAACTCTTGCTTGTAGTAAGACACAGATCCTGGGGTTTAATTCCGTTTCTGAAGGGAAACTCAGACCAGTATTCTCATGCATGGAACACACTCTGTTTTAACGCAAGAAGCAAGCTCTAATTTCCAGCGTCTCCAATACTGCAAGAACCATGAGCATGCCCAGAAAAAAAGAACTGTGTTTCCTACTCATACGGACCATATGCAGTTCAACTCTGCTTTGCAACTGATACAAATCACAGCTCATCTTACATAAAGGCTCTTTAGTTAATAGTGAGAAACCCGTTGAGTTCGTGAACTCTGTAAAATCATTTGATCCCAAAATTCATTGTGTTTACCCGAAATGAGCTCCTGCTTGTAGGAAGACACAGATCCTGGGGTTTAACTCCTTTACTGAAAGGAAATAAAGACCAGTGTTCTCATCTATGTAACACAGTCTGTTATCATGCAAGAAGCATGCTCTTTGTTCAAGCGTCTCCAATACAGCAAGAAATATGAGAGTGCCCAAAAAAAAGAACTGTGTTTCCTACTCATACAGACCATATGCAGTTCAACTCTGCTTATGAAACTGATACAAACCACACCTCCTCTTACATAAAAGCTCTTTAGTTAATAGTGAGAATCACGATTGGTTTGTGAAATGTGTAAAATCATTTGATCCAAAAATTCACTTGTTTACCAAAAATGAACTCTTGCTTGTATGAAGACATAGATCCTGGGGTTTAACTGCATTTCTGAGGGGAAATTCAGACCAGTGTTCTCATCCATGAAACACACTCTGTTTAAACGCAATAAGCAAGCTCTTCTTTCCAGCATCTCCCATACAGCAAGAAATATGAGCATGCCCAGAAAAAAAGAACTGTGTTCGCTACTCATACGGAACATATGTAGTTCATCTCTCCTTATGAAACTGATACAAAAAACAGCTCCTCTTACATAAATGCTCTTTAGTTAATAGTGAGAATCGTGCTGCATTCGTGCATTGTGTAAAATCATTTGATCCCAAAATACACTGTGTTTACCAGAATTAAACTCTTGCTTGTAGGAAGACACAGATCCTGGGGTTGAACTCCGTTTCTAATGGGAAATTCAGACCTATGTTCTCATCGATGAAACACATGCTGTTTTAACGCAAGAAGGAAGCTCTTCTTTCCAGCGTATCCAATACAGCAAGAACCATGAGAATGCCCAGAAAAAAAGAACTGTGTTTCCTACTCATACAGACCATATGCAATTGAGCTCTGATTATGTATCTGGTACAAACCTCAGCTCCTCTTACATAAATGCTCTTTGGTTAATAGTGAGAATCGCGTTGGGTTTCTGAACTTTGCAAAACCACTTGAGCCCAAAATTCTCTTTGTTTACCAGAAATGAACTCTTGCTTGCAGGAAGACACTTATCCTGGGGTTTAATACCGTTTCAGAAGGGAAATTATGAACAGTGTTCTCATCCATGAAACACATGCTGTTTTAAAGCAAGAAGCAAGCTCTTCTTTCCACCGTCTCCAAAACAGCAAGTTCCATGAGAATGCCCTGAAAAAAAGAACTGTGTTTCCTACTCACACGGACCATATGTAGTTGAACTCTGCTTATGAAACTGATACAAACCACAGCTCCTCTTACATAAATGTTCTTTAGTTAATAATGAGAATCGCAGTGGGTTTCTGAACAGTGTAAAATCTCTTGAGACCAAAATTCACTGGGTTTACCAGAAATGAACTCCTGCTTGTAGAAAGACACAGATCCTGGGGTTTAACTCCGTTTCTGAAGGGAAATTCAGAGCAGTTTTCTCATCCATGAAACACACTCTGTTTAACGCAAGAAGCAAGCTCTTCTTTTCAGTGTCTGCAATACAGGAAGAACCATGAGCATGCCCAGAAAAAAAGAACTGTGTTTCCCACTCATACGGACCATATGTAGTTCAACTCTGCTTATGAAACTGGTACAAACCTCAGCTCCTCTTACATAAATGCTCTTTAGTTATTGGTGATAATCGCGTTGGTTTCTTGAACTGTGTAAAATCATTTGAGCACAAGATTCATTTGGATTACCAGAAATGAACTCTGGCCTGTAGGAAAACACAGATCCTCGGGTTTAACTGTGTTTCTGAAGGGAAATTCAGAGCAGTGTTCTCATCCATGAAACACAGTCAGTTTTAACGCATGAAGCAAGCTCTTCTTTCGAGTGTCTCCAATACAGCAAGATCCATGAGCATACCCTGATAAAAGAACTGTGTTTCCTACTCATAAGGACCATACGTAGTTCAACTCTGCTTATGAAACTGATACAAAAAACAACTCCTCTTACATAAATGCTCTTTAGTTAATGGTGAGAATCATTATTGGTTTGTAAAATGTGTAAAATCATTTGATCCCAAAATCCACTTGTTTACCAAAAATGAACTCTTGCATGTAGGAAGGCACAGATCCTGGGGTTGAACTGCATTTTAGAGGGGAAATTCAGACCAGTGTTCTCATCCATGAAACACACTCTGTTTTAACGCAAGAAACAAGCTCTTCTTTACAGCGGCTCCCATACAGCAAGAAATATGTGCATGCCCAGAAAAAAAGAACTGTGTTCGCTACTCATACGGAACATATGTAGTTCAACTCTCCTTATGAAACTGGTACAAACCACCGCTCGTCTTACGTAAATGCTCTTTAGTTAATAGTGAGAATCGCGTTGCATTCGTGAACTGTGTAAAATCATTTGATCGCAGAATTCAGTGGGTTTACCACAAATAAACTCTTGCTTCTAGGAAGACACAGATCCTGGGGTTTAACTCTGTTTCTTAAGGGAAATTCAGACCTGTGTACTCATCGATGAAACACATGCTGTTTTAACGCAAGAATGAAGCTGTTCTTTCCAGCGTCTCCATTACACCAAGAACCATGAGAATGCCCAGAAATAAAGAACTGTGTATCCTACTCATACGGACCATATGCAGTTGAGCTCTGCTTATGAACTGCTACAAACCACAGCTCCTCTTACATAAATGTTCTTTAGTTAATAGTGAGAATCACGATGGGTTTCTGAACAGTGTAAAATCTCTTGAGACCAAAATTCTCTTTGTTTACCAGAAATTAACTCTTTCTTGGAGGAAGACACAGATCCTCTGGTTTAACTCCGTTTCTGAAGGGAAATTCAGAGCAGTGTTCTCATCCATGAAACACAATCTGTTTTAACGCAAGAAACAAGCTCTTCTTTACAGCGGCTCCCATACAGCAAGAAATATGAGCATGCCCAGAAAAAAGTACTGTGTTTCCTAGTCATACATATGCAGTTCAACTCTGCTTATGAAACTGAAACAATCCACAGCTCCTCATACATAAATGCTCTTTAGTTAATAGTGAGTATCGCGATGGGTTTCTGAACTGTGTAAAACCCCTTGAGCCCAAAATTCTATTTGTTTACCAGAAATGAACTCTTGCTTGTAGCAAGACACAGATCCTGTGGTTTAACTCTGTTTCTGAAGGGAAATTCAGACCAGTGTTCTCTTCCATGGAACTCACTCTGTTTTCACGCAGGAAGCATGCTCTTCTTTCCAGCCTCTCCATACAGCGAGAATCATGAGTAAGACCTGAAAAAAAGAACTGTATTTCCTACTCTTAGGGACCATATGTAGTTCAACTCTGCTTATGAAAATGATACAATCCACAGCTCCTCTTAAATGATCTTTAGTTAATGGTGAGAATCGCGATGGGTTTCTGAACTGTGTAAAATCATTTAAGCCCAACATTCTCTTTGTTTACCAGAAATGAACTCTTGCTTGTAGGAAGACACATATCCTGTGGTTTAACTCCATTTCTGAAGGGAAATACAGAGCAGTGTTCTCACCCATGAAACACACTCTGTTTTAAAGCAAGAAGCCAGCTCTTCTTTCCATCGTCTCCATACAGCATGAACCATATGCAGGCCCAGAAAAAAAGAACTGTGTTTCCCACTCATACGGACCATATGTATTTCAACTCTGCTTATGAAATTGACACAAACCACAGCTCCTCTTACAAAAATGCTCTTTAGTTAATAGTGAGATTAGCGTTGGGTTTCTAGACTGTGTAAAATCTCTTGAGCCCAAAATTCTCTTTGTTTACCAGAAATGAACTCTTGCTTGTAGGAAGACACAGATCATGGGGTTTAACTCCGTTTCTGAAGGGAAATTCCGATCACTGTTCTCAATGATGAACCACAATCAGTTTTAATGCAAAAGCAATTCTTCCATCCAGCGTTTCCAATACAGCAAGAACCATGAGCATGCCCAGAAAAGAAGAACGGTGTTTCCCACTCATAAGGACCATATGTAGTTCAACTCTGCTTATGAAACTGATACAAACCACAGCTCCTCTTACATAAATGTTCTTTAGTTAATAGTGAGAATCGCGATGGGTTTCTGACCTGTGAGAAAACCACTTGAGCCCAAAATTCTCTTTATTTACCAGAAATGAACTCTTGCTTGTTGGAAGACACAGAACCTTGGGTTGAACTCCGTTTCTGAAGGGAAATTCAGACCAGTGTTCTCATCCTTGGAACATACTCTGTTTTAACGCAAGAGGCAAGATCTTCCTCCCAGCATCTCTAACACAGCAAGAACCATGAGCATGCCCAGAAAAAAAGAACTGTTTTTCCTACTCATACGGACCATATGTAGTTCAACTCTGCTTATGAAACTGATACAAACCACAGCTCCACTTACATAAATGCTCTTTAGTTAATTGTGAGAATCGCCTTGGGTTCTTGACTGTGTAAAAGCATTTGGGCCCAAAAATCACTTTGTTCACCAGAAATGAACTCTTGCTTATAGGAAGACACAGATCCTGTGGTTTAACTCCGTTTCTGATGTGAAATTCATACCAGTGTTCTCATCCATGGAACACACTCTGTTTTACCAAAAGAAGCAAGCTCTTCTTTCCAGCGTCTCCAATACAGCAAGAACTATGAGCATGCCCAGAAAAAAAGAACTGTGTTTCCCACTCATACAGACCATATGTAGTTCAACTCTGCTTATGAAACTGATACACACCACAGCTCCTGTTAAATAAATGCTCTTTAGTTAATAGTGAGAATCGCTATGGGTTTCTGAACTGTGTAAAACCACTTGAGCAAAAAATTCTCTTTGTTTACCAGAAATGAACTCTTGCTTGTAGTAAGACACAGATCCTGGGGTTTAATTCCGTTTCTGAAGGCAAATTCAGACCAGAATTCTCATCCCTGAAAAACACTCTGTTTTAAGGCAAGAAGCAAGCTCTAATTTCCAGCGTCTCCAATACAGCAAGAACCATGATCATGCCCAGAATTAAGAACTGTGTTTCCTACTCATACGGACCATATGCAGTTCAACTCTGCTTTGCAACTGATACAAATCACAGCTCCTCTTACATAAAGGCTCTTTAGTTAATAGTGAGAAACCTGTTGAGTTCGTGAACTCGGTAAAATCATTTGATCCCAAAATTCATTGTGTTTACCCGAAATGAGCTCCTGCTTGTAGGAAGACACAGATCCTGGGGTTTAACTCCTTTACTGAAAGGAAATAAAGACCAGTGTTCTCATCCATGTAACACAGTCTGTTTTCATGCAAGAAGCAAGCTCTTCGTTCAAGCGTCTCCAATACAGCAAGAAATATGAGAATGCCCAGAAAAAAAGAACTGTGTTTCCTACTCATACAGACCATTTGCAGTTCAACTCTGCTTATGAAACTGATACAAACCACACCTCCTCTTACATAAATGCTCTTTAGTTAATAGTGAGAATCACGATTGGTTTGTGAAATGTGTAAAATCATTTGATCCAAAAATTCACTTGTTTACCAAAAATGAACTCTTGCTTGTATGAAGACATAGATCCTGGGGTTTAACTGCATTTCTGAGGGGAAATTCAGACCAGTGTTCTCATCCATGAAACACACTCTGTTTAAACGCAATAAGCAAGCTCTTCTTTCCAGCAACTCCCATACAGCAAGAAATATGAGCATGCCCAGAAAAAAAGAACTGTGTTCGCTACTCATATGGAACATATGTAGTTCATCTCTCCTTATGAAACTGATACAAAAAACAGCTCCTCTTACATAAATGCTCTTTAGTTAATAGTGAGAATCGTGCTGCATTCGTGCATTGTGTAAAATCATTTGATCCCAAAATACACTGTGTTTACCAGAATTAAACTCTTGCTTCTAGGTAGACACAGATCCTGGGGTTGAACTCCGTTTCTAATGGGAAATTCAGACCTGTGTTCTCATCGATGAAACACATGCTGTTTTAACGCAAGAAGGAAGCTCTTCTTTCCAGCGTATCCAATACAGCAAGAACCATGAGAATGCCCAGAAAAAAAGAACTGTGTTTCCTACTCATACAGACCATATCCAGTTGAGCTCTGCTTATGTATCTGGTACAAACCTCAGCTCCTCTTACATAAATGCTCTTTAGTTAATACTGAGAATCGCGTTGGGTTTCTGAACTTTGCAAAACTACTTGAGCCCAAATTTCTCTTTGTTTACCAGAAATGAACTCTTGCTTGCAGGAAGACACATATCCTGGGGTTTAATACCGTTTCAGAAGGGAAATTCAGAACAGTGTTCTCATCCATGAAACACATGCTGTTTTAACGCAAGAAGCAAGCTCTTCTTTCCACCGTCTCCATAACAGCAAGTTCCA
Organism: Onychomys arenicola; assembly: GCA_949786405.1. Lineage (NCBI taxonomy): Eukaryota > Metazoa > Chordata > Mammalia > Rodentia > Cricetidae > Onychomys > Onychomys arenicola. The sequence goes on along the minus strand of CATKUM010000019.1, from coordinate 375,330 downwards.
TGAGAATGCCCTGAAAAAAAGAACTGTGTTTCCTACTCACACGGACCATATGTAGGTCAACTCTGCTTACGAAACTGATACAAACCATAGCTCCTCTTACATAAATGTTCTTTAGTTAATAGTGAGAATCGCAATGGGTTTCTGAACAGTGTAAAATCTCTTGAGACCAAAATTCACTGGGTTTACCAGAAATGAACTCTTGCTTGTAGAAAGACACAGATCCTGGGGTTTAACTCCGTTTCTGAAGGGAAATTCAGAGCAGTTTTCTCATCCATGAAACACACTCTGTTTTAACGTGAGAAGCAAGCTCTTCTTTCCAGCGTCTGCAATAGAGGAAGAACCATGAGCATGCGCAGAAAAAAAGAACTGTGTTTCCCACTCATACGGACCATATGTAGTTCAACTCTGCTTATGAAACTGGTACAAACCTCAGCTCCTCTTACATAAATGCTCTTTAGTTATTGGTGATAATCGCGTTGGTTTCTTGAACTGTGTAAAATCATTTGAGCACAAGATTCATTTGGTTTACCAGAAATGAAATCTTGTCTGTAGGAAAACACAGATCCTCGGGTTTAACTGTGTTTCTGAAGGGAAATTCAGAGCAGTGTTCTCATCCATGAAACACAGTCAGTTTTAACGCATGAAGCAAGCTCTTCTTTCGAGTGTCTCCAATACAGCAAGATCCATGAGCATACCCTGATAAAAGAACTGTGTTTCCTACTCATACAGACCATACGTAGTTCAACTCTGCTTATGAAACTGATACAAAAAACAGCTCCTCTTACATAAATGCTCTTTAGTTAACGGTGAGAATCACTATTGGTTTGTAAAATGTGTAAAATCATTTGATCCAACAATTCACTTGTTTACCAAAAATGAACTCTTGCATGTAGGAAGGCACAGATCCTGGGGTTTAACTGCATTTTAGAGGGGAAATTCAGACCAGTGTTCTCATCCATGAAACACACTCTGTTTTAACGCAAGAAACAAGCTCTTCTTTACAGCGGCTCCCATACAGCAAGAAATATGAGCATGCCCAGAAAAAAAGAACTGTGTTCGCTACTCATACGGAACATATGTAGTTCAACTCTCCTTATGAAACTGGTACAAACCACCGCTCGTCTTACGTAAATGCTCTTTAGTTAATAGTGAGAATCGCGTTGCATTCGTGAACTGTGTAAAATCATTTGAGCCCAAAATTCAGTGGGGTTAACACAAATATACTCTTGCTTCTAGGAAGACACAGATCCTGGGGTTTAACTCCGTTTCTTAAGAGAAATTCAGACCTGTGTTCTCATCGATGAAACACATGCTGTTTTAATGCAAGAATGAAGCTGTTCTTTCCAGCGTCTCCATTACACCAAGAACCATGAGAATGCCCAGAAATAAAGAACTGTGTATCCTACTCATACAGACCATATGCAGTTGAGCTCTGCTTATGAACTGCTACAAACCACAGCTCCTCTTACATAAATGTTCTTTAGTTAATAGTGAGAATCGCGATGGGTTTCTGAACATTGTAAAATCTCCTGAGACCAAAATTCTCATTGTTTACCAGAAATTAACTCTTTCTTGGAGGAAGACACAGATCCTCTGGATTAACTCCGTTTCTGAAGGGAAATTCAGAGCAGTGTTCTCATCCATGAAACACACTCTGTTTTAACTCAAGAAGCAAGGACTTCTTTCCAGCGTCTCCAACTCAGCAAGTTCCATGAGCATGTCCTGAACAAAATAACTGAGTTTCATATTCAAACGGACCATACGTATTTCAACTATGGTTATGAAACTGATACAAACCACAGCTCCACTTACATAAATGCTGCTTAGTTAATTGTGAGAATCGTGTTGGGTTCTTGAACTGTGTAAAATTATTTGAGCCCAAAATTCACTTGGTTTACCAGAAGTGAACTCTTGCATTTAGGAAGGCGAAGATCCTGTGGTTTAACCCCATTTCTGAAGGGAAATTCAGACCAGTGTTCTCATCCATGAAACACACTCTGTTTTCACGCAAGAAGCATGCTCTTCTTTCCAGCGTCTCAAATACAGCAAGAAACATGAGGATCCCCAGAAATAAAGAACTGTGTTTCTTACTGATACGGACCATATGCAGTTCAACTCTGCTTTTGCAACTGATACAAACCACGGCTCCTCTTACATGAATGCTCTTTAGTTAATAGTGATAATCTCGATTTGTTCTTGAACTGTGTAAAAGAATTTGAGCCTAAAAATCTCCGGGTTTACCAGAAATGAACTCTTGCTTGAAGGCAGACACAAATCCTGGGGTTTAACTGCGTTTCTAAAGATCAATTCAGACCTGTGTTCTCATCGATGAAACACATGCTGTTTTCAAATAAGACGCAACCTCTTCTTTCAAGCATGTCGAACACAGCACGAAATATGAGCATGCCCAAAAAAGAAGAACTGTGTTTACTACTCATACGGACCATAAGCAGTTCAACTCTGCTTTTGCAACTGATGCAAACCACAGCTCCTCTTACATAAAGGCTCTTTAGTTAATAATGAGAAGCCCGTTGAGTTCGTGAACTCTGTAAAATCATTTGAACCCAAAATTCACTGTGTTTACCCGAAATGAACTCCTGCTTGTAGTAAGACACAGATCCTGGGGTTTAACTCTGATTCTGACTGGAAATACAGACCAGAGTTCTCATCCCTGAAACACACTCGGTTTGAGGCAAGAAGCATACTCTTGTTTCTAGGGTCTCCAATACAGCAAGAACCATGAGCATGCCCAGAAAAAAAGAACTATATATCATATACATACAGACCATATGTAGTTCAACTCTGCTTATGAAAGTGATACAATCCACAGCTCCTCTTACATAAATGCTCTTTAGTTAATAGTGAGAATCACGTTGGGTTCAAGAACTGAGTAAAATCATTTGAGCCCAAAATTCACTTGGTTTACCAGAAATGAAACCCTGCTTGTAGGAAGACACAGATCCTGGGTTTTAACTCTGTTAATGAAGGGAAATTCAGACCAGTGTTCTTATGCAGGAAACACATTCTGTTTTAACGCAAGAAGAAAGCTCTTCTTTCCACTGTCTACAATACAGCAAGTACCATGAGCATGCCCTGAAAAAAAGAACTATATATCATATACATACAGACCATATGTAGTTCAACTCTGCTTATGAAACTGATACAATCAACAGCTCCTCTTACATGAATGCTCTTTAGTTAATAGTGAGAATCTCGATTGGTTCTTGAACTGTGTAAAATCATTTGAGCCCAAAATTCACCGGGTTTACCAGAAATGAACCCTTGCTTGAACGCAGAAACAGTTCCTGGGGTTTAACTGCCTTTCTAAAGGGAAATTCAGACCTGTGTTCTCATCGATGAAACACATGCTGTTTTAAATCAAGAAGCAAGCTCTTCTTTCCATCATGTCGAATACGGCAAGAACCATGAGAATGCCCAGAAAAAAAAGAACTGTGTTTCCTACGCCTACAGACCATATGCAGTTCAACTCTGCTTATGTGACTGATACAAACCACAGCTCCTCTTACATAAATGCACTTTAGTTAATGGTGAGAATCGTGATGGGTTTGTGAAATGTGTAAAATAATTTGAGCCAATAATTCACCGGGTTTACCAGAAATGAACTCTTGCTTGAAGGCAGACACAGATCCTGGGGTTTAACTGCGTTTCAAAAGGGCAGTCAGACCTTTGTTCTCATGGATGAAACACATGCTGTTTTAAATCAAGAAGGAAGCTCTTCTTTCCAGCATGTCGTATACATCAAGAACCATGAGAATGCCCAGAAAAAAAGAACTGTGTTTCCTACTCTTCGGACCATATGAAGTTCAACTCTGTTTTTGAAACTGATACACACCACAGCTACTCTTACATAAATGCTCTTTAGTAGATAGTGAGAATCGCTTTGGGTTCTTGAACAGTGTAAAATCATTTGAGCCCAAAATTCACAGGGTTTACCAGAAATGAAACCTTGTTTGTAGGAAGACACAGATCCTGGGTTTTAACTCCATATCTAAAGATAAATTCAGTCCTGTGTTCTCATTGATGAAACACACTCTGTTTTAACACGAGAAACAAGCTCTTCTTTCCAGCGTCTCCAATACAGCAAGAACCATGAGCATGCCCAGAAAAATAGAACTGTGTATCCTACTCGTTCGTACCATATGCAGTTCAACTCTGCTTTTACAACTGATACAAACCACAGCTTCTCTTAAGTAAAAGCTCTTCAGTTTATAGTGAGAAACCCATTGAGTTCGTGAACTGTGTAAAATCATTTGAGCCCAAAATTCACCGGGTTTACCAGAAATGAACTCTTGCTTGAAAGTACACACAGATCCTGGGGCTTAACTGCGGTTCTAAAGGGCAATTCAGACCTGTGTTCTCATCTATGAAACACATGCTGTTTTAAATCAAGAAGCAAGCTCTTCTTTCCAGCATGTCATATACATCAAGAACCATGAGAATGCCCAGAAAAAAAGAACTGTGTTTCCTACTCATTCGGACCATATGCAGTTCAACTCTGTTTTTGAAACTGATACAAACCACAGCTAAACTTACATAAATGCTCTTTAGTTGATAGTGAGAATCGCTTTGGGTTCTTGAACAGTGTAAAATCATTTGAGCGCAAAATTCACAGGGTTTACCAGAAATGAACTCTTGTTTGTAGGAAGACACAGATCCTGGGTTTAATCCATATCTAAAGAGAAATTCAGACCTGTGTTCTCATTGATGAAACACATGCTGTTTTACCACAAGACACAAGCTCCTCTTTCCAGCGTATCCAATACAGCAAGAACCATGAGCATGCCCAGAAAAAAAGAACTGTGTATCCTACTCATTCGGACCATATGCAGTTCAACTCTGCTTTTGCAACTGATACAACCACAGCTCCTCTTACATAAATGCTCTTTAGTTTATAGTGAGAAACCCGTTGAGTTCTTGAACTGTAAAATCATTTGAGCCCAAAATTCACTTGTTTACCAGAAATGAACTCTTGCTTGTAGGAAGACATAGATCCTGTGGTTTAACCCTGTTTCTCAAGGGAAATTCAGACCAGTGTTCTCATCCATGAAACACACTCTGTTTTCACGCAAAAGCATGCTCTTCTTTCCAGCGTCTCAAATACAGCAAGAACCATGAGATTGCCCAGAAAAAAAAGAACTGTGTTTCCTACTCCTACAGACCATATGCAGTTCAACTCTACTTATGAAACTGATACAAACTAGAGCTCCTCTTACATAAATGCTCTTTAGTTAATCGTGAGAATCGTGATGGGTTTGTGAAATGTGTAAAATCATTTGATCACAAAATTCACTTGTTTACCAGAAATGACCTCGGGCTTGTAGGAAGACACAGATCCTGTGGTTTAACCCCGTTTCTGAAGGGAAATTCAGACCAGTGTTCTCATCCATGAAACACACTCTATTTTAACGCAAGAAGCAAGCTCTTCTTTCAAGCGTCCCCAATACAGAAAGAAATATGAGCATGCCCAGAAAAAAGTACTGTGTTTCCTAGTCATACATATGCAGTTCAACTCTGCTTATGAAACTGATACAATCCACAGCTCCTCTTACATAAATGCTCTTTAGTTAATAGTGAGAATCGCGATGGGTTTCTGAACTGTGTAAAACCCCTTGAGCCCAAAATTCTATTTGTTTACCAGAAATGAACTCTTGCTTGTAGCAAGACACAGATCCTGTGGTTTAACTCCGTTTCTGAAGGGAAATTCAGACCAGTGTTCTCTTCCATGGAACTCACTCTGTTTCAAAGCAAGAAGCATGCTCTTCTTTCCAGCCTCTCCAATACAGCAAGAACCATGAGCAAGGCCTGACAAAAAGAATTGTGTTTCCTACTCATACGGACCATATGTAGTTCAACTCTGCTTATGAAACACATACAAACCACAGCTCTACTTACATAAATCATCTTTATTTAATAGTGAGAATCGCGTTGGGTTCGTAAACTGTGTAAAATCATATGAGCCCCAAATTCAATTGGTTGACCAGAAATGAACTCTTGATTGTAGGAACACTCAGATCCTGGGGGTTAACTCCATTTCTGATGGGAAATTCAGACCAGTGTTCTGATCCATGGAACTCACACTGCTTTAACGCAAGAAGCATGCTCTTTTTTTAGCATCTCCAATACAGCAAGAACCATGAGCAAGGCCTGAAAAAAAAAGAACTGCGTTTCAAACTCATAAGGACCATATGTAGTTCAACTCTGCTTATGAAACTGATAAAATCCACAGCTCCTCTTACATAAATGCTCTTTATTTAATAGTGAGAATCATGTTGGGTTCTTGAACTGTGTAAAATCATTTGAGCCCAAAATTCACTTGGTTTACCAGAAATCATATCTTGCTTGTAGGAAGACTCAGATCCTGGGGTTTAACTCCATTTCTGAAGGGAAATTAAGACCAGTGTACTTATCCATGGAACTCACTCTGTTTTAACGCAAGATCCATGCTCTTCATTCCAGTGTCTCCAATACAGGAAGAACCATGAGCAAGGGCTGAAAAAAAGAACTGTGTTTCCCACTCATACTTACCATATGTAGTTCAACTATGCTTATGAAACTGTTACAAACCACAGCTCCTATTACATAAATGCTCTTTCATTAATAGTGAGAATCGCGTTGGGTTTGTGAACTCTGTAAAATCATTTGAGCCTTAAATTCACTTTGTTTACCACAAATAAACTCTTGCTTGTAGGAAGAAACAGATCCTGTCATTTAACTCCGTTTCTGAAGGGAAATTCAGACAAGTGTTCTCTTCCATGGAACTCACTCTGTTTTAACGCAGGAAGCATGCTCTTCTTTCCAGCCTCTCCATACAGCGAGAACCATGAGTAAGACCTGAAAAAAAGAACTGCATTTCCTACACATACGGACCATATGTAGTTCAACTCTGCTCATGAAAATGATACAATCCACAGATCCTCTTAAATGATCTTTAGTTAATGGTGAGAATCGCGATGGGTTTCTGAACTGTGTAAAATCATTTAAGCCCAACATTCTCTTTGTTTACCAGTAATGAATTCTTGCTTGTAGGTAGACACAGATCCTTGGGTTTAACTCGGTTTCTGAAGGGAAATTCAGACCAGTGTTCTCATCCATGAAACACACTCTCTTTTAACGCAAGAAGCAAGCTCTTCTTCCCAGTGTCTCCAATACAGCAAGTTCCATGAGCATGCCCTAAAAAAAAGAACTGTGTTACGTATTCCTACAGACTATATGCAGTTCAATTCTGCTTATGAAACTGATACAATCCACAGCTCCTCTTACATAAATGCTCTTTAGGTAATAGTGCGAATCGCGATGGGTTTCTGAACTGTGTAAAATCATTTAAGCCCAAATAACTTTGTTTTCCAGAAATGAACTCTTGCTTGTAGGAAGACACAGATTCTTGAGTTTAACTCCGTTTCTGATGGGAAATTCAGACCAGTTTTCTCTTCCATGCAACACACTCTGTTTTATCGCTAGAAGCACACACGCTCTTCTTTCAAGCGTCTCCAATACACCAAGTTCCATGAGCATGCCATAAAAAAACATAACTGGGTTTCCTACTCATACGAACCATACGTACTTCTACTCTGCTTATGAAACTGATACAAACCACAGCTCCACTTACATAAATGTTTTTAGTTAATAGTGAGAATCGCATTGGGTTCGTGAACTGTGTAAAATCATTTGAGCCCAAAATGCACTTGGTTTAACAGAAATGAATTGTTGCTTGTAGGACGACACAGATCCTGGGGTTTAACTCCGTTTCTGAAGGGAAATTCAGACGAGTGTTCTCATCCATGGATCTCACTCTGTTTTTACGCGAGAACCATGCTCTTCTTCCAGCATCTAAAGTACAGCAAGAACCATGAGCAAGGCCTGAAAAAAAGAACTGTGTTTCCTACTCATACGGACCATATGTAGTTCAACTATGCTTATGAAACTGATACAAACGACAGCTCCTCTTACATAAATGGTCTTTAGTTAATAGTGAGAATCGCGATGGGTTTCTGAACTGTGTATTATCATTTAAACCCAAAATTCTGTTTATTTACCAGAAATGAACTCTTCCTTGCAGGAAGATATGGATCCTTGGGTTTAACTCGGTTTCTGAAGGGAAATTCAGACCAGTGTTCTCATCCATGAAACACACTCTGTTTTAACGCAAGAAGCAAGCTCTTCTTCCCAGTGTCTCCAATACAGCAAGTTCCATGAGCATGCCCTAAAAAAAAAGAACTATGTTTCCTACTCATAGTGACCATATGTAGTTCAACTCTGCTTATGAAACTGATGCAAAACACAGTACCACTTACATAAATGCTCTTTAATTAATAGTAAGAATCGCCTTGGGTTCTTGAACTGTGTCAAATCATTTGAGCCTAAAATTCCCTTGGTTGACCAGAAATGTACTCTTGATTGTAGGAAGACACAGATCCTGGGGTTTAACTCCATTTCTGAAGGGAAATTCAGTCCAGTGTTCTCATCCTAGAAACACACTCTGTTTTATCGCAAGAAGCAAGCTCTTCTTTCCAGCCTCACCAATACAGCAAGTTCCATGAGCATGCCCTGAAAAAAAGAACTATGTTTCCTACTCATACGGACCATACGTACTTGAACTCTGCTTATGAAAGTGATACAAACCACAGCTCCTCTTACATAAATGCTCTTTAGTTAATAGTGAGAATCGCATTGGGTTCTTGAACTGTGTGAAATCATTTGAGCCCAAAATTCACTTGGTTTCCCATAAATGAACTCTTGATTGTAGGAAGACACATATCCTGTGGTTTAACTCCCTTTCTGAAGGGAAATTCAGACCAGTGTTCTCTTCCATGGAACACACTCTGTTTTAACGCAAGAAGCACGCACGCTCTTCTTTCAAGAGTCTCTAATACAGCAAGAACCCTGAGCATGCCCATCAAAAAAGAGTTGTGTTTCCTACTCATAGGGACCATATGTAGTTCAACTCTTCTTATGAAACTGATACAAACGACATCTCCAGTTACATAAATGCTCTTTAGTTAATAGTGAGAATCGCGTTGGGTTCGTGAACTGTGTAAAATCATTGGAGCCCAAAATTCACTTTGTTGACCAAAAATGAACGCTAGCTTGTAGGAAGACACAGATCCTGGGGGTTAACTCCGTTTCTGATAGGTTATTCAGACTAGTGTTCTCATCCATGGAACTCACACTGCTTTAACGCAAGAAGCATGCTCTTTTTTTAGCATCTCCAATAGAGCAAGAACCATGAGCAAGGCCTGAAAAAAAAGAACTGAGTTTCCCACTCATATGGACCATATGTAGTTCAACTCTGCTTATGAAACTGATAAAATCCACAGCTCCTCTTACATAAATGCTCTTTAGTTAATAGTGAGAATCGCGTTGCGTTCGTGAACTCTGTAAAATCATTTGAGCCCAAAATTCACTTGGTTTACCAGAAATGATATCTTGCTTGTAGGAAGACTCAGATCCTGGGGTTTAACTCCATTTCTGAAGGGAAATTCAGAGCAGTGTACTTATCCATGGAACTCAATCTGTTTTAAAGCTAGATCCATGCTCTTCTTTCCAGCATCTCCAATACAGGGAGAACCATGAGCAAGGGCTGAAAAAAAGAACTGTGTTTCCTACTCATACGGACCATATGCAGTTCAACTAACCTCATGAAACTGATATAAACCACAGCTCCTCTTACATAAATGCTCTTTCGTTAATAGTGAGAATCGCATTGCGTTCGTGAACTCTGTAAAATCATTTGAGCCTTAAATTCACTTGGTTTACCAGAAATGAACTCTTGCTTGTAGGAAGAAACAGATCCTGTCATTTAACTCCGTTTCTGAAGGGAAATTCAGACAAGTGTTCTCTTCCATGGAACTCACTCTGTTTTAACGCAGGAAGCATGCTCTTCTTTCCAGCCTCTCCATACAGCGAGAACCATGAGTAAGACCTGAAAAAAAGAACTGTATTTCCTACTCATACGGACCATATGTAGTTCAACTCTGCTTATGAAAATGATACAATCCACAGCTCCTCTTAAATGATCTTTAGTTAATGGTGAGAATCGCGATGGGTTTCTGAACTGTGTAAAATCATTTAAGCCCAACATTCTCTTTGTTTACCAGAAATGAACTCTTGCTTGTAGGTAGACACAGATCCTTGGGTTTAACTCGGTTTCTGAAGGGAAATTCAGACCAGTGTTCTCATCCATGAAACACACTCTCTTTTAACGCAAGAAGCAAGCTCTTCTTCCCAGTGTCTCCAATACAGCAAGTTCCATGAGCATGCCCTAAAAAAAGAATTATGTTTCCAACTCATACTGACCATATGTAGTTCAACTCTGCTTATGAAACTGATACAAACCACAGTACCACTTACATAAATGCTCTGTAGTTAATAGTGAGAATCGCATTGGGTTCGTGAACTGTGTAAAATCATTTGAGCCCAAAATTCACTTGGTTTAACAGAATGAATTCTTGCTTGTAGGACGACTCAGATCCTGGGGTTTAACTCCGTTTCTGAAGGGAAATTCAGACGAGTGTTCTCATCCATGGATCTCACTCTGTTTTTACGCAAGAACCATGCTCTTCTTTCCAGCATCTAAAGTACAGCAAGAACCATGAGCAAGGCCTGAAAAAAAGAACTGTGTTTCCTACTCATACGGACCATATGTAGTTCAACTATGCTTATGAAACTGATACAAACGACAGCTCCTCTTACATAAATGGTCTTTAGTTAATAGTGAGAATCGCGATGGGTTTCTGAACTGTGTATAATCATTTAAGCCCAAAATTCTGTTTGTTTACCAGAAATGAACTCTTCCTTGCAGGAAGATATGGATCCTTGGGTTTAACTCGGTTTCTGAAGGGAAATTCAGACCAGTGTTCTCATCCATGAAACACACTCTCTTTTAACGCAAGAAGCAAGCTCTTCTTCCCAGTGTCTCCAATACAGCAAGTTCCATGAGCATGCCCTAAAAAAAAGAACTGTGTTACGTATTCCTACAGACTATATGCAGTTCAATTCTGCTTATGAAACTGATACAATCCACAGCTCCTCTTACATAAATGCTCTTTAGGTAATAGTGCGAATCGCGATGGGTTTCTGAACTGTGTAAAATCATTTAAGCCCAAATAACTTTGTTTTCCAGAAATGAACTCTTGCTTGTAGGAAGACACAGATTCTTGAGTTTAACTCCGTTTCTGATGGGAAATTCAGACCAGTTTTCTCTTCCATGCAACACACTCTGTTTTATCGCTAGAAGCACACACGCTCTTCTTTCAAGCGTCTCCAATACACCAAGTTCCATGAGCATGCCATAAAAAAACATAACTGGGTTTCCTACTCATACGAACCATACGTACTTCTACTCTGCTTATGAAACTGATACAAACCACAGCTCCACTTACATAAATGTTTTTAGTTAATAGTGAGAATCGCATTGGGTTCGTGAACTGTGTAAAATCATTTGAGCCCAAAATGCACTTGGTTTAACAGAAATGAATTGTTGCTTGTAGGACGACACAGATCCTGGGGTTTAACTCCGTTTCTGAAGGGAAATTCAGACGAGTGTTCTCATCCATGGATCTCACTCTGTTTTTACGCGAGAACCATGCTCTTCTTCCAGCATCTAAAGTACAGCAAGAACCATGAGCAAGGCCTGAAAAAAAGAACTGTGTTTCCTACTCATACGGACCATATGTAGTTCAACTATGCTTATGAAACTGATACAAACGACAGCTCCTCTTACATAAATGGTCTTTAGTTAATAGTGAGAATCGCGATGGGTTTCTGAACTGTGTATTATCATTTAAACCCAAAATTCTGTTTATTTACCAGAAATGAACTCTTCCTTGCAGGAAGATATGGATCCTTGGGTTTAACTCGGTTTCTGAAGGGAAATTCAGACCAGTGTTCTCATCCATGAAACACACTCTGTTTTAACGCAAGAAGCAAGCTCTTCTTCCCAGTGTCTCCAATACAGCAAGTTCCATGAGCATGCCCTAAAAAAAAAGAACTATGTTTCCTACTCATAGTGACCATATGTAGTTCAACTCTGCTTATGAAACTGATGCAAAACACAGTACCACTTACATAAATGCTCTTTAATTAATAGTAAGAATCGCCTTGGGTTCTTGAACTGTGTCAAATCATTTGAGCCTAAAATTCCCTTGGTTGACCAGAAATGTACTCTTGATTGTAGGAAGACACAGATCCTGGGGTTTAACTCCATTTCTGAAGGGAAATTCAGTCCAGTGTTCTCATCCTAGAAACACACTCTGTTTTATCGCAAGAAGCAAGCTCTTCTTTCCAGCCTCACCAATACAGCAAGTTCCATGAGCATGCCCTGAAAAAAAGAACTATGTTTCCTACTCATACGGACCATACGTACTTGAACTCTGCTTATGAAAGTGATACAAACCACAGCTCCTCTTACATAAATGCTCTTTAGTTAATAGTGAGAATCGCATTGGGTTCTTGAACTGTGTGAAATCATTTGAGCCCAAAATTCACTTGGTTTCCCATAAATGAACTCTTGATTGTAGGAAGACACATATCCTGTGGTTTAACTCCCTTTCTGAAGGGAAATTCAGACCAGTGTTCTCTTCCATGGAACACACTCTGTTTTAACGCAAGAAGCACGCACGCTCTTCTTTCAAGAGTCTCTAATACAGCAAGAACCCTGAGCATGCCCATCAAAAAAGAGTTGTGTTTCCTACTCATAGGGACCATATGTAGTTCAACTCTTCTTATGAAACTGATACAAACGACATCTCCAGTTACATAAATGCTCTTTAGTTAATAGTGAGAATCGCGTTGGGTTCGTGAACTGTGTAAAATCATTGGAGCCCAAAATTCACTTTGTTGACCAAAAATGAACGCTAGCTTGTAGGAAGACACAGATCCTGGGGGTTAACTCCGTTTCTGATAGGTTATTCAGACTAGTGTTCTCATCCATGGAACTCACACTGCTTTAACGCAAGAAGCATGCTCTTTTTTTAGCATCTCCAATAGAGCAAGAACCATGAGCAAGGCCTGAAAAAAAAGAACTGAGTTTCCCACTCATATGGACCATATGTAGTTCAACTCTGCTTATGAAACTGATAAAATCCACAGCTCCTCTTACATAAATGCTCTTTAGTTAATAGTGAGAATCGCGTTGCGTTCGTGAACTCTGTAAAATCATTTGAGCCCAAAATTCACTTGGTTTACCAGAAATGATATCTTGCTTGTAGGAAGACTCAGATCCTGGGGTTTAACTCCATTTCTGAAGGGAAATTCAGAGCAGTGTACTTATCCATGGAACTCAATCTGTTTTAAAGCTAGATCCATGCTCTTCTTTCCAGCATCTCCAATACAGGGAGAACCATGAGCAAGGGCTGAAAAAAAGAACTGTGTTTCCTACTCATACGGACCATATGCAGTTCAACTAACCTCATGAAACTGATATAAACCACAGCTCCTCTTACATAAATGCTCTTTCGTTAATAGTGAGAATCGCATTGCGTTCGTGAACTCTGTAAAATCATTTGAGCCTTAAATTCACTTGGTTTACCAGAAATGAACTCTTGCTTGTAGGAAGAAACAGATCCTGTCATTTAACTCCGTTTCTGAAGGGAAATTCAGACAAGTGTTCTCTTCCATGGAACTCACTCTGTTTTAACGCAGGAAGCATGCTCTTCTTTCCAGCCTCTCCATACAGCGAGAACCATGAGTAAGACCTGAAAAAAAGAACTGTATTTCCTACTCATACGGACCATATGTAGTTCAACTCTGCTTATGAAAATGATACAATCCACAGCTCCTCTTAAATGATCTTTAGTTAATGGTGAGAATCGCGATGGGTTTCTGAACTGTGTAAAATCATTTAAGCCCAACATTCTCTTTGTTTACCAGAAATGAACTCTTGCTTGTAGGTAGACACAGATCCTTGGGTTTAACTCGGTTTCTGAAGGGAAATTCAGACCAGTGTTCTCATCCATGAAACACACTCTCTTTTAACGCAAGAAGCAAGCTCTTCTTCCCAGTGTCTCCAATACAGCAAGTTCCATGAGCATGCCCTAAAAAAAGAATTATGTTTCCAACTCATACTGACCATATGTAGTTCAACTCTGCTTATGAAACTGATACAAACCACAGTACCACTTACATAAATGCTCTGTAGTTAATAGTGAGAATCGCATTGGGTTCGTGAACTGTGTAAAATCATTTGAGCCCAAAATTCACTTGGTTTAACAGAATGAATTCTTGCTTGTAGGACGACTCAGATCCTGGGGTTTAACTCCGTTTCTGAAGGGAAATTCAGACGAGTGTTCTCATCCATGGATCTCACTCTGTTTTTACGCAAGAACCATGCTCTTCTTTCCAGCATCTAAAGTACAGCAAGAACCATGAGCAAGGCCTGAAAAAAAGAACTGTGTTTCCTACTCATACGGACCATATGTAGTTCAACTATGCTTATGAAACTGATACAAACGACAGCTCCTCTTACATAAATGGTCTTTAGTTAATAGTGAGAATCGCGATGGGTTTCTGAACTGTGTATAATCATTTAAGCCCAAAATTCTGTTTGTTTACCAGAAATGAACTCTTCCTTGCAGGAAGATATGGATCCTTGGGTTTAACTCGGTTTCTGAAGGGAAATTCAGACCAGTGTTCTCATCCATGAAACACACTCTCTTTTAACGCAAGAAGCAAGCTCTTCTTCCCAGTGTCTCCAATACAGCAAGTTCCATGAGCATGCCCTAAAAAAAAGAACTGTGTTACGTATTCCTACAGACTATATGCAGTTCAATTCTGCTTATGAAACTGATACAATCCACAGCTCCTCTTACATAAATGCTCTTTAGGTAATAGTGCGAATCGCGATGGGTTTCTGAACTGTGTAAAATCATTTAAGCCCAAATAACTTTGTTTTCCAGAAATGAACTCTTGCTTGTAGGAAGACACAGATTCTTGAGTTTAACTCCGTTTCTGATGGGAAATTCAGACCAGTTTTCTCTTCCATGCAACACACTCTGTTTTATCGCTAGAAGCACACACGCTCTTCTTTCAAGCGTCTCCAATACACCAAGTTCCATGAGCATGCCATAAAAAAACATAACTGGGTTTCCTACTCATACGAACCATACGTACTTCTACTCTGCTTATGAAACTGATACAAACCACAGCTCCACTTACATAAATGTTTTTAGTTAATAGTGAGAATCGCATTGGGTTCGTGAACTGTGTAAAATCATTTGAGCCCAAAATGCACTTGGTTTAACAGAAATGAATTGTTGCTTGTAGGACGACACAGATCCTGGGGTTTAACTCCGTTTCTGAAGGGAAATTCAGACGAGTGTTCTCATCCATGGATCTCACTCTGTTTTTACGCGAGAACCATGCTCTTCTTCCAGCATCTAAAGTACAGCAAGAACCATGAGCAAGGCCTGAAAAAAAGAACTGTGTTTCCTACTCATACGGACCATATGTAGTTCAACTATGCTTATGAAACTGATACAAACGACAGCTCCTCTTACATAAATGGTCTTTAGTTAATAGTGAGAATCGCGATGGGTTTCTGAACTGTGTATTATCATTTAAACCCAAAATTCTGTTTATTTACCAGAAATGAACTCTTCCTTGCAGGAAGATATGGATCCTTGGGTTTAACTCGGTTTCTGAAGGGAAATTCAGACCAGTGTTCTCATCCATGAAACACACTCTGTTTTAACGCAAGAAGCAAGCTCTTCTTCCCAGTGTCTCCAATACAGCAAGTTCCATGAGCATGCCCTAAAAAAAAAGAACTATGTTTCCTACTCATAGTGACCATATGTAGTTCAACTCTGCTTATGAAACTGATGCAAAACACAGTACCACTTACATAAATGCTCTTTAGTTAATATTGAGAATTACTTTGGGTTCTTGAACTGAGAGAAATCATTTGAGCCCAAAATTCAATGCGTTTACCAGAAATGACCTCTTGCTTGTAGGAAGACACAAATCCTGTGGTTTAACTCCGTTTCGGAAGGGAAATTCAGACCACAGTTCTCATCCCTGAAAAACACTCTGCTTTAAGGCAAGAAGCATCCTCTTCTTTCCAGTGTCTCCAATACAGAAAGAACAAAGAGCATGCCCAGAAAAAAAGAACTGGGTTTCCTACTCATACGGACCATATGTCGTTCAACTCTGCTTATGAAACTGATGCAGACCACAGCTCCTGTTACATAAATGCTCTTTAGTTAATAGTGATAATCACGTTGGGTTCTAGAACTGTGTAAAATATTTTGAGCCCAAAATCCCTTGGTTTACCACAAATGAACTCTTGCTTGTAGGAAGACACAGATGCTGGAGTTTAACTCCGTTTCTGAAGGGTAATTCAGACCAGAGTTCTCATCCGTGAAACACACTCTGTTTTAATGCAAGAAGCAAGCTCTTCTTTCCAGGGTCTCCATTACAGCAAGAACCATGAGAATGCCCAGAAAAAAAGAACGGTTTCCTATTCTTACAGACCATATGCAGTTCAACTCTGATTATTAACCTGATACAAACCACAGCTCCTCTAACATAAATGCTCTCTAGTTAATAGTGAGTATCGCGTTGCGTTAGTGAACTGTGTAAAATAATTTGAGCCCAAAATTCATTTGGTTTCCCAGAAATGAACTCTTGCTTGTAAGAAGACACAGATCCTGCTGTTTAACTCCGTTTCTGAAGGAAAATTCAGACCAGTGTTCTCATCCATGAAACACACTCTGTTTTCACGCAAGAAGCAAGCTCTTCTTTTCAGCGTCTCCAATACAGCAAGAACCATGAGAATGCCCCGAAAAAAAGAACTGAATTTCCTCCTCCTACAGACCATATGCAGTTCAACTCTGCTTATGAAACTGATACAAACCACAGCTCTTCCTACATAAATGCTCTTTATTTAATAGTGAAAAGCGTGTTGGGTTAGTGAACTGTGTAAAATCATTTGAGCCCAACATTCACTTGGTTTCCCAGAAATGAACTCTTGCTTGTAGGAAGACACAGGTCCTGTAGACTAACTATGTTTCTGAAGGGAAATTCAGACTAGAGTTCTCATCCCTGACAAACATTCTGTTTTAAGGCAAGAAGCATCCTATTCTTTCCAGCGTCTCCAATACAGCAAGAACCATGAGAATGCCCAGAAAAAAAGACATGTGTTTCCTCCTCATACAGACCACATGCAGTTCTACTCTGCTTATGAAACTGATACAAACCACAGCTCCTCTTACATAAATGCTCTTTAGTTAATAGTGAGAATCGAGATGGGTTTGTGAGCTGTGTAAAATCATTTGAGCCCAAAATTCACTTTGTTTCCCAGAAATGAACTCTTGCATGTAGGAAGACACAGATCCTGGGGTTTAACTCCGTTTCTGAAGGGAAATTCAGACGAGAGTTCTCATTAATGAAACACACTCTGTTTTAATGCAAGAGGCAAGCTCTTCTTTCCAGCGTGTCCAGTAGAGCCAAACCATGAGAATGCCCTGAAAAAAAGAACTGTGTTTCATACTCATACGGACCATATGGAGTTCAACTCTGCTTATGAAACTGATACAGACCACAGCTTCTCTTTCATAAATGCTCTTTAGTTAATAGTGATAATCCCATTGGGTTCTAGAACGGTGTAAAATCATTTGAGCCCAAAATTCACTGGGTTTACCTGAAATGAACTATTGCTTGTAGGAATACACAGATCCTGTGGTTTAACTCCGTTTCTGAAGGGAAATTCAGACCAGTGTTCTCTTCCATGAAACACATGCTGTTTTAACGCAAGAAGCATCCTCTTCTTTCCAGCGTCTCCAATACAGCAAGAACCATGAGTATGCGTTAAAAGAAGAACTGTGTTTCCTACTCATACAGACCATATGCAGTTCAACTCGGCTTATGAAACTGATACAATCCACAGCTCCTCTTACATAAAGGCTCTTTAGTTTATAGTGAGAATCTTGTTTTGTTGGTGTACTGTGTAAAATCATTTGAGCCCAAAATCACTTGGTTTACCAGAATTGAACTCCTGCTTGTAGGAAGACACAGATACTGGGGTTTAACTCCGTTTCTGAAGGGAAATTCAGACAAGTATTCTCATCCATGAAACACACTCTGATTTAAAGCAAGAAGCAATCTCTTCTTTCCAACGTCTCCAATACAGCAAGAAATATGAGCATGCCCAGAAAAAAAGAACTGTGTTTCCTACTCATATAGACAATATGTAGTTCAACTCTGCTTATGAAACTGATACAAACCACAGCTCCTCTTATATAAATGCTCTTTAGTTAATAGTGATACTCGCGTTGGGTTCTAAAACTGTGTAAAAACATTTGAGCCCAAAATTCACTGGGTTTACCAGACTTGAACCCTTGCTTGTAGGAAGACACAGATCCTGGGGTTTAACTCTGTTTGTGAAGGGAAATTTAGATCAGTGTTCTCATCCATGAAACACACTCTGTTTTAACGCAAGAAGCAAGCTCTTCTTTCCAGCGTCTCCAATACAGCAAGAAATATGAGCATCCCCAGAAAAAAAGAACTGTGTTTCCTACATATATGGACCATATGTAGTTCAACTCTGCTTATCAAACTGATACAAACCACAGCTCCTCTTACATAAATGCTCTTTAGTTCATAGTGAGAATCGCGTTGGGTTCATGAACTATGTAAAATCATTTGATCCCAAAATTCACTGGGTTTACCAGAATTGAACTCTTGCTTGTAGGAAGACCCAGAACCTGGGGTTTAACTCCGATTCTGAAGGGAAATTCAGACCAGTGTTCTCATCCATGAAACACACTCTGTTTTAATGCAGAAGCATGATCTTCTTTCCAGCGTCTCCAATACAGCAAGAACCATGAGCATGCCCAGAAAATAAGAACTGTGCTTCCTACTCATACGGACCATATGTAGTTCCACTCTGCGTATGAAACTGATACAAACCACATCTCCTATTACATAAAGGCTCTTTAGTTACTAGTGAGAATCGTGTTTAGTTGGTGTACTTTGTAAAATCATTTGAGCCCAAAATTCACTTGGTTTACCAGAAATGAACTCCTGCTTGTAGGAAGACACAGATCCTGGGGTTTAACTCCATTTCTGAAGGGAAATTCAGACCACTGTTCTCATCCATGAAACACATTCTGTTTTAATGCAAGAAGGAAGCTCTTCTTTACAGGGTCTCCAATACAGCCAGAACAATGAGCATGCCGAAAAAAAAGAACTGTGTTTTCTACTCATAGGAACCATATGTATTTCAACTCTGCTTATGAAACTGATACAAACCACAGCTCCTCCTAAATTAATGCTCTTTAGTTCATAGTGAGAATCACGTTGGGTTCGAGAACTGTGGAAAACATTTGAGCCCAGAATTCACTTGGTCTACCAGAATTGAACCCTTGCTTGTAGGAAGACCCTGATCCTGGGGTTTAACTCCGTTTCTGAAGGTATATTCAGACCAGAGTTCTCATCCCTGAAACACACACTGTTTTAAGGCAAGAAGCATCCTCTTCTTTCCAGCGTGTCCAATACAGCAAGAACCATGAGCATGCCCAGAAAAAAAGAACTGTGTTTCCTACTCATACGGACCATATGTAGTTCAACACTGCTTATGAAAGTGATACAATCCACAGCTCCTCTTACATAAATGCTCTTTAGTTAATAGTTAGAACAGCATTGGGTTTGTGCACTGCGTAAAATCATTTCAGCCCAAAATTCATTTGGTTTACCAGAAATGAACTCTTGCTTGTAGGAAGACACAGATCCTGTGGTTTAACTCCGTTTCTGAAGGGAAATTCAGACCAGTGTTCTCTACCATGAAACACATGGTGTTTTAACGCAAGAAGCATCCTCTTCTTTCCAGCGTCTCCAATACAGCAGGAACTATTAGAATTCCCAAAAAAAAAGAACTGTGCTTCCTACTCATACAGACCATATGCAGTTCAACTCGGCTTATGAAACTGATACCAACCACAGCTCCTCTTACATAAAGACTCTTTAGTTTATAGTGAGAATCTTGTTTTGTTGGTGTACTGTGTAAAATCATTTGAGCCCAAAACCACTTGGTTTACCAGAATTGAACTCCTGCTTGTAGGAAGACACAGATCCTGGGGTTTAACTCCGTTTCTGAAGGGAAATTCAGACAAGTCTTCTCATCCATGAAACACACTCTGTTTTAAAGCAAGAATCAAACTCTTCTTTCCAACATCTCCAATACAGCAAGAAATATGAGCATGACGAGAAAAAAAGAACTGTGTTTCCTACATATATGGACCATATGTAGTTCAACTCGGCTTATGAAACAGATACAAACCACAGCTCCTCTTACATAAATGCTCTTTAGTTAATAGTGAGAATCACGATGTGTTTGTGAACTGTGTAAAATCATTTGATCCCAAAATTCACGTTGTTTACCAGAAATGAATTCTTGCTTGTAGGAAGACACAGATCCTGGGGTTTAACTACGTTTCTGAAGGGACATTCAGAACACTGTTCTCATTCATGAAACTCACTCTGTTTTAAGACAAGAAGCAAGCTCTTCTTTCCTGCGTCTCAAATACAGAAAGAACCATGAGCATGCCGGAAAAAAAAGAACGTTGTTTCCTCCTAATACGCACCATATGTAGTGCAACTCTGCTTATGAAACTAATAAAAACCACAGCTCCTCTTACATAAAGGTTCTTTAGTAAATAGTGAGAATCGTGTTTTGTTGCTGTACTATGTAAAATCATTTGAGCCCAAAATTCACTTTGTTTACCAGAAGTGAACTCCTGTTTGTAGGAAGACACAGATGCTGGGGTTTAACTCCGTTTCTGAAGGGAAATTCAGAACAGTGTTCTCATTCATGAAACTCACTCTGTTTTAAGGCAAGAAGCAAGCTCTTCTTTCCAGCGTCTCCAATACAGCAAGAACCATGAGTATGCGTAAAAAGAAGAACTGTGTTTCCTACTCATACAGACCATATGCAGTTCAACTCGGCTTATGAAACTGATACAAACCACAGCTCCTCTTACATAAATGCTCTTTAGTTAATAGTGAGAATGCGATGGGTTTGTGAACTGTGTAAAATCATTTGATCCCAAAATTCACGTTTTTTACCAGAAATGAACTATTGCTTGTAGGAAGACACAGAACCTGGGCTTTAACTCCTATTCTGAAGGGAAATTCAGACCAGTATTCTCATCCATGATACACACTCTGATTTCACACAAGAAGCAAGCACTTCTTTCCAGCGTCTCCAATACAGCAAGAATCATGAGCATGCCCAGAAAAAAAGAACTGTGTTTCCTTCTCATATGGACCATATGTAGTTCAACTCTGCTTATGAACCTGATACAAACCACAGCTCCTCTTACATAAAGGCTCTTTAGATAGTAGTGAGAATCATGTTTTGTTGGTGTACTGGGTAAAATTATTGGAGCCAAAAATACACTTGCTTTACCAGAAATGAAATCTTGCTTGTAGGAAGACACAGATCCTGTGGTTTAACTCTGTTTCTGAAGGGAAATTCAGACCAGTGGTCACATCCATGAAACACACTCTATTTTAACGCAAGAAGCAAGCACTTCTTTCCCATGTCGACAATACAGCAAGAACCAAGAGCATACCCAGAAAAAAAGAACTGTGTTTCCTACTCATATGGACCATATGTAGTTCAACTCTGCTTATGAAACTGATACAAACCACAGCTCCTCTTACATAAATGCTCTTTAGTTAATAGTGAGAATCGCCTTGGGTTTGTGAACTGTGTAAAATTATTTGAGCCCAAAATTCACTTGGTTTACCAGAAATGAAATCATGCTTGTAGGGAGACACAGATCCTGGGATTTAACTCCGTTTCTGATGGGAAATTCTGACCACTGCTCTCATCGATGAAACACACTGTATTTTAACGCAAGGAGCAAGCTCTTCTTTCCAGCATCTCCAATACAGCAAGAACCATGAGCATGCCCAGAAAAAAAAAAGAACTGTGATTCCTACTCATACGGACCATATGTAGTTCAACTCTGCTTATGAAACTGATACAAACCACAGCTCCTCTTACATGAATGCTCTTTACTTAATAGTTAGAAACGCGTTGAGTTCGTGACATGTGTAAACTCATTTGAGCCCAAAATTCATTGTGTTTACCAGAAATGACCTCTTGCTTGTAGGAAAACCCAGATCCTGGCATTTAACTCCGTTTCTGAAGGGAAATTCAGTCCAGTGTTCTCATCCATGAAACACACTCAGTTTTAACGCAAGAACATTGCTCCTCTTTCCAGTGTCTCCAATACGGCAAGAAACAAGAGCATGCTCAGAAATAAAGAACCGTTTTTCCTACTCATACGGACCATATCTAGTTCAACTCTGTTTATGAAACAGATACAAACCACAGCTCCTTTTACATCCAATGTTTTTGAGTTAATAGGGAGAAATGTGTTACCTTCATGCAATGTGTAACTTCATTTGAGCCCACGAGTGACCTGGAGTTTCACAAAAGTTCTCTTGCTTGTAGCAAAACACACAGCCCTGGATTTGACTCTGTTACTGAAGGGAAATTCACAGGAGAAATCTCATCCGCAACACACTCTGCTTTAGAGCAAGAAGCACGCTCCTGCTTTCCAGAGTCTCTAATACAGCAGGAAATGTGACTGTGCTCAGAATTAAGAACTCTTTTCTACACATAGGTACCATATCTAGTTCAACTCTGCTTGAAACTGATACAAACCACAGTTGTTCTTACATCCAAAGCTCTTTAATTAATAGTGAGATATGCTTTGATTTTGTGAACTCTGTGTCTTCATTTGAACCAAAAAGTGACTCGGTTTACCAGAAATGAACTCTTGCTTGTAGGAAGACACAGAGCCCGTGGTTTAACTCCGTTTCTGAAGGGAAATTCAGACCACTGTTCCCATCAAAGAAACACACTCTGTTTAGAGCAAGAATCATGCTCCTGCTCTCCAGAGTCTCCAATACAGCAGGGCACGTGAATGTGCTCAGAACAAAACACATGTGTTTCCTACACATACGGACCATATCTAGTTCAACTCTGCTGATGAAACTGACACAAACCACAGCTCCTCTTACATCCAATGCTCTTTAGTTAATAGTAAGAAATGAGTTAGCTTCGTGCAAAGTGTAACTTCATTTGACCACAAGAGGGAGTTGGTTTTCCAGAAAGGAACTCTTGCATGTAGGAAGACACCAGAGGACGGGTTTTAACTCCGTTTCTGAAGGGAAATTCAGACCAGTGTTCTCATCCATGAAACACACTCTGCTTTAGGTTAAGAAGCATGCTGCTGCTTTCCAGAATCTCCAATACAGCAGGAAATGTGAGTCTGCGCCATACAAACGGAATGTGTTTCCTACACATACGAACCATATCTACTTCAACTCTGCTTATGAAACTGATACAAACCACAGCTCCTCTTACATCCAAAGCTCTTTAATTAATAGTGAGAAACACTTTGGATTCGTGAACTGTGTGTCTTCATTTGAGCCGAAAAGTGACTCGGTTTACCAAAAATGAACTCTTGCTTGTAGGAAGACACAGAGCACAGCATTTAACTCCGTAACTGAAGAGAAATTCAGACCAGTGTTCTCATCCATGAAACACACCCTGCTTTAGATTAGGAAGCATGCTGCTGCTTTCCAGAGTCTCCAATACAGCAGGAAACGTGAGTCTGCACCGAACAAAACGGCTGTGTTTCCTACACATACAGGCTATATCTAGTTCAACTCTGCTTATGAAGCTGATACTAACCACAGCTCTTCTTACATCCAAAGCTCTTTAGTTAATAGTGAGAAATTTGTTTGCTTTGTGCAATGCGTAACTTCATTTGACCACACGAGGGAGATAGTTTTCCAGAAATGAACACTTGCTTGTAGGAAGACACAGAGCCTGGGATTTAATTCCCTTACTGAAGGGAAATTCAGACCAGACTTCTCATCCATGAAACATACTCTCCTTTGGAGCCATTAGCACACTCGTGCTTTCCAGTATGTCCACTACAGCAGGAAAAGTAAGCATGCTCAGAACTAAAGAACTGTGTTTCCAACACATACAGACCATATCTAGTTCAACTCTGCTTATGAAACTGATACAAACCACAGCTCCTCTTACATCCAATGCTTTTGAGTTAATAGTGTGAAATGTGTTAGCTTCGTGCAATGTGTAACTTCTTTTGAGTCCACGAGTGACCTGGTTTTTCACAGAAGAACTCTTGCTTGTAGGAAGACACAGAGCCCTGGTTTGACTCTGTTACTGAAGGGAAATTCACAGCAGAAATCTCATCCATGCAACACACTCTGCTTTAGAGCAAGAAGCACGCTCCTGCTTTCCAGAGTCTCCAATACAGCAGGAAACGTGACTGTGCTCAGAATTAAGAACTGTTTCCTACACATAGGTACCATATCTAGTTCAACTCTGCTTGAAACTGATAAAAAACCACAGTTGTTCTTACATCCAAAGCTCTTTAATTAATAGTGAGAAACGCTTCGGATTCGTGAACTGTGTATTTTCATTTGAGCCGAAAACTGACTCGGTTTACCAGAAAGGAACTCTTGCTTTAGAAAGACACAGAGCCCGGGATTTAACTCCGTTTCTGAAGGGAAATTCAAACCAGAGTTCTCATCCATGAAACACACTCTGCTTTAGATTAAGAAGCATGCTGCTGCTTTCCAGAGTCTCCAATACAGCAGGAAACGTGAGTCTGCGCCGAACAAACGGAATGTGTTTCCTACACATACGGACCATATCTACTTCAACTCTGCTTATGAAGCTGATACTAACCACAGCTCTTCTTACATCCAATGCTTTTCAGTTAATAGAGAGAAATGTAATAGTTTCATGCAATGTGTAACTGCATTTGAACCCACGAGGGACCTGGTTTTTCACCAAAGAACTCTTGCTTGTAGCAATACATAGAACCATGGATTTCACTACGTTACTGATGGGAAATTCACAGCAGAAACCTCATCCATGAAACACACTCTGCATTAGCCCAAAAAGGACGCTCCTGCTTTCCAGAGTCTCCAATAGCAGGAAATGCGACTGTGTGCAGAACTAAAGAACTGTGTTTTCTATACATAGGGACCATATCTAGTTCAACCTGCTTATGAAACTGATACAAACCACAGCTCCTCTTACATCCAAAGCTCTTTAATTAATAGTGAGAAACGCTTTGGATTCGTGAACTGTGTGTCTTCATTTGAGCCGAAAAGTGACTCGGTTTACCAAAAATGAACTCTTGCTTGTAGGAAGACACAGAGCACAGCATTTAACTCCGTACCTAAAGAGAAATTCAGACCAGTGTTCTCATCCATGAAACACACCCTGCTTTAGATTAGGAAGCATACTCCTACTTTCCAGAGTCTCCAATACAGCAGGAAACGTGAGTCTGCGCCGAACAAAACGGCTGTGTTTCCTACACATACAGGCTATATCTAGTTCAACTCTGCTTATGAAGCTGATACTAACCACAGCTCTTCTTACATCCAATGCTCTTTAGTTAATAGTGTGAAATGTGTTTGCTTTGTGTAATGCGTAACTTCATTTGACCACACGAGGGAGATAGTTTTCCAGAAATGAACACTTGCTTGTAGGAAGACACAGAGCCTGGGATTTAATTCCCTTACTGAAGGGTAATTCAGACCAGACTTCTCATCCATGAAACACACTCTCCTTTGGAGCCATTAGCACACTCTTGCTTTCCAGAATGTCCAGTAGTGCAGGAAAAGTAAGCGTGCTCAGAACTAAAAAACTGTGTTTCCAACACATACAGACCATATCTAGTTCAACTCTGCTTATGAAACTGATACAAACCACAGCTCCTCTTACATCCAATGTTCTTTAGTTAATAGTGAGAAATGAGTTAGCCTCGTGCAAAGTGTAACTTCATTTGACCACAGAGGGAGATGGATTTCCAGAAAGGAACTCTTGCATGTAGGAAGACACAGAGCCCTGGATTTAACTCCGTTTCTGAAGGGAAATTCAAACCAGTGTTCTCATCCATGAAACACACTCTGCTTTAGATTAGGAAGCATACTGCTGCTTTCCAGAGTCTCCAATACAGCAGGAAACGTGAGTCTGCACCGAACAAAACGGCTGTGTTACCTACACATACAGACCATATCTAGTTCAACTCTGCTTCTGAAGCTGATACTAACCACAGCTCTTCTTACATCCAATGCTTTTCAGTTAATAGAGAGAAATGTGATAGCTTCATGCAATGTTTAACTGCATTTGTGCCCTCGAGTGACCTGGTTTTTCACCAAAGAACTCTTGCTTGTAGGAATAAACAGAACCATGGATTTCACTACGTTACTGACGGGAAATTCACAGCAGAAGTCTCATCCATGAAACACACCCTGCATTAGCCCAATAAGGACACTCCTACTTTCCAGAGTCTCCAATAGCAGGAAATGTAACTGTGCTCAGAACTAAAGAACTGTGTTTTCTATACATAGGGACCATATCTAGTTCAACTCTGCTTATTAAACTGATACATACCACACCTCCTCCTACATTCCATGCTATTTAGTTAATAGTGAGGAACACATTGGCTTCATTGATTGTGTTTCTTTATTTGAGCCGAAAAGTGACTGGGTTTACCAGAAATGAACTATTGCTTGTAGGAAGACACACAAGCTGGGGTTTAATTCTTTTTTTGAAGGGAAATACAGAACAGTTTTCTCATCCATGAGACACACCCTGATTTAGAGTAGGAAGCATGCTCCTGCTTTCCAGAGTCTCCAATAGAACAGGAAATGACATTGTGCTAAGAACTGAAGAACTGTGTTTCCTACACATACGGGCCATATCTACTTCAACTCTGCTTATGAAACTGATGCAAACCACAGTTCCTCTTACATCCAATGCTTTAGAGTTAATAGTGAGAAATGTGTTAGCTTCGTGCAATGTGTAACTTCTTTTGAGTCCATGAGTGACCTGGTTTTTCAACAGAAGAACTCTTGCTTGTAGGAAGACACAGAGCCCTGGATTTGACTCCGTTACTGAAGGGAAATTCACAGCAGAAATCTCATCCATGCAACACACTCTGCTTTAGAGCAAGAAGCACGCTCCTGCTTTTCAGAGTCTCCAATACAGCAGGAAACGTGACTGTGCTCAGAATTAAGAACTGTTTTCTACACATAGGTACCATATCTAGTTCAACTCTGCTTGAAACTGATACAAACCACAGTTGTTCTTACATCCAAAGCTCTTTAATTAATAGTGAGATATGCTTTGATTTTGTGAACTGTGTGTTTTCATTTGAACCGAAAAGTGACTCGGTTTACCAGAAATGAACTCTTGCTTGTAGGAAGACACAGAGCCCGTGGTTTAACTCCGATTCTGAAGGGAAACTCAGACCACTGTTCTCATCAAAGAAACACATTCTGTTTAGAGAAAGAATCACGCTCCTGCTTTCCAGAGTCTCCAATACAGCAGGACACGTGAATGTGCTCAGAAAAAAAAAAATGTGTTTCCTACACATATGGACCATATCTAGTTCAACTCTGCTTATGAAACTGATACAAACCACAGCTCCTCAGGCATCCAATGCTCTTTAGTTAACAGTGATAAATGAGTTAGCTTCATGCAAAGTGTAACTTCATTTGACCACAAGAGGGAGTTGGTTTTCCAGAAAGGAACTCTTAAATGTAGGAAGACACAGAGCATGGGATTTAACTCCGTTAATGAAGGGAAATTCAGACCAGACTTCTCATCCATGAAACAAACTCTGCTTTAGAGTAGCAAGCATGCTCCTGCTTTACAGAGTCTCCAATAGAACAGGAAATGACATTGTGCTCAGAACTAGAGAACTGTGTTTCCTACACATACGGGCCATATCTAGTTCAACTCTGCTTATGAAACTGATACAAACCACAGCTCCTCTTACATCCAATGCTTTTGAGTTAATAGCAACAAATGTGTTAGCTTCAGCAATGTGTAACTTCATTTGAGCCCACGAGTGACCTGGTTTTTCACAAAAGATCTCTTGCTTGTAGGAAGACACAGAGCCCTGGATATGACTCCGTTACTGAAGGGAAATTCAATGCAGAAATCCATTAAACACACTCTGCTTTAGAGCAAGAAGCACGCTCCTGCTTTCCAGAGTCTCCAATACAGCAGGAAATGTGACTGTTCTCAGAATTAAGAACTGTGTTTTCTACACATAGGGAATGTATCTACTTCAACTCTTCTTGAATCTGGAACAAACCACAGCTCCTCTTACATCCAAAGCCCTTTAATTAATAGTGAGAAACGCTTTGGATTCGTGAACTGTGTGTTTTCATTTGAGCCGAAAAGTGACACGGTTCACCAGAAATGAACTCTTTCTTTAGGAAGACACAGAGCCCGGCATTTAACTCCGTTTCTGAAGGGAAATTCAAACCAGTGTTCTCATCCATGAAACACACTCTGCTTTAGATTAGGAGGCATGCTGCTGCTTTCCAGAGACTCCATTTTACAGCAGGAAACGTGAGTCTGCGCTGAACAAACGGATTGTGTTTCCTACACCTACGGACCATATCTACTTCAACACTGCTTGATACTGATACAATCCACAGCTCCTCTTACATCCAAATCTCTTTAATTAATAGTGAGAAATGAGTTAGCTTCGTGCAAAGTGTAACTTCATTTGTCCACACGAGGGAGTTGGTTTTCCAAACATGAACACTGGCTTGTAGGAAGACACAGAGCCCGGGGTTTACCTCCTTTCTGAAGGAAAATTCAGACCAGACTTCTCATCCATGAAACACACTCTCCTTTAGAGCAAGAAGCACACTACTGCTTATCAAAGTTTCGAATACAGCAGGAAACATAAGTGTGCTCACAACGAAAGAACTGTGTTTCCTACACATATGGACCATATCTAGTTCAACTCTGCTTATGAAACTCACACAAACCACAGCTCTTCTTACATCCAATGCTTTTCAGTTAATAGTGAGAAATGTGTTAGCTTCGTGCAATATGTAACTGCATTTGAACACACGAGTGTCCTGGTGTTTCACAAAAGATCTCTTGCTTCTAGGAAGACACAGAGCCCTGGATTGACACCGTTACTGAAGGGAAATTCACAGCAGAAATCTCATCCATGAAACACACTCTGCTTTAGAGCAAGAAGCACGCTCCTGCATTACAGAGTCTCCAATAAAGCAGGAAACATGACTGTGCTCAGAACTAAATAACTGTGTTTTCTACACATAGGGACTATATCTAGTTCAACTCAGCTTGAGACTGATACAAACCACAGCTCCTCTCACATCCAAAGCTCTTTAATTAACTGTGAGAAATGCGTTGGATTCATCAATTGTGTATCTTCATTTGAGCCGAAAAGTGCCTGGGTTTACCAACAATGAACTCTAGCTTGTAGAAAGACAGAGCCTGGGGTTTAACTCCGTTTCTGAAGGAAAATTCAGTCCAGTGTTCTCATCCATGAAGCACACTCTATTTTAACGAAGAAGAATGCTCCTGCTTTCCAGAGTCTCCAATACAGTAGGAAACATGAGCGTGCCCAGAATAAACGAACTGTGTTTCCTACACATAGGCACCATATCTAGTTCTACTCTGCTTATGAAACTGATACAAACTACAGCTACTCTAACATCCAATGCTTTTTAGTTAATAGTGTGAAATGTGTTAGTTTCGTGCAAAATGTATCTTCTTTTGACCACATGAGGGAGTTGGTTTTCCAGAAATAAACTTTTGCTTGTAGGAAGACACAGAGCCCGAGATTTAACTCCATTTCTGAAGAGAAATTCAGACCAGACTTCTCATCCATGAAACACACTCTCGTTTAGAACAAGAAGCACACTCCTGCTTTCCGGGGTTTCCAATTTACCAGGAAACGTGAGCATGCTAAGAACAAAATAACTATTCTTCCTACACATACAGACCATATCTAGTTCAGCTCTGCTTATGAAACTGATACAAACCAAAGGTCCTCTTGCATTCAATGCTCTTTAGTTAATAGTGAGAAATGCATTGGCTTTGTGAACTGTGTAAATACATTTGAGCAGAAAATTGACTGGGTTTACCAGAAATGAATTCTTGCTTGTAAGAAGACAGAGAGTCTGGGGTTTAACTACGTTTCTGTAGGGAAATTCAGGCAGTGTTCTCATTCATGAAACACACTCTATTTTAACAAAGAATCATCCTCCTGCTTTCCAGAGTTTCCATACAACAGGAAACGTGACTGTGCTCACAACAAAAGAACTGTGCTTCCTACACATACGGACCTTATCTAGTTCAACTCTGCTTATGAAACTGATACAAACCACAGCTCCTCTTACATCCAGTGCTTTTTAGTTTATAGTGAGAGATGTTTTAGCTTCATGCAATATGTAACTTCATTTGAGTCCACGAGTGACTTGGTTTTTCACACATAAACTCTTGCTTGTTTGAAGACACAGAGCCCTGGATTTAACTACGTTACTGAAGGGAAACTCACAGAGAAATATCATCCATGCAACACACTCTGCTTTAGAGCAAGAAGCACGCTCCTGCTTTCCAGAATCTCCAATACAGCAGGAAATGTGACTGTGCTCAGAACTAAAGAACTGGGTTTTCTACACATAGAGACCATATCTAGTTCAACTCTGCTTATGAAACTGATACAAACCACAGCTCCTCTTACATTCAATGCTCTTTAGTTAATAGTGAGAAACGCCTAGCCTTTGTGAACTGTGTATCCTCATTTGAACTGAAAAGTGACTCGGTTTACCAGAAAAGAACTCTTGCTTGTAGTAAGAAACAGAGCCTAGGGTTTAACTCCGTTTCTGAAGGGAAATTTCCCCAAGTGTTCTCATCCATGAAACACATTCTGCTTTGGAGCAAGAAGCACGCTTCAGCTTGAAAGAGTCTCCAATATAGCAGTAAACGGGAGTGTGCTCAGAACAAAGAACTGTGTTTCCTACACATAGGGGCCATATCTAGTTCAACTCTGCTTATGAAACTGATACAAACCACAGCTCTTCTTACATCCATTGCTCTTTATTAATAGTGTGAAACATGTTGGCTTCAGGAACTGTGTGAATTCATTTGACCCAAAATTGACGGCGTTTACCAGAAATGAACTCTTGCTTGTAAGAAGACAAAGAGTCCGGGGTTTTACTCCATTTCTGAAAGGAAATTCAGTCCAGTGTTCTCATCCATGAAACACACTCTGTTTTAATGAAGAAGCATGCTCCTGCTTTCCAGAGTCTCCATTTCAACAGGAAATGTGAGCATGCTCAGAACTAAAGAACTGTGTTTCCTACACATAGGGACCATATCTAGTTCAACTCTTCTTATGAAACTGATACAAACCACAGCTCCTCTTTGTAGTGGATAGCCATCCCAGCATTGGCCTGGAAGTTCCAATCCCCATTGAGGCTTCGCTAATGATCACGCCCACAAGGCGGGGCAGAGGAGGGAGTGGAAGACAGAGGATCAAGAGAAGGTCGCTCTCTTGGTCCCGGGACTCTGGACGCTGGAGGTAGACCTTGCAGAGTTCTCCAGAGAACACCGCCAGACTGTGCTGTACATTTTTCAGACCCTGCAACCTACCCCTTCATTTGTAAGTTACCCCAAAAAAACCTCCCTTTTATCTACGTGGAGTGGCCTTAATAATTTCACCAATACCTCTTACATCCAGTGCTTTTTAGTTAATAGTGAGAAATGTGTGAGCTTTGTGTAATGTGTAATTTCATTTGAGCACACGAGTGACATGCTTTTCCAGAAATGAACTCTTGCTTGTAGGAATACACAGAGCCCGGGATTTGCCTGCGTTTCTGAAGGGAAATTTAGACCTGAAATTTCATCCATGAAACACACTCTCCTTTAGAGCAAGAAGAACACTCCTGCTCTCCAGAGTTACCAATACAGCTAGAAACGTGACTGTGCTCAGAACTAAAGAACTAGGTTTCCTACACATAAGGACCATATCTAGTTAAACTCTGCTTATTAAACTGACACAAATCACAGCTCCTCTTACATCCAATGCTTTTTGGTTAATAGTGAGAAATGTGTGAGCTTCATGCAATGTGTAACTTCATTTGAGACCACAAGTGACTTGGTTTTCCAGTAATGAATTCTTGCTTGTAGGAAGACACAGAGCCCAGGGTTTAACTCTGTTTCTGAAGGTAAATTGACAGCAAAAATCTCATCCATGAAACACACTCTGCTTTAGAGCAAGAAGCACGCTCCTTCTTTCCAGAGTCTCCAATAGAGCAGGAAACGTGACTGTGCTCAGAACCAAAGAACAGAGTTTCCTACACATACGGACCATATCTAGTTCAACTCTGCTTATGAAACTGATACAAACCACAGCTCCTCTTACATCAAGTGCTCTGCAGTTGCTGGTTAGAAACGTTTGAGCTTAGCACACTGTGTATCTTAATTTGAGTCCCAAGAAACAGGGTTTACCAGAAATGAACTGTTGCTTGTAGGTAGACAAGGAGCCTGGGATTTTACTCTGTTTCTGAAGGGAAATTGAGACCAGAGTTCTCATCCATGAAACACAATCTCTTTTAGAGCAAGAAGCACGCTGCTGCTTTCCAGAATTTCCAATACAGCAGGAAACGCAAGTGTGCTGAGAACAAAAAAGATGTGTTTCCTACTCCTAAGGACCATATCTAGTTCAACTCTGCTTATGAAACTGATACAACCACAGCTCCTGTGACATCCAGTGCTCGGCAGTTGCTGTTTAGAAACGTGTGAGCTTAGTGCACTGTGTATCTGTATCTGAGCCCCAGAGTGTCTGGGTTTATGAGAAATGAAGTATTCCACTTAGGAAGACTCAGAGCCCGAGATTTAACTCCGTTTCTGAAGGGAAATGCAGAACAGAGTTCTCATTCGTGAAACACACTCTGCTTTGGAGCAAGAAGCACGTTCATGCTTTCCAGAGTTTCCAATATAGCAGGAAAGGAGAGCGTCCTCTGAACAAAAGAACTGTGTTTCCTCAACATATGGACCATATCTAGTTCAACTCTGCTTATGAAACTGATACAAACCACAACTCCTCTTACATCCAGTGCTCTGCCATTGCTGGTTAGAAACATGTGAGCTTCGTGCACTGTGTATCTTCATTTGAGCCCTATAGTAACTGGGTTTACCAGAAATGATTGTTGCTTGTATCAAGACAAAGATCACGGTATTTAACTCCATTTCTGAAAGGAAATTAAGAGCAGAGTTCTCATCCATGAAACACCCTCTGATTTAGAGCAAGAATCACGCTCCTGCTTTCCAGAATTTCCAATACATGAGGAAACGCAAGCGTGCTCAGAACAAAGAACTGTGTTTCCTAAACATATGGACCATATGTTCAACTCTGCTTATGAAACTGATACAAACCCCATCTCCTCTTACATCCAGTGCTCTGCAGAGGTTGGTTAGAAACGTGTGAGCTTAGCGCACTGTATTTCTTCATTTGAACCCTAGGGTGACTGGGTTTACCAGAAATGAACTGTTGCATGTAGGAAGACTCACAGCCTGGGATTTGACTCCATTTCTCAAGGGAAAATGAGACCAGAGTTTTCATCCATGAAACACACTCTGATTTAGAGCAAGAAATACGCTCCTGGTTTCCAGAGTTTCCAATACAGGAGGAAACTCTAGCCTGCTCAGAAGAGAGAACTGTGTTTCCTACACATATGGACCATATCTTGTTCAACTCTGCCTGTGAATCTGATACAAACCACAGCTTCTGTGACATCCAGTGCTCTGCAGTTGCTCATTAGAAACGAGTGATATTAGCGTACTGTGTATCTACATTTGAACCCAAGAGTGACTGGGTTTTCCAGAAATGAACTGTTGCTTGTAGGAAGACACAGAGCCTGGGATGTAACTCCTTTTCTGAAGGGAAATTCAGAGCTGAGTTCTCATTAGTGAAACAAACTCTGCTTTAGAGCAAGAAGCACGCTCCTGCTTTCAAAACTATACAATACAGCAGGAAACACATGCATGCTCACAACAAAAGAACTGTGTTTCCTACACATGTAGACCATATCTAGTTCAACACTGCTTATGGAACTGATACATACCACAGCTCCTCTTACATTTAGTGATCTGCATTTAGTGGTTATAAACATGTGATCTCAGTTCACTATGTATCTTAATTTGAGCCCCAGAGAAACAGGATTTACCAGAAATGAACTGTTGATTGTAGGTAGACAAAGAGCCCAGGATTTGATTCCGTTTCTGAAGGGAAATACAGACCAGACTTTTCATCCATGAAATACACTCTGCTTTAGAGCAAGAAGCATGCTCCTGCTTTCCAGAGTTTACAATACAGCAGGAAACACGAGCATGCTCAGAACAAAAGAACTGTGTTTCCTACACATACGGACCATATCTGGTTCACCTCTGATTATGAAACTGATACAAACCCCAGCTCCTCTAACATCCACTGCTCTGCATTTGGTGGTTAGAAACGTGTGAGCTTAGTGCACTGTGTATCTTATTTTGATCCCCAGAGAAACAGGGTTTACAAGAAACGAACTGTTGCTTGTAGGTAGAGACGGAGCCCGAGATTTAACTCTGTTTATGAAGGGAAATTGAGACCAGTGTTCTCATCCATGAAACACACTCTCTTTTAGAGCAAGAAGTATGCTGATGCTTTCCAGAGTTTCCAATACAGCAGGAAACACAAGGGTGCTGAGAACAAAAAAGCTGTGTTTCCTACTCCTACGGACCATATCTAGTTCAACTCTGCTTATGAAACTGATACAACTACAGCTCCTCTTACATCCAGTGCTCTGCCATTGCTGGTTAGAAACGTGTGTGCTTCGTGCTCTGTGTATCTTCATTTGAGCCCCATAGTGGAAGCGTTTACCAGAAATGAACTGTTGCTTGTAGCAAGACACAGATCATGGGATTTAACTCCGTTTCTGAAGGGAAATTCAGAACAGAGTTTTCATCCATGAAACACACTCTGATTTAGTGCAAGAAACATGCTCCTGCTTCCAGAGTTTCCAATATAGCAGGAAAAGCGAGCGTGCTCAGAACAAAAGAACTGTGTTTCCTAAACATATGGACCATATCTAGTTCAACTCTGCTAATGAAACTGATTCAAACCACAGCTCCACTTATATCCAGTGCTCTGCAGTGCCTAGTTAGAAACGAGTGAGCTTAAGTGCACTGTATTTCTTCATTTGAATCCAAGAGTGACTGGGTTTACCAGAAATGAACTCTTGCTTGTAGGTAGAGACAGAGCCCGAGATTCAACTCTGTTTCTGAAGGAAAACTGAGACCAGAGTTCTCATAGATGAAACACACTCTCATTTAGAGCAAGAAGCACGCTGCTGCTCTCCAGATTTTCCAATACAGCAGGAAAGGCAAGCGTGCTCAGAACAAAAGAGCTGTGTTTCCTACACCTACGGATCATATCTAGTTCAACTCTGCTTATGAAACTGATACAACCACAGCTCCTGTGACATCCAGTGCTCTGCAGATGCTGGTTAGAAAAGTGTGAACTTAGTGCACTGTGTATGTACATTACAACCTGAGAGTGACTGTGTTTACCAGAAATGAACTGTTGCTTGTAGCAAGACACAGAGCCCAGAATTTAACTCTGTTTCTGAAGGGAAATTCAGAAGAGAGTTCTCATCCATGAAACCCACTCTTCTTTACAGCAAGAAGCACACTCCTGCATTCCAGAGTTTCCAATACAGGAGGAAACGCGAGCATGCTCAGAACAATGAACCGTGTTTCCTACACATACGGACCATATCTAGTTCAACTCTGCTTGTGAAACTGATACAAACCACAGCTCCTCTTATATCCAGTGCTTTGCCGTTGATGGTTAGAAACGTGTGAGCTTAGTGCACTGTGTATCTTCACTTGAGCCCCAGAGTGACTGGGTTTACCAGAAATGAACTGTTGCTTGTAGGCTGACACAGAGCCTGGGATTTAACTCAGTTTCTGAAGGGAAATTTAGAACAGAGTTCTCCTACATGAAACACACTCTGCTTTGGGACAAGAAGCATCTCCTTTTTTCAGTGTTTCCAATTGAGCAGAAACAATGAGCTTGCTCAGAACAAAAGAACTGTGCTTCTTACACACACGGGCCATATCTAGATTAACTCTGCCTAGGAATCTGATATGAACAGCACTTCCGCTTACATCCAATGTGCAGTAAATGCTGGTTTGAAATGCGGGAGCACTATGCAATCAGTATTCCAAGTGAGCCCATGAGTTACTGGCTTTACCAAAAATGAACTGTTGCTTGTGGGAAGACAGAAAGCATGGGAATACATTCCGTTTTCGAAGGGAAATTGACCCCAGATTTCCCTTACCAGAAGCAGACTCTGCTTCTGCAGCAAGAAGCATGCTCCTGCTTTCAGTGTTTCCAATAGAGAGCTTACTCAGAACAAAAGAACTGGGCTTCGTACACACATTGGCCATAACAAGATTAACTCTGCTTAGGAAACCGATATGAACAGCACCTCTACTTGTATCAAATGGGCAGCTCTTGCTGAGAATAGACATGACAGCTCTTTGCACCGTGTATCTCAATGGGAGCCCAAGAGGGACAGGGTTTACAAGAAATGAACTGTTGCTTGTAGGAAGACACACAGCATGGAAATAAACTCTGTTTTTGAAGGGAGATTGAACCCTGAATTCTCTTATAGGAAAGACAATCTGCTTTTGGAGCAAGAAGCATGCTACTGCTTTCCAGAGTTTCCAATACAGCAGGAAATGTGAGCGTGCTCAGAACAAAAGAACTGTGCTTCCTACATATACGGACCATATCTAGTTCAACTCTGCTTACAAAAGTGATATGAACAGCATCTCATCTTACATTCAAAGCGCAGCATTTTCTGGTTAGAAACGAGAGATCACTGAGTACTCTGTATCTCCATGTGAACCCTAGAGTGACAGGGTTTACCAGAAATGAACTGTTGCTTGTAGGAAGACACACAGCATGGAAATAAACTCTGTTTTTGAAGGGAGATTGAACCCTGAATTCTCTTACAGGAAAGACAATCTGCTTTTGGAGCAAGAAGCACGCTACTGCTTTCCAGAGTTTCCAATACAGCAGGAAATGTGAGCGTGCTCAGAACAAAAGAACTGTGTTTCCTACATATACGGACCATATCTAGTTCAACTCTGCTTACAAAAGTGATATGAACAGCATCTCATCTTACATTCAAAGCGCAGCAGTTTCTGGTTAGAAACGAGAGATCTCTGAGTACTCTGTATCTCCATGTGAACCCTAGAGTGACAGGGTTTACCAGAAATGAACTGTTGCTTGTAGGAAGACTGACAGCATGGGATTTAACTCCATTTCTGAAGGGAAATTCAAACATAGTTCCCATGCATGAAATACACTCTTCTTGATTTCAGTGTTTCCAATTGAGCAGAAACAGTGAGCTTGCTCAGAACAAAAGAACAGTGCTTCCTACACACATGGGCCATATCTATATTAACTCTGATTAGGAAATTGATATGAACAGCACCTCCTGTTACATCCAATGTGCTGCAATTTATGGGAAGATTCGTTGTAGCTCTGTGCACTGTGTATCACCATGTGAGCCCAAGAGTGACTGGGTTTACCAGAAATGAACTGTTGCTTCCAGGAAGACTGACAGCATGAGATTTACCTATGTTTTTGAAGGGAAATTGAAACCTGAGATCCCATACATGAAACACACACATCCTCCTTCTTTAAGTGTTTCCAATAGAGCAGAAACCATGAGCTTGCTCAGAACAAAAGAACTGTGCTTCCTACACACACAGGCCATATCTACATTAACTCTGCTTAGGAAACTGATATAAACAGCAGCTCCTCTTACATCAAATGGGCTAGTCTTGCTCAGAAGAGAGAACATGGCTCTTTTCCCTGTATATCTATACAGGAGCCCAAGAGATACTGGATTTACCAGAAATGAACTGTTGCTTATAGGAAAACAGACAGCATGGGAATAAACTCTGTTTTCAAAAGGAAATTGAACCCTGATCTACGTTATAAGAAAGACACTCTGATTTGGAGCAAGAAGAACGCTCCTGCTTTCCAGAGTTTCAAATACAGCAGGAACCATGAGTGTGCACAGAACAAAAGTACTGTCCTACACATGAGGACAATATCACTTTCAACTCGGCTTACAAAACTGATACGAACTGCAGCTCCTCATACATCCAATTCGCTGCAATTGCTGGGAAGAATCGTGTGAGCTCTGTGCACTGTAGATCTCGTAGTGAGCCCAAGTGTTACTAGGTTTACCAGAAATGAACTGTTGGTCATAGGAACACTGATGGCATGGGTTTTTCCTCCATTTATGAAGGGAAATTCAAACCAGAGTTCCCATACATGAAATACACTCTGCTTTGGAGCAAGAAGCATTCTCCTGCTTTCAGTATTTCCAATAGAGCAGAAACAGTGAACTTGCTCAGAACAAAAGAACTGTGCTTCTAACACACATGGTCCATTCTAGATTAACTCTGCTTAGGAAACTGATATGAATAGCAGCTCCTCTTACATCTAATGTGCTGCTCTTCCTAGTACAGTCATGAGGGCTCGTTGCACTGTGTATCTCAATGTGAGCTCTAGAGTGACTGGGTTTACCAGAAATGAACTCTTGCTTGTAGGAAGACAGATAGCATGGGAATAACCTCCGTTTTCATACGGCAATTGAAACCATATTTCCCCTACAAGATAGGCACTGTGCTTTTGGAGTAAGAAGCACGCTCCTGCTTTCCAGAGTTTCCAAAAGAGCAGGCACTGTGAGCATGCTCAGAACAAAGGAA
Organism: Onychomys arenicola; assembly: GCA_949786405.1. Lineage (NCBI taxonomy): Eukaryota > Metazoa > Chordata > Mammalia > Rodentia > Cricetidae > Onychomys > Onychomys arenicola. The sequence goes on along the minus strand of CATKUM010000019.1, from coordinate 336,641 downwards.
CTGTGTTTCTTACACATAAGGACCATATCATGTTCAATTCAGCATACCAAACTGATACTAACAGCAGTTCCTCCTACATCCAATGCGCTGCCATTGCTGGGAAGAATCGCATGAGCTCTGTGCACTGTGTATGATCACCTTGTGAGCCCAAGAGTGACTGGGTTTACCAGAAATGAACTGTTGCTTTTCAGGAGAATGATAGCACAGAATTTAACTCCATTTTTCAAGGGAAATTCAAACCATAGTTCCCATACATGAAACAAACTCTCTTTTGGAGCACGAAGCATGCTCCTGATTTCAGTGTTTCCAATAGAGCAGAAACAGTGACTTTGCTCAGAAGAAAAGAACTGTGCTTCCTGCATAAATGGGCCATATGTAGATTAACTCTTCTTAGTAAGCTGATATGAACAGCAGCTCCTCTTACATCAAATCTGCTGCTCTTACTCAGAACAGACACGAGGGCTCCTTTGCACTGTGTATCTCCATGGGAGCTGAAGAGTGACAGGGTTTACCAGAAATGAACTGCTGTTTGTAGGAACTCAGACAGCATGGGTATAAACTCCTTTTTTGAAAGAAAATTGAACCCTGATTTCCCTTACCAGAAAGACACTCTGCTTTTGGAGCAAGAAGCACGCTCCTGCTTTCCAGAGTTTCCTCTACAGCAGGAATCGTGAGCTTGCTCAGAACAAAAGAATTGTGTTTCCTACACATAAGGACCATATGTACTTCATCTCTGCTTACAAAACTGATAGGATCGGCTGCTCCTCTTACACCAATGCACTAAAATTGCTGGTTAGAAACATATGAGCTCTGTGCAATGTGCATCTCCATGTGAGCCCAAGAGTGACTGAAACACACTCTACTTTGGAGCAAGAAGTGTGCTACTGCTTCCAATGTTTCCAGTAGTGCAGAAACAGTGAGCTTGCTCAGAACAAAAGAACTGTGCTTCCTACACCTAAGGTCCATATCTTGAATAACTCTGCTTAGGAAACTGATATGAACTGCAGCTCCTCTACATCAAATGGGCTGCTCTTGCTCAGAACAGACACAAGGGCTCTTTGCACTGTGTATCTCAATGAGAGCCCAAGATTGCCTCAGTTTACCAGAAATGAACTGTTGCTTGTAGGAAGACTGATAGCATGGGATTTACCTCCGTTTCTGAAGGGAAATTCAAACTCATGTTCCCATACATGAAGCACACTCTACTTTGGAGCAAGAAGCATGCTCCTGTTTTCTGTGTTTCCAATAGAGGAGAAACAGTGAGCCTGGTCAGAATAAAAGAACTCAGAGACTTAAAGTTCTTGTCACACAGGTTCTTCACTTGATTAGTTAAAGTTACCCCAAGGTATTTTATATTATTTGTGGTCATTGTTAAGGGTAATACATTACACGAATCTTAAAAGGTCTTACTAATAAAAATAAACCTGCAGCCAGATATTGGGTTAAAGCTGGAAGATCGGAGAATCAAAACATGCCACAGCTTCCTCACCTTGCCAATTCCTCAGCTTATCCTGTTTCCTCAGACTGGAAGCCTTTGCGTCCTCATCCAAATTAATCTCAGCTGAACTGCTGCTCAAAAGCCTAAAACTTAACCACCTCTAGTTCCTGGTTTTCACTCCATATATATCTTTCTGCTTTCTGCGATTGTTTCCTGGGTTTAAAGGTGTGAGTCACAGTGCCTGGCTGTTTCCAGTGTGGCTTTAAACTCACAGAGATCCGGATGGGTCTCTAACTCCGAAGTGATAGGATTAAAGGCGTGTATGCCACCATTTTATGGCCTCTGTGTCTATGTAATGACTGTTCTGTCCTCTGACCCCAGATAAGTTTATTAGGATGCATTGGGGGACTCAATATATCACCACAGTGATGTTTCTCTGATTTCTTTCTTAGCCCTTTTATCATTTGTAGATAGGAGGGATACTGAGGTTTTTTATTTTTGTTTTTGTTTTGTTTTTGTTTTTGTTAATCTTGTGTCCTCTTACATAACTGAATGAGTTTATTAGCTGTAGGTGTTCCCTGTTAGAATTTGGGGGGTAACTGATTTAAACTATCATATTATCTGCAAATAGTGAAAATTTGACTTCTTCCTTTCCAGTTTCTATCCATTTGATCTCTTTTAGTTTTCTTATTGCTTTAGCTAGGATTTCAAGTACTCTATTCAATAAATATTGGGAGAATGCACAGTTTTGTCTTGGTCCTGATTTTAATGGAATCACTTTGAGTTTCTCTCCACTTGATTTGATGTTGGCTGTGGCCTTGTTGGAAATTGCCTTTATTATGTTTAAGTATGTTCCTTGTGTTTCTGATCTCTCTAGGACCTTTATCATGAAGGGGTGTTTGTAGCATGAATCTTAAAGAGTATTATTAATAAGATCAAACCTGAGGCCAGTTATTGGGGTTAATTCTGGAAGATCAGAGAAGCAGAACAAGCCACAGCTTTCTCACCTCGCTAGTTCCTCATCTGGTATTGTTTCCTCAGACTGTAAATGAATCTCAGCTGAACTGTGCTTCTCAAAGCCTAAAAGCTTAACCAGCCAAATGTTGCTAGTTCCTGGTCCTCATGCCTTATATATCTTTCTGCCTTCTACCATCACTCCCTGGGATTAAAGGCGTGAGTCACCATGCCTGGCTGTTTCCAATGTGGCTTTAAACTCACAGAGATCCCAGATGGATTTCTGCCTCTTGGAATGCTATGATTAAAGGCGTCAGTGCCACCAGTTTCTAGCCTAAGTATCTAGTGACTTTTCTGTTCTCTGACCCCACATAAGCTTATTAGTGTACACAATATTTTGGGGAACACAATACCACCACAGGTATTAGATTTTTGTCAAAGTCTTTTTCAGCATCTATTGAGATGATCATGTGGGGTTTTTTCTTTCAGTTTATGTTTATGTAGTGTATTACATTACCAAATTTTATGTTGAACCACCCTTGCATCCCTGGGATGAAGCCTACTTTATCGTGGTGGATAATTTTTTTATGTATTCTTGAATTTGTTTTGCCAATATTTTATTGAGTATTTTATTTTTGCATCAATATTCATGAGGGAGATTGGTGTGTAATTCTCTTTCTTTGTTGCATCTTAGTGTGGTTTGGGTATCAGGGTAACTGTAGCCTCATAAAAAGTGTTTGATAATGTTACTTCCATTTCTGTTGTGTGGAACAATTTGAAGAGTATTGAACTTAGCTCTTCTTTTAAATTTTGGTTGAATTCTGAGCTGAAACCATCTGGTCCTTGACTTTTTGGGGGTGTGGGGACTTTTAATGACTGTTTCTATTTCCTATGTGGTTATTGGCCTACTTAAGTAGTTTATCTGGTCTTGATTTAACTTTGGTATGTGGTACCTGTCCAGAAAATTGTCCATTTTTTTCACATTTTCCACTTTTGTGGAGTACAGGTTTTTGAAGTATGATATGATGATTCTCTGGATTTCCTCATTGTCTGAAGTTATGTCTCCCTTTTCATTTCTGATTTTGTTGATTTGGATGCTCTCTCTCTCTGTCTTTTGATTAATTTAGATAAGTCTATCTTGTTGATTTTCTCAAATAACCAACTCTTTGTTTTATTCATCCTTTGTATTGATTTCTTTGTTTCTATTTTATTGTTTTTAGCCCTCAATTTGATTATTTTTGGCATCAATTCTTCCTGGGTGAGTTTGCTTCTTTTTATTCTAGAGCTTTCAGTTGTGCTATTAATTCACTAGTGTGAGATTTCTCCATCTTCTTTATGTGGGTATTTAGTGCTATGAATTTTCCTCTTTGCACCGCTTTTATACTGTCCCTTTTATAGTTTGGGTTTATTGTACATTCTAGGAAGTCTTTAATTTCTTTCTTAGTTCATCCTTGTTCCATTGGTGCTTCAATTGAGCATTATTCAGTTTCAATGACATTGTAGGCTCTCTGTAATTTTTGTTGTTGTTGAAATCTAACTTTAAGCCATGGTGGTATGATAGTATATAGGAGGTTATTCCAATTTTTTTGAATCTGCTTTGTGACCAAGCATGTAGATGATTATAGACAAGGCTCCATGGGGTGCTGAGAAGAAGGTATATTCTTTTGTGTTAAGGTGAAATAATCTGTAGATATTTAGTAAGTCCTTTTGAGTCATAATGTCTGTTAGTTTCCTTATTTGTCTATTAAGTTTATGCCTGGCAGACTTGTCCATTGGTGAGACTGCGGTGTTGAAGTCTCCCACTACTAGTGTATAGGGTTTGATGTGCATTTTAAGCTTTAGTAATGTTTCTTTTACAAATGTGGGTGCCATAATATTTGGGGCATAAATATTCAGAATTGAGACTTCATCTTGTTGAATTTTCCTTGTGATAAATGTGTAATGTTCATCCTGATCACTTCTGATTGATTTTAGTTTGAAGACTATTTTATTAGATATTAGGATCGCTATATCATCTTGCTTATTAAGTCCATTTGATTGGAAAGCCTTTCCCAGCCTTTTAATCTGAGGTATTATCTGTCTTTGAAGTTAAGATGTCTTTCTTGTATGCATCAGAAGGATGGATCTTGTTTTTGTATCCATTCTGCTAGCCTGTGTCTTTTTATAGGTGAATTGAGACCATTGATATTACTGGATATTAATGACCAGTGGTTGTTAATTCCTGTTTTGTTTTGGGGTGGGTGTGTGTGTGTGTGTGTGTGTGTGTGTGTGTGTGTGTGTGTGATTGTATTGAATGTTTCCCTTCTCTGATATTTGTTGACATTTGACTACCAATTGCCTGTGCATGGGTATATCTAACTTCCTTGGGTTGGATTTTTCTTCCTAGTTCTTTATGTAGGGCTACATTTGTGGAAAGATATTTTTTAAATCTACATCTATCATGGGATATTTTGTTTACTCCTCCATGATGATTGACATTTTTGCTGAGTATAATAGTCTGGTTTGGCATCCATGGTCTCTTAGTGTCTGCATAACATCATTCCAGGACCTTCTGGCTTTTAGAGTCTCCATTGAGAAGTCATGTGTTATTCTTATGGGTCTGTCTTCATATATTACTTGGAATTTTTCCTTTGAAGCTCTTTTTTAAAAATAATTTATTTATTTGTATTTTATGCATATCAATTTTTTGCCTGAATGTATGTCTTTGTGAGGGTGTCAGATCCTCTGGACCTGGGTTTACAGACAATTTTGGGCTGCCATGTGGGTGCTGGAATTGAACAGGGGTCCATCTATCCAGCAATTTCCTTTGTAACTATTAACATTTTTTCTTTATTCTGTATGTTTACTGGCTTGATTATTATGTGGCAAGGGGACTTTTTTAAATCTTGTCTATTTTGTGTCCTGTAAGCTTCTTGTGTCTTTATAGGCATTTCCTTCTTTATGTTGGAAATGTTTTCTGCCATGATTTTGTTGAATATATTTTCTGTGCCTCTGAGTTGGTATTCTTCTCCTTCTTCTGTCCCTATTATCCTTAGGTTTGATTTTTTTCATGGTGTCCCCAAATTTTCTGGACGTTTTGGTTATGGCTTTGTTATCTTTAGTATTTTCTTTGACAAATGAATCTATTTCCTCTATTGTATCTTCAATCCCAGAGATCCACTCTTCCATCTCTTGAATTCAGTTGGTTATGCTTCCATCTGTAGTTCCTGTTTGTTTACTCATATTTTCTGTTTCCAGCATTCCCTCTGTTTGTGTCTTATTTACTGTCTCAATTTCAGTTTTCAAATTTTGAACTGTTTCCCTCACCTGTTTAATTGCTTTTTCTTGGCTTTTCTTAAGGGATTTACTGATTTCTTCCAAATTTTTGTTTGACTTTTCCGTGATTTCATTAAGGGATTAATTCATTTATTCTCTAAAGATCTCTATCATCTTCTTTGTTCTGATCTATAGTCTTCGTCCATTGGGAGCTCTTGGTCTAGTTGAGGTTCTTGGTCTAATCAGTGCTGATGGACTCTTTTTCTCAGGGAGCAGCTCTTAGTCCAATTGGCACTCGTGGGCTCTGTCTCCAGTTGTAGCTGCAGTCTCATTGGGTGGGTGGGGCTTGTGGTTTACAGGGCCTGGTGGGGGATGGTGATAGTCTGACCTATCTGCAGGTCTGCTGACTGGCCTGAGACTGGGACTGCAACAGGTGATGTTGTGTGGACTTATGGTTATGCCTCTGGGCTGAAAGCCTAGAGGCTGGGGTGTTTGGGTATAAGGATAAAGACTCAAATCTTAGTCCAATTGTGTGCTGACAGGCTCTGTCTCAGGGGCCAGTTGCAGTCTCAGAAGGTGGGTGGGATTTCAGAAGTTTCTTTATTACATCCTCACCTCTTCTTTATCTTCCCTGGACCCATACTAGAGAGAATATTTACAAATATTAAGTATGTGGGAAAATGAAGACATCGGAAAACCATAAGAAAAAATCTTCAAGAAATTCTTTAATAATTATCAACTTTATTTTAGTATCATATATTTATGCAATAAAATTTTCTCCTAAATGTGTGGAATATACAAATTATTTGATCAATATTCACTCCTTCCACAATATCACAAACATTACTTTAGGAAGCCCTACCCTTGATTTGAGTTTGGAAGTGTTTATTTAGAAGTAGACCTTGTAATTACTAAATTGTTATTGAAAATTAGCTATGCATATTGCTTTATGGAAACACTTACTCTCAATGATTATTTCCTTAATTTTACTCCCTGGCTCATATTGTAGAATACACCATGCTGACTTTAGCAGTGAATCAGTGTCATATTGGAGCTTAGAGGATTTCCAAAGGTAGATGAAATTTTATTTTCATTACTAGAAATCAAACCATTCAAATACCAAAAATTGGAGGTAAATTCATAACTTGGGCTGCATTTATTCTTCAAAGAAATTTCTATTTCTTAAGTGATATAAAAAGTGCATCCAGTGTTCTCTTTTCTTTGCCTGTTTTCCCATACTTTGCAGCAAAGGTTTGATTGTTGTCAATATATAAGTGAATGTTCACATTATAATTAAGATTTACACAAATGAAAACATTAAAAGAAAACTCAGTAAGTAAAAGAAATACTGAGTTGTGTTACAGGGAAAGAATGATTTCAATAGAAAATCTGAGACAATTAAGAGAATGTGGTGTGTTCATGTGGTAGATATGCATGTACCTATACTATCACATGAAATCACATAAGTTCATGAGCTATGATAAAAATCATCTCAAATAAAGAAAAGCTTATTTGAACCCTTGCCTGTGGTATTTCATTCCAAGGCTACCTAGCTGAATTTCTGATGTTATGTTTGGTACAGAATTTAATAGTTTATGTAGCACATGGACAGAAGAAAACTCATTTTATTGAATCAGTGAGATCTATGCCATCTACATGGATAAATACTTTGATTAGCTCATGAAGTTGTGATCTCAGTGTTAGGCCCTTGCTAGTCACAACAACTCTCAATTGTAACGGAAAGGCACAAAATAGATCTGAACAACCAATTCTCTCAGATTATACTATGGTCTCCCTTTTTGGGATCCTCAATTCTGTATACCGTTTTATAATTTTCTATTTTGACTCTTTCAAATTTATCTCTATGTTCATAAAAATATGATCATCCTGCCCTTTATTCAGACAGAAATTGGGAAGTTAATAAACTATGTAGTGTTAGAGGCAACACTGGTAATGTGTATCAAGCCTAGGAAAATTGAAAAGGCAGAGTGAATAGACTCTCTTAAGTGGAATAGAAAATGGAGTAAATGAAATTACAATGTAGCAGAGTACAGATCACAACAACCCAAATAAATGCCAGGTGGGATGACCAGCCTATAATTCAGATCTTACAGGCAGAGACATGGATACCCATAGAGTATGTTGAAAGACAGAAAGACTGGCTATCTTGATGAGCTGTGTATTTATCTTGCCTCAGTTAATAAGATGAACAACCAGGAATGCTTTCTATAAAGCATATGTACAAATCCATGCACATGTGATCACAAGCATACAACCTCAAAGATGTTCAAAGTAGAACACTGCAACTAGAAAATGGGACGAATACAAAAAAGTCAAATTATGCAAAAAAGGGTATTTATTAATTGGAACACTGTAGTCCCATTATGGCTCAGCAATCTGAAAGTAACTCAAAATCCAGAGTTTCTACACAACAATTTTAGGAGAAATTTAGAAGTATATTAAAATCATTTTAATATACTCATCTGAAATAAAAATAATTAAAATACTAAGTACACAAAATTCTGTTATTTGATCCCTATGTCAATCCAGTGTGCATTTGTAAAACAAAGTATCAAGCCTTCCTCAAAGATAAGTTGAAGTTTGGAGCAGGTACCTCAGATCAGTCTACAAAGCAAGACTCCGAATTCTGAATTGTGAATTCTCTGAAGGTGACACCAAGGACTCAATGAGCATTCAAGAAACTCTAAAGATCCAGATTATTTTCATTGCTCAGGTTGTGTGTTCCCTACTCCTTGGACTTAATGCCATAAGTCACCACACCCTGCCTCATTGCTGAGTATTTATTATAGCCAAGGGTAAGCAAAGATATTATATAATCAATAAATCTTTTGAAAGGGGGATAGAATATTTTGTTTAGTAGGAAACTGTGGTGCATATATCCATGAAACCACCTGTAAAAAAAAGATGGCAATTTAAGAGCCCTTCATGTTTAAGAAACAAAACATCCCCATGTACTTTGTGGTGGAAATGTAAGTTTTACACAAGATTTCCCAGGGTCCTCAATATGACAAGTTCCACAGAGCTCTTAGTCACATAATATTTTCTGTCTCAGAAAAGGCTGCATGACAGTACCATGATTTTAAAGAAATAGTACATTTTAGCTTCCTTGATATGGAAGAATGTTGTACGGGGAATTTCCTTTGGTAAGAACTGCACCAACTGTCAAATTGTACTTCAGTGCATCATATTCTTTTTCAGACAATATTTGCAACATAAGTTTATTAATTTTACAAAGAATAATGAAATTTGAGAATTTTGTTTTGCCTGTTGAACTTATCAATCCTCACTAAATTGGTTCAGAAATCCTTATAACAATGTCAAATTTCAGAAAGGGCCTGAACAATATTCACAGTCTTTTCTTTAGCAGACACATACCAAAGATAAGATTTATAGAAGCAATCTGAAAGAAGAAATTTTAAATGATTCCTGATATTGTAGTGAGTTTAATAGAACTAGAACTGTAGTGATTCTGACAAATATAATTGGACTAAAGTAAGTACAGCAAAGATTCAATAAAATCACCCATTTTAAAGAAGGATTCAAAACATTATGTTGGTGGAAAACTTGCAAGTGTACAAATTAGGGTATATCCTTCAATTTTTATGTAAATGTAAATTCAAATGATTTATGCAACACTGGAGATAAAAGTTTGCCTCAAAATTTGGAAACAGTTTTTGACTCTTTTTAAATTTTATTGGGTATTCAAGATTCCTTATTGAGAATAAAATATGAGAAATCTATGAAATGTTGCAGGAGATACTTCACACTCAAGACATTTAAGAGGCTCCACAGTGGCGAGAAACCATGCTACTGTACAGAATGTGGCAAGACCTTTGCCTAGTCATCCACTTTTAAAGATCATCAAAAGTCAGTCCTGGAGAGAAAACTTATAAATGAGAAGAATGTATCAATTACATTATATAGTGCTCACATCTTCAAACCTGCCACAGAATCCATTGAGGGGGAAAACTCTATATGTGTATAGTAAGAGAAATCCTTTACCTATTTCTCAACTCTGTAAGATCAACACAGAATTTATAGTACACAAAAAAAAAACACACAGAAACAAAGAATGTTGCAAGTCAAATGCCTTGAGCACAGAGCTTATATTACTTAAGATTTATTTTGGTACAAAACTTGATAATCATTGTGCTACAGTTTATAGATAGAAAATATTCTTTAAAATAGAAAGACTTGACTAGAGTATATTAAACAATGTTCATGTCTTACCCGATGTCAGAGAAAATAAAACAAGAAGACATGTATAACTTAAATTTAGAAACATTTTACCAAAAAATACAACTTATATTCACCAAGCAGCTTCTTGGTAAATAAGCTACAGAGGCAATAACATTTTGTACAGAATGATTTAGAAATTATTTTTTAAAGATTTTTTTATTGTGTATTATGTATACGGTGTTCTGCCTATGGGCCAGATCTCATTACAGATGGTTGTGAGCCACCATGTGGTTGCTGGGAATTGAACTCAGGACCTCTGGAAGAGCAACCGCTGAGCCATCTCTCCAGCCCAGAAATTATTTTTTAAAATGGTACCAATTCATGTGAAAATTGACTAAAACAAAATGATTTAAAATATAAGACTTAAACCAGGTAGAACTTCTTATAAACATCAGTAAGCTAGGATATTAGTCCTTGTGTTATATTCTACATGAAGATTATTTTGTTCATAGTATTTGCAATTTTAACTAAGTGTATATTATAAAAAATTTTAACATTAAATTATCCCCTTGACTAAATTCCCAATTAATGTACTAATACCTTGTGTTCATTACCTTCAGCCTTGGCATGACAAGTAATCATTTTGTGGTAAAAGATGTGATTAATATCATCTGCTCCATGGATCCTAACAGAAACTAACATGTTTTTATTTCTTAGTACATTGTTTGACATAAATTCTAACATAGAAATCAGTAAATGTGTATCTGGGGAGCAGAAGAACATTGGAATTTGTGGAGGAATGAACGAGTTTCTTTTGTGTACAGGGAAACATCCATGTCAGAGAGCACATATTCAGGCCCATGAGAAATTTGTAATACAAATTTCAGGCACTTCAGGCACAGCAGAATGAAAAAGCCTCCTGTGCTGCATGTGGATATTGATAGTGTTCAGAAAATATTCACCCCAGCCTTCTCCAATAGTGATTTAAGTGCTCATTAGTGCTCTACTAAAGAGGCTGTCCTTTGGGCTGGAGAGAGGGCTCAGAGGTTAAGAGCACTGGCTGTTCTTCCAGAGGTCCTGAGTTCCATTCCCAGCAACCACATGGTGGCCATAGCCATCTACAATGACATCTGGCTCCCTCTTCTGGCCTGCAGGCTGAATACTCACTGTATACATAATAATTAAAACAAAACAAACAAAAAAAAGAGACTGTCCTTCCTGGCATGGTCCAAACCTGCCTCCTTATTTACTTGGATAGAATGACCCCTCTACCTGTAGGTATTAGCCCTGAAACATTGATGCTCTATTTGTAATAAATAGGCAAAGATTCCTGGTGATGTTTCTCCATCAGAGGGAAGAGTACACCAAAATCCAGCTATTTTGTGTGTCCATTTTTCTGTTCATATATTTTTTCTTATGACATTGTCAGCCTACTCATACTTTTAATCCCACCATTGAAGAGGCAGAGACAAGCTAGTCTCTGTGAGTTTGCAGCCACTATGCTGTATACAGTGAGTTCCAAAACAGCCAAGTTGATGACACAGAAAATCCCTGTCTTCAAAAACTAAAATAAAAAATGAAGTTAATTACACTACAAAGGTAATTATAATAAAGAAGGTCATGAAAGACAATTGGAAAATCACTGAAGACCTTAGAGAGGCGTGGATTGCCCTAATGCTTCTTGGCCACAAACACATAGGTTTTTCTGTCTGTTGCAATACTTTCATTTGCATCAACTCCACAGATTTTGTTTGTCATCCTCAATGGAAGCATCAATATTATTTTAATCAGCCATTAGAAAGAGAATGTGTGGGTAGTTGAGGGTCCGTAAGGCTTCTAAATAACACATGTGTTCAGCCTCTATTTGAAATAGATAGCTGGCTCTGCTGGGTTGATCAGGTTAATTCAATCTCATTCCCACCTTTATAGTAAAGTCCTTCATGATGCTGGTCTGAATGTATGAAAGGACTGTCAGTTTTGTCTGCCTCTGAGACCCAGTAGCACTCTGCAACTTGGCACTGCTTTAGATGAGGGAATGAGGATTGTGATCCTTACATTCCAGTCTCTGTGTGTGGTAGCAAGCATAGGGTGCTGTTGGGGATTTGAAATCTGAAATATTATCAGGAAGGTGAAATTTTAAAGTAAAGTTTCCTAAGAGGAACCACATGGAAGGGAAAAGAGAGATGACATATTGTCAGGTAAGTATATAAATGGAGATGAGATACATTGATGGTTGTTACAGAAATGCTTCATTTGCAGTAGCCCCTAATGTTTAATTTAACCCATAGTTTTGACAAAGCTTTCTTTTTCTTTTTCTTAAGTGGTTTTGAAGGTAAACAGTTTAAATGCATGTGACCTATGTGTGTTTACCCACTTTTTACACTTCTCCCACTACTTTAGTCTTTTCTGGATAAATTTTCTCAAGTAATGCATGATGTAGAATTTTTTTGATATTACACACAAACGTGTACACTCACTTCCTACTTAGAATGTAATTGAGTCATCTTACTCAGTGAGAAAAGACATATGTTCCATGATCCTTCCTAACAGGGATCAATTTTTCATTAATAAAAGTCAAAGAAAGAAGCACAAAAAACCAGGATGGAATGTCTGCATTGCCAAAAAATAATGTTTATGATAGAATTTCTATAAAAAACATACTGTGTCATATACTAAGATGACGTATTTAAATAGGATAAAACTTCCAAATGCAATTCATCAGGCATAATGCAGTGTGAAATTATCCTAATAGGAATGTTTTCTTCTCTTTATTATTCTGTTCTTTTACTAGATTTAAAGAGTCTATTCAATTATTTCTCTTTATTAGCTACTAACCTCCTAATGAACCTGCAATGCCCTTCAGTTGTGCTGACACCTGCTACCAATCTCTTCCATGGGGGTTGATGCTGATTTTCTTGTCTTGGCTAAGCAGTGTCACATTTGCATTCATGACTTAGAGTTCACTGTTTTCTCTTTAGCAGAGGAATATGCACATTCAATCAGGATTAATGTGGAAACAAGAGTTTCTCTTCAGGTATCATCTTTACTCCCTGTGACACAGGAGGAAAGTTTCAACATTCTGTATCTGCCCTCTAGCTGTTAAACCAGACATGTTGAAGCAGGCCTAAGTTCTATGCCTTTACATTTGTACAGCTTACGTATGCTTGAAATATGCCTTTGATCAAAGCCCATCCAAGGTGAGAAACATCCTTTATGAAGGCACACTTCTAATTCTTTCCTAAAGACATCCAACTCCTAGGAGAAAAACATTCAAATAAATGAGCTTATGGAGGTTCATTCAGTGGGAACACAACCCACTCAAAAGGAAGAATGCCATGCCTTTAACTGGCTCTTTCATTTGATACATTGTGGAAATTTATCCACAAAGACAAGGCAATGCCACTCATGTAGGTCATGTCCACTCAAACTGGGTTTTATACAAGTACAAACATATAGTTAAGAATATTTCTAGGATTGGGAGGGGGAGGCTGGAGAGACAGGAGGAGGAGGGAAGAGTTGTATCTGTGACTGGTATGTAAAATGAAAACAATTTCTAATAAAAAACAATACTTCTATTAAGCTAGATTTATATTTTTGCCTAGAGTCATTATCCTTCCACATAGTTTCTGAACTCTCCTACTCTCACATCACTCATAAGATGTGTAAGAATTACAAACCTTAAAAATATATTGTGCTATCACTAAGCATTTGTTGATGGGAGGGTTGGTTTCAATATCTTTAACTTTCTGTGAAGTACCATGCTCCAAACTGCTTCGGGTCAAGAATCAGTTGACAACAGCAGTTCACATCAGGAAATCCAGATGTTTTTCATTATAAAACCAGTATGCAATCTCCTAAAGGGTTTAGTAATATTAGATGTTCACTTGATTCTGGATATGACTGTGGAGCGTAAGTCATTCCTTTTAGCTCCTATGCACTGATTCACTGATGCATATATAGGAAGGAAGATCTAGATTTAGAAATTATTAGCTTCAGGCTTACAAGCCACAATTCAACTTCTGCATCTGCTCTGATAGTCTTGTGTGCCTATATCCTGTGTGATCTATATTAGGCCCTGCCTCAGGATAACAACAATCAGAATTATTTTTTAACTGTTTTAATTAATTTCCCCAGCCTAACTAGAGCCTCTCCTTCCTTGCTCCTCACCTTACAGTCCCTTTCTCAAACCATCCCTCTGCTTATCACCATTCACTGCTCTTTTTTCTATTAAGAAAATTAGAGACATCCCTTGTATTTTAGCCAAACATGGCATATCATGATGCTGTAAGACTAGGGACCTTCTCCCCATTAAGGCTAGACAAGGCAACCCAGTATTAGAAAAGGATCTGAAAAGCAGGAAACAGATTCAGAGACAACCCCTGCCTCCTCTGTTAGGAGTCCCACAAGAAGAATAAGCTACAAAACTGTTACATGTATGTACAGAGCCTAGGACAGTCCTATGTATGTTCTCTGTTTGTTGCTTTAGGCTCTGTAAGACCCTATGATTACAGTTTGAATCTCAACTATATATTTGTTATTGTTCAACTTGGAAATGGAGAGGAAGGGAGGGATCCCTTCTTGTCATTGTATCACTAGAGAAATGTACATATAGAAATTCTGGAATGACATCGAAATCAAGTTCCTTTCCTTGATGTGAAGTCTACTGTTCTTCAATATTCCTTTTCAGACAATATATAAAGGCCTCATCATACTTCTATATCTGGTGTATGTTAATCTGTTTTACTCTGCCAGAGTTATAGGGAGGGAAATTGCCTTCACTTAGCTTCATGCTGGTCTTACCCAAGAATCAAAAAGCCAAAATCACACAGCATATTTCATTCTGAATGTCCTCTTTAATGTTGATTTCATACCTCTCTACCCATCATGTCACTAGCACTTATTTCACACCACCCTCCCTCTCACAAAAAAAAATCTATTCAAATAATGTGTATCAATAACTGAAAAGAGAATGTATTTAACAATTTTTCCTTTGTGCCATCAAAGCATTACATAAATGTATAGAAGTTAGAACAGTATTTTTTCTGAACCAGGTGGCTTTCAAAGAAGTGGCCATAGACTTCATCCAGGAGGAATTGGGTTTCCTGGACTCTGCAGAGAGACCTTTTCCTGGCAATGATAAGTTGAAGAACTACACCAACCTGGTCTCTACATATTTGTAGTTTATCCCTGAAATTTCTATCAACTGTTATTAGGAGACATGCATATGTTGCATTAATGAGTCTTACATATCATTTTTTCAAATGGTTGAATTTTGGTATATAACACCCATTTATGTAACTCATTCTTGTTTTTATATCCATTCTCCTACACATGATATAATTCTTACAATCCTGTATTATACATTGCTGCAGGCAACTTATACCCATCTCAACATGATGTTACTTGCTTGTATTTCTGCTTTGGTGTAATTAAAATAAAAAAATAAATATATGGGGCTGGAGAGATGGCTCAGCTGTTAAAGGCTAGCCTCACAACCAAAAATATAAAATAAATATATGGAGAGAGAAAACTGAAAAAGCATTCAGTATTTTAAAGCATTTAACAAGGTATTTCCAATGAGGAAGTCAAATATGGATCTCCCATTATTTTTCTCTTACTCTGAGTTTAATCCGATGTTATGACTCCATCTGTATTAAAACATATGAAGACTGTTTCATATGTCACTTCTAATGCACAGGACATTCTCTAACAACACAAGAGCTACTCACCAACCTTGACCAAAGCAAACATTCCTGGAATGGGTCTATAGAGCAGACAGGATTCAAAGAACCTGGTAAGTTGGAATGAAGCATTGACATGGGCCAAGGGTCCACATGAAGGCAAATTCAGTCCTGCAGTGGCCTGAGGCCAGCTAGTTAGTAAAAAGTATTCCTAAAAAAAAATCTCAGGTGAAATAATGTCCTCAATGTGTCGATGTGTTGCCCAAGGTGTGTATTAGATTATCTGAGCCAATTCACATATGAATAGTGTTGATTTGAAATTTAGAAATTCAGTATAAGCTTGGAAATGAATAGCAGGACCTACTCTATGTTCGTCTACATTTCTGTATTTGTCAGCAATAGAGATGGTATTAATAAATTATTATGGATTTTATATTAAAATAAATCTGGAAATGAAGTAATATAGACCAAAAAATATTGTTTTCTATTTAGAAAATTCTTGACTACTTCATGATTTCTTGAATTTCCACAATATATTCTGGATCACTTTATTTAATTCTATAAGCAATCATCAGTAATTACATGTTCTGAAATTCATGAGGGTCCAAAAGTGTAATAGTGTTGTGCTCTAATCCTTAAGATATAGGGAATGAAAAGTTTAATTGCTTTGAGGCTTACACAGAGATACTTCATGTTGTTCTAATTGATGGAGATTTTTCTTCTGTTCCATTATGATGTCTGTTTTAGAGGGGCTACCATGGGTTGAGCAGTAGAATTCATATTCTTTGATAGTTGTATGCGATATCCTATAGATAACCACTCTGGCTACATGATGTATAATTTCTTTAATTTTTGTATGTACCTACTTATTTTTTGTACTGATCACTTCTATATATAACAGAGTGCTGACCAGAAATCATGTAATAATAATGTTTTTTGCTAATCTCAGTGTATATATCAACTATTAGTTATTTTTTCTTTTTTTACATTTTTAAAAATATATTTATTTTTTTCCATTTTACATACCAAGCCCAGTTCCCCCTCCCTCCCCTTCTCCTGCCTCCTCACCTCCCTCCCGCTCTACCCCCATCCACTCCTCGAGTGGGTAAGGCCTCCCATGGTAGTCAACAAAGTCTGGCATACCAAGTGGAAGCAGAGCCTATCCCATCTCCATTGTATCAAGGCTGAGAAAGGTATCCCACCACAGGGAATGGGCTCCACAAAGCCAGTTGATGCGCCTGGAATAAGTCCTGGTCCTACTGCCAGGGACTCCACAAACAGATCAAGCCACACAGCTGTCACCCACATTCAACAGGCCTAGTTCGATCGCATGCAGGTTCCTGAGCTATCAGCCTACAGTCAGTGAGCTCCAACTAACACCGTTCAGCTGTCTCTGTGGGTTTCCCTATCATGATCTTGGTGCCCTATTCTTTTTTTTTTTTTTTGAATGCCTAATGCCATTTATTGAAGGAGGGAGGTCTTAAATACAGGCTTACAGCACAATGGTATAACCCTGGATGGCAGAAGTTCGCTTCAGATTTTTTTTTTTTTGAGCTGAGGAGTGAACCCTGGGCCTTGCGCTTACTAAGCAAGTGCTCTACCACTGAGCTAAGTCCCGAACACCACTTCTGATGTTTTACAATTTTGCATCTAAGTTGTTAATACCCAATATGCTGGATACATAGACAAATAACTTCCCTTAAGCATTCAGGAAGGTGGAATTCGCATAGGGAAGATAACAAGGTCAAGGTCAGCAAGCAATGTAACAGTCACCCAAAACGGGGGCCAGGGTCCTACAGGTCCCTCCTTTTACTCAAAAATGAACTTCTGACTTAGGTTGCATGCAACATTAGCAGGTCACCTTACCCGTCATGGAGACACCTGTCCAGGCCACACTGGTGTTCTGTCTTAGGTTGGGGAGCACCCCCCAGGTATTACCCATCTCTGAATACTCATTATCTTATAGGCTCAACTGTGTGAGAGCTGCAGAGTTAACTGTTGCCAAAGATCTCTAAGTGGTGCTGGGCATGCAATCTGTGTGTTCAACACAGTAAAGATCAACAGAAGTCTTAACCCACCCATAGCCAGTAGGTTAAAGGCAATTGAGCCATTCCCGTCCTTAACGAGCCTTACTGCAAATTGGAAACCTTGTAAGATGGTATCCTGAGAGCAAATAGAACTTGAGTTGGTAAATTTATAGCTTTCAAGGCCAATTGAAATCCATATAACTATTGATTTACATTTGTCATGCCCAATAGAATGAAAGATTAATTAACTGTGGTAGCTACTTTTGCTGCCAGGGTTTCCATTGTGCTAGCTGTAGTAACCAATAATGAAATGGCAATTCTAAAAACAGTAGTAGCAGTGGTCGCCACTGTTACAACAGCAACAATGGCAGCAGCGATATCAAATTCTCTTCTTGAGCATGTGGGTATCCATTGGCATGGAAGCAACTCCAGGAACATGAAACACAGAGGCACATTATTCTTGATCGCAATACAACTTAAGCAGGCAGCTCTACAAAAGAACAACTAAGAACCATAAAGAAAAAACAGGCAGCTCACAAGGTACAGAACTAATGATCTCATAATGGCTACATTCAGAATCACAAAATTTATGGTATCATCAAAGGAGGCTAAATGAATTTCAAGAAGCCAAAAAATGTTGCACAGAGCCACTCCTGAGAAGTAGGTACTACTACAGCTTGAATAGGATTGTGAGAATGATAATGCTTAGATGGCATGCTATAATTAAAATATAAATGGAGGTCAGTGATCTTCAGTGTTATCCTTAATCTCCTAGGTATAAGGTGACTGATAGGTGTTTCCTGACAACCGTCTCTCAAAGAAACAACACAGATGGCTTACTCACTCTCTCACTCACCCTCTGGAGGGTGCTCCCATGATCATGTCCGTGGGGGACAGGACAGGACAGGGCACTCACCACCTCTGCCAAGTGGCAAAAACGCTGGTTGGCCATGGATACACCAGGACATATTGAATGCAGCCTGGAGTCAGGCCAACACCCTCAGGTTACCAAAGCGAAAGTATGACAGGAAGCTATGAAAACAGGCAAATCGCTCTCCAAAACAGAGAGTGTTTCACGTGAAAGAGTGTGACTGACCGATCGATCCGTTACTGCTCGGAGCACATGGGGCAGGCGAGGGGCTGACTGGCACAACTAGGGGATGTTGGCATCCAAACTCCGTGTGAGGCAGGGAAGGAGGGAGAGAGGCAGGGAGGGAGGCAGGCGGCGAGGGCAGTTCCGTGTGCCTGCTGTTTAAGATGGATGTCCTTTGAAAGACATTTCACCACTTGCTTGGGGTTTGGTTTTGGTTGTGGGGTTCCTTGCTGGGATTAAAGGCATGTTTACTTTCTTATTTATTATGTTATTTTATTGTACGTTTAGTTTAATCTCAAAAATGTATTTATGTGTCTCCGTGTATGCCTGTGTGTGCAAAGAAGGTGTGTGGGGTGGGGTTTGGTGGATGACAGGCCACTGCCCTCCTATTCGTTTGATTCTTTAATTTAAAAAAAAAGATTTATAGCCAGGTGAGTATTGTGCTCACCTTTAATCCCAGCACTTTGGAGGCAGATGTGACTCTGAGGCTAGC